>JAWWEU010000125.1:10590270-10706645 GCA_035583155.1 Acropternis orthonyx | reverse complement strand
GAGGAGAGGAGAGGAGAGGAGAGGAGAGGAGAGGAGAGGAGAGGAGAGGAGAGGAGAGGAGAGGAGAGGAGAGGAGGGGAGAGGAGAGGAGAGGAGAGGAGGGGAGAGGGAGAGGGAGAGGGAGAGGGAGAGGGAGAGGGAGAGGATGGGGTGTGGGAAGCTATCTATTAAACACACCAAAGCACTGCAACAGGTAAGTTTGGAATGGAATAATTTCAGAGGCAAAGAAAGACCTATTTGAACACAGTTAGTGACCTTTGGGCCTCCTCTAATCTGTATTTCACGTCTGTCACATGGTTTGGACCTTTGCCTTGGTTTTGGTTCTGGAGGCAGCACTTCTTGCTGCCTGTGACGGACTGAAGGCATCACTGGCAGGTGGGGAGGTGGATTTTCCATAGCTCAGCCCATAAAAGTAAAGTTAATGGAAAAATTCCTGATGATTTCTGTGATTGTTAAATCTGGCCCTGTTGTACTTTCTCCCTGGAGGTAAATGACGTAGAGCTGCCCTTTCCACAGCTGTCAGCTCCAGCCTGTTCACTGTTGTGATCTCTTCTTTTTCCCTTTGCAACCATTGTTGGACTCAAGTTTTTCACCTTCATACTTGCTTAATTTCATTATTCCAAATACCATTTCAGCCTTTGCTACCTGTAGGCACTAAGTTGTGTCTTCTTATCATGAGCTAACTTTGTAGAATGACAGAATAGTTTGGGTTGGAAGGTACTTTAAATATCATCCCATTCCAAACTCCCCCTCCAATGTGTCCATATGTGCCCACCTTTTTCATATGAAAGGTTGTTAAGGGCCTGGTCCACCTCTCAAGTACTTTGTGATTACATTATCAACCTCAGTACACTATTAGAAAGCTTCTGGTTCTCCCCTTCACAAGTTTCAGGTTGTGGGTACAGCCTGTCTTCAGGAGGCTTTCTGTGAGGACTGGGAGGGCCCCACTTCTACAAGAAGAGTGTTTGGGTATGTGTTGAATTGTAAATGTGTATAAAACCAAAAGTCCTTTGCAGAAACACAGGGCCAAGTGCAGTTTTAAGTGTTTTCCTGAGAAAGCAGTGTTTCCATATATGCTTATACAGAAGTGGGAATGGATATACTTGGAAAACAGAGACTTTACAGCAGCATTTTTCATGGAAGTGTGTTTTTACATTTACACTTCTGGGGGAAATGAAGAGGAGTGGAGGGAGACTACAGAGGCAATGGCAAAGCTGAAGGACATTGGGTAAGACGGACTGATGCTTGTAGTGCCAGTTACAACTAAATTACTTAGGGAATTAATGGGTTTAGATTCATGTAATTTGTTTAGTGGTTGCAGTGCTGTACTGGGAAAAGAGAATGTTTAATTGCAAATGTAGATGTGACAAGACATTCTGTCTTACTGACTTTTTCAAGAGTGTAGGGAAAGGAGAAGGTGTAAACAGCTCAGGAAAACAAGCATTTTACATTGCAATATGCTGTTAGTAAAGAGTTCTGATGCTTTATTCACATGCAGTTCATCATCTTTTTAGTGTTCAAGGAAGGCAGCCATGTTATTTATTTATTTGTTTATTTTTAAAAAAGACAGTCGTCAGAGCAATTTACGGGCTTTTTTCATAATGCTGAAGTCCAGGTATTCATCCAGAAAGCTGTTAACAATCCCAGCTGCACCCAGGATTATCAGGCAATTTAGAATTATCACATTCACGTAAAAACCTGTTAACCTAGAAGCGGAAAGCAGAAAAACACTGTTACAAGCTGTGCATGGTATGTTACAGTGAAACTGCTTGTCCACAAGAGTTAGGAAAAGGTGTGTGAAATCGGAATGGACCACTGCTGCAACGCTGCCTTGGGGTGTTTCAGGAATAAACCGTGACTTTTCACATGACTCACATGACTTTTGCTAGGGAGAAGAGAGATTCCTAATATTCCCTCTATAAGAAAACTTTCCCCCAGTGTTTCTAAATATTCATGAGGCTACCTCATGACTTGAAGACCTGAAGCTAAAGCCAAAGAAAAGCTTGAGCACCTCACTGCAATTGCAGGTGCAGGAGTACGGGAGAGAAGTCTTAGGGACTGAAGGAGAGGTATGCGTGTCTCTTATATCCACTCTATTGGGAAGGTACCCTCTGCTGATCTGAGAAGTCTGCTACTGGTTATCACTTTGACTTGGAGATGGATTTTTGGAGCAGAAAGGAAGAGCCTGAAAATCTCACTGGTGCATAAAGACTTGATATAAGCAGTATCCTGGTTATAGTGGCCAGGAACAGTTTGTACTATGTGGGTGTGGCCAGGGCTGTGTATTCTACACCCTTTGTGTCATTTCTCATGAACTGCTAACAATGGACCATTTGCAGCAGCTTCCCAGAGCCTGACCCCTCAGGCTACAAGTTGGGTGTTTGGGAACTTCCATGAGATAAGAAAGGTTTCCTGTCTTCACACCAGTGACTCAGGTGTGATAATGCCCCTCCGGGGAGCCATTAGCACCTTCACACCCAGCCTGAGGGGTCATGTCTGCTAATGGGCCATCAGGGTTTCCAAAAATATGCCATGATTCACCTCACAGAGTAAATCACCCATTGTGAAACTCCTTGCCCTGAGGAAGGTACTGGGCATTCCCACCTGAGCCTAAGCATATATAAACTGGGGGTTTTTGGGACTGGGGATCTCTCCTCAGATCCAGAGGAGGGCCAGACCCTCAGCAGGACTGCGACTGCCACTCTCAACCGGACTGGGACCATCACCCTCACCAACAGGTTTCCTCTTTCCTTTTACTTTGCACTCAGGAGGGCTGGGTGGTGCTCAGCACAGGGGCTGACCAACGCCCTTCTGTTTGTGCCCCAGGGTGCTGGGTAACACACCTGCTTTTGTGGGTCAAATGGTTTTTTTTCCTCTGTACCCTTGTATTTATTGTGGTCTTTTTATTAAATTGTAATTCTGACTGTAATCTGTTTGTGAGTTGGGTTCATTTCTCCTGCCGATTTATCTTTAAACCAGCACAGCAGCCTTTCTGGGCATGCCATGTCTAGATGCAGATTTGAAAATGGTGAAGCATGGGATTTTCTCAGTTTCAAGAGAGCATGAAAGAAGCCTTTAGCTTAGCCCTAGCTGTAGCCACTTCCTTGAGCATGCAGACTAGGTTTGTCTTTATAACTAGCAGGCCTGTAGTCAGTGATTAGGATTGAGATTCAGTGTGAAGGGTTGTTACTTTCTTGCTACTAAACCTGCTGGAGGCTTGTTGTATGTTTTGGGGCTAGGTTCTGCATGCCTGACTTGTGCTGACCTGTTGCTAGTTGAAGATTCTGGTGGAGGTTAACACCAGGCAGGCCTTGGGAGCAAAGCCATGTCCCAGGGCTGCCCGGCTGGCTCTTGGCACCCTCTGATGCAAAGAAATCAGTTTCACCAGTGTGTGAACCTCAGTCTAATAGTGAAGCCAGCCACTATTCTATGGCTTCCTTGAGAGGCTCAATCTATTGGTTTTAGAGTACTGAAGTAAAACATGTGAAATTTTTTTTTAACAACGTTCTTTCTTGTTTGTTGATTTAAAAAAATCTGTTATACTCTCGTTTATTTATTTACATTTCTGCTGCCCAAATTTCCTTAGCAGTTGCAGCTCTTCTGGCTGGTGGTCATTGCACCATTCAAATTATTGCATCTCTTAGTGGGAAATATAAAACTATCTCCCTATATTACTCTGGAAAATATAGCCTCTCCCTTCTCACGAGCAAGAGCTCTTCCAAAGTGGGTAAAGGATTGGTGGAGCTGTAGTGAAGGAGAATGGTAACTCTGGTACACAAGCCATGGAAAATAGCCCTGTCGGAAAATATTTTATTGCTGCAGGATCATTCACTACAAAACAGTCTGATTGTTTTCTGTCTTCCTCTAAAAGACCTTATAAGTCTTTTAATTTCATGACAAGCATATATCTTACTGTTTTCTTCCTATGACTGATAATGAGTGGTGGAAGAGAGCCTGAGGTCAGGATACAGAAGACAGTGCAGTGGCTACAGTAAAATAAGAAATAAACCATGTATTTTAGTGTTTGCAGTGGAGAGTGTTCTGCCAGTGTGCATGTTTGCGGAACCAGGATTAATATCAGGAGATGCTGTGCACTTAACAATCATTAACCCATTCTTATCTGTTCTCTTATCTGTTTGGTGAAGTTTCATCAGCCTGCAAGGTCAGACTGTTTGCTTCCTTTAGTGCAACTTGCACAGCTAGAGAAAAGGTCTTAATGTGACAAACTGAGGAAAAATGCAAATAGCAGACAGGCAGGCATGGTGCAAGCCTTGCAGGAGCAGTCTCCCACCCTGATGAGATGCAATACTGTGCTTCTGTTTTCAGAGCTCTTCAGGTCTGGCTGTAAATTATAGTCAGTACAAGGCAGGTGCCCACAAGGTGAACATCAAACCTTTTCTCCCTCCTGGCCTGTAGCATGTGCTCATCCTAACCCAGGCTTCTGCTGTAACAGCCCCCATCCCTCTTCCCTGAGGGTTTCTGCTTCAGACCTAGTGCTGACAATTTACACATGTTGCATTCAATTATAATCACTTCTCACTGCCAGTCCTTGGCTCTCAGCCCAGCTTCAGACCACTGCCTGGAGCTGTTAACCTGCATTCAGTTGGTAACTCCTTACCTTCCTTTCACAGACTGGACATAACCATGGAAGTACTTGTAGCGGGCAAATATGTACAGCACACCCAGAAAGGAAGATAATTCTAAGAAGGAAAAGATTAATAGGGTGGGGGAAAGAGTTAGAAAACTAAAAAATAATGATTGCAGACAGTTAACCACTTTAGTTATTTTTTTCTAGTTATATTGCTCTGAGCATTTTCATAGCTACTCATACTATGGGAAGTTATCTTGGGAAAGAATCATTTCAAAGAGATACATGTGTTCTTAAATGCTCACTGCAGGAGGCTCTTGACATGGCTTTATAGACAGGAGTGGATATAGGACTGTCCAAAAAAATCTCAAAGGGTTCCCTGAAAAGGAGAACTCAGGAACTGACAGGAATCTGTATCCCCCCTGGTTTGGTATTATCCCAGAGACAGGATAGTGGATTGGAGCACCGTGGCTTGACCCAGCACTGTCATTTCATATTGCTATGGCAGTTCACGTTAAAGTGGAGTGTTTGTTTTGGAAAGAAAATCTTATTTATGTTGTTAATAACCTGCTTTGCATTTATATAGCAGCTTTTATCCAAGGACATAAGAGAAAGCTGTAGGGAAGTTAGCTTTCTGACCTCCCTGAGGGAAGAGTATAAAGTCACCTCCATTTGAGAGATGGAGCAGGTTATGGGCGCCAGTTGTATTATCCAGGACTATGCAGTGCCTGTTCATTTTGTGTTTTCAAACTCTTTGTGGGTATTCCAGAGCTTTCACTGTATTCTGGACTAACTCATGCAAACATACCTGTGGGAAATGGATGAAAAATTACTTAAAGGGATGTTTATCATCATCCTTCATTTCTTACATGTGACAGCACCTGTGTTCCTGGTTAGCAACTGTAATCTTCCTTGATTCAAGTGTCTGTCTATGAACACATGTATTATTTCACATCCAATTTGTTGACTTTAGTGGTGCTACTTTGGATTTACAATGGAGATAGGACTTCTGTCTGTAAGGTAGCTCCAAACCAAAATGACTGTTTTGGAGCACATATAGAAAAGCGAGAGGTTGTCCAGGAAGGAGAGTGATGGGCATGAGCTAGTTATCATTTCACCAGCCCACAGACTTCACACTTCTAAAACATTAGTTGGGAAGGGTTAATAAAGAGGAATGCAAAAGCTGGGCTCTGTCACAAGTTCTAGCTCTATGAGAGACCACCCCATCACTGTCAGGAGTTATCATGGACCAACCCTGCAAAGTCCAACAGAGTGAGAGTTATGAAAGCGCTGTGGTGTCTGAGTTCAGAATATTTGGCAAAGACGACCCCTGTGCTAGGTGCCTGAGAAAATATAATAGGTTTTCATGAGTCCCCACTGCATACATGAAGATGCTGCTGCTGACTGTGCTTCAGAGCTCAGTGCTATGTCCCGTAGCAAGCAAATGAGTCACCACCCAGTGGTGGTGCCTCTCACTGGGGATGTGAAACCACAAAGGTTTGTTGGCTTGAGCTCTGTCTCCATCAGACAGGCAGGAGTGCTCTGACCTGAGGCTTTTCAGGCTGCCTCCTCCCAAGGGATGGCAGTCCTGCCTGATGTTCTGTGAGAACTGCCCCATAATGTGCCAGTAATTGTTAGTGGGAAGCCCCTGGAAGCTGCTTTTCTGAATGATGCACCCTGAAAATCCACTGAATGTGTGATAAATGTGTCATGCTCCTTGGTTTGCAGAGGGAAGTGAAAGCTGGTGGGGCTATACAAAATTCCATGACTAAGTGGGGATTTCAGTGCTACTGAGCACTCTTCAAGGAAGGCTATGCTATGGTAATGCAATTAAACCAGGGGGAAAAGAAGCCTACTTCCTGATAAAACTAAAGTGTTTTTAAAAGTTACATAAAACTACTCAGTCCAAGTTAAAAGCAGAAAGTGTTTACCTTGATTAAAAAACCATCCTGCAGTCCAGAGGCCAACCAGAAACACTGGGTAAAACTCCACACAGTTTTGTCTGCAGAATGAATTTGAAAGAACATTAGTGAAGAAAGGAAAAGGACTGTGTGTGAGATTTTCAAAGAGAATCAGCTTTGACCTCATTTTGTTGCCACTAAAGTTAGTGCAATCAAATCCACTGGAAGGACAGTCCAGGTGATCTTAAAATCCTCTGCTTTGTAATCTCCAATACAAACTATTTAAAATATTTTCCTGGCATTTAGACTTAGGCCAACAACTTGGAAATAAATAGGACAAATAATCCTAAATCAAGTGCCTGTGCAGCAGAGAGAGGCAGGAATCCCAGCACATGGGTATGATGTTAATTGCTTATCTTGGTACTAGGTATGCAAGTTTCCTGGGTCAGCATTCCCAGGACTGCCAGAGGAAGCATGGAGCTGTGCCTAGGCAGCTTGGATTGCTTTGCTGAGGCCAGCTGCCCTTATGAAGCTCTCTCAGGCACAGGCAACACACAACTGATCTTCTTATGGTGAGGACCTTTATTTGTGGACATCATCATCACTAATATTTTGTTGGGATGTCTTTTCTTGGTTGTTCTGAATGAATTTTCTTTTTAAGGAATTAAGCTAATGTCTATATCTAACTTATCATGTTGTCTAATAAGTTGTCTAATGTACTCTGTGTCTTCTTGTTGTTGCTCACTACAGTAACTAGTTACAGCAGAGGGGACTGTTCTAAATAAATATAAATAATTTTGCACAGGGTCATTAGTTAATAACAAACTAAAGCCATTTAGAAAAACAGTCTTTCTAGATTGGCTATTCCACCATCATCCACTGTGAAGGTAAAGTTTTTCTTTGCTCTTCTTCCACATTGATGTTAGTCACAGTCCAAGAACTGACAGCACAGCTTGCCAGATCCAGAACATCTGACCAAGTTACAATGTTGGGTCTCAGTTCCTACTTAAGTTTGGGTAATCTGATTGCCTGCTTTGATCAGAATTTGAGCAGTGAGTGTGAGATGAGCTGAACTTACCCCATCACTATTAAAATAATTGCTGAACCATTTGAAAAGCCATCTGTTCATGTTTCTTTTTTTCTTTTGAGCAAAAGATGAAAAGAAAAGGTGACTTTTTAAGATACGTTTTGCTTCTCTTCTGGACTGAATTGTCATTCACTGCCACCATCTTAATGATCTCTAGACTTACTGTGCACGAAAAGTTCTGTCAAATTCTGGAGCTCCAGTGACAGCTGGAGGCATGACCTTGTGCTTCAGTCTTGAGTTCCCCACCAGCCAAGCAAAATGACCTGCAAGCCAGAATAAGAGCTCACAAATGACACAGGTCCTCAGTTCAGTTGCATCTCTAACACACATATTTTTAATTTTTTTTTAATGGAGATCATTGTTCTTCAACTTATTTCGTTTGAAAAGAGACACCAATATTAGACAAACTAGTTTTTCCTTACAAAAATTTAGATCTTATCTTCAAGAGCAACATTCGTGAGGAAGGGGAAAAATTGTTATTTCAGAAGTATATTCAGTCCAGTTTTGCTTTTGCTACACTACTTAGGACTTAAATATCCTTCCAGCCAATCTGAATCCTAGAACCACAGAGCCCAGGAGCAGTCTAGTCAGACTTCAGCTGCAGTGCCCTGCCTTAGCGGTGTCTCCAGCTCAACAGCACTGATGGGGGTCACTTCCCCACTAGTTTGGAGACATATGATCATTTGTTTTAGTGACACTAAGAGCTATGAGGCTCTGAAGTACAGGGCAACATTGCAGTCTTTGGAAACCAAAATCTGGTAGCTACCTTTGTAAAGTTATTTATCTATGTCTTAGAGCGCATGCTTTTCCATCTGTCTTGGACACTCAAAAATTCGGTCTATTGGAAAGAGCAGAGAGAGCTGCAACTGGTGAGGCTGTACCCTGTTCCCTGCTCTCCACCTGATCTACCAGAGAGCTCAGAGCTAGCCATTGGAGGAACTTAGGCTGTTTCTCCTCCACTTTCTGGATCTGATAGTACCTACCTGTCTTATAAAAAGCATTTTTAGAACTGATGCCATGCCATGAAACAGACAGATTACTTATTGTACAGGGACTAAGTATCAGTTACTTACGATATACCCCAAACCAATCAAACACTATCTCTACACTTTTGATCACTATTCTAGGATCACATTCCACATGTAACTGCACATCTCATTTTACTGATGTACTCATTGCAGAAGTCTCCCCCTGAAAGCTGAACAGTTGCTCTTGCAGGGACAAAAGGCAATTCACAGAGAGCAATCCACTGTATGCAGCAGAGCTGCTGGGCAACACCCTGTTTGCATCTAAAACTCTTTGGGTATGTGGACTGATTATTATTACCTCCAACTTATTTTCCTGACCATGTCATAGCCACCCTGAGAGGCTCAGTGCCTGCCTTGCACCTAAACTATTTGGATCCAGAAACCAGGCACCCACTTGAGTCCCCTAGAAAGACTTGTCTAAGGTGGGAGATTAGAACATACCTTCTATCCTCCCTTCTGGGAGCAGTGGTACTTAAATACAGCCAGAGGCATTAGTGATGCTGCCCTGTGCATCTCTTATGTCTTAGCCTTGTGGCAAAAGCCCTCAACTCAAAACATTTTCCCATCTGTCTTCCCCCCCCATATAAGTAATTACAGGCTGTGCTCAAGTGACCTCTTAACCTTTCTTTCCAGAAACTAGTCAGAGCAGCTCAGCTACCTATAAGGCATGTTTACAGGACCTTTCACTGTATTTGCATCCAGCAAGGTCTGCTCTGCCCCACAGAGCCTGGTCATTATGCCTGTTGTTTGCCACCTTGCAGCACTTTCAGAGGGGAGAATAACAGTGGAGAGGGTTTAGGGAACATGCTTCATGGAGACTGAAACTTACAGAAGCACAAGAATTACCTCTGAGAAATGTTTTCCCTGAAAACAACTGAAAAGTTGCTTTCTAACTTCTGTCACCTTCAAAACAATCTGGGATTTTTTGCCAAATGTTACACGCTGGCAAATCCTGCCTGGTTTATTGGTCAAAGGGGCAGGTGAGCTGTAGTGTTTTCAGCAATAGCATTTTTAGCCAGCAACATGCTCCTTATTTTCTGCTGGCAATGAGCCATTCAAGGCATACAATCAGTCTGGGACCAGGCTTTTTCTGCTGAGGGACTAAGGCAAGCCAGGGCAGCTCATTGCATCCAAATCAGTTTAAAAAAACAAAACAAAAACAAACAAACAAAAAAAGCTTTGAATGGGTTCTGGACAAACTTACTGGGGAAAATTAAGAAGATTAAGGCACTGTAGGGACCAAAATCATCCTTGTTAGTTCTGTACAATTGACCAAAGCAAATCACCAAGGCTATAATACAACCTTGGCCTCAGCTGCAATGTGATTGCCCTTGGTACTGCTCAGTCAACAAGGCTCTGGTTTGAGGGGCAGAGAGTGGGACATGGGAGACTGTGGTTAACTGCAAGCAGAAGCAGGTTGTGCTAGTGTGATAGTACAGCCACCCATCATAAAATCCACTTATTTAGTGGCTTCCACTGTGATTGATGGGAACTTGGCTTCAAACAGGCACCAGTGGGCTTTTATACACCAGTGAAAGCCAAGCTGTGGCACTGTGTAACAGGAGAACAAAAGTCATGTCTGTCATTTTATAAGAAAAGTTGAGCCCAGTGTGCAGAAGAAGACAGATGCCAACCAGGGATGCAAAGATAGCTTAGAAGAGGAATAATTACTGTGGATTTTTGTTTACTGCTTAGGACTTGCCTTTTAGTTCCCCTCTGGTAAATGAAAAGTAGCAATGTATCTCAAAATTTACATTTTGTGGTGATGGTTTAACACGGGCTACAGTAAATAAAGCAATGGGTGAGCTCTTCTGCCCCTCTCACAGGAGGTGCTGTCGTGAGGACTCCAGAAAGCAGTGCAGCAGAAATAACTAAAGATTTTCATAGCCTTTTCCCCCCTGTATCAAGTTGTTCAATTCTAATAGGCTAAATTACACGACTGAGGTAGTTACAAAGTATTCTTGACTTGCTTTTGTTTTCTTTTTGCATTTTTCTTGTTCTTTTTTGCTTTCATCTTCAGGTGGCATTTATGGTTACTGAATCAATACCTTCACTCTGAAAACACAGGACAAAGCAGGCTTTCAAGGAACCCTCAAACATTTATATGTGCAAGAAGCCTGCAGAGAAGCTGCTACTTGTATCAGAGTGTAGGATAGTGCATACTAATTTGCAAGGCCTGGCCTAACAATCTGTAAAAAACCCAATCAAATACATTTTAAAAATGTTCTGCTAGGCCCTGCAGTTACTAAATGTGATTTTAAAATTTGCTAGCTCAGAGAGATGATTCAAAGTAGAGAAGTAGTGGGACTCCTGTGTCTCTCTTTTCTGTATCAGTGACTGGGATTCCTTCAGCCCTTTCATTGAATTCCCTTGTATTCCCATCAGCCTACAAAACACTAATCTCTCAAGCAAATCTCAACTGCTTAAAACTGGGTTCATGACTGGAAACCAATTCCTGCATTGTTTCTGCTCCTTTCAACCCTGGGGCATTTCTTCCACCACTTAATCTTCCACTGACCTGATTCTTTGAATAACTCATGGTTCTGAGACCCTAAATCTTGTACCTCTGTTGGCTGCTAAGTGAAACCTGACTTCCATCACTGCTTCAGGGGCGTGGTATCGCCCATTGGCACCTTCCTTCCTAAGGACTGGAGGGTCAGCAGAATAAACAGAAGAGCAAACAGAGCACTGAGTGCTCTGTGTTGTATTTAGTTCACAGCAAACAGTCACACGCTGGGCTGCTCCCTTTGCATGAACTGGTTATAACACATGGTGGTTTCACAACATTCATTTGAACTTCCATAAATTAATTTGTGTTGGGTTATCCATGCTAGAAAGCAGCTGAAAGTACACCAGGCTGTGATAGTTTTAATGAGGTCAGCTGATTAGATTCTTACACAGATTTCTCTTTGGGCTTGATGTCAGACTGCCAGTGTAAAGTAAACCCCAAATTATATCATCTTTTCTGTGATTTTAACTAAAACTTACTAATATTGATTATTCATCACGAGGAAGAATATATCTATTCCAATTCCTTCCACAGCTTCTGTATCTGTACAACTTCTGGAGTTTTCAAGCTGAAACTCTTTTCTGAACAAAATCTGGTTTTTTGGTTGGGTGGTTTTAGTCCTTCACACTTTTATATTAAAAATCAAGGCGGGCAAGCTGAACTTTCCTGAAAGTCAATGATGAATCTTGCCACCAGATAGAAACAGGGGTATAGAGATAGAAAAAAATCACAAGGTATGTTGTAGCTGATCTGATGACAGAGAAAGAGAATGTTAATTTTCAGTGCTTTTTATTTGCCTTCTGTTCTGTTGGGGTTTGTTTTTTTGTTTTTTTGGGTTTTTTTTGAACTGGAGCGGTCAGATACTCAAGCTTTTTCTTCCTGCTGTGTTATTTCAGTAGCTGAGGCTTTGAGAACAAATAAACAATCAAGCCACACTGATAGGTTGCCAGGTAAATTGGCAGTGCTATAGCTATTTTGGGGGGGAAAAAAAGGCAGAGTAATTATTTTTAAATTGCTTTAAATCTCATTGCACAAATGCCTTCAAAATGTATCTTGTTCCCTGGTGTAAACACAACTATATGAATCAACATATTTCAAAGAAAATAATGACAGGCATTAAAAATCATACTGCAGTTTTAGACTGATACACAGCAAAAACAGCATCTTAGACTCACCCACTTCTATTCAGAGAATAGAACCATTAAGGTAGGAAGAGACTTCCAAGACCATTGAGTCCAATTGAGTTAACACAGCACTGCCCTGTTCACAACTAAGCCATGTCCCCAAGAGCCACATCCACATGCCTTTTTAACACTTCCAGGGATGGTGATTCCACTACTTCCCTGGGCAGCCTATTCCTTGTTTCTCAGAGGCGTATCTGCAGGGCATAAAATAAATTCATTTGGCTCTTAAGAAAATGTAGTGATGAGAATGTGATATGGAATGTCTCATATTCTTGTCTCCTGGTGTAAAGGTTTGCTTTCTTATATTTACTCTCATTTTTGAGGTTTTCAGTTGTATAGGTGCCTAAATAAGAATCAAAACCAAGACACAGTGTGGCTTTGAGGTAACTTTACAGCTACTTACATGCTCTGATAATAATATGATTCCAAAAAGTCAACAAGCAAAAGATAATCGAAATCAAATCAGTTTCTCCCCACAGGGAAAAGTAATCTGTCCCACTGAGCCAACTGCCTCTCAGACTACAGGGAGGGTAAACAATGCTCCTGTGAAAAAAAAAATCTTAGGAGTTCTCAGAATTTAAAGTTACCGAGCAACCGATTTATCATGAAATGATTTCCAGTAATTTCAGAACCAGTGCAAACCTCCCCAAACCCCAGCCATGCAACTCACAGCTCTTTCTTACATTGCTGGAAGGCGGAAAGAAGAGAGACAGCCGCAAGCAAAATTAAATCACCAGCCATGATCCCAGCGGTTTCCGTGTGCAAACAGGATGTACGTATAGGAGTGCTTGGGAGAGCAATAAGGAAAAACAACAGGTGGGAGAATTAAAATTCTTTTCAGCATTGCAACAAAGATCTGCCCTGGAAACAAAACTAGAGTGCAAAATTGCAGCCCGAAAAAAAGTTCAGCCCTCCCTGCTTCTTGCCTGCGTGAAAGGGCAGCGAAGAACAAAACCAGGCTTTCCTGCCTCTGCGGATTCAGCTGTGCCTTTATGTCTTGTGTTCCAGTTGCAACCTCTTTGGGGGCGAAGCCTTTTTGTTCTGTGTTTGCCGAGGCTCGGGTACGGCGCGGGCTGCGCCCATCGCCAGCGGTGCCGCCTGAAAGCAGCAGGTGCGGGACATGCGAGGGAGGAGCGGAGCTTTGTGCCGATACCCCTGCGCTTCATCTACGGACTTTGCCGAGCGTGTACGGCACAGGCTCTGGCGGACTTTACAAGCAGTCAGCATGCAGAAAGGAATTGTTCAGGGTAGTTCAAAGGGTAAAACAACCGAGGAAGAGAGAAAGAAATATCTCCCCTGGTTTTACTGCCTGGAGCACACTTCCTATAATTTATGCCTCGTCTTAAAACTGGGATTCTCTCAAGGAACATTTCTGCATCACCTAGTACTAAGTAACAGGAAGTTTAATGTCATTAGCCTTTAGTGTCCGGGGAGACCACTGGAATAAAACCAGTGTAATATTTGTAGTGGCTCCAGCATTATCTATCCACTTTGCCTCCAGCTGATGTTAAAGTGGGATATTTCATTGCCTTTTGTCAAGCTTGCTAATTTTAAGGGTAACACACGCACCAACAAAAGACTTTAAATCAGTTATTTTACCTTGCTAAATTTTGCAAGGTTATTTCTTGGGTATTAATTCAGTATATAGTTCTTTCTAAAGATTAGGAGAGCAGACACTGTAATAGCAATGAGTGGATGTTTGCACTTAGTAACTCTATAATTGCTGATTTATGTGCAGTCGTTGGTGTAGCATTGGGTTTAACTTTTTCACCACAGTCTCTCTATATTCTTTAGCAGCTGGCTTAGAAGTGTTCAAAGCATTATCCGCCTGCTGACAGAGGGATGTAGTGGAAAACTGACAGAAAAGTTAAAACCACAAGGGTTTAAAACCAAAACTTTTTAAGACCAGATGACATTGAAGTCATTGGGTTTTTTATAACTTTATTCAAAAGATGTGAATTTCAAAATAGAAATGGATATGCAAAATCCAGGAAAGATTGACTTAAAAATAGGCAGGAATACAATTTAGGGCACAGCGTTACATCCACAGAAATATTCTAAGTTACATGTCCATTATGGCTGAGCTAGAGTCCGCCTAACAATGTTCACTTTCCACTGGTAGCAGAGAGTTTGTAGTTGCTTATACATTTATAATGCTTTTAGTCATATGCAGTCCACAGCCAATGTTATGCTTCCTCTTGGTGTAACCTAGAATAGGAAGTAGGATCCCATAGAAAACAAGGTTGGGTTTATATATGATTCTGGAAATACAAGTAGTGCCTCAGATGCCCAAAATTTTATGATGTGTATGTAAATAGATGCCACAATTGACCAAGCTATTTATTAAGTTATGTCAGGACATTTTGACACCTTATCTGTGATTTCAATCTGATTTTGCATTTCTTTCACTTGCATATATTTCAGACATGCTTTGCTTAGCTGTGCTGCTGTAAATGCATGTGTTTTCTGCAGCTGTTCAAAACTCCCTCCAAAGCAAGAAGCAAGGTTTAGAGCAGTGAAAAGTCAGTGACGCTGGTGACATCTTACCAGATGTAGGTCTTTCCTATTTTGAAAGAGAGGTATTTTATTGCACTATACTTTGTATGTGTGCTCTACAGGGAAAACAAGCTTCTCTAGCTGTATTTCATTGCAGTAGAAACCGAGGCATTGGAAAGGACTTGCTAGTTTCACACAGCAGCTGCGTGTCAGAGCTGGGCATCTGAGCACTCCTGGGATTTAAGGCAAATTAGTGGTCCTGCCTCTTGCTGACCTGTGGGTCCCTGGCAGACCTCCCCAAAGGGGCTGGCTCTTCTCTCTGCGGAGAAGCTACTGCTGACCAGCAGCTGAGGCAGATCCCCGCAGGGTGGCAGAACTGCTGTCAAGACAGAGCAGATGGCTGGGCAGTGAGACCAAAAGCACTTTGAGCGTGAAACCAGAGTGATCAAATAAGCACTTTTAATGGAGTTACTCTGTCAAAGCTGCTTGGTTTTTGTCTCTGGATGTGCTGAAAAGAGCTTGGCTGCAAAGGGCAATGTTCAATCTGTGATGGGGTGTGACTTCTTAAAGACCAGTCACAAGTGGCAGTGCAGCATCTTTTATTCTTGAATGCCTCCAAGAAGACAGACTCTGAAGAACAGAGAGGCTCCTCTGGTTGGGAGGGAAAACATATCTGAACTCTGATATATTTCCCTGGAAACATTTATAGGGTAAATCAATGCTATTACAATGTATAAGGCTGGCTAATGTATCAAAAGGAGTTTAACTACAGCAGGAACAATAGTGGGCTCTGCAGTTTATTAATTTACTGTTTTTCAACAATGTATTACAAAGAACATGGGCATGTATGGCACTGGGTCATCCTAAGGCTTTAACTTTATCAGAAACATGAGACAGCTGAAAGAGGAAGAAAATAGACTTATTTCTTCAATTGTTCCTTTTTCTGCCCCCTAAATACCAGTTGTAACCCATGTCTGGGGTTGTTTCATGTATACTCTGTGTGAGGTCTCAGAGGGAGGATGAATAGTACATTTTAGCCAGTTCAGTTTGATGTCTTGTTGTTCAGAGTCCCTGGTTCGTGGCAGTGTTACCACAACAGAACCTCCTTTTCCGTCCTCATTCTCTGGACGCTGGTGGCACGAGATCAGACTATTTATTGTGGTGGCAGAGCAGAGTTAAAAAGATTAAATAGAGTAGTAGCCAGAGGTTTGGATTCTTCCCTGAACTGCACCTTTTACAGCCTTATGTCACTTCCACCAATATCAGATATAAGTCAGGAAAGAACTGGTTCACAGTGTTCTCATCCGGGTGTACAAAAGATTGATGTGCTTGAAGCACATAAATTCCTGCATGCCCACAAGTCTCTTGGATCTCCTTGTAGCCTTTGGGGATCACTACCCTTTTTCACTTTGGTCATTGCAAGAACATCTCTGGGATGCAATTCTGGACTTCAATGGAGAATAATGTGTTTATGCATATGTATATAAAACATAAATTGTGCCAAACTTGCATAATATCCCACTGCAATCACAGCAGGCTTTCAAAGTAACAGCAGAACCAGAAGTGTAGATTATTATAAAATGTGCCTTTGTGTAATTACAGCGTGGGGTTGTCTTTTGTTAAAACGGTGCTTTTCTGTTAAAAAAACATGGTTACTTTTAAAAAAAAATCTGCGCCTGTTCTCAGCTCTGAGGAGATCAGAAGTGCCATGGCTTGGGAGAGCCCGTTCAGGAAAATGGTGCACACACAGGTTCACCTGCACTGCTGTACAAAAGCTGTGTGTTTGTGGTGATCAGGAAATACCTGGGGCATGCAACTGGGTAGAGGCTGAATACTCCTCACCTCTTTTGTCTCAGGCCTTCTCCTCCTAACCTGAATGCTTCTGGAACAAGCAGTAAATCTACAGAGAAGAGGTACAGCCCAACATAAAAAGTGTATTCTGTAAACGCTGCCTCTTCCATTTAGCAGCAAAGGAGGAAATGCACAACACAAAGCCACTCTTTCCTTTGACTTTCCTTGTGAGAGATTTAATGTGTGCTGCAAAACCTACCAGCCTGGACACAGGATGTGGTGGGCCTTGCAGTTACATGTCTGAGGAGACAGACAAAGTCACATTTCATCAGTGGATGGGATTATGCCTGGATTAGAAACCACTCTCCCAGATCCTTCACACTGTGGAAATCAGTGTGGCTTATGCTCCACAGCTCACAGGCTAAAGATGCTGAGGACCAATATGATCATCTTGCCTGACTGCAGGTATAATATAAATTTCAGCAACAAGTAACTACTCATTAATAAGTGATGGGAGCTGGGAGGCAGTGATGCTTCCAGATGTCAGAACACTCCCTGCATCACACAGTCCTCCTGGCTCTGCATACGGTCTCTCCAGTTTGCAGCACCGAGTCCTGGGAGAACCAAGGGCTGGTCTGCGAGTTGCGAGCCTACATGGCTTATCTCTGGATCAAAAGGAGGTTTAAAGATTTTCCTGTTGGTATTGACCAACTGGAAGCAGATCCCCAGGCCAACATAACTGCTCTGATATCTGGAATTCAGGGGATTAATGGAGATTCAGCAAGAGATTTGAAGACGTGTTGGCTGTACATCTCTTGTCTCCTTTCACAACACCTGTAGATTTGTGATAACGTAACACTTGCTGGTTTTTTACTTTCTCACATTGGACAAACAGCTATTTTAAATAGTGAACCACTTCCACTCAAAGGCAGGCTTTTCATCCATACAGAAGTTTTATTTCATCTTGGTGAAAATCAGCTGTGCTTAGGAAACAGGAGGTAAATTGTGCTCATATTCAACCTTGTCTGATGCCTTTAGGCAATGAAGCAGATCTCAGCATTTGTTCAGGAAGCTGGTGAGCCAGGCCCTCCAGCCTGGTCAGCTCTTCAACATGGCTTGTGTTAGAGACAGTCACAACTGTGCCATGATTTATTGCCTGCATCTTCAACTTTTCTGAAACGCTATTGGTAAATCGTGGCTTTTGGTGTCAGAGTGATGCTTGCAGGACCCCAGCTGCTGGGGGAATGTAGCAGCTCCAGTCACTGTCATACTTGAAAAACTGACAGTCTTCCAAGGTGCCTGCTGTAGTTACACATTCAGCTGCTCCCAGATTTCTATTAGGTGGGCTGCCCAATATTCATGTGAAAGTCTTGTGTGACTCAGCTGTGCTAAAATAGGAGGTTAATGCTAGCAGGGAGAGTGATCAGACCAAGTCCCTGGCTGCCACCCTTGAGCTTTGAATTCCAGACTCAGTTGGCAGGTTCTGGAGCATGCAGGGCCTAGATGTCAGCTCCCTTGAGAAAAATAACTTAATTAGCCGATGCTGTGAGTGCCATATTTACACGGGCATGTTTTAAAAAGAAAAAAACCTCTCCACAGTAACTTTCCTCTATGCTTCGCCATCTCTCTCTCCAGCTAGGGCAGTCCCACTCAGGTCCAAACCTTCAGGACTGGATCTGGGTTTGATCCAAGGGCTATTGAATCTGCCATGTTCCCAGGTCAGCCTCTCCATCCTGGCTTGGCTTCTGTCTATCCCCTCAATTCCTTTCCACATCCCTTATTGGCACAGTTGGCATTCTTCTGGTCTCTGCAGCCTCTCCTCGCCAGTTAGAGGCTCTGCTCTCAACCCCTCTCCTGCTCGCTCACTCCACATATCCACTCTCCCGTGATGGATGCCAGCTTAGTTTTCAGAGCAGTTGTACTGGGAAGCTTTGTCTGCTCCCAGGGAGGGGAGGGGGTCCCCTGGCCATGGTCTCGTGTTGCTTGGCAACATACTTCTCTCTCCTCCGACAGTCATTTTCCCTCCCAGCGCCTGCTGATGCAGGCACAACAAATGACAGCAATATTACAGCAGCAGTTGCTCCTGTCGCTGTTTACTTGTTATTTATGGTTATTGTCCTGAAAGGATTTGTAAACATTTCTTCACATCCTTCCTTGGTCAAAATGGATATTATTTTATGCTTCTGTAGCATGCCTGCATAATTAATGAATGGTCACTGCATTTCGGCGTGTGTGACAACATACAATATTATTGGTGTTTTTTAAAGTGGTTGCTGGTTCTGGATGTTTCTGTTTTTTCAGCCTCAAATTGAGGCATCCAAGGTTTTGTACTTAGAAGTGCAAAAATCCAATGTAAGGGAGTCTGGCTTTGACATCCTCAAATTGTGGCTCTTGTGTTCAGGTACACATATATCTAACCAAGTCTGCTCTGAATCTTCTTCTGTACCTTTCAGGAGGACCTTAAGGCTAGCACTGAGATTTCAAAACGAAAATGCTTCCCTGAACGGAGATAAAGCTGCCAAGGGTTTTTCCTGATGTCTAAGTCTCCTCTTTATCTGTTTGCCATTTCCTCCTCCACACTAACCACTTCCAGCTCAGTCTTTCAAGTTTGCATTTGTGGATGTGACAAAGAAGACATAGAGCTTCACTTATTTGTCTTCTCTAAAAGAGCACAGCGAGAAAGTCAGCACACATGTGGGTTTTGATCTTATGACAAAAATCCTGCTGAAACCTTTCTCTACTTAACAAACTGTTGTCACTCAGGACAGATCTAGAAAGCTTTATCCATGCTGCTGGCTAGTTACATCCTGCCATATCTTCTGCTGGGCCTTGATTCAACTCTAGATAGGATTTATTCCATTTCTTAGCACCAACTGATTCCCAGGCTGCTAACAAGATCTGAGAGGCAGGGGAGAACTTAGTTTTCTATTGTAGGTGTGTTTTGCAGTGCCAGATTCATATGTACATCTGCCATTGCCCTCTACTGGGATATGCCAGAACTACTGGTGTGTGCCTTCTGCTAGCTTAGCCACAGAAACCGTTGGAATTTCCTGAGTAGAAGCCTCTCCTTCAGTTTAAGAAATTGCCTCTTTGAGAGCTAAGGCTGCCTTCATGTATCTCGCTGGCAAGAGAGGTCTGTGGTTTTGTTCAGCAGGTGACTGTCACACAGAGTGAATTTGTTATTATACTTAGACTACCTAGTTATTGTTTGTATATTTGTGATCAGTTGGAATTGAACACAGAGGTGGTTTCTGACCACAGCTCTAAGGCATATTGCCTGCACAGCATCTGCTCACTTATCTTCCTGCTGAGACAGATGAAAATCTCAGTCTAAAAGCAGTTAGATGGATATTCTGAATCCACTGTAAAATCCAGTTTTCCCACAGCAGGGATTATTAAGGAGAACCTTTTTGAAATGGCTTTTTAGAATGAAGACCTTTGAAAGGCCTTGAAAGGAAGATCTTTACAGAAATGAAGGTCCAGTTCTGAGGCACTACACCAGACAGGTGCATTTGCAAGGAGCTTGCATTTCTGTGGGATTTCACCAGTGGAGAAGGAACAAGTGACTGTGGCCCAGCTGTTCCTCAGAGAAAAAAACAAGTTCCAAATCAGGCTCACTTAGATTAGATGGGCTGCTTGCTTAGGAAATGAAACCAGGACAGAAGTGATCTGCAGTAGTGACCCACTGTCAGCCATTTCAGTCCTGAATCTACAGCAGCTTGAAGAAAAGAATATTGTCTGTTGGGTTTTGCTTGCTTCTTTTACTCTGCGCTCCTTCTACGAACAGACTGTTTGGTAGCCAAACAGAGATATGAGAGAGTTTCCCAGCTCCACCTACTCAGCAGTGGCTCTGGACACCTCAGATGGGTTCAATAGCTTACAAAGCAAGAGTTTTGTGAAACTCTGCGAAGTCATGTGGAGAAGTCTTTGAAATTCTTGAATGAGATAGCCTGGTCAGGGCTAGTTTTCAGCCTTATTCAGCTTGAAAATCCGTCTGTGTTTTCTGGTGGAAACAGAAGTGGAGGAGTGTCAGCTCAACACGTAACATGGTAATGCTCACATGGGGGCTTAAAGGAGTTAAACCAACATGGGAGTGCAATTACCATGTACTTTCATCAGTCACCTTACTCCATCACTGGATCAGCTAACACCCTTGTGCTGACTGATTTGCCTTTCTTAGCTCAGAGAGAGATAATCTTGCGGAGTACAGAAAACAGCTGATAAATTAGCAGATTTTAGAGGACAAGCCATTCCAATTTCAGAAAGGCCTTATCACTCTTTTAGCAACCCAAATGTTTCTTGATATAGTTGATTTAGTCAGATCTGAAACAGGGAATGTAGAAATAGGTGGCATTGACATGGGACATTTATTTTTAGTTAATGCTTTTGGTTCCCTTTCTCAGCATAAGAACTACTTTCATCTTCTTCAGAGTTATAAATATCTTCCATTGTGATTCCAGCCTCTGAGATGAGTGTGTAGCACTTCTCCCTGATGCCCATGGCAATCGTATTTCCTTTCATTCCACAGCACTCTCTCACTCCTCTGACAGAAAAAGCCCTCATCTTCTAAAATAAGTTAGTTATTTTCATGAGGAAGAGGACGCTTGTGGAAAACTGCACATTATATGTTGTATTGATATGAAATATCATATTTCCCATTTTTGCCTGTTCCTAAGCAGTCTCATAGACTTCACTTCCTTGGATTTCAGTGACCTGGTTCCTCTTTGTTCAATCAATAGCATGTGCGAACTGCTCCTGTCCTCACTCTCGTCTACTTACTGATGCTTGCACTTTGCAGTCCTTGCCATCGACACAGGCACTGTGACACCTTCAGACATGACAACACCTTATTTGTCAACCTGTGTTATAGAAAAGACCAAGCAAGAAAGAACCTAAAGTCTGTCAATGGCAAATTTACTTCCTGCTCTCAAAATCTGTGACAAACCCCATATAGACCCATTGTTGCCTTCGAGGAGGTCCAAGACTTGCCTTTCAGTTCATTTTCTCTGGCTGATACTGCTCCTTTAGGAAGCCTTGCTGAGGCAATCTAAAAGAAAAATGACTGGAGAAAATAAATAGAGTAATAAATAAAATGGTGGGGGAATGCCTACCTGACAAAATCTGGAGTTGCAGATAGGGAAGCAGCATTTCAACTATCTTAACTTTCAAGTACATCAACATATAAATTGTGCTTAGTTTTCCTAGTGGACAGAGCCATGGGTTCATTACCATACGTGGACATGGTTGTAGGAGCAGCGTTATCAAACCCTTGTGACCTGAAATAAGCATGGCATGGCCATGGACAGAATATTGGAATGGACTTCAAGGTGTGTATAGTTTCAGCATTGTTCATGATTCATGCTAGTTCAAAAGGAAGCAAAAACATTTCAGGTAATTTTGGAAATGCATCCAGTTTTAATTTCCTATGGGTATTGTGTCATTTCTTAACCAAAAATTTCATTTTGGCTTTTGTTAGCTTAGTATTATTTGAAGATTTTTACCTGTCACTTAAAATCACACATTTTCCTGAAGGACAACAGAAAGAGGTTAACTCTTTAATGGGCAAAAAAGATTAATATTCCAAACATTTATCTACTTTGAAATTAAAATACTAATTCTACATGAAGAAAAGCATATTTTATGTGCTTTAAAATGCAAAAATTTAGTTTAAAAATAAATTAAAATTTGGCCTTTCTTGAAGTAGTTTTCCTGCTAAAAGCATTCTAGTGGAAGTATTAAGATCAGTGCAAAAAACAGATATCCCAACAGACACATTGCATCCCTGCTTTTTGTATTTTTGAGGCTGTTCTATTGATTATGTAAAAACATTACAGATGTAGTATTTATGAAAAATTGTGTCTTTCCAGATTATAAGGTAAATTCTATAAAAGAGAGAATGGGATGCATTTTGTTTTGCAGCATGTCCTGATATCAACACAAGTCATGAATTCATGTCAGACCCCTTTTATTTTAAACTTCATGAAGCACTCTGTGTAAGGCTTACGGCAGTTCCTTTTCTTTCCTGTGATCCAAAACAATGTCAATGTGACAACTTTCAGCACTCATTTTCTGGAGTCCACCTGGCTTTTAGAGAGAAATGAATGAGGCAGCATTTATGACACTGCAGACATGCTGTTGAACACATGATGTACTGAAAAGATCCATACATTGATTATTGTATTTTGCATAGTTGACAATGCATTGCATTTAAAACAGCAAATAAATATTCCCTATTGTTTTCTCTCTTTCCCTTGGCTGTGATAGGTGACTAGTATATTGCAAGAATGAAGCAAAGCAAAAATTGGAATTAAAAAAATACATGTCTAAAAGAAAAACATAGTAGTCAAATACAATCCAAATTCAAAAATCTCCTGCTATCATCTGGAACGTTATTATTAAGGTGTTGAGCTGACCCTGTTTGAAAAGCACAAGAACCACTGCCTTAGACTGAAAGGCCTTTGACTGTCACACAGCAGTATTCACTCTCTAATTGAAATCAATGATCTCAATACCCTCAGGGATCTGGCATGGAGCATAAATTTGCCACAGTCGTAGTTTATAAATTAGCATTGCTGCTTTACGGTGATAAGAGACCAGGGCCACTTGGCCCACTCCCTCCCCTTTTAAAGTGTCCATAATGCACAGGAAGGCTCGCTGTTTGGTGCTAATGCAGGCTATCTCTTTCTGCTAACTGAAATACCTTTGCCATTTTGGCACCAGACAAAGTAAGTACTTTCCGTTGCTCTTTCCAGGCTCAGATTGGTTTTATTCCCTTGCTAATCTGAAGAGGTACCCTTGAGTCAAGTGGGATAGTCTAAGCAAATCTGCTCCTGCTGTAAACCTCTGAGCCTGTATTTAACACAGAAATTAATTTAATGAATCAGCCTAGGAACTAGAAGGAACCTGCTGGAGCCTAGAAGAGCCTTGTAACCTCCACGTATGCCATAGGTGTGTTACAAGACAGCTGTCCTGGGGAGCCATGGAACAATAGTTCAAATTTGCCCCCCTGCCCCTTGCTTCCAGGACGAAGGTCACCAGACTCTTAATTTTCCTCTCTTACACTCTGTCTTCCGAAATAACCCACTTGGGGACCCCAGGAAGCTGATTGCCAAGTGTTGGCATTTTTTTGCTGATGAGTGGTTGGCATCTAAAGAGCCATCCCAACACACTTGTGACTTGGCTGCACAACAAGCTCTGAAGCACCATTTAGTCACATTCCTGATTTGTGCTCAGACTTGTCCTCAGATGCATGTGTAGCTGCAGGGGGAAACGTGAAGAGATGCCCCTCAGGCTGCAAATCTTCACGGGACTAACCCACAGCCCCATCCTCTCTTTGCTTCTGCCAGAGTTGCTCATTTTGTGCCAAGAAGAGGGAGGTCTCAGGCTCACTGGCATCATTAATACTCACTGTTTTAACTGAAGGGATAGGGCTTGTGCTTTCTAAAAATCAGAGTGTACTCCAATGCCCTCTGGTGACGGGAACTAATTAGATGCCACTGCTATTACTGAATCCAGTGGCAAAACATTAATGTTATTTTATTCCTGTTTATTCCTCCTGTTCATTGGTTTGAATACAAACCTCCCTCTGTAATTGCTACTAGCACTTCCTAGGAGTTGAAAAATAAGCACACTCTAGACACACCATAACTTAGGGGATCTCCAAAGCTTATTAGGTTGATCCTTTAAATACTTTACTCCTGATCCTTACTGCAGGGAAATACACTTTTGTGCGTGTAGGTGTCTGCATGGCTGCAGAAATGTTTTGTGTCACTTTCCATGCTTAATTTCTCAGGATGGAAAAGCGGTGGCCCCAAAAGACTGTTAGGAAAACAGATTGCTGAAGTGATCACAATCACTTGCACTTGCTGGTGTGCAGCTTCTGTCCTCTGCCTGCCAGGGCTCACGTGAGTCAAGGCACAAAGCATCCAGGAAGCAAGAGGGAGACCAAGGGGCGAGATGGGCCACCTTACTTGGTATTTGAAAGTCTGTCTGCCTAATAAATGTGTGGACACTTTTCAAAACCAGACAGTAGAAATGGCAACATGGGACAGCTTATCCAGTAGCTCTTTGTTTTCTTAGCCTGACTTTACTGTTGCACCATAGTGATATAAGGGAAGCAGGTAATAATGCTGAAATACACAGTGACTGGTTGATGAAAAAATATTGAAATAGCTTATAAAGCAGGTCAGATTTTCATTTTATGAGCCTAGTGACCTCCTGAGTGTATCTTCTTTTAATTGGTTCTCATACTACTTGCAGCCTCTGTTCTTCAAAAAACAACCCCCATAGAAATAACATATGCTTTAAGAACAAAATGCACCAAGACTTTGCTGCCACAGTCTGAGAGCTTACAGCTTAATTACTAACCTGTGATGAAGAGAGTTTGTAATTAGAACAGCCAGCAGAGCCTTTATTACTGAGGGGGATGTAGGTCCAAGTATAATTTGATAAGCTCCTTGGGCATGCAGACCTGCAGCCCTGGGAACATCCATGCAGTACAGCTACAGCCTCTCTGTGCCTGTAGCCAGCACTGGTTGCTACTCACTGCTGCCCTTTCCTCAGCAGCAAACGGGCTGTGTTGGTTTTGTAGGATTGCAAAAGCATGCTGAGGGTTGTGCTCCAGCCTCCACTCTGTGGGACACTGGAGGAGAGGCAATGAGCGGTTGAGAGGCAATGTGTGGTAGATGCTGGCTTTCTGCACCCTAATAAGGTGATCAGGAGCTTCAGAAGTGATGCCAACCTTCCTCATTTATGTTAGCAGAACATAATGCCCAAGATGTGCATCAAAGAACATATTCCTTACTGTGTATCACAGCAATGCTCAGAGGAATGGTGGCCAGAACAAGCTGGCCATCAAGGGTGTGCATTAATTTATCCCTCCTGGAGGGTCAGGTTGTGCAGTGGCCCTTCTAATAGTGCACAGAACTCTTACCTCCAGCCCCAGAACAGCTTTCTTCCATGCCAACAGAGCCCACTCCCTGCTCTGGGGGTATCAAACCAGTTGCTTTGCATTTTAGACATGAAATAACCTTTTGCTTTAGCCATGCATCTGTCTAACAAATCCAGTGGGGCTTTAGAAATAAAGACAAGACCTAGGCATTTTATGAGCTTTTTGAGGAAAGAGATACATCTTAAAATTGAGCTGGGCATAAGCGAGGAGTATGATATAACCCTGTGCAGATTACCTCACCCCTGTGCAATGGAAGTTAATCTTTCGGAAAAGATGGGTGCCTGTTCATTACAAACAATTACCATTGGTCATAATCCTTTTAGGATATACATGGAGAATGACTCAGTTCATTTGATGAGTTATACTGCCAGTTTTCCCTGAAGCACTGGCCCAGCAGAATTACCAAGGCTGGCCCTAAGCTTTTGGAATAAGAGGGTATTAGGGCAGCATTTGGGCTGGCTCACGGTAGCGGGCAGCTAATGGGATGGGACAGAGGAAGATAAAAGAGGCAGCATATGAAAATTCAGCAGAGGTAGGGATCTCTCTCAGTGTGCATCTGCCCACAGCACAGGCTTTTCAAAGCACCTAGAAGTGACTTACTCCTGCACAAGAAGAAGGCAATGGCAGTAAGTAGACCCTAACCAGGGCAAAATGTTATGGAAAGCATTGCCTGAAATGCCCTGTAGCAGGCTCTCTAGGGGGTCTGTCACACAGCCTAGAATAGATCCTTCATCAAAGGAGCATTTTGTCTGCCCCCAGGTCCAGTGATACTGCCAACCTGGCATTTCATAGGAAGAAAGGATTTCCCATCTACATTTTTAATTGAGAATTAACCCAAATTCTGAGTTATTTTGAGCACTGTCTCAGTGCAGGTGCATGTGTGGATGTCCTTCCTAACAAGATATGGGTACTCTGAACACAGGGCTTATTGTAATGGCTTTACTTTGCATGCCTCTCTGTGCAAACTGCTCAAAATGCAGCCCTTCTGTCAGCATTAGATGGGTGCATAAAACATTTACTACTGCATTTGCAGCAACATTGGGAAGCACCACTATTAAGAACAAAGTAACGAGTGCTCTCAGGAAGTACTGTGCACAATTGTTTCACAGCGGTGGCTTTAATTTTCTGCCATTGCAGGACGTAGCTGACCTAGCATTAACTGTGGGTTTGCACAGTGTCGGAACAGCCCTGGCAATTTCAAAACAAGGCATGCATATTGAAGGAAAAAACTGGCAGGGAAAACTCTGCCCAAGACGGATTGATGTGATGTAGTAGGGTCAAAGACCTTGGGTGCCTCAAAGGGGGAGAAATAGGAAGGCAGTACCAGTCCCCACTTCCATATGATGCCAAGTGAACTGTGTGTTGTTGAGGCACATTTTCAACAGCAGCATGGAGAGTTTAAGTTAGGACAAAGTGGCATTCCACATGACTGGCCTGCTGGTGACTAGAACAAATCCAGCTTTCCGCACGAGCTCTGTGTACACAGCTGCAGCTGAGCAGTGTGAGGACTCACAGCTGCAATCAGAGTTCCCCTATGGCAGCGCTTGTGTATACATTAGACTTACTTGTTCATTTTAACACAAGTTTGTAGACCAAAGATTAAATTAAAACATACAGGTTCCTATCTTCTCATAACACCAGTCTAAATGCTAACTGTGCCTCTACAAGTATCTGGAATAAATTATTGTTGTTCTGTTGGTGCCTGAATAGCCCGTGCATCAGTGAATTGAAAGGATGTGATTACAGGGTGAGTTTTGCACTAAGTTGAACCTTGGCTTTCTTTCTCTTTTGTTAGCAAGCCAGGCTAGTTTCTGTAGAGTGGTCCTTTTGAAAATCTTTGAAAAGTGAGGGACACATAGAGATAAAAAGCTTGAGACTGCACACTTGCATTCTGTGAAACTTCAAATTAAATAGTGGCACAACTGAGTATACAATTTTTATCATTAGTTGTCTTCAAAAAGATGGGGCTATAAAAATCTGATTTTCTGCAGGAATAGATGTTTGGGATGTTTCATGCACACTCTTGTGGCATATCACTTCTATCAATAGAAAATGCAAGTGCTAAAATCATCCCCATCTGCTTCTCAAATGAGGCAGATTATCAAAAATCCCTGTGGTAGAGATAAGAGCTTAAAAGAGTAGTACCCAGATGCATGTGCACACGTACACGTTCACCCTGTCAGTTATTCATCCTGTGTGACATCAGGTTGCCATTCTGTTGCTTGCTGCAGTATCTGTTGATAGATATTCCTTGCATCCCAGAGCCTGAGGTCCCACTCCATGGCCATGCACATGAACAGCAGTTGTTTCTATACTGTGGCCTTCCTGTGCAGCTGGTTCTCAAGAGGGCAAGCGCTAGCTGGTGAAGGTGTTAACACAATGTAGTCAGACAAGATTTTGTCCTACCCCATCAGATCTTGACTGAGTTTGCCTTTATACATTATACATACACCCTCAGGAAGGGGGAATCTTATTTCTCTCTCCTCTCTCCTTTCCTTCAGTGCCCTCTTAAACAGATGTGCATTGCCTTGTTTATTTTTAAAACTGGTCCATTCAGAGACTGGCCAAGAACCACCCAACTCACTGCACCTACAGCTTCATGGTCTCTGCATCCATAGACAGAACTTACCAGAACCAGCTGGACATTCAGTGCAAGGAGAGAGTTTGTTGGTGCTGCGAGCTGAAGAATCAGCAGCTGGAGTGACAGGTGCTGGCACCTTCAAAGGAGCATCAGAGTCTCCATTCTCACTGGCTGATCCCAGAAGTACATGTGGTTCCCAGAAATGATGGTTGGTACCAGTTATTGAATTGTGTTTTAATGGAAAGCTACAATTAACTCTGCACGTCCCGCAGAGACCAGATTGCAAAATTGGAAGCAAACAGGAACCCATCTTGGTGTTAACAAGTGTCAGAGAGTTTCTGATTCAAGTTTAGTCATGCTTTTTAGAGTACACAAGTCCAGCATTATTTCTGTGGATCAGCTTGGCTTCCTCTCAGGCTGACACAGATGCTTACACAACTGAAATCAAAGCCTCTGAGCAGCACAGGGAGGTCATAGCTTAATGAGGTGATACAAAATCACACAGCTCTGTGCGGAACACACATACTAACAAAGGCTTTACAGTAAAATGTCTAAAACATTTTATTCATCACAACTTTTGAAATGAGATCCTTTTAGCAGACCTGTCATAGATTTAAAAGCCCTTAGTCAGTCCCAAAAATTAACACTCGCTTTCAGATGGACAAATAAACAAGGGCTTTGTAGAAACAAGCAAACAAACAGCAAGGTCCAAGAGTCCCTTTGGCCCTTTCCTTTGCGAGGGGATTCTTGTGAAGCTCCAGTATTGAACTTTAACAAACTGTATCTGGAGCTGCTCTGGAGCCCTGTCAGTAACTCAGGCTTTGGCTGAGCAGCAGGCAGGTGCTGGACAGGAAAAGGGTCATCTGCAAAGCTGAAAGCTGGGAATAAAAAGGGGCATTATGCCTTTTTTTTTTTTTTTTTTTTTTTTAGTCCTCTGCTTTTAAAATTACTCATGATGAGTTGAATGAGGGGATAGGTAGGTTGGCTTCTGAAAGGTGCTTCACATGAATATCTTTGGCATTGTAGCACCCTAAAAGTGCAGGTCAATGGCTACATCCCATCAGCATGTATGCTCTCTGACACACAGAAATGCTTGAGTTAATCAATCATACTTGTAGGACTGAAGGAGCATGAGGGATAAGTTCATGTGTCTCCAGTCACTGCTAAATAGCTGAGAGTTGAGGAAAATAAGACAGCCACAGCAGAAAGGAGGTTTTAAAACTTTTGTGAGATTTTTCCTACCAGGAAGAAGACTCCAGAGAGGGAAATGAAATAAGCATTCTGACTGTCAGAGTACTTTCCCACAACCATGTGCAAAACCTTCTCTGTCATATGACCTCTAAGCCAAGGCTGTGGGATGTGCATGGTTATTTCGGAGGTGCCAGACGCTGACTCGGGTTGGTGTAATACTTCCATACATTTATCACTTTTGCTGCTTTATTTTTTTTTAATAAGAAATCTCAGTGGACCCTTAAGGTAATAGAGGGCAAACTCACTCACTGATATGCTATCCCTATCTCTGCAGACACCTGATACCACACTCAGTGATGTACACAAAAACACAACCATCTTTCTAATCCCTAATCTCTCCAGCTTCAAGTGGGACTGGCAGTGGCCTGATGGACTCCAGCTAGCTTTCCCTGCTCTACTGTCCAGACACTTGCAAAGGCAAAGGCTGAGAGACTGTTCAGGCTTGCAAATGGCACCTCACTGGAAAACTAATGCAATGCTATTTTGAGACAGAAAATACCAAATACTAAACCCCTACTCAGTGGAATTACGTGAGAAACCACTATGTGGAGCCAGCCACTAATTATTTGGTGGATGAAAAAACTGGATTCAAACAAGCTTGTTACCTAAATTTCAGGTGCATGTGCACCACTGGCTTTTGCTTTACCTCTCCCAAAAGTCTAGACATGAGACAACTCGCTGCAATGTAAATCAGATGCATAAAACCACCTTAGTAAAGTGATGCTGTGAAGACAAAAAGTCACATCCCTTCCATGTCTTTGGGAGAGAAGTCTCCACCAGTCCTGCTGTGCTTCCATCTACCTTATTCCTTGTTTTACTCCCACCTAGTCTAAAGCCTTGTGGCCTGTGAAAGAGAACCATGGATTTCCCAGACTAAACAAGAGAACAGAGCATAGCTTGAATGTCATTACTGACAACATGCTGTGGTTTGTGTAGTTCATCTGGGGGATGCAGAGCCTCTTCAGCCATTAGATTAGGATGGAATTTGATTTAGAAAACAGAATAGCTTCCAGATAATGTGCATATTCAAAAGGCTGGGAAATATGATAATAAACTTCTTCAATCTCAGGCATGACAAGCAATTTCAAATGTTAGGGAAAGGGGACAGTAAGAAATGCAGGCACCAAGCAAACCCTGTCTGTCACACAAGACTGATCAGCCATGAGAATTTACGGACTAAAAGTTCAAACTTGGCCTTGCACTGGAAACTTTTCTCACCATTTACTCCATTCATTAGTGTGAATGCTTCTCTGTGTTTCCAATACTGAGTTTAGAGGTTTTCTCATAGGTAGGCAAATGACTGGGATATAACAAGATGTAGGCACTTTTTGTTGGGGAAAATAAAACCTCAAGGAAAGAAAAATCTCAAGAATAACTCAGTTTTTTGTTGTAAGGTAAGGTCTATCTGCTTCATTCCTTCACTATCTCTGAGGAAAGAGAACTGAAATATAGAAGAGAAAAATTCTGATACCCTCAGCAATCATCAAGCAAAATTTATTATTTGATACATTCACCAAGAAACCATAGAGAAAAGGTGCATACTGTTGACAGTAGGAAGCATCTGTTCAGGAGTGCCACTTAAACACTTAATCTTTTACAGAGCTCTCAGTTACAGAGGAAAGTCTTCTGTCCATACTGATGAGCAGCTAGGAAGAATGGCATGTGGCTCTATAAGCAGTATGAGACACACAGTCTCTACCCTGCAGTATATTCATCTGTATAGTCCAAGCCTTAAGCACAGCTTGTGCATGCTATGATATTACAATGAAAGAATTTGAGAACTTATATCTATTTCTTCCCATGGCATCCATTCTCTTGATTTCTCCACCTAAACCTATTGACAGGCAATCTTCCACATAAATTCTTCAAGTTAGTGAGCTCAGGCTGCTCATAAAATTCACACCTGTAAGTGGCATTCACCGCGCCTCATAAGCTACCCCAAACAATCAGTAAGGTATAGGGGAGGCAGGAGTTGTGAATTACCCCCAGAGAGTCTCAGGTTCTATGAATGAACAGCCCAATCTCCACTAACCTAGCTGTAAAGAAGTTTCTTGAAAACTGGGCAATCAGGTTGAAGCTTTGCCAGTCTATCAAGTCTATCAAGTGAAACATTCCCCAGGAAATAATTCTGTGTTCATTCCAGATAAGTAATTGGGACACCCACTTGTCTCTTCCATTATTGGAGCGTGTCTCAAATTTTGCTGGGCTGCAAAGCTACTCCCTCTGCTTTTGCTTAGGCTCAGTGATTTGTTGCCCCCCTTCAAGGCAAAAGGGAAGTCTTGGGAGTATAAATTGAAAGAAATCCACCTGAAAGTCCCCTGTCACTTGATAATAAGGCTGGACATACCACCAGGCTATACACATGCTTTTTTTACTCAGCTTCTCAGTCGGTGTCCTGTGGGCAGAGTTCACAGCTTGCAGTTTGGGTTTGATAAGATACTTCTTGACTTATCCAGGCTCTGGGATTTTAAAATCTCCATTTTTCTGCCATTATTTGGCATAGCTCTGATCCTCCCACAGTAGAAAGACTAGAGGAAACTTTTCTCCAGCCACCCAGTAAAAACCACCATCCAAGGTGTTCATACCCAGACAACCCCAAGGGCCTGACCATCCATAGCAGCCCTGAATTTGGAACCTCCTACAAAAATTGGACAAAAATGGCTGCCTCTACATGTGCTGATGTCGCAACTTTAACATATCCATAATGCTAGAGCCCCATAGCAGGTAATGTTACAGCCCTGGCCAAAAATATCAACCACAGCTACTCTAACTTGTTTGACAAAAGAACAGTGATAACCAACTACAGCAATAAGAATAAAATGAGAGTGTTTTGAATGTAAATTGGAATAATAAATTATATTGCTGCTTTATTAAAGGAATGAAAATATTTTCATGTGTTAGAGGAGCCATTTCTGTGCTACAAATGTTTGAAGGAACATTTTCACAGCTCAGGAATCACAAAAGAACAGTCCACTGTGCCTTCATTTAAGCCTTCAGGTACTGTCCTTCAAAAAGCATTGCAGATTAAATAAACAACAGTCTGGAGCATTGAAAGGGTTATTTCTTATTTTAGCATTTCAAGTAGTTTTAGGAAGTGGTCATTCCCTTTTCTGTCTTAATAAAGCTTGTCTTACTTAGAGATGACAAGAGCCATTCGCTGCGAGGTGGCAGGCTGTACCTGAGCTCTGTCAGAAAGGGCAGCTGAGCAGCACATACAGGGAGGCTGACAGGGCTCAGTGCTGAGGGGAGGGAAAAGAACCAGGAGAAGAGTAAGAGAGGGGAAAGCTGTAAGGAAGAGGCATGAAGGCAGACCGTGAGCGATGAGCAGAGATTTAAAACACAAAAATCTTCCAAAATCTCAGAGACACCAAATCTCTGGATCCTCTAGTTGCTCTCTGTGAGCAGCTCCAATGGCCCTTTGGAAAAGTCACTTCTCCTTGCCCAACCATCTCCTCCCCATGGGTGAAAATGTCCTGGTGCTACCAGCCCCTGCATTAATTCCAGGACCTGCTGGGATTCACTGGGATACTTTCTGTTCTTCTAATTAGGAGTCCTATGAACTTATGTTAAAAGAGAATGTTATTGCTGTTCCAAACTGAAATACAAAGGAAGTAAAGGAACAGGAATTTCATGTTCAGCCTCACCATGTTATTTTGTGTGTTTTGCTGCTCTCTTTCACTATGCGCTTGTTTCCAAAGGATTCTTACCACTGTCAGAGTAGTGCAGGGAGATTTAGGGTGGTTTTTTTCCTCCCAGAGGCTGGCATTAAATAATAGGTAAGGCAAGGGATTGTATAAACAATAATATGATTAGACTGTTGGATACAGAGTTAACATTTAAGGAGGGCAAGCCAGCATCAAGCTCCTGCTTAGAAGAAAATAAAAGAAGCAACCAGTCCCAGCAGCTGGAAGAAGCTTGAACAATGTCTAATGATGTGAAGACATACTATGAGCCCCAACACAGATGCTTGTCTGTTTACACAGGCAAGAAAGCTGAACACCAGCCTAGAGGCACCTCTTGCAGTCTGCCAAAACAAGTCTAAACTGATGAGACCCCCACACTCTGCAGCCTACTAAGTGTTTTTTAGGGATTGTTCCTGAGGTGGGCACATGGGCTGAATAAAACTGCTGGCAGCAGATCACCACTTGTTTTCTGCTTCACAAGGGACACTGGGGAAAAGCTCAGCAGATGGCTGAACTCTCCTGCAGCAGCCTGGCTGCAGGTAATGGGTGTGAGCTGAGTTTTTTTCTAGCTTGATGTTAAGTTTTCCCCCACTTCTTAATACCCAGCATGAAATGCTAAAACACTGTGTTTACCATCATTTTCATTTAGTGTTACTGTGCTGTTCTTACAGCTGTATTTGAAGTTAATGGAAATTACTCTTTGAACATGTGAAACGCTGTGTAATGCTAAGAACTCTTGACAGCAATCCGGTACTTGGTGCTTGCCAGACACTTTAATAGCTTCAGACCGAGTCTCCTAGTTCTCCTGCTACAGATGTGATAACATGCCTAGTGCCATCACTGTGCTGCAAATGTAGTTTAATTAATGTGGGAGGAAACTGGGTGCCATGGAGAGAAAAGCACAGAAACTCTCACAACTGTGACCCTTCTATGCAGTCAAGGGTAGTAAATAGAATAAGCAAGGTCTGAGGCTGTATGCGGAATGATCAGGGCAAAAAGGCAGCACTGTAATCACACAGAAAAGCATGGGCCCTCTGAAAAAGGAGTATGTGATTATGTAGTTACAGGCAGGGGAAGAGCTTGTACTCAGAGCGTGGCACATTGCAGATGGAAGGGGTACCTCTTATATTTGGAGAACTTAGCAGTTTTACTGTGGCCAAAAGGTGTGCTTTTAGTCTGAATGCTGCTGTCTCATATCCCTGTGAGCTTCTGTAGGTGAGCACTCTCCACACTATCATGTTTAAAGGTCCTGTTGATCTGCACTTTCTTATTTTTCTGTGTAGGTCACAGCAGTGCCCTTTTCCTTGCTTTCTGTTGTATTCCCTGGACTCTTGTTATCTCTTAGTGAAAAGGGTACTTACCACATGTTCCAGCTACAGTGCCACAGCCTCATCTCCCTTCTGCTCACCAGGTACGTTCATAGCTTAAGCACATCACCTTTCATAATTCCTACACTATGTATGTGCTGATTATGAATGAATCTCTTCACAGACTCACAACTAGTGAAACAAAACAGGTGCTTTGTATGCTCAGTACTTACTCTTTCCTTTCTGAATGGTTGATATCAGAATTGTTTTAAATATATGGGCTTGAAACCACAAATCTTCTCTTCTAAACAGCAGAACTGACTGTCCTTTAGTTAAATTAACCACCACTGATACAGAAGCAAGCCCTTCTCTTCTGCTCAAGCTTTCTGTACATATCAAATCCTCCCCAAAGCTCTTGAGATTAATATTTTATAAGTTCTTATGTCAATTAGGTCAAATACTAACCTCCTTATTCTCCTGTTTAAAGATTTTCAAACTCTCTTTCTGCAGACATATCTAATTATTTTGTTTTGCTAAGCTGTACCTGTCCTGTTTTCCTGGGAGGATGTTGTCCCTGCATTCTCAGCACTGCCTGGCAGCACATGGCTGATTTGGTGTAAACTTACTGAGACTTTCAGGTGGGAAGGGACCCCAGGAGGTCCCTACTACAGTCTGCTGCTCACAGCAGGGGCAGTTCTGAGGTCAGATCAGGCTGCTTGGTGCTTTATTGGGTCAGTCTTTGAATGCCCCCAAGGATGGAGACTGCAGAACCTCTCTGGACACCATGCTGTGCTGCTCAGCTGTCCTCACAGGGAGCAAATTTATCCTTATGTCATGTCTTATGTCACATTTTTAGTCATGCTTGTTGTCCTCCTACCACTGTGAAGAACTTGTTTGAAGACCACTGCCGTAAGTTTTGGTGGGCTGATGCTGAGTCCCCCTGAAGCTGTCTCTTCTCTGAGCTGAAGAAGCCTCATTCCATCAGTCTCAACTTACAGAGCCCCGACTGTCTGGGTCACCTCCAGGAGGATGGAGACACGTCCTGTGCTCCCAAGACAGCTGACTGGAAGACCTAGAAACACTCTGACTTTCCTTTAAGGCAATCCCTGGATACTGTGGAGCTGTGGCAGAGCCTGAGGTCCCTGCAGTACACTGCATGTGGTGACAGAGCAATGTCCTCACAGCCCCTGGGTAAGAGCTCCCAAACTGCACCCTCTGCTTGAGGCTGTCATCCTTCCTGCAACACTGAGATCCAGGAGTGTGATCCTGTGCTTTTTGTCAATTAAATCCCTCAGCATCGTGAAGGGGAAGTCCTGCTTGTCCAACCTGATTTCCTTTCTACAATCACCTAGCTGATCTAGGAAATCAAGTAGATATAATATTTTTGGACTTCAGCAAAGCTTTGGATAGTGTCTCTCCAAGTATCCTTCCGGATAAAATGTCTGGCACACAGCTGGATAAACATGTTATGGGATGGGTGAGCAACTGGTTCACAGGTTGGGCACAGAGAGTTATAGGGAATGGGGTGACAACAGAATGGATTCTAGTCACTAGTGGGATTCCACAGGGCTCCATCCTCAGCCCAGTTCTCTTCAACACGTTCATTAACAACCTGGACACAGGACTCAAAGGAATACTAAGTTTGCTGACAACACTAAATCAGGAGGAGCTGAAGATTCCCTTGAGAGCAGCAAGACTTTGTAGAGAGATCTCGACAAATCAGAGAGATGGGCAATCACCAACCATACAAAGTTTAACACAGGCAAGTGCCGGATTCTGCACCTGGGATGGGGCAGCCCTGGATGTGTGTACAGATTGGCCAACAAGAGGCTGGAGAGCAGCACCATGGAAAGCGACCTGGGGGTCGTGGTCAAAGGTAAGTTGAGTAAGAGCAGCAGTGCCCTGGCAGCCAGGAGGACCAACCATGTCCTGAGGGGCATCAGGCACAGCATTGCCAGCCGGGCGAGGGAGGGGATTGTCCAAAGGAGGGTCATGAGGATGGTGAAGGGTCTTGAGAGGGAAGCCGTATGAGGAGTGGCTGAGGGCACTTGGATGTGTTCAGCCTGAGGGAGAGGAGACTGAGGGGAGACTTCATTGTGGTCTTCAGCTTCCTCGTGAGGGTAAGCAAAGGGGCAGGCACTGATCTCTTCTCTGTGGTGACGAGTGACAGGATTCCAGGAAGCGGCAGGAACGTCGGTAGGGGGTGATTTAGGCTGGATATCAGGAAAAGGTTCATCACCCAGAGGGTGTTCGGGCACTGAACAGGCTCCCCAGGGCAGTGGTCACAGCACCAAGCCTGACAGAGCTCAAGAAGCATTTGGACAGTGCTCTCAGGCACACGGTGTGACTCTCGGGGCTGTCCCCTGCAGGGCCAGGAGCTGGACTCGATGATCCTTGTGACTGTATGACTCTATTATAACCGCAGCAGCCCAGCCGGGTTCGGCGGGCCGGGGGGGCTGGGGCTGTGTCTCCCTGCCCTCCGTGGGCCGGGCTGTGTCCCCCTTGCCCTCCGTGCTGCCCGGTGCGGGCGGCAGAGCCCGCTCGGAGCGGACACCGCCCCGGACTCGCCGCCGCCGCCGCCGCCGCCGCGCTGAGGGGGCGCGGCCCCTCCCCGGGCCGGGCGGGGCTCCCGCCGGTGTTACCGCGGCTGCGCCTCGCCCGCCGCCGCCGCCGCCGCCATGGACAGCGACGAGGAGACGCTGGAGGAGGTCGTGGAAGGTGCGTGTCCCGCGGGGGGCAGCGCCTGGCCGGGGGGCACCGGCGGCGTCGGGCGGTGCTGGGGGAGTGTTGGGGGGCGAGGGGAGGGAACGGGGGGCGGCGGCGGCGGCGGCCGGAGCGGGTCGCCCGGGGCCGGCGGCAGCGCATGACATCAGCGGGCTTATGCAACGGGCGAGCCGTGGCCGCCGCACGTGGCGGGGTCTGGCCGTGGGGGAGCCGCGTCTCTGGGGCCGAGGGGATCCTTATCCGCGATACCGAGGGCATCCTTCTCCGTGGTACCGGGCGGGAGCTCTGGGAGCAACCCGGCGCCCCGTCCGCGGCGGGATGGTCCGGACCCCCGGTGCCCGCCGTCCGTCCCGGTGCCCGCTCTCCGTCCCAGTGTCCGCCGTCCATCCCGGTGTCCGGTGCTCTCCCCGCGGCGCCGGAGGGCCCGGGGGATGCCCGTCCTTGGGGAGAGCGCAGGGAGCCGGGCGCTGCAGATGGAGAAGGGAAAAATGGGAGGGAGGGAGGGAGGCTGAAAGAAGTAACCGTGGCCATGTCCATGGGCGGCGGGGCTGGAGCCACCCGCATGGGAGCGGGGCGGGCCGCCTTGTATCCCATACACACTCTGTTTGTGCTCACCTTTTGTGAGTGGAGCACTAACCCGTGAAGAGTTTTAAACGTGCCCCCGGGATTGGGTTACGGATGGGAAGCTTGGCACGCAGGAATGCGGCTCCCCAGCGCACTGTGTCGTTCCGGGAGCGGGGCACGGCTCTGGAACAAAGCACAGCATCCCTCTGTGAAAGCACCTGCGCCTCAAAGGTTCCTCACAGGGGACCGTGGCCCCGCCGGGAAGAGCCGCCCTGGGTTTTCGGATGCTGGGATTAAGCACAGGGAGCGAGGAGGTGCCTGTGGTAAGATGCCGATGCCGGTGTGATGCTCATTGTTCCCCCGTGGGCTGCTCCTGTGGCAGGAGGATTTAGGCCTCAAAGCATGTTGCTCCAGAGAAGGCATTTTGCAGCTTAGTCTGACAGCAGATGCGAGCTAAGCAGCTGCTACTCCGATCGGGGTTTGTTGTCTAGGTATGTGGCATCGGAGCCGAGGAGAAGCTTTGTTGTGTAAAACATGGGTGTGAGGGGACTGAGGTTCTTCAAGCCCGGGGAGCTACGAACAGGATGTGCCCTGTGCCCTAAGAGATGTGGTTTTCCCCTCCCTTCCCTCCCCATTCCTCAAATCTGTGGATTGCAATGGTGTCTGGGGCAAGGAGCCATAGTTTTGATCGCTGTATCGCAGACAAAGCATCCTGTTGTATCCTGGATTTGCTTAGCGTTCATCTAAGGAAGCAAATTTTTAAAATGTGTTTTATTCAGCAGTGTATATGAATGTGTCTGTGTTTCTCTGAGTGTGACAGAAGCAGGGTGCTCTTTGGGCTTAGGATGACTGGGTGGTTTTGCACTTACCCAAAGGAAGTTAGAAAAATCTCAAAAATCAGCTTCTTTTTTTTTTTTTTTCTTTTTTTTTTTTGTAAGGGGGAAATTGGTTTATTGTTGTTATCCTAAAAACATCCATCTGGCATCTTTGTGGCCAGAATCTTTTATTGATGATGCACGTTGTATGTCATCTGTTAAGTAATACAGGCAGTAAAGGGCTTTTATCTTTGATTTGTGTACATCAGCGGTTCCAGTAAGTGACCCCATTGTGAACTAACCCCTATTAGTGTAATTCCTTTTCTTGAAAAATTCGTGGTCTGAGCTTAAGAGGAAATCTTGAGAGACCCTTAACAAAGTAACCAAAGTGAGATTTTGCAATAATTTAAAAATATGTTTAGATATTTTGGGTTTGTTTGTGCAAATGGAGGAGAGTAGTGAGAAGGGGAAGCGGAACACACTGCTCCCACTGAAATAATTAGAATTTCTTCCATTGACTGAACGTGAAACAGAATTAGGGCCTAAGGCCTCAGCCACACAGAAGAAGTTACATCTGTGTTACAAAACTTGAAATTGCCTTTTTCCACCCCACACTATTGATTAAGAAAGACTGTATGCTTCTTGTTTTGTTGGAGTGGGGAGAATGATTTTATTTTTTTTTAATAGGGGGAAACCTCTGGCATATTAGAATAATTGGATTCTTTGTATTGTGGCTGAGATTAAAACCCTGTATAGAGGCCATTGGATCAAAGCTGACCATTTAAGTCTCTGAGATAGTCTGTATCCTACTGTGCAAAAGTCCTGACATGCACTCTGTATGTAAGCAGGGCAGCTTTTGTGTTGGGCTTTGCATTCCAGCAAAATCTTGACAAAACCGAATAGTCACAGAGAGCAAAGTTGCAAGGGTTTTTGGTGGTGGTGGTGGTGTTGTTTTGTGTGGGTTTTTTTAACAGTATAATGTGCCAGTATTGTCAGTATATTTTTTTAAATCAAGTGTTTTTATAAAAGTTTTGGCCCTGTAGTGAGGGGGAAACTGGTGCTGTATTGTTTAGGGATTAACTTACACCAGTGTACCCTTCCCATATTGATAAAACTGAGGCTTTTAATTAAAACTATGAATGTTGTTACAGATTTTTTTTTCGTTCTAAAAGAGGTGCCCACATTAGCAATTTCTCTGACCTTTTGGTTGAATTGACATAACTTCTGAAACTTTTTTGTTCTACTAAAAGGGGTGTCCTTTGGTGAAATGGGAGGCATAAAAGCCCTTATTCTGTTTGGAAAGAGCAGCCTCTGTTTAAAGGGTTCATCTTCAAAGTTATTAAAAGCTTTTAGTGATGGAGCTTTTTTCCTTCCGCCTTTTGCTCTATCTTTTCACTCAATTATTTCTCTCACTTTGAACTGTGAGCAGTGCCTGATGGGTTTGAGTTCTTAAACTTTTAACTATTTTCAGTCTAGTTTGGACTGAAGACTTAAATTGAGAGCTCAGTGATGTGCAGGTATGAGAGAAACTTCTGTGGAGCATGCATGGAAAGGGTGAAGGAGGGAATCTTGGCTCTTGGATGAGTTCATATATCTCAGTTTCTTTCTCCTGTAGACCTTTCTAGGTGCATTTCCGTACTCAGTGTAACAAGTGCAGGAGATGGGTAATGAAGCTGCACATCCTAACTTGGTTACTTTGAGGAACATTCACTTATTTATTTTTTTTTCCTTTCCTGTGTTTCTCTCTCTCTCTCTCTCTCTCTCTCTCTCTCTCTCTCTCTCTCTCTCTTTTTCTTTATATGGTAATTTTACTTTTAAATAGACCAAAGTTTGGAAATAAATCCTGACAAAGCATCCTGTGCATTTGACATTCTGCTCTCAATCCTTCTGGTAATTGCAAGGCTCAGGCAGGCCGTGTGCCTCATGGGAGAGGACTTCTGAGCCAGATGCTTACCATGCCCTGGTTGTGGTGTCCCTGAGGGGCTTGGAGCATCCCAAGGAAGCTTATGGTGATGTGAGAAGAACACGTGGGCATGCACGTGCTCTCTGGGTACACTTGTCCCTGCAGAACCTTCAGGGCCTGAATAGCTGGACCTCTGAAGCCATATAGGTGTCTGGCTTTTCCCACTGCTGTCTGCACAGTGTGTTCCCTCTCTGGGCACAGGACTTGAGGTCTGGTGGTACTGAAGTGCCTCTGGTTGCCTGCATCAGCCTGGGCTGTAATTGCTCTGCCCACACTGAAGTTCGTTTCTGCCATTCCATATGCGTGTTGAACCTTTTCAGTTTAGGGCAAATTTAGTCAGGGAGGAGCTTGACCCAAAGCCTGTAGCAGTGGAGGCATGTGCTGTCTCTTGTCTCTGACAGGCTGTGGATGCATCACCAGAAAACTTGGGGAATCTGAGGTAATTCTTTATTTAGAAGCATGGAAGAACATAAATATAGGCTAGCTTTTATTTATTTGGTGGTTTTCACACAGAATTTACACCTGCTAAAATGTCACAGTGGGAGTTTGTTGCACCCGCCCAGGTGCATCCTTGTGCTGAGAGCAGCCTGCTGAGCTGTGGAGCCAGAGCAGTGCTAAGGACTCCAACTTTAACAGAAGTAAACCAGCCAATAACCATCGTTTAAACACTCTTCTGCCATTTCCTTTGGGCTTTGTAGAGGCAGTTAGAGGTGCAATAGGAGCCTTATTATGCTTTAACTTAGTTCTATTGAGTAAAATACAGATTTTGCTGGTGAGGGTCCAAGTATGTTGCCCCTCTGTTTTCCCCATATACAATAGCTGTAGTGGGGAAAACTGATAGGCTAGGAAAGGGAGCAGGATGTAAAGTGAATACATCAGGAACGCATTGGAGAACAGCATTTAAGGTATTAAATATTAAATATCAAGTTGACTGACATATTGCAAGGGCATAGCATTATAGATATTGCATACTTTTATTTCTTAAAATTCCTGTGGATATAGCTGCAAGGTGGCACACCCACATAAAGCATGTATTTTTCAAAAGAAAAAGTCAAACCTTTTCTTACTTCATGAATTGAAGTCTAAATCTATTATGTTCTCACCAGGAAATTCATATGTTAGACAAAGAACTATTATGTTTTTGAAGATGTATATTAATACAAGTTAGAATAATATAAACCTTGTTTCTTTTAGAAACAGTTTTTACTAATTATTCTCTTATCTCTCCTGTCTCTCATCCCTTTTCTTTTACCCTGACACTTTTTTAAGTGATGTGTTACACAAGTACAAACTTCACTTGTACTGAATCTGATCACTGTTCGTAACAGCAATGATTTCAATTACTGTTTTGTACGAGGGAGCTACTGCATTTCAAGCATCTACATAATCTGAACAGGTTTGAAATTTTGTATAGTAATTAATGTGTTCTGTTCTTCTTTGTCTGGATTTTATTTCAGGGCATCTAGATGATGACGGGCTGCCACATGGATTCTGTACAGTAACCTACTCATCAACTGACAGATTTGAGGGAAACTTTGTGCATGGAGAAAAGAATGGCCGTGGCAAATTCTTCTTTTTTGATGGAAGGTAGACTCTGACTCTTCAATTTTTCTTCTATGTTCTTCTTTCTGCTTGCAGTGATACAAAACCAGTTTTCATTCGTTGTATGCTGCTGACTTTCTGGATAAGATTTCTTGTTTAAAACTGTATCTGGAAAATTTATTGCTACTGTAGCCATTCCTTTATGGGCCTGGGGGTTTTGTGTGTAATGTGGTGCCCTGTAGTTGTTTCCTAGCGAGAGAATGCAGTGGTGTGAGCTCTTATAGCACTGTAAGGTTACGAACTAATTAGAAACCATAAGAACTGGGAAGGTGGTCAGAACTGTTGCCAACCATGCTGACAATGACCTGGACATCCAAGTTCAAGTCCATAAGTGCAGGTGGAATTGTTTGTCTTTTAGTGCTGTACAGAGGGTGCAACTGGACTGGGAGCTCCTTGTGCCAGTCCTCGTGCACAGAGGTAGGACCTTGACAGAGAGGCTTACCCTCTGCTTGGTCTTGGAAATTTTTTAGTGGTTCAGGGTCTGAGTTAAATGCAGGTTTGTTACCAGCTCTAGTTAATCCTCTGCAAGTTGCTTGTGGCCTGATTTACTTTCAGAAAAGGCCCTATAATTTCCCCCCTTTTCACTGGGCGTTGTGACAGTGAAGTTGGGCCAGCCTGTGCCTATGCATGTGTTTTCTTCTCAGGTCTTAGTTATGAACACCTTGTAAGTCTTCCTCTCCCCCACTGCAGCATTCCTCTCTGCAGTTGCTCAGAACTTCCTCCAAAGGAGCAGCAGATGTATAAAATGACACGATTCTTCATGGGTTTGCAGCTGTCGGTGGCACTATGAATAGCAGCTGTTAAACTGACAGTCGTGCTGGGTCTACTCTCCGCCTGCTCAGCAAAGTTCTGAGCAGGAGTGGAGGTATTGTGCTGTCTCAGTGAGTCAGCTCCTTGTCTGGATTTGCCTTTGCAGTTGCTTCATACTGGGGATTGTGGGGTTTTTTCAGGAGAAAGATAATGTATTCATTCAGTTATGCAGAAACTGATCAGGCCTCCAAGCCTGGATGAAGAAAAATCCCCACTGTTGTTGGTAATGGGCTTATTAAATCTTCTTTGAGTAACTGAAAACCAGTACTGCCCTGCAGCTGACTTTTCCAAAATAGCTTTTTTTTTTTTCCCCCCAAGTTGGCAGACAGTGTCTCTATGGACACATGCACATAATGCTTCTGTGCTTGTGGATGATCTCAGCAGAGCAGTTGCTGATTGTACAGAGGAACTGACCTGCTATTTTGTTTGTAGGACTGCTTCTCCATGTAATCCAGGGTACAGGCAGTGCTGTGTGGGAAAAGTCAGGTTGCTGCTGAGCCTTTTCTCTACTGCTTCACTGTTGCCAACTCTTCTCTCTTTTTTTTTTTTTGGTTGTATAATTTTCATTACCCTTAAAAAAAATGGAACAGTTGGCTACTGATGACTTCAGGAACTAGCAGAATGAAAATATGCAAAAATAGTCTGTAATGTGTTTTTGGACAATGGGGTATTTTTACAAATTATTACATACTTTAATTTAGCTAAAGCGGCCTTAACTGAGCAGTGACTAATTACTGAAGATGTAATTTACCTAGCTATGCCCAGCTAGCCAGACAAAGTTGCTCTCTGAAATGGATGGTTCAGGAATCACAATGTGTTGCAGGAAGAATGACCTGGCATAAAACAGGACATGCTGTTTCCATTAACTGTGCCACAGGCAAGGCCGAGTGCTCATGAAGAAGAGAAATGGATCTCCAGGTTTTCTCAAAACACCTCTCCCTTTGCAGAATCCCATGTCTCCATGCAGGAAGTTAGCTGGTTTCAGCACTCCTGGGTCTGTTTCCCTCACAGGCTGCTGGTAAAGGCTGAAAGCTGTGCTGCTGTAGGTCTGTTGGTGGGGAGTGGCTGAGTGCTGTCAGATATTGGACTGGCTGCAGTGTAAGCATTCTCATATTTTGAGGGTTGGGAAGTAGAACTGACTGCCTTGTTTGGTCAGTGAAAGCTTTTCCCCTTACTGGAATAGCTGCCCCCTTCCTGTTCATTATTTAAGGGTGTAGAAACCTGGAATCAGTTGGTTCTTTTCCTCCCCCCCCAAAAAATGCAACAAATGCAACAAAACACAACATATTGTTTCAGAGAGAAACATTTCACCTCTGGCATACTCCCTGTTTCACATTGTGTACTTGAGCTTTCCTTGGTGCCAGCGCCTCTGGAGTGTACTTTGCAGAGCACTTGGTGCAGTAGGGGTGAGCATGAGAGCCATGCTTGGCCCAGAGCTGCAGCTGCACTTCTCCCTTTTCTGGAAACTCCTATAAACTGACATCTCCCAGAACACAGTACAAAACTGTTATTTTTAAGAAAATGCTTCTAATACTCACATATGCAGGGAGTGAGAGGTGAACAGATCAGTTTCTGTCGATGTTAACTTAATACCTGGAGCTGGGAAGGATATTGCAGTAAGTATTTTTCCCCCCAGCTCTTACCACTGGTTTGTTTTTTAGGTAATGAGTGTCTTTGGTCCTCTCTAGCCATAATGGATAGTGGGAAGACAGTACATCTGACAAATCTTGACTTTAGTAAAACTAAATTTTTGTTTAGTAAACCTAAATTTCTGTTATCAGAACTATCATCTGAGAAGCAAACTGGAGAAATACAGGCTAGCTCAGGGTCTGTATTAACAGGATTTTGTTTATGGAAGACACAGAAGCTATTTATTTCTCTTCGTGCTGGTCAGGTCTTAGTTGCAATTATCATATCTGGCTGCAGACACCATACTTTGAGAGCTTAAGGCAGAAGGGGAAGCAGGGTGGAAGTAATTCAGAAACTGTAAAGTATAAAAGTTTCAGAGAACCTGAGGTTGAAGAACATGGACTTTTTTCTTCAGATAACTTTCTTTTGATTTCCTTAGATGAGACGGATCTTTGGGACACTGTTTGGAGCTTAATACAAAGAGAGAAAAACAGAAATTTGAGTTACAGTAAAAGAAAAGAGATTTCTCCAGTGCTGAAGCACTGCTGTAATTTAGCAACTTGTTAACTTCAACTGATACAATTAAAGGTAACAAGAAGGGGTTTTGTGGTGGTTCTCATTACTTAAACTGGGAGTGGCTGCTTCTTTTAAAGGGTAGTCCTATATGTGGACTCTATGTGTCTTGTCAGCTACAATGAAATTCAAATCTAGTGATCTGTGATAAACTAGAGGGGAAAGTGGCATCATTTATAGTCAAGTAAGGGCACTGATTTCTGGTGGTTCCCTCCTCTGCCCTGCTCCTTCCCTGTGCTGATACCATAGCTATTTGTAGCAACCTCGTTCAAGAAATTAATCTGACTGAAAAATAAAATGGTTTTCCTGCCCCTTCCTGTTTTGCATCTGGTTTGCATTGAGCCTTTTAGTGTAATGTATTTTCCCATGGAAACCTCAATCAGCGTGCCAAAGTTACGTAAAAACAGAGCACGAAGCCTTTGAAACAAGAAAGTGAGTTCTGTAAAAGCAGTCCTTCCACAACTCTTGAAAATCTTGTTTTGTAAAATTTTGTGAAACATGTAGAGTCATGTCCTCACAGACACTGTTTGGGCTTATACCTTAGATGTCTGCATCTGAAAAAAACTATGCAGTGGAAGTATGTGTACTGCAGCTGGCTGTTAGCTACATGTGCTGGAGTAAAAGCTAAACAGTTTGTGTTCCCTTATGCTGGTTCTAACATGAGAAAGAAGCAACTGAGTAGACCCTCTTTTATGATCATGCCTTTATTCTTTGTGATGCAGATTGCAGGGTGTTACTGTGCCCTTCCAAAGGGTTTGCAAGACCAAAGGGAAATGTTTCTTTGTTCAAATCCAAGTGCAGCACGAGTTCTGTTTGACAGGCTGTGTTCCGTTTTAATAGAAATACATGAAAAATGACTGCTTTTAGCAAGTCCTGTACAAATGGCTGCTAAGTGTATTGCTGGGGAGCTGACACTGAACTGTAGCAGGTTGCAGTTCGTGCTCTGTCGTGGTTCATCTGTGTGTCAGTTCAATTTCATCTCTCCAGAGAGATGTCAGAAAAGATCCACAGGTAGGAAGTAGAAGGCCCTAACATGAGTAGCCTTTCTGAGCAACAATTTCATCTTGGACCAGTAGTGTCCATTCGCTGCTGTAATTTGCTATTCCAGCCTACAAAAAAGTGCTGTGCACTGTGATTTAAATGAGTGATGCTGTGTCCATGCAGCACACCCTGATGAAAGGACACTGTAAGTTGTTTTCTGCCTTTGGAGCTCCACAGAAACAAGTTTCCGGTTTTCATCTTGGCTTTCCAGCACATTGAGGCTTTGAGTTCACCTCTAAGGGAGGTGAACAGTCTTCCACTGCTGTTTTCTTTCTCTCTTTACCAGCACCCTGGAAGGGTACTATGTTGATGATGCCCTGCAAGGCCAGGGAATCTATACTTATGAGGATGGAGTGGTCCTTCATGGCACATATGTGGATGGAGAGCTGAATGGACCAGCCCAGGAGTACGACAGTGACGGGCGGCTGATATTCAAAGGGCAGTATAAGGACAACATTCGACATGGAGTCTGTTGGATTTATTACCCGGTAAGCCTCACTGCCTGCTCTCTTTATTGCAGAATATGTACCTTTCTTGTGCCCCCAGCTGAAACAAATACCCACCACAACCCACTCATGCAAAAGTCAACACATGCAAATCCGGGTAAAAGATCTGTGCATTCTGATTTTGGATAATCCAGCATGCAGTTAAAACTTTTCACTGTTGAATGCTTACCCAGTAGATGAGATTCAGCAAGGCTACAAGATGCCCTCCGCTATTTTCATCTTCCAGGGAATCCAGCCCCTTGGAATTGCATTTATATCTAATTTGTATGTAATGTGAGAATAGTATGTATAGTAATTTATGCATTATCTCTTTTTGATGGCTGGACCAATGATTTTGCCACCTTGTAGTGTGGCTGCAGGTGAGGAACATGGAAACTATACAAGTTACTGCAGGCTACTGCTCTTACTTAATTAGACTTTGTCTCCTTTTCTGCAGGGTATGTTGTGAAGTTTGGCTTTTCTCAACAAATCAAATGTAACTGGTGTGAGAGCTGTGCCTCTGAGTGGAGTGTGGACAAGTGCTTTGCTAATTGAGCAGGCCAGAGTTTTATCTTTCTGATTTTTCATAAAACCTCAGATATTCCTCTGGAAATTCTAGTTAAGGCAATAATGGTTGTACTAGTTTTTAGGGGAGTTTTAATGCAACTTTTTAAATTTTTAATTCCTATTCAGTCTTACACAGCACTCCAGAGTTGAACCTTTCAGTCTTTACCTTGTGCTGAGAAGAGGGAAACATCTGCATGTAATTACCCTGCTGGTCAAAACCCAGTCTATTGCTGTGCTACATATGGCACAAACTTTAGTTGCAGACTCGTTTCTAAATGCTTGCCACTGGCTATTCATTTTATTTACTGGTTTTCACTATGGCCAGTAAGCATGTGTTAGGATCAGCAAATGCTTGGTGTACACTGCCAAGTTTTTCAGTCTCAGTATATAAAATACAAAACAGCTGACCCTTCAGTTCGTGTATCTCCTGCTTCATCTTCCAGCTGACAAAGTGTTGCTGTACCTTCTGGAAATGTGGGTAATTAGAGTTGTTTATCATTGTCATCTTGCCAGACTAAAGGATGCAAAGTTTTTCAGAAAAACACCTTTGCCATGGAAGGAATTCTTTTTTCATGATTCTGTGCCTGATGCTATGTGCACCATTTTTCTTGAAACTCTTTCATCCTTGCAGTTGAACAAAATGGTGTCACTTTGAAATAGAGTCTGTGCGCAGTGGTCTTGAGCTAAATCAGTCTGGTGCCACATCACACCTGCTGGTTTTGCTCCAGGGTGTTATTTGGATATGCTTCCTTGTCCCTTTGGAAATAAAAACCTTAAGTTGTTAGACCTGTGCTGATCTATGCATCTCATTCTGAGTTCTGTAAATAGACCTAACCTGAGTTGCAGGCAAATCACAGATGGCAAAGCCCAGGGCTAAAATGTGTAAACCTTAGAGAGGAAAAGTGTTGCTGCTGATGGCTTTCAGCAAACAGTTGTTCTCACTGAGCACCACCTGACATTGTGGAGGGGATGCTGGGACAGAGAAACACTCCAGTCATCGAGCAAGGTTTTTTTTTTCTTAATAGGCTCAGGTCTTTTGAGGTATCATGAATTAGCAGTGAGCCAAGCAGTGTTTAAATTTTTCTTTCCTCCAGCCACAGTATCATACTAACCAAACTTGGACATCTGTGGGGCTTTGAGCCTTGGTTTGCAGACTCTTCACATAAAAATTTTGCCAGTTGAAACTTATTACTTTTGTCACACGAAAGGAAAGACCTTGGGTTTTGCCTATTCCAAACAACATAGAAAATCCTGTTCATTTCTATTATCAGTTTTATCCTAACTGGAATTACTTCATCCAGCTTCTTCCTGTGTCTGTTTTCTCTCTCATTTGCATAGTTTCACATGTGAACTTGCTGTAGCCAAGATTGCTTTTTAAAAAAGTTGGAGAAAATCCTTTTCATTTACTGAAGACAGTATAGTATAACAAATGCTTTGCCTTTTCTGTCTTGCCTGTGCTTTCAGGATGGAGGCAGCCTTGTGGGAGAAGTGAATGAAGAAGGGGAGATGACTGGAGAGAAAATAGCCTATGTGTATCCAGATGGAAAGACTGCATATTCTGGAAGGTTCATAGATGGAGAAATGATAGAAGCAAAACTGGCAACTCTGACAACTGTCGAGGATGGGAAACCTCAATTTGAAGTTGTACCAGGCAGTAAGTTCAGCTAACACAGAAACTTATGTTCTCCCTACCAACTCTTTGCTACAGACAGCTTGGTTTCTGTAATGTTCCCCACTAGAGATTCTGGCTGTGATGAGTAAGTCTGTTAGTGAGAGGCCCCTTCTCTTAGTTGTAAAGTTGGGCAGAGAGGCAGGTGGAGTGACCCCTTTGCTCTTGGAACAGACAGGAAGTGACCCCTGGCACAGTCCTGCCAAACTGCATTTCACAGCCCTTCTCTCAGTCATGTGCTTGTGGGCACAGTCCTGTTTGTCACACACACCATTGTCCGCTGTGCCAGCAGGAAAACCTGCTTCACCACATTACTGCTGGCACAGTTACAAGCTTTTTGTTAGAAAAATAACTACAAGTGGAGAGGGAGGCCGTGGTTTGGTTGTAGCTCTGACAGCTGGCTCTGTGCAAGTCAATGTTAGCACTGTGAATGTTCTGGCACCTGTGTCACTGGGCTGGAAGGACACAGGGATTGGAGTTAGTGAACTAGATTCAGTCGTTGTGTAACAGTCTGATTCACCAGCACTTCAGTCTGTCTAGTCCTGCTGATAGAAAGTGGCTGTGAAGTGCATGGGGGCAGGGTGGTGCCTTTGACCCATGTAGCCAGTGCTCCTTCTCCAGGGCAGTGGTGGCTTGGACCTGCAGTTCTGGAGTGGGTTTGTTGCTCTGAGGTGTGTGGGATGTTTTGGAGGTGCAGACAGTGCCATGAGTAACAAGCAGAGACCATGATAATGCATTTAATTATTTGGCCAACAAAGGTTGTCTCACTTGTTATGAAATAGGCACATAAAAACTCATTGACAAGCAAATGCATGTGAATTTATTTTTAAAATCTCTTGATTGTGACAGCAAGCAAAATTTAACTTAAAATGTCTTTGAGGGTACAGTTGTGCTTTGTAAATAGGATTAAAGTTACACTCTGGAGGAGGCTGCTGTCAGCCAGAACAGATCTTGGACAGCAGGAGCAACAGCTTTTTATCAAACTTTGTAATATTCCATTTTGTGGGGGTTCTCCCCCACGTTATTTCCACCTGCATCTTAACCTGTCTCCCAGATAGTCCTCTGGCAGTTGGGAGAGGGACATAAGAATATAATTAGAGCTGTACCCCACTGAATTGCTTATTAATGGCAAGAAATAAATGACTAGCAAGTGTGCTTTCTGATTACTGAACATTATCTTCTGGCTGAAGTCTCTTCAGGATTTGGACTAGAAAATATTTTGCTTTTGAAATAGTGCAAGTTTTTTTATAATTAACATATATACTATGAAATTTGCTTTACTTTTAAATTCCATTTAGAGACTGGGAGAGTCAGTTTTGAAAGACTGTCCAGTCTTCCTTGACAGGTTGTTAGTTTGAAGAACATACGTGTCACCTTTTTATGTTAATACTGCTACTCTAGTATGTTGAGGGGAAAAAATAATCAAGAAGAAGTATCTCACTGAAGGCTTTTTATAGGTGCAGTTCTGTTTAGTAGCTTTTTTTTTTTTTTGGAAGCATAATATTTTTTGCAGCCATTAAAATTTAATTTTTAAATGTCTTGATTAAGTTAAGGGTTGCATGCTTTCAGTACTGCCAGTTAGTTTATTTCCTTTGTTGATTTCTGGTTGTTTTTTTTAGGCCCAGTATACAGTTTTGACAAATCTACTTCATCCTGCATTTCTACAAATGCCCTTCTTCCAGATCCTTATGAATCAGAGAGGTAGGCTTTTTTCCTTCTCCCCATGTTTCTTTGCTGTTATATATTTAGGACTTAATTTTGCAAACCTTTTCTCATCTAAAATTTAAAAAAAGAAAGGCTGTGTGAGGGTTTGTGAAAGGGAGGAAGTTACTGTACATCAGTCAGCATTTGACTTGATTGACTTGCTTCCTGATTCACATAATAAAACTGCACTCTGGTGGATGAAACACCATGATACATTTTAAGATATTAAACTAGCATAATTTCTTAGCATTTCAAAGACATGTTCAGTTGAGCCCTGGACTCCACTATAGCCCACACATACAATATTCTCACAAAAAAATATGCTGTTCTCTATTTTCTAGATGTGTAACTACAGGGTGCTGTATTCAGGGTGTCTTGCTGGATGGCATGTGTGGTACAAAATTTTCTCCCCTCCCTACAGGTGTAGGAAAGCACCAAGAGTAAATCATCAGCCCCACTTCCCACCAAATGTCAGTTTTGCCAAAGTAGAGAGAATGTATGGAAGAGAGGAAGGGAAGGAGTTCCATTTAGAGGATTTTTATTATTATTATTATTAGCTTAATTGTTATATTGAAGTATTAGTCTTTTCTCAGTAATAATAATACTTTGTGATAATACTTTCTGAAAATTAAAACTGTATCCAATCACTAATTCCATACCCTCTTCCTCCTGTAGGGTGTATGTGGATGTCTCTCTCATTTCCAGCGCTGGAGAAGGATTGTTTTCAAAAATAGCAGCAGAAGCCAGTACAGTGATGTCCTTTTACAATGGAGTGCGAATTACACACCAGGAGGTAAAGAAGACAAAAAAGTCAGTCTGAATTTTCATTGCTCCTTCTGAAATGTTCTTCTCAGAGGGTTTTATACCCATCACCTTCCGACCCTTAAGATTTAATATGATGGAGTTTAACTGAAAAAGAGTGCATGTTCACCCATGTATAGATTAAAAAAAAAGTGGTGGCTGGTGTTTTTTTAATGACTTGCACACATGAAAAGCTTTAGTTGCATATATTTTGAATGTTGGCTTTCAAACTGCTGACAAAGTTGACCCCTCCACACAGACACTGGATTTTTGCCTTGTAAACTAGGTAGACAGCAGAGACTGGGCCCTCAATGGAAATACAATATCCCTGGATGATGAAACAGTCATAGACGTGCCAGAGCCCTACAACCACGCTGCCAAGTACTGTGCCTCGCTGGGGCATAAGGCCAACCATTCTTTCACTCCTAACTGCATCTATGACCCGTGAGTAGAGTCCTGTGTTTTGGGGCAGAAGCTGCAGCCCAGCTTGTCTGGGCTCACAGGGTGTCTCTGGGCAGCTGGATGAGGAGCAGTGGCGGGATGGGAGTAATACGTTCTGGCATTGAAGAAGTTTGGCTGAGTTGGAAATGGGCTGGCATTGTGAGTGCTTGATGTCTCTTGGAACTTACAGCATAGAGTATCTTGAAGTTTGCAGCTCTGTTAGCTTTGTTACGAAATTTATGAGCTGCTTCTTGATTCTAAAATGAACAATCACATCTCTCAAAATCCTAGCTTGGCTAGGACTGCACTGTCCTCTGCTGAACCATGATGCCTGACTAGCTCCATCAAATGTTCTGTTGTTTCTGAAACTCTAAAAAAAAATAAGCATCTTATTGCTCTGCACCTGGTGCAGAGCACCAGGAAACTTCATGTAACCATCTGCTCATATCAAGATATAAACAAACACACCTGTGCATATATCTATGTAGGAAGTAGTTTTCCTTCATTAAATAAACCAGGTTCCTTTACCATGGGCCCCTGGGAGAAGAGGTACAGAAGTATGTTACAATTGCTAAGTAGTTAACCTGTACTAAGATGAGCAATTTTCCATGCTCTCCAGTCTGTTTTCCTGTCATGCAGATGTTTACCTCTGCAAACCCAAGGCATGTGGCAGTGATTAACTGTTTTATTTTTATTACAAACAAGGAATGTTGCAGGACTGTTGAAAAACTTGAAATAATAGAGCTACACAAAACTACCTTGATGTATCTTGATTTTTGCTCTTATTCTTAAATCTTTACAAGGTTGACTCAAAGCAGTCTGCTCATCTGGTTTTTAGATTATGCAAATGAATCTGAACTGTGAGGGACTTCTGAAACTGTAAAAGGGGCTAGCAGAGTCTGCAAATTGACAGCTGAGCCTAGCAAAGCTGGTTTTATTTTCCTTCTTGCTAGGTTTGTTCATCCTCGCTTTGGGCCCATCAAGTGTATCCGTACCATCAGGGCTGTGGAGAAGGATGAAGAATTGACAGTGGCTTACGGATACGACCACAACCCTGTTGGGCAGAACGGGCCAGAAGCCCCAGAGTGGTACCAGCTGGAACTGAAAGCTTTCCAGGCTGCTCAGCAAAAGTGAAACGGGAGCGCCTTCTCCGTTCAGCAAACTGAAACAGAAACTTGGATCTATGCACTACCTTTATACTGAAAACTGGACAACCAGGGATTGTTCATGCTGTTGCATCATAACTTTGCATTCTGTGTTAAGAGATAAGTTTCTTGCATACTAACTAGGTTTGACTGTGTTACTCATAGCAGATTTAAAATTAGCTAGCGTTGCACCAGTCTTATCTGGAGAAATTATTTAATATTCTATACAAGATGTGGTATTCTTTGGTAGCTTCTGCTTTTGCACCATATGCAAAGATGCCAAAAGACTAGACAGAAACTAAAATGGGTATATTGTTCACTTTTAGTCGGCAGACTTAGTGTTGCTCTCTATCTGCCTAGGCATTATTGTGCAACTGCATTTTGCATATATGCCACTTGTGATGATAACAGTAATATTTTGATATTCTCTAATAGTAGCATAATTTTGCCTTTTTAAACCTTTGATCTGAATCTTGCAATAGAGCAGTTTATTTATTAGCATATAGGAGGCTGGGTTTTAACTCCCCTTTCCTCTTGTCTGAACGTTGTTCTTTCTACAAATCCTTTTTTTGCAGGAGAAAATCCTTTCTAACTAGTGGAAAGGCTTGTGTGTGTACGTGAGAGTGCTGTGTGTTGGTCTTTGTGGCTCTCTAAATAGTATAGCAACATGTCCAAACATAATATTTATCTAGCCTTTAAGGCTGGCTTATTTTATTTAATTTATTGTTATGACATGCAAATGAAACTGTTCTTTGCATGAAGATTTTCTGAAAGGAGAGAACAGATTCGCTTGTTGAAGGACTTTCAGAAGTTGGCACTCTGGAAGGCAAGCACGTTACTTGCATTAGTGTCCATGAGCTGGTTTGTGCATTTCACCTGTTAAAGTGACCAGTTCTCAAAGCAGAAGTTCTAGCAATGAGATGCTTGCATCTCTCATCAATTCTCTGAAAGGAGGTGTATGTATTTGGGGACAGGCAGTAGTGCTAGGTAAAGGAATGCTGTATCTTTTGTACGTGTTCAGTTGACAAAGAATATAGCCTTGTAGCCATCTTTTAGTAGTACTGGCTTAAGACACAGTGAATTAATATATAGGATGAGGCATCAAAAGAAGATTTATTTTTTTTTAAAGAAAAGATATGAAAAGATTGTTTTTGAAAGACAAACAATGAATGTAAAAACATCACTCACCGCTCATATTTAGAAACAGCAGTCAATCCATAACTTTGTTGTAGCCAATGGCGGGGGCTTGTGAATATTCATCTGTAGGGCTGTGTTCTGGGGTTTTTCAGGGGTAGGGAAACTGCATTTTTTCAGATACTGTACTGGTCTTGCCTAATGCTGTATAAGAGAGAAATAATGTATTGTCTCGGTCTGGATACTGGAGCCTTTCTGGGACTCTGATGCTCTCTTTTGGGTTTAGCAGCTTAGGAAAAACTCAAATGCATTTGCAACACTTTCTTTAAATGTTTGTAGTTTAAAGTTTGTATATATGTAATATAAACGATTTGGGAATCAGACCTACCTTTCTATTGCAACACATTTTGGTTGGTTGCTTGAATGGTTGCAAGTGTCTGGCTGTCTGGGGAGCTAGGCGGGGAGCATGTGTTGGTGACCTGCAAGTGGAAGGATGAGGTTGCTGTTCTGTGCAGTGTTGAGAATCTTTGCTTTGGTATCTAAGCAAAGTTAGGAATTATTCATAAGAACCTCTCTAAACTGGGACTCTGTTCAGTCCCTGTGACTGATCACAAATGTTTTCCAGCACCTCACCGTTGAAGCTTGCACAGAAGCTACTCTGTGCATGTGTTGGGGCAGGGGACAGGTAGGGTCAGGGCATTTTGAGACTGTCATTGGTGATCTGAATGTGAGCTGTGACACCTCCTGTCTCCTCGTGCTGGAGACTCATGTGCAGCTCTGCATCTTGTCCAAGGCAGGCAGCTGGCAGAGGTGATGGCTCAGGGACTGAGCTGAGTGTGCAGAGATAGAACTGAACCTCACAGGTGAGGGAGAGTTCTCAAAGGTCGGTCAGGAGTACAGTTTCAGCAAATGATCCTCAAAAAGAAATGTGCATGACTTGATCTTTCCCTGCCTGCCCACAGGTCGTTACTTTAGATCATCAGCCAGTTGCTGAAAAGCATTCCTCTCTGGTAGGGAGCTGTCGTGTGCACCTAGTGCATTATTCTGCCAGGACCATGAAGTTTGCAAAGCTGAGGCTTGAGTTTAAGTGCAGGGAAGAGGAGAGGGAAGATATGTGACTGAACCCTGCTGGGAATAGATGTTAGCTCCTTCCACAGTCTCAGTAACCTGCTTTGGACTGCTGGCCTCTCTGTGCTCACTGAAGAATTGTGCTTAAAATGTTGTGATCTCTAGAGCTCCTTTGGCTTCATTCCTGATCAGTCTCTGATTCCTCTTCTGTCTCCTCTATGTTTTAATAGATTTGTCAGTCTTCATATTGCCTGATCTTTCAGATAAATAGAAGAAAGGTGCTCTATGTGTCAGGCTTGAAGATTGTATCCTAAAATAGGGAAATTCAAGGAAAAAAAAAAGTACTGAGGTATCCTACGTGTTCTCAGAAACTTTGGTGACAGTCAAGCAGATTCTTTTGCACAGGTGTGTAGCCTGGTAGCATGCCACAACTGTGGCTCTTGTCTCTCTTAGCTCTGCTGTCCTTCTCTCTGCTCTGTAAAATCTGTTGGTCCTTCTATAGCTTCCTTCTTCAGTGACCAACCTTCTATAACAGTCGCATTTATAAAGCTGCTTTGGCTTGATTCAGGACCAAGCCATTTTTAATTCTTCTTTGTTTTCTTTCTCTTCCTGGTCTGTTAGAGTGGAGATGGCTGGGATGGTTTTTACCACTGGGTAGCAAAAGGGCTCAGTGTGTCCTTCAGAGGTGTGCATTGGCAGCCACTGGTTCAAACACAGGTTAGCTACAAAACTCCAAATAATGCCTTAACTCAGTCAGCGTATTGCAGCTCTGCTTCTGGGGCTCACTAGATAGCAAGACCAGCTTTGCAAAACTATTTATCAGTAGTGTGATGACATATCTATAGACATGAGACCCACACCAAACCACGGTTTTAATTTGGGGCAGAGGAAGCAGTCATTTTGCAAATAAATCCATTTGGGTCTGTGGGATGCAGCTGACTTTTGGTGAATATGCAATAAATAAAGAAGCTCCACTTCTCAGAGTCTGGCCAAAGACCTGCCCTGTTGGCACAGAAACTGGGGGGAGAGCTGATGCCTGTCAGCTGAGCCTGGGTGAGCAGCTGGCTCTCAGAATACCCACTATGACTGAAGAATAGCATAGGAGAACCTAGAATTGCTGCTGTTTTCAGGTAGGGACCAGTTCCCAGTGTCTGCCTTTAGTCTGTAGTGCTGCATGTGGCTCCTCTTTGATGGGAGGGTTATTACCTGAGTTCCTTTATGAGAAGGAGCCTGTATGAGATGCTGATGATTGTCTCTTAATAAAAAACAAAAAAATCTGAAGTGGATCTTTGTGCAGTGGCAGCACAGCATTTTGTCACCAAGAATACAGAAGCCTAGTTTTCTGGAGAAGTGATTTATCTTGGAGACAAAAGAGCAGGAGAATTTAGAGCTGAGAGCTACCTGCTGCTGGGTCACTCCTCTGGATAAGAAGGGAAAGGGCTTACGCCGTGGAAGGGGTGTCTCAAGTTGAATCTCAAGCTATAATTTTACTTTTGGGGATCTATAAAAATACCTGATTTTTCCTTGACAAATTTGAAAAGGCTTTCTTTCCTCTTTTGTTTTTCTTTTTTCTGTAATAATTATAAACACCTGCAAGTCCTGACTGCTGAAAAAGTCAAAGGAAATAGGTGGATATGGCTCTTCAGCAGTTGGAGTGAGAGCTGTGAGAGCTTTTTGACTTTTTCCACAGTTGCAACAGTAGGATGGCCCATGCTGTTGATGAGATGCAGCTCCTGGGAAGCCAACTGCTCAGCTGTGCGATGCTCCTTGTTTTGGGAGCCAACGGGGCAGCCTCCTCAGCACAGCCTTTCCGGTTGCGGAGCTTGCAGCGTTGTTGGCAGTGGCTGTGGTTTCTTTCCTGGGGTTGTAGCCTGTTGCTGGTGTGTAAGCAAGAGCTCCATCAGGGATTTCTCACCCTCTGTCAGGCACTGGAGGAGCAGAGTAGCCAACATGTCCTGTGTGGCAAGAGAAACAGAGAAATGGTGGGAATTGCCACTCCTGTTTCCTTCCCAGCTGGCTGCCCTTGTCCTTCAGCCAAAACCAGTGCTCACTGCTTGGGTTGCACCAGGGGCTGTACAGTGTCGCTTCTGTCGCAGGGACCTCTGTGATTTTTGTCCTTTCACTCGATTTGATAGTCTTGCAGGAAAATGCTGCCGTTGTGATGAGGTAACACATTATACAGAGCCAGTTACCTGCTGCTTTGTTTTCCTGTGGCACAGCAGAATCGCTCGAGCTGTGGGTGCCTGTGGAATTCACCTCCATGCACTTAAAAAAAAAAAAAAAAAAAACCACAACAAAAAAACCAAATTGTTTTGGAAACAATGCTACTGAAGTGTCTCCTTACATGCTGGGGTGCTGCATTAGACGCCTCTTCCTCACTTAGGCTGCGCTGTCGTGTGCTGAGAGCATCTGGGCGAGGAGAGCAGGCGTGGGAGCGGCTTTGTCCCATGGGTGTCGGTGGGCTTCACGCTCACCCCTGCCCCGGGGTGAACTTGTTCCTTTTGCTTTGTGTACTGGAAACATGAGAACTCTATTTTTTGGACAACGAATTTCTAAGCAGTCTTCTAAGGGATTTTTAAATAAAAAAAAAATAAAATCATTAAAAAAAAAATATAAAAAAGGTGCAAGATTGAGTGCATGTTTACTTGCCCCAGATCAAAGGTTTTGAACACTAAGGTCACTATCTGTTGAATGGACCCTCCTCTTGGCGCTCTTCTGTCTTCGGGCAATGGAAGCACCTGCTCTTTTCCTCTTCCAGTTTTACTGTAACTATACTTTTTTCCCCCAGGAGAAATATACATAAAAAAAATAGTAAGCAATTAAATGCTCAAGCCATAAAATCATGAGTGTGGGAAGATCCTCTTCACGAGTTTTAATGTTTGTATGTAAAATGATGTTTGTATGAAATATTTTCATGGTAGAATGAATATTTAAACAAAAAAGTTCCAGTAAGATCTAAACCGAATTTAAAGGGATGTCTTTTTGTAAGATGCAAGTGTAATTGAATACCAGTAAGTAGATAATTATTTTTTTAAGGGGAGATGCAACAAATGATCCTTAGAATTATAAATGGTCGTTTCTGCTATTTGGGAAAGTATTTATGCAGCATTGCAAGCAGCTGCCATAAATAATTGCAATAGCAAGGCTAGTCACATCTCCAAGACATACCTCTCAGCTTGTCCCTTCATGATACTGTACAAATGACCCATCCCTCCTTTCTGCAGATTCTCTCCTAGAAAACTTTTCCTATTCTAACTGTAATGAATTTAACTCTGAGCTAAGATCCAGACTAAAATTGTGTATTACTTAACAGTTTCTGCTGGGCCTTCTGCTATTTTAATACTCTTTAGCCCATAATTACTGGGTGTCTCTGTTCTGAAGAACTAAGTGCTAAAGAATAATCTTTGGGGTAAGCTTATACACGTGTTAGCAGTTAACCCCGGAGTATTCAACTTGTATACAGTACTTGATAGGTGTTTTATGATATTTGTACTCGAACTATGAGCCTTACTGAACATCTGTAGGTTTATTCATGACTTTTAAAAATGGATAACTCTAAGAAAGATGTTTACATGAAGGATGATTGCCCTTCCTTTGATGTTATGATTGAGGTTTTTATAGTGTGTTTGGGCGTATGTGCAAGGAAGCAAGAAAAGTGTTTCTGGGGAAAAACAGACTTGACAAACATTTGTAATAAGTGAATTTTAAAGATTGCTTTAATTGCGCTATGAAGGCAATGCAGATATTAAAATATTCAACAGAAAACTGTTGTCTCATTGTTATTTGTATATCACATTTTTGGGCATACTCTGACCTCTCCCCCTTGCTTGTGCAGCCGCAGTTGTCCCTGATGCAGGGGAGCAGGATTTCACACAACACATCCAGGCCGTGTTATATAAATAGTGAAAGCAAAGAACACTCCTGATACCACTGCATTAGGTTTTTTTCTGGCACCTCTGCTGCTTATTCACTTCTGTCTTTTCAATGCACATAACATGGGCATCAGTTCTGTTGTGGTTTGGCAGAACATCCTCCTTGTATGTGCCAAAGTGTCTTTAACAGTTGTGGTTTAGCACATGTGAATCTGCACTGGTATATTTTACTCTGACGCAGTAGCATGTGCAGCAGTAGTACCTTCCACGCAGGTAACCTACCCCTCTGTCTCCTAATTCCATGTACACATCCTGCTGGGTGAGTGACAAGCAAAGGGCCAGTGCTGTAGGGTCAAGGATGCAGAAAGGACTTGAAATTACCCCTTGAACCATCAATCCTCAAGCTGGAAGGATGGGTACTTGATGTGTATTTGCAAACTGTGGAACGTGACACTGGGATTGTGGATGCTGCCATGGGCTGGCTTCACCCAGCCTGGCTGTGTTCCAGTCCTGCACTGGGGTAATAACCCAGTACACTATGGAGGTGTCGTGGGTTTATTGAAAGAAATTATACCTAACCTGTGAATTGCTTTCTTAGAAGTGCTTAAGGGGTGGGCAGGTTTAGTGCCATGCTTGTTAGGATTTTGTTGGAGGTGCTTGGGTGGGATAGAATCAGAGAATCATCAAGGTTGGAGGACCATTCAGTCCAACCATCCACCCACCATTACCACTGTACCCCCCAAACCACTAAGCAATATTACCCAATGCCAGATGCAGACTCCTCTTAGACATCTCCAGGGATGGTGACTCTAGCACCTCTCTGGGCTACCTATTCCAGTGCCTGGCTGCCCTAACAGTGAAAAAAAAAAAAAAAAATCTAATATCTAATCTGAATCTCCCTTGTCTCAGTTTAAGGCCTTTTACTCTTGTCCTCTCACTGCAGGCACGGTAGAAGAGACTGGCTGCCACCACTACAGCCTCCTCTCAGAGAGTTGTAGAGAGCAGTGAGGTTTCCTCGAGACTAAACCCAGCTCCCTCAGCCCTTCCTCATAGGATGTGTTTTCTAGACCCATCACAAGTCTTGTTGCCCTTCCCTGGACATATTCCAGCACCTCAGTGTCTTTCAAAGTGAGAGGCCCAAAACAACACAGTACTCAAGGTGTGACCTCACCAGGGCTGAATACAGGGGGACAATCACTTCCCTGATCCTGCTGGCTGCAGTACTCCTGATACAGGCCAGGATGTCATTGGCCACCTTGGCCACCTGGGCACACACTGGCTCGTGTTCTATCCACCAGCACCCCCAAGGCCCTTTCTGTTGAACAGCACAGGTTCTTGTGCTCTTTCCAATGGAGAGCGGGCAGTGGATGTGCCACGGGAGCCTTTGCCTGTCACTGTAGACAAACTGATCCCATTGTCAATAACAGCACACAGAGAGAGGGTTTGATGGACTCTTACAATCACAAAATGGTTTAGATTGGAAGGGAGCTTAAAGATCCTTTAGTTCCACCACTCTCTCATGGGCAGAGGCACCTTTCACTAGACCAGGTTACTCAAAACCCCAACCAACCTGGCCTTAAACACTTCCAGGGATGGGGCATCCAGTAAATTCTCTGGGCAGCCTGCACCAGTTTCCCCAACACACGGTGCTGTGCGCGTGTGTCGTGTGAAGCAGCACTTTAAGTCTAAAACAAAAACCAGCAAAGGCAAATCTGCTGCCGAGAAGGGATGGGTGGAGTGCCCGGGAGTGCCCGGGGCGGGGGCGGCCGCTCCCCGCGGAGGGCGAGGCGGGGCGGGCGGGGCAGCCGCGGCCCCAGCACGGCTCCCGGCCGGCTCTGGGGAGGCTCTCCGGGCCTCGTCGGGCTCCTTTCCCTCCTCCCGGGACACGCTCGGGACTGTTCTCCCCCGGAAGCGGAGCCGGAGCTTTCCCCGTCCCTGCCCGGTGAGTGCCCCCGCAGGTGAGCGCGCAGGGAGCGCCTCCCGGCCGGGGGGACCGCACCGGGACACGGGGGGACACGGGGGGGCAGGGAGGGACTGGAGCCGCCCCCGGAGAGGGCGATAGGGGACCGGCACCAGAATCGCGGCTCTGCGGGCGAGGGCGCCGCTGGCGCTTTCCCGGAGAGGTGCGGAGCTTCGCTTCCAAAGGGAACAGAGCCCGGGAACTCCCCGGGCTGCAGAAGCCCCGAAGGAAAAAGGTCAGCGGCGGGGCCTGAGGTGGCCGTCGCACATTGCTCTGTAGAAGCGACAGGAGCGGTGTCCCAGGCAGCACGCCCAGGGATTTCCCAAAGGACCTCTCTCACCTTTGGTCGCTGTCACTGCTGGCTCAGAGAGGTGAACTCTGTACTCCTGGGACAGGTCCTGTGCACCAGTCGCTGCCCACCGGGTGCTGATGCTCCTCTTCCCTCCCTCTTCTGCCTAGGAAAAGCTGTTTCTCCTACCCTGGAAGGCGCAGGTTGCCGGCCTCCGTGATTTATGCGCGAATCGGGGCAGAATGGATCGCTATCGATACTTCATCTTTAACCAGAGGAACATGGTGGTGCTGGGGATGTTCCAGATAGCCCTCAGCACCGTGTGCGTCGTCAGCGGCTTCATAGATGGCCTTTTCAGAGCAGAGTCTCAGCTGAGCAAAACCAGAACTCCAATTTGGGCCGGGATGGTAAAGCTGTGATATGTTTTCTATGCTCGTGGTGGGCTTTTTTCCCCACTGCTACCTACTAGCACTCATATCGGGAGTGGGAGGGAAGCCAGGATTTCTTGCCAGTTCTTCCCTGCTTTTCTGCTTTGAACCCAGTTACAAGTTTCCTTATCGTGATATAGGCAGAAGGGTGCAAGCAGGCTTCCCCCTGAAGGAGCTGAATGAATTACATTTCTACTCAATAATGTAGGAAACGGGGCATAGTGACAAGGGACAGGGGTTTTTTTGCAGAAGCATAGTGACCACAGAGAAGCCACCAGAGATTAGGAGGGGAGCATCTTGTCCTCACATCAGGTAGATGAACATCTGGGTGATGACAGCACAATGCCCCTGTTTCTCTGTACTGCAGTGGGGAGAGGGCCGTGAGCACCTCTGCTCCCTGGCATTCAGTATCCTGATGTTACCCTGCAAGGAAATTGTGCTGAAGAGCTCTCTTCGGTCCAGAGGCTGCCCATCTCCTTCCAGTAATATCTCTGCAAGATACACGTGGACTTGGGACAGCAGTCCACATTTTTAGTACTTTAAATCAGATTTGTTCCATCGGTTTCATTATTTGGCCAGAGCCACAAAGCTCTGGTCAGAGGTAGCGAGGCCACTGGGGTAGCAAGTGGGCAAGATGCAGGTCATGCATGTCCTGCCCCCAGGAGGTGCTGCAGAGAAAAACAGAAGAAATGAGCAATTCTCTTCCCATTTATGACCCAACAGTTACTGTGATCCGAGCCTCGAAAACAAGAGCTTTTCATCTATGCTGTAGTAGTTTATCTTCGAAATCTGATACTGGTCTCCCAGTTACCATCTCCTTTTGTGCTCCACAGGTGATGGGAGTCCCAGGCGTCCTGGCTTTGTTCTCCTCTCAGAGGAAGAATCCAATTCTTGTAAGCTGGAGAGGCGGATGGGTGGTTGTGTGTGTACGGGGCAGGGGCAAAATGTTGGGGCAATCAAAAACTATTTGAGTAGGGAATGAGCTGCAGGTCCTTCTGCAGGATTAAGAGCTTATTTCTTTGAGTTACCCACAGAAAAGCTGCTGTATTCATAAGCAAAAGGAGGATGCAATGTTATCTCGCTTTCTGCTGCAGCACAGACAGGCACTTGGTCTAACAACAAGCAAAAATCTGTAAAAACATGTGGTTTTGAATGCTTTTGTTTTGGTGGTCCTTTGTGTTGTTAAGAACCGTGTACACTAAAATAGGAAACAAGTTAATGCATTTCCTAGGTGGGTCTCTCCAGCCCTGTAAACCCCAATGGGGGACATTGTATGTAAATACAGGATCCCTAAGGACAAAGTCTTGGGGTAGTACCTGTGATTAAGATTTGGGACTCAGCTGTAGCTCAGAAATTCGGTGTCCTGGAAACCTTTACTGCTCTGTGTTTGGCCTCCAAGTGACTGTTGCTGCCAGGTACATTGTAGTGTCATGGAAGGCCAAGGGTTAGTACCTATAATGCTTGTTAGTACATTTGCCAGAGGACAGCTTTAATTCCTGCTCCCCTTCTTTTTCTCCCTAAAATTCTCCATCTAGGTGAATGTACTGATAGTTGCTTCCATAATCTCTTGTGTTGCCATCCTCATCGTAATAGGTTATTGCTCCTTCACACTGAACTATGGTGAAGAGGAGGAGCTGAGTTCTTCCCCAGTCCATGTTGTCCATACTGTAAGTATTGATATCATGTTTATTCCCGGGTAACGTGACACCCTTATTCTGCAAACAGTACCAGACATGACTTAGATACAGAACCAGACTTCCAGGAGATGTGCACACTAGGTCAGGTTAGCTGCTGTTGCTTCTGAGCGCAAAAGGGTGTGGGTCGAGCCATGAAAAGATAGCGGTGCTGCCCATGGAAAGGTGCTGACTGTATCCCTGGCCTGGTTTGGGACAGCGATTCCTGGGCTCGAATCCTTTCCAACATGCACCTTAGGTGATAAAGTTACAGCAGTCACAGGTCAGCTGGTTAAACCTGGGTATTATTTCAAGTGTGTCCTCCACAGTAAAGCTGAAGAGAGGGAGTGAGATAGCCCTTTTACACCTCAAACCTGGTACAAGCAATGACTTGTAGCCCCTGGGGGGGTGAAGGCATTGCAGGTAGATGAAGCTGACCATTTGCAGGACAAATCAAAATGTCAGGCTGCTAAGGAGCAGGACAGGAAGAAGACATTTCTCATGCTCAGTGTGAAGAACTGCAGCCATTCCTTGGGTTTCTACTCATCATTAAAGGCATTTCTAAACCTGATGCCATTGCGTAACGTCTCACATTTAATCAGAGGCCTTATTTTACTGCTTCACCTGTTTGAGGTTCACACTTGGCTTGTTTTTCAGAACACAGGAAGAAAAGCCTTAAATAACACTGACTACAAATCAATCTCCTACGATGCAATCTCAGCATTCTCGCAGTCATTAGATTATATTTGGTGGAGAATTTCACTTTCTGAATGTGTCTTTGACCTCTCCTTTTCTGTTTGCAGAGGTTCATACTCAATAAAGTAGTCAAGGGTGCTAACATAGCCATGCTGGCTGCATCTATCTGCAGTGCCTTTTTTGTGTTGGCGATGGCTTACTTGGGATGCCGGAGTCTTCCACGCTGCTCCTGCTATGACAGTGTAACAGGGATGGTGAGTGAGTAGGCCAGGGCACAAGTTTATTTCTACTGAGTGTGGGTGAGAGGGGAAGAAACTGGGGAGAAGATGTGTTTTTCTTGTATAAACCTCGTCTCAGCTCTCAGTCATCCAGGGCTAATTCTGAGAAATTAAGTGGATGTTAGAAGAGTTTTATTCTTGTTAATATTTTTTCCTTTTACTATCTCCTCCTTATTTACAGTCTCATATAAGACCTAATGTAAGTTATCTCTGTTTTCCAAGCTATTTGTGCTGAAGCTACTGTGGTCCCATTTTCTATGAATTTCTTCTGTCCTCAACAACTGCTCCTCTCACCCTTAAACCAACAATTGCTCCTGGTACAGCATTTCAAAGACTTACTGGTACTTATACACCAGAACTTCAAATTCGATAATAAAAATATCTCCTGTACAGTGTGAGAAGTGTAGGGATGATGACATACCACATTTACTGCTAATTTATAAGGACTCTGCCTCAAGTGATGGGTCACATGCTGTAGGTCTCTGCTAACTGAGTTCAGTAAACACCAGTTGCTTCTTTAGTAGAGTAATTCTGATGCTGTGTATTAAACATGCACCTCTGATCATATTTGGTAAGGAAATAATGGGTGCAGGCCACATGGCAGCTGTTCTTGACTAGAGACACTGAGTGGGTAATGTGAGGCTGCTGTAAACTTTCAAACTAAAACTTGTTAGGGGGAGTGGACTGCACAGACTTTTAAAAGGAGTTCAGGTGTGCCTTGAACAGATTTGCAGATGAGGTATTTGATGGTGCTGTTTCTTTCATAGGAATGGTTGCAACCCAGTGAGGACCAAAGTCAGGCTGTGGAAATGGTCTGTGCTGTACAAAGTGAGTACCCCAGGGATGTGGAAGGAACATTCTGAAAAGGCCAAAATCCTGATAGCCAAAATGGAGGCAAGAGGAACTCAGGATTTTGTGCAAGTGTCTACACCAGGTTTAATGGTTTCCTCTTTCCTTCCTCACACAGGCCCTGGGGGCAAAATTTTCAACTTCCCAGATCGGTTTCCAGCCCAGGATGTAGATGCAGAGGAAGACACATCCAAACCCCCACCATATATCAGACTGACTTGAAAAAGCGGTTGAACATTTTGTTCAAATGTGGCAAGAGATGTAACAGGATCTTAATCTTTAAGGATGGTTATGCACTTTCCCTTGGCCTCTTGGAAAACACACACAGAAAGAGAGAACTGTTGAATGCCCAATATCCAGCAGAGACCACAGTGCAGAGGGGAAGATCTTCAGGTGGTTTTGGACATTCAGACTTTGTACAGTTAAAATACCTCAATTGCCTCTGGAAAGCGTGAGCCTTTTTTGCTCCGGCTTTTGTACTTAAATCATGTTTTATGAATTTATCATGCAATTTGTGTAGCAGTGCTAGCCTTAGGCATTTAAATATTAAATACAATTGAATTTTTTTCAACTGCTGTCTTAATTTCTCCCTCTTACCAAATGAATTATTTGGATGACGTGGTAGCTGGCAAAGGATAATGAAGGACCCACTTCATCACTGAGCTTCAGGGTGTTTTCCTTTTCTTCTTGGTAGGAATGGGGGGCAGGTAAAGTTTTTGATATGAAGCCTTGACAATGCCATTCAGGTACGTGTGTCAAAATGTGGATTCTGTGAGGTGTACACGTGTCAGTACAATTAGTTTTAGTGCTGAGGTGTAATGCTAGAGTGTGGTAGGAACTGGAGCTGCAGTAGCTCCTCTTACAGTGTCACTTACAAATACTCTGAATTCAGTTCAGGTTTTTCTATTTTGACTTTGGAGACTGAAAGTTGAAAATAAATGCTTATTTTGGGGCCCAATCTGCTAAAATTCATTACAGATCTAGACCAGGGTCTTCTGTTGTAGTTTCTCTAAGGGCCCTCTCAGTCCTCTAGTCCAAGGAACTAGACCTTCCAGTCAGCTCCTGTCATCTCCTGAAGTACATGAAATTCCCATATGTACTTCATGATTCGCTTTTAGGTGAATGTCAAGCATTTATCTTGCCTGCAGGCCCTGAGCATGAAGTGGTAGATGACTGATCCCATGATGCAGATTAACACAGCGTTTGAACAGGGCTTGGAAAGTAAGTTCCCATCTTGAGAAAGTGCTGTGAGTAGTAAGATAAATCATGCCCACCGTGAGGCATGTAATTCCAGGAACGATCTCAGATAAGATCTATCTTACTGCAGCATATAAAGTGCCTTTCAGGGTCCCAAGAGAAGAGTTACTCTTGAATTATTTTTTTTCCTAGAGACTGAAGTCTTTTTCATAACACGAGTAAAGGGACTGCAACACCTAAATGGCTTTAAACTACAGATGTCAGGTTTAGATGAGATATTAGGAAGAAATTCCTCACTGCTGGGTAGTGAGGAACTGGCACATGTTGCCCAGGGAAGCTGTGGATGCCTCATCCCTGGATGTTTCAAGGATGGGACTTTGAGCAACTTGGTCTGGTGGCAAGTGTACCTGCCCATGGCACTTCTAAACTGTTCTATGATTCCAGCAAGATGTTTTACACCTTTTGTTGCAATCTTGAACAGAAAAATACTTTAACCTGCATGTTGAGGAAGTCCCAGTGGACTCTGGCACCCCTTTGCATGTAAGGTGCTTACCAAGTGTCTGTGTTGCTGACTTTAACCGTTAGGATTATCGATGGCTGGGAATATAAAGAAAGGTATTCAGCTCAGGAGAGCAGCCCCAACCAGCAGCCTCCTTCCTCAGCCCTCCTCAGGTCACAAACTGCTTCCTCTGCTGCCCACCTTCAGCCAGGGGAGCTGTCCCCATCTCTGGGTGCTTGAGGCAGCAGTTTATCTTGGGGCTGCAGGTCCTGCTCGGGCAACTGGAGGTTGACTACATGCCACAGTAGCCAAAACATTTCTGGCTTTGGCTCTGGATACCTTCATGTGTTTGCCTACAGAACCACAGAACAGCTGGGGTTCAAAGGGACCTCTGGACATCATCCTGTCCAACCACCCTGCTGTGCCAACCAAGACACAGCTGGTGTCATGTTCATTTGAAGGTGTCAGTGTTTGAATCACTTTAATATTGTAATTCAAACATTGTGATTCAAAAGAGACGCTGTGCTGTTTTCTCTGGTATAGTGCCTGTCAGCGAGCGTCAAAGCACTGAGCGTGACTGCTTTCCCCATCCTCAGATGCTTCTGGCATAACTCCAAACCATCTGCGAGGAAATGCTGGGGGTTTTCTCCTTGATTAACACAAACTGCTGTTCTTGTACATTAAAAGAAAGTAAGGCTCCCTGAGAGGTTATTGTCATCGCTAATGGCTGAAAGCAGTGCGGCTTTGTTAGTCTAAAACAGATTTTGCACTGCTAAAATGCACTGCTCAGTCTCTGCATCGTCTCTCTGGGTGGAAGTTGTGGTGCCATCCAGAAGTGCTGTTCCATAACCAGTCACTGCAGTATGAGATGGTACATTCTGAACATAATTCAGCAGGGTTTGACTGCTGATTGAACAGAGCAGTTAGCTTTTACTGCAAGCTTGCAGAGTACCCATGCCACTAGTCCTGGTTCAAATGCTGCGCTGTTTGCAGGGGCTCAGATGACTCCTGAGATGAGAGTGGCCCCTGCCACCACAGCTGGTGCAGGTCAGGTCCTCCTGGCACAGCTCTGAGGCACAAGCCAAGGACTTAGTCCAGCTTTGAAAGCCTTTGATCAGTGGTGTTTACTGACAGGCAGAGTTCTGGCAGCATGGCAGGTACTCCTTTGGCTGTGGAACAGCCTCAGCAGCAGACATTGAAGTATTAGTGTGTAAAAGAGAGGTATGCCCTATGCTACTTGGAAATAAAAATGTATGTAATTCATTCAGCAGCAGCTATAAGCCCTTGATGGCCCTCACTTCTTTTACAGTTCCTTCCAGTGGTGTGGGTGAAACACCCAGTTTCAACAGTTCTTTCTACAAAAGGGGCGGCTTTCCAGAGAAGTGACAGCTGCAGGATGGAAATTGGTGGAAACTGATTACCAATTTAGTGTCAGTCCCTCTAATTGGTTAACATTGCAGAAAATATATTCCTGATTGCAATTTCCAGTGCTATATTTAGTAGCCCATTCCACATGCTAGATATGATGCCTTCCCAGAGCCTGCCCATACCTCCAGGGACATTTCATGACTTGTGTCACCCCCAGCTTTCACTGGTGGAATTCAGGTGCATTTTTATTTATTATGCAGGCACACAGACACAGCACCTCCAGTTGAAAGGGTCTTTTTGCCTTTTCCCAGACTTTTCCTCATTAGCAAGATCCCAGGAGCCAAGCTGACTTCCCCATTCCCTCCCAGCATGACAAGATTTCCCTTTGTGGGGTGGGCAAGGGGCAGTGGCTGCTGGAGGGATGTATGGTCCCACACCACAGGGTGGCCCTCTGTGTCAAGGGGTGTGTGTCTCAGCAAGTGCACCTCAGCATGGTGCCTGCAGAAGGATGAAAGCAAAGTCCAGAGGGACAAATTAGGAATTCCAGCCTTCACCTGAGCCCAGAGCTTGCTCTTCCACCAAAACACCCTGCACACATGGGTGCTGCACCTTAGTCACACCTTACTTCCCTTCTAGGAAACTGAAATAATTCGGTATTTTGAAGAGGAATGATAGATGCAAGCATGACTCAGATCTTGAAGCCAAACATCCATCTCTTGCTTGGTGTGTTGGAAATTGCTGGTCAAACCACAGCAGCAGCAGCAGGACACCAGCACCTCGCTTTTGACATGAGTTAGGGACCCTGGTTATGGTCACCAAGCACTTCGTGCTCCCCCTGTGTCAGCACTATTAAGACAAGCTTTTTTATCTTGAGTAGGCCGAGATTAATGTTACCCTATTCCCTGATGCACAGAACCCCCAGCCAGAGCTAATCACATGGGGTAATCAGAAAGTTAATCAGGGAAGCTGATTCTGTAAGTTAATGTTCAACTAAGGGCAAAGAATTTTCTGAAGTCATTTCCCTGACACAGGGAGCAGGAGGTGCTGGGAAGGGGGGAAAGAGGAGGGGTCTTTGTCATGGTGAGAGTCAGGGAACTGTTTCAGGTACTTTTTTGACAACTAGCATGTTTGGGATTTATATATATTTTGACATGTTTATATGTACTTATATCTATACTTTTATTTTTCACAGACATATGGTTGGTGCAGTTTCTCCCCTGTGCTGCTGGGCTGCTGGTGTTCAGGGTCAGGGCAATCTTTGCTGGAAATGAATCTCTTTTCCCTTTGCTGGCAAAAGGCAGCGAGAAGCCAGAGTATAAAAAAAGTCACAGCTCTGCACCTCCATAGCCCAGCCTGTTCTGGCAAGAAGTACTTAAAAATTGAAGTCAAGGTTCACTATAGATCGAAGAACTGGCCTGCAGAAAAGAGCCTGGCTACAAAAGAAAGGCTTAAAAGAGCTGGGAAAGAACAGGAGTAGTAGTAATCAAAAAAATACAGATACGTTCTGAAAAGAGAAAGTGGTATTTGCCTGCAGCTGAGAGGGGGAATATTATTTTTCCTATTTTTTTTTTTCAGTCAGTAGAAATGCCACTGAAGCACAGCATGCTGTTTTTGGAGTTGATCTGTGTGATTTCTTTATTCTTAGAATCACGGAATCACAGAATTGTTTAGGCTGGGAAGGACCTTTAAGGTCATTGAGTCCAACCATCGATCCTTAAGGGTCCCTTCCAACCTGAGATATGATTCTATGACTCCCCAACACTAACAGTGTGCAAGCATGGGGAAAAGTCCTTGGACTTAACTCTGAGTTGGGGAGGGAAGGCCCATCAAAGCAAACAACATTTTCCAGCCTTCTGCAGCAGCTTCTCTGTAAAGATAGGAATAGGAGCTGCTTTGTCCTTCAGCTCTTCAGGTCAGTCTAACCAAAGCACACTATCAAACTGCACAGTTTCATTTGCACTTTCTGAGCTGCTGCAGTAATGTCTTTTTTTTTTCTTTAATTAATTTTTTTTTTCTGTTTGTACTTACAGCTTCAGTACTACCAGGAACATGTGCATTCTCTTTAATTGACTTGACATTTATATGTCATCTTAATTTAAAAGAAGATTGCTTTGGTTTATAGTTCATCTTCTGGCATCTGTCCACTGCATGTTTCTAAATACACTCACTGTCAATATTAGTTGCTGTGTACTTCGTGTTTATACAGAAACAGTGCATGCAAATACTGCTAAGCCCCTGACCCCACTCAATAACTGTGAGACTGATTTAGGATGATGGCTGCTGTTTTCAGTTTCCAATTTCTTTACCCTAAGCACATCTCATAGCAGTTGCTTCTGTGTCTCTTATTTTGTCTAATGTTGGCAGACTCCCAACCCTGACTGACCCAAGTTTTTGCTACATCCAGTGGCTCTTCACCCATAAAGCTCAAGAGCTGGAGCTTTGAAGGAGGTGCTAGTGGTGGATTCCCACCAGTGTCATGCACCACACCGGCACCTCAATGCTGTCACAAAAAGCTGGAATTCTATACAGCACTCTCCCAACTGTTGCATTATGATGCCAAAGTATGATGGCAAAATACATATATATATATATATATGTCTGTGAATATACATGTTTTCTGGTCATCATTTTACATATATAAAGAGAATATATCTTGTATATCTTTATTTATCGTCATGCATAAAAATGAAATAAGCCTATTTAATGACAGCCAAAATGATTGAAATTAATTATTTCATTTCAGATGCAATTTGACAAAAGCACAGCCACTGTAAGCCTTGGCAAGGGCTGCCAACATTGTGCTTTTAACAGCAGCATCACAGTGACTCAGATATTAGCTCAGTATGGAAGTCAGTACTTCAAGGTAGTAATGAGGAACTTGGAAACCCTCTCTGATTAGCACATGCCTTTTTTTTTTTTTTTCAATCTGCAGCTGAATTTTTAGTTGCTGAAATCAAGAGCCCTTCACTGCCTCTGATCTATGAGCGCATTAAAAATATCTTGAAGTCAATGGAAAAGCTGTTGCATTTATTTTAGAGTTATATTAATCATTCTCATGGTGCGCCCTTCCTTAACTAAAGCACCAAGGGACAGAGGATTATGAAGGACAAGGAGCACCTCAACCCCCCTGAGTATTTCAAGTGGTTTCCTGTGCAGGGGTGGGTGTGCAGGGTGAGGGGATGACCAGGTTTTCATGTAACAGCAGCCAAGAACAACCTGTAGCTCCACCTTTCTGCAACAGCCCCAAAGTGTGCTTAGGAGTAAGTATAAGTGCAGGGCCAGCCTGTAACTCCACCAACCACTTTTAGACTGGAGACCCCCTCCCACTCATTTAACCACGTGCAAAAAGAAATTATTTCCCATTAGTATGTGGTTTTTTCCTTAAACCTTCAGAAAATCCTGGCAGTCCCACCATGCCATGGCCAGGATTTCCAGTTTAACTGCAGTGTTAAAAGACAACATTTTGCTTGAATTTCTCTGACAGCTTCACTTGGTAGCCCTTGGGAGCACCAAGCCAAGACTCAGAGAGGCCACTGGCCATGGGAAAGGATAAATGTTTTGCAAATGCAGCCTCTGCTTTATGACCTGTGATTTAGATGCCCTGAATGCTGTTTCTAAAAGTAAATAACCAAAGATTTTCATTAAGAGGGAGTTTAGCGTATTGCCTCACACCAGAGTCCTTTCTGCCTGTGACCTTTCCAGGTCAAGGGGCAGTGCAAACAGTGAAAAATAATAATAAAAAAGGAAGTACAGAGCTAAGATCAGGGTCTTATGACTCTTCATATGCTCACATTCCACTCATTGTTTCTTCCTGTTTATTAAATACCTCTGTGTGTGTTTGTGTGGGCACATGTGTGTACAAAAAACACAGGCTGTCATCACACAGGCTCCACATTATTGTGATTTTACCACTGTGATTTTGCATTCTTAGGGCTAAATTTGTGCAACACTCCACTGTTGTTTGGTGGCATCTGAAACAGAGAATTTATTTTAAGATGAGCTTATAAACTGTTAGAAAGACAATGCTCATCCTCTTATTAAATTTGGCACTCTGTAAACTTCCTGTTGAAAAATTTCAATATTAGTAGAAAGAAAAAAGCTCCACCATTGTTTTCCAAAATGAAGATCTGACTCCATGATGTACTGTTCTTGCTTTCAAACACAAGGCAGAGTTGCTGCTGTCAGTTTGCACTGCAAGCTCTTTGATGTGCTATAATGAGAGTTACTTGTTTTAAACCACAACCTGACGTGAGCTGACTGTATAGAAAGACGGATTATGACGGGCAGATAAAAGGAGAGGGCCCGTGAGCTCTTTGGTGTTGTCAAATATAGTTGCTTTTCCTTGATTCTCTGGGAGCAAGGAAGTACCTGAAGATTCTGGTGGGGTTCTTGTTGTTGTTTTCAAATGTGTGAGCAAAGTCTGTTTTCAAACTCCATCTCTCAATGGAAACACAGCCAGTAAGTTCCAAGGGTACGCTGTAGGTTTCAAAATAAGATGTAAGCAGACAGGAATGCAAAACATGCACCCCCTCACCTTTTGGTTTCTTTTAACATGGCCCATTTATTTCAAAGCCGATCTTTAATTAATTTTGGGAAAGAGAGAATATGCTGCTTCCTTTTGAATGTTTCGTGCTGGCCATACCAACTCTCACACACCGGTGGTAAAGTGAGTTGCAAGTTCTACAATCCCAAAACAACAACCAGGAGAGAGAGAGGGGGGGAGTCATAAATCACAGAATGGTTTGGGTTGGACCTTAAAGATCACCTTGTTCCAACCCCCCTGCCATGGCAGGGACACCTTTTGGTAGACCAGGTTGCTCAGAGCCCCATCCACCCTGGCCTTGAACACCTCCAGCGATGGGGCATCCACAGCAGCTCTGGGAAATCCATGTCAGTGCCTTGCTGCCCTCTCACAGGGGAGAATTTCTTCCTAATAAGCATAGCACATTTGTTAAATGCAGGCTGGGAAGAGGATTACACTTTGGTTTGTTTGGGGTTTTTTGTTTTTTGGGGTTTTTTTTTAATGATCATTGGTACTGCTGGGAAATGTGCTTTCCAATAATTTCAAATGATAGCTAAGGACTCTGTCATTCCTGAACCACAGGATTCAGTGGTGATTCAGCAAAGGCAGAAAACAATGCATGTCAATAATATCCACGTGGAACAGGACTGAGTGTCCTGGATGCCTAGCAGCTCTCAGCCTTCCTCTGGGATCTGGAAATAAGCTTCCTGAACTACAAGGAGCTGCCTCCAGTAAGTGCTTTAGTACATGTCAGCCTCTGCACCATTGGTTTTGCAGCTGGGAAGCTGTGCAGAGCCCAGGGAGTCCCAGGATGTCACTGGAAACCAGCAGCCATTCCTTCTCTGTCTCTTCACAACCCTCACTGACGTCACCTAAAAACCACAGGGATTTTTGTGAGTCACAGGATAATGAGTTTCTAAGGTTAATTACAACTTTCGATTTAAGATTACATGTTGGTGTTGTGTTGATTTGCGTAGAAAACAAGACTGCCATTTTTCAAAGTAACATTACTATTACTTTAAAATGACACATGGCTCTACTTTTTAGCTGGGAATTGCAATGTTACTAAACATCAGTCAATGAGCTTGAAAGTAGGACTCTGGAGAAATAAAGACCATTAGAACTATACATTCTGGTGAAAGTGAAAATGCTCACAGAGGGCACAAGGAATGTGACTTCCAATGAATTTATACCAGCAGGAAGTCAGCAGATGATCACTTGGAGGAAATGTTAGTGCAGGGCTACAAGTTTAAAGACAAAGATGATGCTTCTACTGCATCATGCAGGATGGATCAGGTAACAAGAGTATGACCAGGTGCAAAGAAGAGGAGATGCTCTCCCAGCACACGATCAAATGTTACCGGAGACAAAGACAAAACCAGACATTTTTGGCTGCAGGGTGATCAGAGCCATAGGCAGGCATTACATGATCAGTTTTGTCTTCTTTATGCAAAGCTGCCATACTTGAGGGGAAAGTTACTGGTGCTTTTTTTTTCTGCTTTCCCGTTTTCCTGATTCCAGATGAGAAAGCCGCTGTGAGGCACAGATCAAGTTGATAAAGGTCACAGGGAGCAGAAGACAGAGCTGCCTCCGCCTGAATTCTTATATGGACTCCCACACTATGCCCTTCCATCAAAGTCAGAGCTTAACTGTTTTTTACAACATTAAGCTGTATTTTAGAGCTGAAATTAAAGTGAAAAATATTACTTTCATTAGGGGTCCTCATCTGTTTTCACTACGTCTGGAAAGTTGCTTTTTAAAACTACTGACTTATGAAGCTGGCGAAAAATTACAAGGGCAGAACTGTTTCATCTTTAATGGCTTTTTGCTTTAGGGACATTACAGTACACATAAAACCCTCATGTATTTATTCTGATGCTTCTTAGCACCTTCATCATGAGGAAGACATGAGACATGAAAACCTCACAAAACCCCAATGCACAACAAGCATATGCATGAGTACTGGGACACATCCAGAGTCTGTATCTCGACCTCTTGCCTTCCCCAGGCTGAAAATTGCTTCCTCCCTGAGCAGTGTCATGAAATGCCGAGTCCAGGACAAGGCTCACAACTGCACTGCTCCATTGGTAGTTTACCCAGGCCCCTTCTGGTCACTCCCAAGGTCCAAAATCACAAGGCAAACCACAAAGGCAGATAACAAAGATATAACAAGGAAGTTAAGAGCTTTTATTTCTGAACAAGATGAGACCAGAAGCACAACGAAGAAGACTCCTTTAGGGTCTTGACATACGTTCAAGGGTCAGCAATTCCTAATTTTATAACTTATATCACTTCCCATTCTTGTGGAATCTGATATAAATCCCAAACATGCTTCTGAATCATCAGGCAGGTGCTTCAGATGCCTCAAAACCACCCGGGGCCATCACAAGGAAGTGCTGACAGTAGTCCAAGTATGGTGACAGTCTTTTGCAAAACTGTCACCCACACATACAGAAACTAGAAACTCTTTTTCCTCCCTCACAGTTGTTTTCAATCAGAAGAAATTATATCATCATTTCTTGTATAACTATTGAAAACAAGGGATAACAGTTTGTGGCAAGGACAGTTTATTAGGTTTCTGGAATTGTGTCTTGCCCTCCCCCAACACATAGAAAATAACCCAACTTTACAATTTGGTAAAGTGAAAATACATATACAAAGTATTCAGTAATTTTGACATCCATTCTGTGGGCAGAACATTACCACTGAAAGCCAGGAAGCAATACTGAATCCGGCATTACTGACCACATTACCTTTATGGCAGATCCACTAAACATGCTTTGTGCTGAACATGAAATTACATACTTGAACACCACTTCCACACAATTTTCATTACATGAAAGGCCCTTATTTACAGGTTGTGATAATCAAATAAAGCTTAACAGGTGTGCAAATTTAACAGTAACACTGTAGCTACATAATTTCCTTACCTCAGCCCCCAACCTGACTGACTTTGAAGTTCTGGGGTTTTTTTGTTAAAAAAGGAAAAAAAATCCAAACACAAACAAACAAGGAAAAAAACTCACTCTTGTCGACCCACTTAGTAAACAAATGATCAAAATGGATTCTTCTGAGAAAAAGGATTAAGGACATGAGTGAAGAACAAACTGTCCAAAAGGACTGTAAACCATATTTATTTACAATAGTATACACATAAATTTAAGATCAATCCACTTCTTAAAAAATCATTAAGGACACTAGTGTTAAAAAGGTGATTGTTTCTGAAAGGACTGTAAATTCTAGTCATGTAAGGTTCAGAGTGAATACAAAAGCTCCCTTTTACAAGTGTTTCCTAAGCAAAAATACTGTCACAGTTGAAGCAGCTTTATAATATAACCTTTTATTTAGATTATTTTTAAACAGCTTAATCATGTTAGACCAAATTGAATGCTCTTTCTAAATCTATAAAAAAGTCAATGCATTTTTATCAGTCTAAACTGAAATGGAATTACATGTTAACAATTGTAACAATGTACATAATATTAGTTATCTTGTTTCAATAATTTGTTTCTAAGGTGATCACTAGGGTGGCAGCTTCTGAACTGGCCCTTCCATTTGGTTTCCTGTAAGCAAAACATTCTAACATTACAATTAAAAAAAAAAAAAAAAAAAAAAAAAAAATCTTCATTTATACTTCAATTCCTTCACAAACTAAGCCACAAAACATTGTTTGACTTGGCATGTGAATGAAGTCATAGATTGCATTCTATGGCTTACATTTTGCTTTATGCAATTACGTGCAACTTAGCACCATTTTTATTATGAAACTTCACCTTATTATGAAACTTGCCCTTCAGAGAGAACTGAAAAAAAGCAGCTGAAACTACTAGAACACAGAAAAATATGGTTCTAGAGCAGTAATTTCCCTCATCTGACCCCTACTAATTCACCCTACCAATGCCAAGGATGTCCCACATACAGTCACGACATTACACAAGCAGGTTTTAGCTCAAAAATCTGTAACAGATGATGTACTTGGTAGATTTACTGCATATTTCAAGACCTACTTTAGTTTGTATTCAGAAATATTTTAAGAAAGTCCCATATTCTTAACATCTTGTCCTAGGCAATCCTATCCTTGAAATATGTTATCAAGTTGGTTTCTCAAGATATTTGAGCAGCACTCATTGTCACTAAAATCCTCCCAAACTCCCATCTTTGAAAACCAGTATGCTTTTGTCAACTTCACTGAATCTTTTATTTACTTAGCTGTTTTTACTTATCCTGGGGCACTCAACTCAAATACAGCACCTTTAGAAATATGTTCTCATTGGAGTTTCAGTAAAGTCAGAGAAGTTATGGACATTTAGAATGCCAAATTTACTCCAAATCCTGTGCTACAGTACTGTCCATAAGAGGCAATGCATAGTTTAGTACCACATGCTAATTATGAAAAATTAATGAATAATCTAGAGGTAGGGACAAGTTTGTCAATTCCCTTACCATTGCCATGAAGAAACAGAAAAAGTTCACAGTGGCATGACAGACCAAAAGCTAGCAGTTTGCACCTACACTGACAGCCCAAACTCTGACAGTCCTGGTTTTTGTTTCTATAATAAAAAGGTACATGCTTACTAATTTGCTAGCAGTCACCAAACATTCCTTCATATGCCAAAAATCTCCCCACTTGCTGACCCAGAAACCAAGCTCCCTGGCTGTCAAAAAATGCTTTCTCCTACGTTATTCCAATGCAAGTAGCAACCAAAAATGTTAGTAAACTGGCTTACTATATATAACCTTACCACAAGGGATGAAAACAACCTCAGGCAGCAAAAGCTCAAGTAGAATTACTTTGTCAAAACTTCACTTTAAAGTTTACGTTCCCATGTATTTATAGTGAAACTTCAGTAATTCAGAAAGTACAATTACAAAGTGCAAGAGCATGAGATGGGCACATTTACACCAGAAAAACAAAACAGAACAAAAAAACACATTAAAGTGCCAAAGAGGTTTGCTATAATTGCTACCAAAACCTGGAACTTTGCCAAGATCGTAACTTTGAAGCGCTTGCAAGCAAGACAAGGTGACAGGCAGTGACAGTGCCATCTAACACCAGCAGGACGTGGTAGGTTTTGGTTCAGGCTTTATATGGATCTCATCATGGTCTGGGGGTTGACTAAGCATTAATGGCTTGTGACTTTTAAGCTTGTGAGCCAGTGTCATAAATATGGCCTCCACGTGGTCATTGTCATTGGGGTTCTTGGCCGAGGTCTCAAACAACGGCATGCTGTGCGTATCAGCAAACTTCTGGGCCAGGTCCGTGGGCACCTGAATGGCACTTCTCAGGTCACATTTATTTCCAACCAGAATCCGTGGGATATCGTTGGCGAGAAGGTGTTGTTTGCACTCCTCTATCCACGATGGCAGGCTGTGGAAACTGGCAATGTTTGTCATGTCATACACGAACACGACAGCATGTACGTTCCTGTAGTAGTGCTGCACCATGCTCTTCCTGAAGCGCTCCTGGCCTGCAGTATCCCACAGCTGTATCTGAAAAGGGAGAGACAACGAGAGAAAAAAATGCTTTAGTACTCATGTTGGAATATAATACAAATTCAGCTGCAGTGAGGGGAGTTACATGAACACGGAAATCTATTCTTCTGAATTCATTGTACTGAAATGTCTGTGTTGAAGAAAACTGTTGCATTTACACAATTTCAGAAACTTTGGCTTTCAAAGCTGCTCATGAGTGAGGCCAGAAGAACGATGACACAACTTGATAAAAAATACAACTTTTTGAAAGTTTACTGGGAACTGTACCTTTTAAGATTTTTATCAAAACAAATGCTGGAGTCTTGGCAATAGCACCTTCATTTGAAAAAAACACAAAATACATGCTACTTCACAGTACAACTCTCAGCTGACATGATTTTTGTTATTGTCAAAAATAATGTCACCTTCCCCAAAGTTTTGCTCTTAGTGTGATGTTAACTGCCTATTGTGGTACTATATAAAAGTAGGAAGAAACCAAACCACACTTGATAACACCACCACCAACAGAAACAGGACGAAGAAATCTTTCTCTGCAGTGTATCTACTGGAATCAAACACTCCTGTGATGAACATCTTAAATTAAGCTTATACAATGCCTAAACTGGGACCACACTGTGGTTTGTAGCATCAAAGCATGCATAAAAGGAAAAAATAAAAAATGCATAAACCTTAGCATGCTAGCTTAACATGTGATTATTGTTTCCAGGTGCACATCATCCTGTCCAAAATAGACTGCACATATGTGTTTGAAGCCTAAGTTAGAACAAAAAAAAAATTCAGAGGAACTGAAATGCTTTCAAACTTCTGAGGTCCACATTAAAACAAGACAAAAAAAGCCTTGAAGCACAAGCAGATTGTAAGCAACCACAAACAGAAATTTTAAATGCCTTGATCATCGTGGTGTATTGGAAGCCTGGAGTTCTCGGCCTGTAGAGTCTGCTACAGAATTGTGCCCAGTGGTATTTGACAAAACTGCAATGCACAGCAGCCAGAGCCCCTGACTGACAACACTGTGTTACCTGCACACTGTCAGAAATAAATTAATGTGTGGCTCTGTTATATACATCTGAAAGGCAACATGTGATTTCTTAGGAAAAAGCTGAGTCCAGGCTTGCTGTCTGTCCTGTACTGCTGATCCCTGATGGCTGAGGCAGTTTGATTAGTACTTTGGCTTTTGAACAGATGTTTCCTTCTGGGAATGAAAGCTGAGTTTTTCCTGAGACTCAGAAGTCAAGGAATATTAAATGTTCTGTAGACAATGAAGATAAATTTAGAATTCAGTCTGTTCTCATGAAACTTACAGTTGCTATGTAATTGTTGAAACTGTTCCCCCATTACCATAGTTCTGCATTTCTTTGATACAAATGTTTCAGTAAAACTTACTTAGAAATTGCAAGTGTCTTGAAAGTTGTCTTGTTTACCACTTTTACCAGTGACTTTTTATATTAAAAAAAAAGGAAATCCAAGTGACAGGAAAATCTGCTGACAGCAAGAAGTTAAGAAGCATCACTGATAGAGAGAAGGATTACAGTATCACATAAAATTGTTTTGAAACAGTAGAAATAGGGTGAAACTGTATAGAAGCAGATGCAAAGTCCTAATAACAGTGACTACCGAAAAAGACTTTTTCTTTAAGCACAGGGTTCATCAGGTTGGAAATTATTGAAGCAGATGACGATCCAGATACACGAGTCAATCACAGGATGTTATGAATCACTCATGTGACAGACAGAAGGAAAAAAAGTGATGTTTTAGATGGTGTGACTTTTTCTGCAACATTATGTTTAGCCCTGGCCACCATCCTCGAGCAAAACTCAGACTAGAGCAGTTACTGGTTGCATCAGGGAACTGAGAATTTACATGAAAAATCAAAACAGCTGGACTTCTTAGTCTAGTCCAATTCTCTGCAGCTTCTGATCCACAGACTTAAAAAGACCCATGTGCAGCTTCTAAAAGGGCCATTAAGATTCCTAAGAAAAGCAAGCCAAGTTGCCCTGCTTCTGATCACAGAAAACCATAGTCAGTTGCAATCTGTCCCATTTTAGAGTAGAAACCCACTTTTTGCCAATGGTACCACACTCTACACAAAACTGACTGCATCTTCATGGTCTGTTAAGGGAGTTCAGACAATCAGATTAAACAGAAGCTCCTAGGTTTTGGTAAGATTCAGTAATGCCCAGGGGAGAGATACTTCCAGTTCTGTGCACTTACACAGGAAATGTTCATGAATTTGGCAAACTAAAGAGAGAAGAAAGAAGCACAGACTGAAGCAATCCCATTTTCAGACAACATAATGTTAAGGAATGACTATAGATAAATCTTGGAAAATGCTGTATCAAATTAATTTAAAGAGGGAGTTCATTTTCACAGGCAGCTGTGAGCTTACAATTCTCTCCCCACCTCAATCACAGATCAGCAACCAGTCATGGTTCAGTCAAGCAAGTTCCACAAGTGTACTGTCAGCCTTGGGTAAAGAAGGGGAAATTAAATTAAAGTTTTACATATCTTCCAAGTTAAGCTTAAACTACAGTTCCTCCTAAATTTTATTGACATGCAGCTTTCAAGCTTGAAGGGTGTAATCTTAAATTAAAAATGTACATATTCTTGGCATGGAGTCGTTTGCACTGAGAGGCAAATCCTTTCCCAATGTTGAAAATTTCACACTTTAGAAGTTTCTTTTTCCCTCTTTCCAGGTGAACTTCAGGAGACTGTTCCATTTCTGCCCCTTCCCCAAGTATTTTCTCCACTGAAAAAACAACACTGAAAACGTTCACAGATGTGCACTGATGAAGTAACTCTAAGATTACTGTTTCATTATTAGTACAATACCATCCATCTTCAAGGGAACACAATTTTGTAACAGCCCTTTAAAACGTGTATTTTGAAGATTTGGTTTAACAGCATGATTTAGCTAATAAAACTGTGTACAGAATCACTTTGTCACACTCCCTAGGAAAGACAAATGGCGTAATATATATTAAATATATTGACTCAGCTATCACCTCCCACCTTCTGACTCCTTCTCGTGGATTCAGAAAGGCTGTTTTCTAAACAAGGACTCACTTAGTATGCATGGTTTATAACATACTGCTACAACATAATTGGCCTTTGATAAAGATAAAATGGTAAACTATGTCTCCTTTAAAAAGGTTGGGAAAAAAAACCAACTTGGAATAGCTCAAAGGTACAGAACATGATGTTCAGACTTCTTTCTTTGAATTTCATTTGCGTCCTTTGCTCTTTTAATGTAGGTCAGTGAAGAGTGACATCATTGTTTTTGTCCATTTTCAATGCTGAGATCAAGTGAGGAAGAGGAAAACTTAGAATGCCAAAAATTCATTTGTTGACAGTGTTAATTTACTCATCACATTTAGATGTCACATTTCCTATGAAGCTGTTAGCCTGCTGTACAAGCTACAAAGGAATACACTCATACCTATGTCTCGGAATTCTACACAATTGCTGTGTGGGGAGACCCCCCGCAAGAAGAGCTGTGCTTGTGTTCCTGCCAATGACACAGCATTTTCCCAGCTGTGAGGGAAACACTCAGTGCTGTAGCAGCACAAGAAAGACCATCCAGCTGGTTGGGGGGAGGGAGGAGAGAGAAGAGAAGACCCTACTTTATAACCTCCGTCAATGCAAGAAGGAAAATTCCCTTCAGGGCACAGCATGGGCCACAGTAACTTGGTTCATAGGAGCTTCTCTCTCCTAGTTCAACAGGCACTGCTGGAGCTCACCGCTACCTGTGAGAAGGGTGAAGATGAGAGGAGGTGCCAAAAACCCAACAATTGGTTCAAACTTGACAATACTCAGCATTCCACTAAGAGCTAAAGTCCTGGCCATAATGATAAGAGTTTATTCCTTTAAAGCTCAAACAGAACTACCACAAAACAATGTGTCTCAGAAAAGCCTCCCTCAGGTCTTCGCCCCCCTGAACCAGAACTGGTATATTCTACAGGTAATACTCTCAAGAATGCAGAAAAACAACCTACCACAACATATATAACAGAATGACACAATAACCTCTGTGAAACACATCACAGCTGTGGATTACGCTATGTTCTTTTTCACTTCTCTCCAACAAAGGCCAGGCACAATTCAGAGGTGATGACAGTGCTACTCAGTAAGATGGTGCTGACAAGACAACATCCCTTGGGAGGTTCTCTCCTCTATCATGGACAGCAACAGACAAGGGAGTACAGAATTTCAGCTGTCAAAGAAGTTCTAGTCAGTGGTTTTGTAAAGAAAAACAAAGACTCCTATTCATCTTTCTTTTTTAGTTAAAAAAGCATGAGGTAAAAAAGCACATAAGAGTAGAAAAGCCTATTTGCTTTCCTACTCTTGTATGCCCTCCACAATTTATTTAGTCAGTAAGTAAGCAAGGAGAAACTATAGCTTTCAGCTACATGACTGTAAACTGTAATTATAAAGCCTAATGATAATAAACACTGAGACTACCGCTACTTCCTTTTTCTACACAACTGAAATTTGCTCACAGAAACAAACCCTTATACAGAAGCAAACTTGTGCAGGGGAGTCTGTTTGAAACCCTGTTACTGCTGGTAAACAAACTGCATTTGTAAGCTGCCAGCAGAGTAACCTGCAAATGACTGTTAGGATCACCACCAGCAGTTCTCTATCCACCAGGCAGACTATGTGTATTTCATATGCTTTCATAAATTGCTTTCCACTGCAAATAAGACAAAAGAGCATTTTCTTCCTCCCATCCAATTTTTCACTAAATTTAGTTCTGCAACACTTAAGCTTTAGCTAAACCTATAATCAGAGTAAAAACACAGTCAAACATAAGCCAGAAATCCAACCCGCCACTGTCCATCCAGTCCTGAACCACACTTGCTCAAACACACAGCAACACTTAGCAGAACCCTAAAAATCAGAAGTTGAAACACACTGCTCAATCCTGAACAATATTCAGTTTCCTAACATTTTTAAAGCAAATCAATCATAACAGTGGCATCTACATCTAGCTTTGTGGACTTCAAGGATAAGATGACTGGGATCCTTGCAAAAGACAAATACAGTTTCTGGGATGCAACAAGCTGCTGATACCAGGCACAAATTAGACTAAAACAGTGGTAACAGAGCTTCCTAGAGGTCCATTTTAAGGAAAAATCCCTGATTAACACCTGACAAAGGACACACAGAGGTCTGGCCTATGGTAGGAGCTGTTCATCATCACAGAAACCTAGAGTGTGACCACATTTCCAACAGGACCAAACCGCACTGAACTCCTGGGGTGTGGCAGCGTCACAGGCGGCCTGGAGACCCCTGCGAGGGATGTGTTGTCTGGGCAGCCCAGGATGCCCAGCGTTCAAAGAATCACAGAATCAGTTAGGCTGGGCAAGACCTCTGAGATCACGGAGTCCAACCACTGACACAACACCACCTTGTCAACCAGACCATGGCACCGAGTGCCACGTCCAGTCTCTTCTTAAACACCTCCAGGGACGGTGACTCCACCACCTCCCAGGGCAGCCCATTCCCATGCCCAGTCACTCTCGCTTGTAAAGAACTTCTTCCTAATGTCCAGCCTAACCCTCTCCTGGCGCAGCTTAAGACTGTGCCCGTTTGTTACCCTGAGGGCTGCCGGGGGCTGTGGGGCCGGGGCTGTGGGGCCGGGGCTGGCTGTGGGGCCGGGTGCTGTGCAGCCGGGGTTATGGGGCCGGGGTTATGGGGCCGGGGCTGTGGGGCCGGGCCCGCCGGTACCTTGATGCGCTCGCCGCCGATGGTGACGGCCCGCTCGCGGAAATCCACGCCGATGGTGGCCTCGGTGCGCTGCGGGAAGCGGCCGGCGCAGAAGCGGAACGTGAGGCAGGTCTTGCCCACGTTGGAGTCGCCGATCACGATGATCTTGAAGATGCGGGAGCGGGCGGGCGGCAGCGCGGCCGGCAGCGCCCCGGAGCCCGTCAGGCTCAGCTCCAGCGAGGACTCCGCCTCTGCCGCCATCGCGGGCCCCGGGAGGGCCGGGCCGGGCGCTGTCCCGGGGAGCGCCGGCCTCGCTCCCTCCCTCCTTCCCTCACACTCGCCCGTCCCGAGCGCGCGGTCTGTCACGACAGGGCACGACACGTCCCGACACGTCACGACGGCGCGCGCCGGCCGCTCTCGCGAGAGCGCCGCGGACCATTCCCCTCCCCAATCCCGCCGGGGGACGGGGCCTGCGCGCGCCACCGCCGCCAGGGGGCGCCGCGTGCCCGAACCGGGAACCGGGAACCGGGAACCCGGGAACCGGGAATCCGGGAATCCGGGAACCGGGAACTGGGAACCGGGAACCAGGGAATCAGGAACCAGGAAAAGGGAATGGGGAACGGGGAAAAGGGAACTGGGAATCAGGCAGAGGGAATCGGGAACCGGGAACACGGAATCGGGAACCAGGAAGAAGGGAAAGGGAACTGGGAAGCAGGAAAAGGAAATGGGGAATTGTGAACTGGGAACCAGGAAAAGGGAATGGATAAACCGCGTAGCACCGGTCAGCCCAGGGAGATGGGAGATGTCCCGCTGCCGAGCCAGCAGCTGTGGTGGGATCTGTCTCGGATGAACACGGTTCATTAAAGCCTAACTGTAATATTAAGGCACACCTCCATCCCAAAGTTCCCCGCCTCCATCCCAAAGTTCCACACCTCCATCCTAAAGTTCCCCGCCTTCGAGTTACCACCCCCCCCCCCCTCCACGCTCTGCATTTTATGACTGTATCTTTAAAAGCGAAGGGAGAGAATTTTACACCGATCAGCAACAAAGGTATTTATGACTAAAGTCACTCAAGCTGCACCTAAACATAAAGAAATAGGATAAAAATAAGTCAGGAATGGGGGGAAAATGAGGAAAGTCTCCGTTGGCAGTCAAATGGCACTTCAATCCAGTGGGACTGTTTGGTGATGGGTTCCCACAATGGGATGCTGACAGACTGGTCGGGCACAGGGGTTTTCCATGGCACTGACAGAGAAATCACTAAGGGTTGAAGAAATCTCCCCTTTTCACTTGGCATCAGACCTGGGTGGAGATTAACAGCGCTTGGGACATACCACTAATAGTGGGGACAAAGAATGGAGAATCCATGGGCCACGAGGACATTTGGCAGAACTCACAAGATAAGGAAAAACTAATAAACCCAACTCAGCAACTGTGCTGAGTCAGCTCTGACTGGGTAAATGGTAATTCCAGCAGGGGGAGATGGGAACCACTGACCCGTGGACCACTGATCCAGGCAACCCACCAACCCAAGAGAAGAGAAACACTGAGCATGTGGTGGCAAAAGCTCTGGTCCGCGTAAGACAGAGGGGGTGCTCACCCAACGCCAGAGAGCGACCAGGACAAACCCACCTTTGCTTGGCAACAAGGATTTTGAGCCAAACAAGGGAAAAGACCAATAAGAAACAGATCCTGCGAGGTGGGATAATGCTTTTCATCCTGCCCATGTCCTCCCTTACACAACTGGCTCAGGCATAAAACTCCCCCTGCCCCAGGGGAGGTGTTGGAACATTCACAGGGAGGCCTCAAGGTGTTCACCCCTTCTGATGGGGCACAACTGGCTCAACTGCGGTGGTGTGGAAAACAGCAGTCATGCCTTAGAAAGGCTCATAAAGCATCAAAGAACCCAGAATAAGCCCCAGACTAATTTCTGGGGCCTTCCACTAGAGAACACTGGTCCAGTGTTACATCAGACAGTGTAAACTGCCCATCCCCTTCCCATCCTTTCCCCCAGGGGAGCTACCTGGGTGTTCCCACCTGAACCTGAGCATGTATTAACCCATTGAACTTTGTGTTTCAGGGGCTTCCCCCACCCCCAACAGATGAAGAGTGCAACCATCACTTCAACCAATGGACATCAAAAATGCAACAATCAAGTCTCATCACTGGATCCACAGGTGGTAATATATTTCCTCTTACCTCTCTCTTTGTTTCTTTTCCTTATGTATTTTCTTCAGTGGTATCTTTGCACTTCTACATGGTTGTATTTCTATAGATAATAACCAAAACGGTTCCTTTTCATCTCAACCAAATTTTTCTGAAACAAACCTTACACAAATATATATATACACATATATATAAACACCAGTCATTTGTTGTTGTTTCACTCTAATCTGCCCCAAGGGGTCTGAAAACAAAACCCTCAGTAACCCCACCTTCAGGGGCAGGTTGTAGCACTCAAGCAGGGTCATCCTAGAGCACATTGCATCCAGGTGGTTCTGGAATATCTCCAGTGAGGGAGACTCCACGACCTCTCTCAGCAACCTGTTCCAGTGCACAATCACATGAAAGTTCTTCCTCATATTCAGGTGGAACTTCCTGTGCATCACTTTCTGCCCGTTGCCCCTTGTCCTATTGCTTGGCACCACTGAGAAGAGCCTGGCTCCATTCTCTTGGCACTCTCCCTTCAGATACTCACAGACATCAACCTAGGAGAGAGGTGAGATGTAGACATCAAGTTGAAGCAATGTCCGCCAGCAACATTTTTTTAAATAGTTTAACTCCTACACTGAAAAGCGAATGTAGATTGCAGTAGTTGAGAGAAATGTTACCCATTGGTGGCTCTCTGGTCTGCAAAGTGATGGCTGAGCCAGGATTCCTCAGGTTTGGATCAGATACCTAATAATAGCCATTGGGAGTCCTCCTCTTTACACTGCTAAACATAACTCTGGCAACTTGAGGCTTTTGCCTGCACAAATGAAAAGTGATCCTGGGATCCTATAGAGCAACTGTCATGTGTTTGAAGGAGAATGCTTTGAGCAGCCTATTATTATTAATATAAAAAACAATAGGCTAGATTAAATAAAAAAGAATTATTAAAATATCCTGAATTCAGAGCAGCTTCAGTTACAGTCCCCATCTTAGTTTTTGTCACTCCTTTTCCTCCTCCCTTGGACCAATCACTAAGATTGCAGAGATGTTCCTCCAGCCTCTAGTCCTCCTCTGAGACAAGCTGCCTTTGTTTACGCTGTCCAATAATTCATTCTGTCAGAGAAGAGGAATAATTTTGTTCGTGAAAGAAAGGTTAAAGGAAGGTGAGGAGGTTGTGCCATCCTCGAGTTGCTACTGTCCCTTGTACACAATTGCTCCTTTTTGCAGCCAAAATATAAAACGTGTTATGCCCAAGAGGGCCAGAGTGGACTATAATTAAGTCTGAGCTCTTCAACAGCTTTTAACTTCTTTTATTTCAAAGCCAAGACTTTAAATGGCAGAATCGACACACCACCTAGTGGCTGCTCGAATTCCTCGTCACCAGATTATTGTACTCTGCTAATTTTAAACTGACACTCCCAGCACTTTGCCAATGAATTTGCCTCACAATGCTGCCATCAGCCACTGTAGTTTCTGTTTTGCTGGCTGTGAGACAGGCAGAACTTCCTTCATGGGGATACTCCATGCTGGAACACAGCTGGCTCCTGAAACAATACCCTTTTGAGAGTTTGAATTTTGTCCCAGATGTGGTCAACACCCGGGTACAGATAGCAAAGTTCTCTGTACTGAAAGAGCAAAGTACTCTTTACTTAATGCACAGTTCTTCCAGCGGTGAAATTAAAATCCAGAGTGCAGTTAATGAAGCTCCTCATTCACTTCAGGTTTCTTGCTGGTAGTCAGCATTTGCCCACTCTTTTTGCAGCAGCTTGTCTTAGGTTGAGATAGTAAAGGTACATATGGGAGTTTCGACTGTCCTTTTTGAACTTCCTTGTCACTCCAGCCATGAGACTTCGGCATCAGACTTAACAAATCGGTAAGACTTGACACAAGGTGACTCCACCCACTGCAGACATTCCTCCTTCCTCCAGTAAAGCTGTCCCTTCAGAGTAGGAGTTTTGGAGGAAGGTGGCTTCCCATCAAGAGGACAGCAGTCGCTGCCTCTTTTCTGTGCTTCATTTCCAATTTAATCCTTGGAAGGGCTCATCTCAGGAGAACTCCGGAGAGTCTTGGCTTAAGTCACTTTTATGTGAGCTACTTCAGTGTGGTACTTGAACTTTCATCACTTCTGTTATACTTGTAAGGATAAAGATGTTGATTAGATCCTTACATTTCATCCAGCACAGACTATTTCTGGATGTTCCTTTTCCTTTCTAATGTATTTTGAGACCAGCAAATATATCTGAATTTATTTATAGTAACAGACTAAACTAAAAATACTTCTTGCTACGGAAGCATTTTAAAAAGCTTTTGCTGTGTTTTTTTTTTTTTTTTTTTCTTTTGCAAGGACAAGTACTTTTAACATGCCCTTCAGACGTGTTCAGTGAGTGAGTGCATGAGAGTCCAAGCTCACAGTGACTTTTATTTGTAGATGTAGAAGTTTCTAAGAAAGGGGCTTCTGAAAATAGTTGCAAGTCTCTGGACTTGCTTAGCATTTCAAGAATAGTTATTTCTGTCTTGCCTTGAAGGCATATTTTAACATGCTAGTCCCATGAAAATGCAGACTGTTCAATATCTAAAAATTATGTCTACTAGGTTTTAGGTTAAGGAACAAACTAGGGGGAAAAAAGTGTGAGTCTAAGGCTGTGTCATGTTGCTTGCCATTTTCTGAAGAGATCAAAAAGTTTCCAGGTGTGTCCTAGTAATTTAATGACAGGTAGTCTAAAATGCTTTTAAGGTTTCTGCAGAGATCCTGTATCTCTGACTTCGTGTGGGGGCTTTGTCCTTTTGTGTGAGGCCTCATGTCCTCCAATTTTTGCAGGAAAAAGTCCTGTAGTTTTGTAAGAAAAGGTCTACTGTTGCAAGGTTTGATTCTGCAAGTCTAAGAAGACTTCGACCTCCCACTAACACATTTATTTATGATATAATACAGATGGCAGAAATGTTGGAGGCATCAAGGAGAGCTTTTAAGGAGACAGGATTCAAGGACTCTGTATGTCAGACTGAAAAAGAGAGCATTAACATACCCTGTTGAAATCAGAAAGTCAAATGTTCCATCTATCTTTGCATTGAAAAGAAGTTTTGACAGTTGTTTTTACTGTTACCAGAGTGTGACTTTCTCGTTCACTTCCATACGTTTGTTCTTGTCAAAACGATAAACTCAAAAGCTCTGAGAAAATTATAAGAAATAAAAGCTTTCTCCTTTCTAGCTTGTGCTTGGATTTTATCATCATTGTGCGCCTGATGAGAGACTGAGGTTGTCTGGATGATAATTGTGCCTCATCCACCAGATATATCATCACAGTATTTTTCTGACACAAATGCAAATGTTCTGTGTAAGAACCCTCTGCCAAACACGGGCAGAGAAACTCTGGACCCTTAATGTCAAAGGCAGCATCCTCAGCTTTAGGAGTGGTAGTTTAATAGGAGCACCCACTTGACATCCCTACTCGTAAGAACAGGAGTGGCTGGGGGATTGTGTCCAGTGCTTGAAACGCTGCTCGGCCCTTTGGGGCTGTACAGAGTGCAAGGTCATGCAGCCCTTGGATGGCAGTGATTGCAACAATGAGCCTTTGGCGTGATAACTGAGTGACTTCTGTGTCAAGAGCTTGACACAGAAATCCAGGCTCTCCACACATCCCAAACCTGTAGCAACGCTGCCGGCACATCCTCGCTCTGGTGCTGGGCGTGCCCTCTGCCTTGTTGGGCTGCCTTATCCAAGCAAGGGGTTAGGAAAAACAGGGAGTATCCCGATAGCAGGGCTGCAGAAGCACTAGTGAGCAGCAAAGCTGCTCTGAAGCATTTTAATCTGCCAAGTGTGTATTAAACCAAAAGTCATGTCCCTGCTTTCTCTCTCCCCGCAGCTGTACATGCTGTGCTTAAGGGCTTCGGTGTGTCCCAGGGCAGCACTGCAGAAAGGTTCACCAAATGTCATAAAGCTTCCATATTTACCTGTCTGCACCAAGGCCCCTGATAAATCATTCCAGGAAGCAAACAAATCCAGCTGTGATCTCCCAGCGATTTGCCTGCATGGCAAGACCTTGACTCCCAAGACTGCTTAATGTCAGGGTACATTGTGCATTTTATTTTCTGGCAACAAGTTTTCATGAAATAGTGTGATCTCAGGGTGTGGTTTTGATACGTGCTTCTGCAAGAATAAGCTTTCCTTTTCCCAGGCTCTCACTTGTGATCAAGGGCATACTCCTACTGCAACTTCAATTAAAACATTGAATAAAAAACCCCAAGACTGTCGTGGTTTAACCCCAGTGAGCAACCAAGTACAAGGGTTTTTTACTGTATTCAGAGTATACTGAATAAATAAATACTGCTTGTATTTATTCCAGTGGCTTCAATCTTTCTTTTGCCTCTTCTTAACACTGGTGCCTCAGCCTGGCACTGAGATCAGTTTGCTCCCTCCGTTTCAACCCAGTTGCTGCACAAGGCTTTTCCTCCTTAAGTATTTAGGTAAATTTAGATCACCATATGTTGTTCATGTAGCATGCATTCAAGTTGTGTACCTGACTATGACTGATAAAAGGCAGGATGGCAATCAAACCAGATTTGGCACACTCCCAAGTTGTTCATTCATGGTTTTGCCTGAAAACCAGTGTCTCACACCCCTTAGCGTTCTCTGCTGGGGGAAATTTTCCCTCACTGGCACACACTGCCTCGTGCAGTTACTTCAGCTCCCCTCTGTCAAAGGTATCACCCCTGGGGAGGCACAAATCCAGCAACCTCAGTAGCAGAGAGAGTTGTGGGGATAAGAGATTGGCTGACCTGTGATCCCTGTCACCTAAATTCTCCTCTGGTCTGTGGGGCATTCCTGACTCCCTCTCCATGGTTTTGACTGCAGTGGAGAACACAGGATAAAATTATGAGAAAAGACAGAGAACTGAACAAGACTTGCACTTCCCCATCACCCCCTGATTCCCTGGGGCCAGATGGACACACAGTGGGTTTACCCAGTTTGGAAGTGCTCAGGGGTTGGTCACCTGAGCCAGACTACGTAAAAAAAAAAAAGGGGGATTGTTTGCCTAAGAATGAGAGGAGCTAAAAATGTCCCTATTTGCTTTCTGTATTTTAGTTTGGAGCATGAGGGAATTTGGGAAGGAGGTAATGGGCACTGTCCCCTACCCTGTGTTGCATGGAGGGATGAGGTGCCTCTCATGACAGCCCACACTGCTGCTGCTGTATAATGAGAGCTTAGCCAGTTTGGCCAAAAACCATAAAAATCTAATTGAAGGGGGTAATCATCCTCCACCATCAGTGACCTGCAATATTAAACAGACTGTAAAGAACATGGTGAAAAGATGCTCACCAGAAGACAAAATAAGAATTCAAAAGCACAAACAAGTTCACTCTTCAATAAAGCTAAGCTAAGATTTTTTTTTCCCAGCTCAAACAGTTACATTTCATTAAGACATTTATTGATACTGTAAGGGAAGCGAGATGTAGAATTGTGAACATTTGGTGATTCCTATGAGGAAAAAAAAAAGAAAATTTTGAAATGCACAATGTAAACAGCGAGAAGCCAACACTTTCCTAAAACTTTATAATAATGCTTGTAGATTATAAATACAACTGCAAGAAAAAAAATAACAGATAATTAATAAAAGCAATTTAATATAGTATGAGGAGTGTCTGGTTTAAAGTTTCTTATTTTTGCAATAAAATCATACAAAATATATGCAGTGGAACAGAGCTGTTCCTGCTCTCAGGGGCTGATAGACATCCCTGTAGTGCTCTTAGAAGACTGGAGCCGTGGCTCCTGGTTTTGAGGTGTTCAGGAGAAAATGCCAGACACTGAAAACACCCTCAGAAACCCACAACTTGCACTTACCATGGAAATGCCAGTCTCGCTGCACTACTCACTCAACAGCCACATCACTGCTCACCATTTACTTTCCCCTAAATAAAGAGCATTTGCACGTCCCTTGGGTTCACTGCACAAAGGCAAGATGGGAATAAAGTAAGAGCAGAGACCAGTTTTGGAGTACTGCAGTGGCTTCATCTGTAGCACAGGTGAGGCAGAGACTGAGGGTGATCTCTCCTTGCCTGCTTCACAACAGCTTAGGCACTGCAGAACTCAAGCAATCCAAAAGGAGAACATTACTTTTTTACATATTCTTAAAAAAAAAACCATTGCTTTTCCAACTGTACATTGAGTCAAGCAGTTGGTTTTTGTTTTTAGAGTAGTATTTATTCACCTCCAGCAGGACCTGGAGGGGTTTGATAGCTGCAGGAAGGCACCCAGCATGCACCCCTGCAGCATTCTGAGGGACAGAGAGGACCACAGAGAGATGTCTTTCTGCTACTGCATGTGGGACCTTCAGAACAGGTTTCCAGCATAATGAATGACAAGGTAGGAAGATCCTGTATACCTGGTGGAGTGGAGGGTTACTGATGAAAAGTTAGAGCTGATTTATGCAGATAAAATAATGTATGAACTGTCAGGCTACCTTAGCTCCTCATAAATCTTCTGCACTTCAAGTCCTCTTGCAGACAATGACGAGGTGCTGTTCCCAGAAATGGAAGGCTGCAGTTTCCAGGTGTTAAAAGTTCAAGGCAGGTAGTTTCCCATCAGGAATGCCCCTTCCCTCCCACAGAACAACAAAGTTACTGAGGACATGGATAAAGAAGGGATGCTATATTTTTAGGGCATGCTGTTTTTCAGAAGGAAAAGGAACCCTTACTGTATTCCCATGCAAAGGAGTGAGCGTGAGGATATTGCTGTAATCACTTCAGTATCCACAACCAAATACAGACCCTTGCAAGGGCTGGAGCCCCTTGTGGTCACTGCAGGTAGTGTTAATCAGACCTGTTGTTCATTACACACAGTTATTAACAAACACTTTTTTCCAGGTTATGCTAACTCTCAAATCCACAACACACCATAGGTTCCTATACTGCTGTGTCAGCAGCCTGCTGGCTACTTTTGCTCCAATTTGTCAGCATTACCATATTATTTTGCCTGCTAAATGATTAAAACCACAAGACATTCAGGGACACCGGGTCAGGAAAACTTTGGCAGCAGGAGGGCTTATGGGTGGGAAAGAGAAGGCTACTTTTTAATATTTCAGCCCCAAAAATCATATTGAGGAAACCAGGAAATCCGTCTTCGTTCAGTTTGCTTCTGAACACCCTTATTACTCAGATCTCCAGGCTCTTTGTAGCCTAAAGGAGCAACGGATCCTTTCCTTTGTAGGTACAATTACTTCCTAGGCTAGGACAGACAGCTCCCTGCCAAGGTGGTTTTTTTTGCAGCCTGACTCCAAACAACCCATCATCATGGAAGGAGACAGTGGGGAAATAAGGGAATGGGCCAAGGGATCATTTATTACATAGCTGGTGGGCAGCTAAGGAGGACGCTGAACCCTACAAGGAAACACTAGTACTCATTTACAAATGGAACTCAGCAATTTTATTCTTTGATTGACTTCCTGCCAGTTTTGATATTTGCTACCACCAGAGAAGAGCGTTAAAAACACAGTACAACATTGTTAACCAGTTATGAAGGCTGGAAGGGAAAGCAAATCCCAGTACAATAGCAAGTGACTTGGTGGAGTTTATAATTGAGATTTGTTCAGAACGGATCAGCAATGAAGCAATAAATATGCTGCTGCACTGAACTAACAACAGGACTTTCACTAAGTTTGTGGTTTATTGCATTACAGTTTAAAACTAAATGTTATCCATCATCATACATTCACCCACCAGGTAAATGACAATTTTTCATTTGTTATATGCTAAATGGCTAAAATTATGCAGTAGCTGAACTAGACTAGGACTAGTAGAGGTAGATATTGAATGGGCAGTGCCAGGCAGAAATATTTTCTGGAAGTACTTTTTTGTTTTTTTGTTACAGTTAACAGGTGTAACACTTTCAATTAAAACAATCATCTTAGGGAAGCTATTTTAAGATGTTTTGCATTTAGTAGTATTTCTCTTGCAATGTTCTTACAAACCTTTTGATATGGTCCCTCAAACTGGACCACCTGTGTCCTCCAAATTTTCTGCCACAATTTACATGAAGACTAACATACAAAGCTAGAATCTTTGTGAACATACTACTGTTTGCTTGTACCACTCTAAAAGTAATACACATTTACAGCTCCATTGGCATGGGAAGACTGCATTTATAGTATTTACAGCTTCAGTCATCTTACTAATAATAAAGCTATTTTATATTTAATCTAAAACAGAATTTCTATTCTGCCACCTTCTCATAAACTTACTTCAGTCTCCTTTTGCCGAGCTTCTCTATCAGTTGCTCCTTGCCATTCTCGCTGCTGGTTGTATGTATGTTCCTGGGAAGAAGAGTCTCTGCCTGACACAGCCGTTTAAAACTGGTGTTTACATGTAGATTGCAGCTTTAATTTCCAGGAAATATAACAATGATAGGATGACCACAGGTTTTGTAAAAGCGTATGTCCTTTGCTCCTCACCACATCCCAGAACAGTTCACAACTGGAATGCTCCTGGAAGCAAAGAGTCTTGCCCCAAGCTCAGTAACCGCTTTCCTACATTTGGAATTTCAGTTTTCATTCATGAGCTTGTAGATTGCTCAATTCAATTACTGATAGACTGTCCAATTATACTACATTTGCACAATTTTCCTTCAGAGAACCCCAAAGCAGTATGTTACCTCACAAGCATAACTTACTTCCACATAGTTCAAGCTATTTTACGTTACCACTTGGGTCCAAATGTCATTTTTAAAGCGCAATTCCTTAGGGAAGAAAGATTTCAAAGCCAGCTAGCTACCCTGTACAGAACACTTAGAAACTGACAGTCAAAGCAATCAGAAAAAGGGAAAATAAAAATTTTAATTCAGGTATATTGAGCTGGATTATGGGATGGAGTGGTTTTGTTGGCATGAGTGGCACATGTTCAAAGCCTGTTCACATGTTCAGAGCACAACTGTGGTGAGATCGTGAGCACTGCAGGAATTATGGCACTGTTGTTCCAAAACTCAAAGGCATCACATTAGACAGAGATCTTAAGTTTTCTTATTTGGACTTGCTCACATGATGCTGAAATTCTATTTGCTTCTTGGGCCTGATCTTGCCCGAGTCTCATCTGTTTTCTTCTAGGAAGATACTGACAACTAAATCTGGCTGAAGTGCTGCAACAGCTTCCAGGGTCTGTTATGGCTGCAGCACCTCCAGACCTGGCAAACCAAATGCTAAAGGAAGATTTAACAGGCTAATTATACACACTTCACCTAGCCCTAAAGAGCTCCCTGGGAAACTTGGATTTTTTTTTCCCCCATGCTAGGGGAAAAACTGAGTGACAAACTTCTGTGTCCTGGCTGACACTGCACACACTGGGATATGACTCCTCCCCTATGAACCTGGAAGTACTAATACCTCTCCTGAAAAAAACCCATAAATGCAGAATATGGAAGCTTTTAAGGCATTTAAGAGGCAAAGAAATGAATTACTGAATGGATAACTTTGAGACAATTTTACCTCTTTGTTCACATGCATGCCTGTATGCTCTGGTCTCCCCAGGGAAGGAGCGAGCACCTTGCCCACCATCATGGGGCAAAAATCTACTTTCAGTTACTGACAATTTAGGCCCACTTCTGACTCTGGCATCGCTTCATGCAATACACCTTCGCACCATCTACAGCCTCTTACCTAGGGAAAATTTGTTGTTTGACTTTTTTTCCCTGCCTCCTCGGAGATATCCATGGCATGTAACATCACCAACTGCTCCACTGATGCCAAAAGCATCTTTTTCGTGAAAATCATGAAGAACGAAATCAAATCGTGTCATGAGTAACCCAAAGCTCTGACCAAGACTGCAATCCCTGCTCACCTGCTTTGTCAGCCAAGCACCAATGGTGACAATTTTGGATCTCAGCACACAAAGGAAACCTCTCACTGCAGCACAACACTGTGCTACCACTTCACACGACTCACTGCATTGGCTTGTAACTTCATTTCCAGCTCTTAAAAACTCTTCCTCAGAAGTTAGCCTTGCACCTAACAGGAGAGATATGAAGGAATAACAATTCCTTTGCCAGTTAAAGAACCTTTGTCTTTAGGTGAACTCTTGGTTTAGTTTCCTTTCCTGATACTGCAGTCTTCTGCAAGGGGATGAGGAACCTCTTTAATCCAAAAGCATCATCTCTGAAGCACTAATGGATGGCTTTCAGCAAGGTTATGAAGAAGTATCTTTGGGGAAATCACAACAGATGTGTAGATGGAGGCTTGTGGAAGGCCCACTGAAACATCCTTTTTCAGGTTTGCATAATGACAGATAACAAGTAACTTCTTGATTTTAGTTCATCCATTCCAAAGCAAAAACAGGCAGTGAAAAAGTAAAAGAAATAATCCCATTTATAGGCAGCACCCAAAAAAACAGTATCTGGGAAACAAGAAATTGCTTGATGCAATTCACAATCTGTTAAGAGTGAACACTCATCTGCCTCTCCAGCTAAGCTTCAGCAGCCAAGAAAACTGCAGCAATACTCAGAGGCAAGGCCAAAAGCTCGCAGCTTGTGTAGGCAAGACTGGACCATCTTCAGTAGTTGCAGAAGACATGCAGTCCAAGTATCTCAGGCTGCAGAAACAACTGAGATTAAGACATACATACCAGAGTCAAGTAAAGGCTCTAGGTATTCTAATCCCTAAAAGCCCAGCAGGTTAAATATACAAATACAGCAACACAACTTACATTTCTGACAGAAACTACACTGCAAACATACACAAGGATCATCTAAGCATGAAAAGAAAGCAGAGACAAATATACAACAAAAACCTGCTTCTGACAGTTAAAAAACTACAAACCCCAGTAAGTTTTCCAGGATTTCTTAACTGTACATGTCAATCACTGCATTCCATGATGTGGAGGAGGAAGGCTGTGTATCCACACAACAGATACTCTGTAACTCAACTCCTGCAGCAAAGAAGGCACTCACTTTGTAAGCTGTAGTTTATTTCTGCTCTGTTTTATATGATGAACCTACAAAAGAAAACATTTGAGCACTTATCTATATTATTAACACAGCTGACTTGTAGACTGACTTGGAAAACAAAATTCAACCTAGCACTGGTGGAACTGAAAAGCCAAGTAGCAAAGCATTCTGTGTTATAGGACTTCCCAGACATTCAGTATTTACATATAATGCATTTGCACTTTATACTTGATAACCACCCATCAGCAGTGACATTGTTAGTGCAACCGGACAGCACAGTGAGCCAACCCTGAGCTGCACTCTAGCAAACCCATTCATTTTCAAAGTACAACATAGATTGGTTTAAATATTCACACAATTGTTTTTCAAAACGTTTTATTGCATTATATTTGGTACCTTATGTTTGACAAAGGAAATTACATCTGTAACTGCAGGAATAAGAAGCTGGTCTGTTATTGAAAAAAAATTTTGGGCCCCTTAAAAGTTACAAAGTTTTGGGCTTGCCTGAAACAACTGAGCAAGAAATATATTCTTAGAAATGTAGGGCTTCAAGTATTACAAACCTGTGACACTGTGGAAAAGTTCCAGAGGTATCTAAACTGCAGCACTTTTTTATTTTTTTTTTCTGCATAACATGAACAAGGCCTGCTGAGGTTTTAATCTATTAGTCTCTTGATCAGTCAAAATGGTAGTCAGGAGTTTTTCCTCTTTGCAACTTCAAGCCATAGTATGTTTTCATTTGGTTTTCACTCTACGTGAAAAATGCATGCGATCTTTCTAATTAGTTGGTGCCACATCACAGTGCATAATTTTATTTGGTTCTTGCATTACAGTTTTAAAAAGTTCGGCCAACCCACGCTGATAGGTTCATCTCAAGAACAGCAACGTTGATTCCCCCCCTACCCACCCCGCCCTCCCCCAAGCTGAATTCCAAAAGAGACCGTTTTAACTGGTTCCTTCTGTTAAAAACTGTGGTGCAAGAACACCAAACTGATCGTGTTACAGTGAGTTTCAGAGACACAACAAGCTTATTGAACACACTATGTTTCTTAATTCTGCTTGATTTCCGTATGTCCAAGCACCCTCAACATAACATGTATGTTGCAGGTTTCTCTGTATATTCTGATTCACATTGCATACTTCCTATGGACACAATCATCCCCCGTATCAAAATCAGTCAGATGCTAAAGCCCCATCAACTCTTTGTGCTCAGTGAAAGAATCCAGTGCTAAAACAGCAGTTTTGCTGTCTGAGATAACAGTAATCTCACAAGACAAATTTAAAGTTAATATTTCTGCCACACACCTGCTCTGAGGGCCACACCCCTCCAGGTCTCATATAAATTAGTTTAAAAACATGGGTGGGTGGGTGAGTAAGGAGAAGGGTTGTTTGTTTTTTTGTGGGTTTTTTTTTTCAATTTTAGCAGCTTTTAATTTTTAAGAAACCGAACAACCTATAACCAGTAATACGTTAGATATTTTATATATATACTTTGTCAGCAGGATAAAAAAAAAAAAAAAAATAAGGTAAAACTATTTGAAGGCAACGGGGTTTTTTTTCCTTCTGTTCTTTGTGTAAGTTAGAACAATTCAGCAGGTGCGTGACAAAAATATTATACACCAGATATGGTCCAACGTCATTTTTTTCCAATAAAGTTGTTCATATTTCATTGGCCAGTTCTTCAGGTTCTGCAGAGCTATCTCCATTAACTGTGATCTTCATATCCTCTTCATATCCAGGGGGCATGAAAGCCAAAGCATAAGGGAAAAGCTTATGACAATTTGCTCTGTAAGTTTCAGATGCTTCTTTACAGTCTCCAAGGCTACCGTCACATAAAGCTTCTAATACCTCCATACAACTCTAATTAAAGAGAAAAATAAAGAAGTGTTATGTTTATTTAAACATTCAGCTGAACACTCACAAACCAGAAACACAGTACTACAAAGAAAACAAACTCTGAGTACTGCTTACAGGTTTTAAATAGTGGTTTTCCTGTCTGAGATAACAGTAATCTCACAAGACAAATTGAAGTTAATATTTCTGCCACACACCTCCATTCAACATCAAACAACATTTTAATTAGACACAGCATGAGATGCCAGTGTAGTCTGATTTAAAACAATGCAGTTTAAAAAGGGAGCTGAAAACCAGATAGAAATCTTGACTGAAAAATTGAAATACTTATTTGTCACCTGTTCCTTATTTTCCAAAAAGAATTCTGTTCTTATTAGTTGGGCAGCCAAGGACCCCCTCAGTCTTGGGATACACTGACCATTTCAGCAATACATAACATACCTTTGAATTTTAGCGTTTGCAAACAGAACAATGAATACAGAACATACACTATCATTTCCTGGTAATTACTTTTGTGAACTGTGGAATATAATTAAGATGTGAGAAAACAGCATTAGCTGAATAACCGTAATTAGATGTGAAAACACTTCTGGCAGGGAAGACCCCCCCATCTTTTTACTTTTAAGGATATGTGACTTACTGAACTGTGTCTGTAACTAGTGAATTAAATCAAGTAACACTGATATTATCACATCCTTCAGATATATACAGTTTCCTATCTGTTTTTGTTCATTATTTAGAAGAGAAAAAGGAAATTTCCTGTGTTTTTTTTTTTTTTCAACCTGCATTCCAAACATGAGAAACCAATCTACTGAGCTTCACTAAAGCCTGGCAGCATTTAACATCCACCTGTGCTGCGTGTGCAAGCATTAGCATAGCAAGTCAGTCTTCTCCCACTCCTCTGATATTTGGTATAGCTTTTATTTCTTCTGTGTATTGAGATTAACTGCTCTGTCCTCTTGCTGTGGGAATACAAAGTTCTCTTCAACAACCCCTTTTCCTCACATTTGCTCTTTGCTGGTCTTAAAATGAAATGTAATGAATTTGATCTCTTTGCACACAAAAATGCCTTTCAACAAATGCCTAGACTCCTTCAGACTCTCAATTTTTAGGGCACTTTCAATTTCCCATCTAAAAGTTCAGAACTCCAACTCTTACTTTATGTTGGCACCCAGAATTCAACATTTTCAGTTTTATCACAATGCAACAAAGCATGTTTATACACTGCTGAGTTGGAAAATGCTTCCTCTAGTCCTACCAAGGTAAGACCTCCGCAACAACCAGGCATTTTGATCAGATTTTAACCTTTCCCCAGCTTCCAGAATCCCACTCCCAGGCAAAACCCAGCAAAAATAAGACTGTTGAAGGCAAATTAATTTTTGTTTTCTAAATCTACTGATAATCTAGCTTAAGCTCTTTGAGACCACTAAATCAAACAGCAATGAAAAAAATCTTAAGCAAAAAAAACACCTGAACAAAAAGTTTATGAAAACTGCTAAATATCTACTCAGGCTATAAAAGACATGAATTTGTATCCCATAGCACATCAGCTAGAGCAGAAGGATCTGGATCTTTAACATTCTAAACAAATTTATACATCATGGCAATTTGTGTTCTATTGTCTCTTTTTCCCTCTGTCTGGCCCAAAAATTATACTATGAACTTAAAATCCTTCAAGGAATCTCTCTAATGAAACGTGCTGGAATCTGTCACAGTGATGCCAAAGGAAACAGTTTTTCTGAGATACAGAAACAGTTCAGAAAAAAACCTTATAAAAATAAAAGGAAGGATATTTTATTCCTCCTCTGTGAGGTACGGTTCTTTGTCAGGTAAGTATGCAGTCACAGGAAGAAAAAAAGACCATGTTTATTGATTCTTTGTAAGAAACATATGAAAATAAAAATTGGATTTTTTTAAAATACTGTAAACTGCAAGTCAGAACTGACAGTCTTCCCAGATGAAGGTGAGGCAGTGGTACAGAGAAATTATTGCATGACCACCAGAATGGAGCAAAGATTCAGAATGTGGTAAGCTTTTCATTTAACTACACACTAAGGCAAAAACCTGCACATGCACCTTTTATTAAACTTAGGGTACTTCCCACAGCTTGCAGAAAGTTGACTATGGAAAGCCTTCCAGAGTCTGGGCCACTCCTAAGTCAATCTTTCTCCTGTGAACAGTCACCTGTGTGATGGCCTAAGTTCACACAGAGTATGTCTTTTCACACTGGGGAGCTTTAGCATATTTTGCCATGTGAATTCTCTATGTTTAATAAGTTTTCCCATTACCTGTGGCAATAGCATGGTTTCTGCTGCTGCTATTTCCATATTATCACGAAATTAAATTAATTTAAATGTACAAAAAGGATGTTAAATATTTAAGTTCAGATGAACCTGACACCCCTCTCTCTCACAACTCAATCTCCTTCCCATAAGGCACAACAATAATTTCGGCTTCCTCTTACCTCCAAAATTTGCACAAAGCTCCCATAGATACACCAGAAATTCTTTAGAATTCATAAATACATTACCTGAAGATTTCTGTTAATAAGAGATTCATCCAGGGTCATTGCCAGCTCCACTGCCCTTTTCTGACTGGAAGGATCTAAATAGTACATCATTTTGGCAGCTACAGGAGGAAAAATAAGACTCATCACCCAGTGGATGACCAAAAATGTCTTATATACAAACATAAAACAGATCTAATATGACCAAGAGGGGGACTGAACTCTCCAACAGTAGTTTGAAATGGAATCCCTTGGAACATAAAGCTTGACACCTGATCAGGTAGACAAAGCATTAAAACAATATTCAGCAGACATCAGGAATTACAACAGGGAGGGCAGAGAGGTCCAAATATTTCTGTTTCAGCAGCACAAAGAGAAAACTAAAGGAAACCACAGACAGTGGTCATGTTGTCAGAAAAACACCAACCAAGAGAAGAAAAGCCTCCTGAGGGAAAGAGTGATTGTTACATCACTGGGGCTGACAATGAGATACCAGTACCAGGTAGCCACAGAAAACACAGAAGGAGGGCAAAACAAGGACAAAGGTAAAATACCTGATAACCTATGTGGCAGTGAGTCATAATTCTTTTTAAGGAAAGCTTCATTGAAGTTCTTTGGATTCGTTGCTCCAAAAAGCCGATTCATTTCTTGGTTTAACACTGTTCTAACAGCATCAGGCAGATCCTTGCTTTCAGATACTGCACAATCGGAAAAAAGAAGTTAATTGAGGTGGGCACAAGTAATTGCAGTAAAATATACTTTATGTATTGGGGTTTTTTCATGTTTACATTATTAATATAATTGGAAAGTATCTCAAAGGAAGATGCATGAAATTTTAAAAGGTAAATATCTGGATCTGGTTGGAAAAAACTTAATTGTGACCATTTTCTGATGTTTCGAAAAAAAACAAAGCTTTTTTACCCTAATAGTTTCCCCCTTACTAATTAAAATCTATTAGGCTCAAAGATCCTCTCACACAAGCCTGTTCTGTATCTAGTTTGTAGCCTCCATCAGAAAGGGTGACCTTTGGAGCAAGGAGAGAGAATCCTTACAACCTTTTACCAACAAAGGACAGAATTCTCAGCCTTCTCCTTTGCATGCTGACAAAGGTTGCCAGCAGAAAATCCAGGTTCCTCACTCTACAGTTTCCATTTCTTCACTCCCTCACTCTTTCAGGTTTCACAACACTACTCACAGTCCTGAAAAGACTTGCTAATACTTGTGTAAATCCTAAATCCAGCTGCAATCATAATAAATATGCTTCATTTTAGCATGAATCAGTATTTTAAAAAGATTTCTAATATGTATTAAAAATATTTTGAATTAATTGTGGTAACAGTCTATAAACTAAAAAAACCAATGACTGTGGGTTCAGCATCACACAGATGAAGTCCTACCAAACAGAAACATACCACTGCTGAAGAGATGAATCATACACTCGTGAAGCCAAGGATGACTAGAATCAATAGCAAAGGCTCTCTTCACAGACTGAAGCATCAGAAGGAACTTCTCTGGAAAAAAAAAAAAGGTGCTAGCAAATTTCAAAACCATGTGGTGGAAACTCTTTGAATTGTGTAGCAGGAGTATTTAGTGTTTGAAATTAAAGCTAAGTGTAATGCAACAGCTGTTTTTTCTAACACGTGTGAATTTAACCAGTGAATTAAGTGGATAATCACCAAGTATTCAAACTGTGGTTTATCAGAGACTGCTCATGGCTGGGGCATCAGTTCAATGAAAATTTGTGTCATGGCAGTGACTGGCTCCTCACATCTCATGAATAGTTTTTTGCTTAAGTTCTAATATACACCTCTATGAATCACAAATTGCATGCTTTCGTCAGTTTTCTCACCTACCTTTTCGAAAATAAATCTCGAAGGCAAAAAGATGTGTCTCTATTTTGTTCTTCACTAAATTCTTCAGGGGTGTTAAAAATTTAATGGCTTCTTCCAAAGGTGCTTCAACCTACAGATTCAAGGAAGTGACACACAACTAAGTCAAAGCTGAAATCTAGTAACTCTACAGCAATAAAAATTAGCTATTGCTGAGTCACATCAGAGTTATTCTCCTAAGGCAGTGCATAAGATGCTTAGAACCAATTCTGTTACAAATTTTGCACATTCCACTCAATATCAGTTTCTAAACACAGACTAAAACGTTTAGTAAGTTGCTTTGTGATGGTTACAAATCACTTTTTCCTACAGATACACAAGTCTTTCCCTTCTATCAGACATCAGTAGTCAACATGGTTGGAGCTGAACCTACTCGGGAACGGGCAGCAGGGCTGCCTACAACAACCTACACACCCTGGCCCAAGGGGATGATAAATGACTAATAAATGACCATGACATTCTGCTGATGTGAGCTTCAGACAGGTTCCTGAGAGCTGCCAGGTCATGGCAACATTCACAGCTAAGATACCAACAGAAAGCTTGAAGGAACTAGATATTGACCAAGGTCTCCTGGTCTTAGCTAGTGTAAGCCAGTAAAAGGGCAGCTTTAATACAAATTAATTCTGTGCAAGTATTCTTTATAGACTCTTGCATTGAGAGGTTTGGGATTAATCAAACAAGAACTGTCTGTTGTCCTTTATGTTTTTGTTTTTATGAACATAAGAAGATACAAAATTTATTGTCTGTCAGTAACAATTTAGTAACGTTGAAGCAATATACTTTATTGCAAATAACTGAGTTGAAGACAACAATAGACACTTTCTTGCTACAGACAGGATGTTCCATAAAAAGAACTGCATCATTTCTGTGTGCTGTTGATTTGACATAGGTCACTATGCACATAAAATATCAGATACCTACAATAAGTCAGATTTCAAAGCTATGCCCTTAATGCCAAAGCTACACACTCAAACAAGTCCAGGAGGCAAGTGTTTCAGGAAAACTGTTTGCAAGTGACCAACTGTATCAGAAATGGTCTTTTGGCACTAGGTATCACCTGCATTTGGAAGTGTCTGTATCATGATTCTGATACTGACTTTGGAATATCATTATATTATATAGATAGCTGTATTTTCAACACATAACTAGCTTTGCCGAAGGAATGCATTATACAGCTGCAACTATTCCCTATAATCTTGGGGACTGCTAGGATTTTTATGGGCTATCGCATGACATCCCTCTACTCCAGACCTCAATTTCAGTACACACCACTGAGACCATTTCAATCTTAACTAGCACTGCAATTAGTTCTACTTCTTGCAACCAGTGAGCCAAATAATAGGAACACCAACAATATTCTTAAATAGCTAGTCAAGTTTAAGTCTGGTTACAGACTGAAGTTCACTGACTCAGCTTTCAAATATCACCTCAAGTGCAAATAATACTCACTGTATGTGTGACATGAAAATAATGAATATTCTCTACCAGAACTTGGATACTATATTGCTATTGCTATAAATTAATTTTTCCAGTCTCTGTATTTTCCTTCCCTTTGCCCCACATTTTCCGAGTGTTTTCCTGCTCCTTACAGGTAAAATTTTTAGCAAAAGAACAGTCTTCTGGGTCACCTCCCCCTTATATATCTCTACAGTCCTTAATCCAGATCTCAAAATCCTTCTCAGTCTAGTCTACTACTGTGTACTACTATAGCTTCTTCATTCCCTTTATCTCCCCCTATTCAAAACAAATCCAGACACATCCTGTTAAAGCATTCAGTGCTTCAATGTCTCCTCTTTCACAGATTGACTATGCTTAATAAAAAAATATTAGGGGACCTAAAAGAGCAAATGATAATCACCTTACATACAGAATAGAAAGACTTCCATCCGACCAACTAGAAACAGGGTATAATCAACAAGTTAGTGCAATACACACATGAAAAGAGTTCCACCTGTAGCAAACGTTTCTGACCTCAACTGCTGCCTAGGCACAAAAGCTGCGATTTCCACATTACTGCCCCTAGAAAAGAATTCTTTTTAACATGCTGCCTTGTGAAGACAAGCCACACCAAAAATTAAAGAAGTTATCTGAATGGCTTTCAATTTTTATCTATGCTCACTGCCACTTCTGTAGCAATTTCTATGACTTTATTACAATAGTAAGCACCTTTGCCAGTTTCTCAGGGATAAGTTCTTCTTTCGGTCCTCCAATTTCTTCATCATCATCATCTTTCTTCTTTTTCTGATTCCTCTGTTGCTTCTCCTTCTCAGCATTCTTTTTCTCCTCCTCAAGCTGTGCTTTCTTCTGCGCTCTTCTCTGCTTATTTCGTAGCTTCTTCAGCTCCTTGTCAGACATATTTGCTGTACACATGCAAAGGGAAAAACCAGACATTGATATCTAATATTAACAGTCTCCATCAGCTGTCAGACATCATAGTCTTCTTTAAGCCATACAAGCAGTGCTGCCATTTCCTTTGTAAAATCTTATTTACCATCGATAATTATTTTACAGTCTATGCTGTTGCTTCGCAACTCACAAATTCCTTACTGGAAACAGGGAAAAGGACTTAGAACAACAGCATAACATACTGAAGGTGGGACAAGGTAATTACTGCATGACTCCACAAATCCAGAGCCAGGAGTACAAGTGCACACCAATACTCACTGATTTATTCCTGAGGCATTACACCTGTTTAACGCAGTAATTAAATGGCTTAACAAAAATCAGGCGAAATAGTCCCACCACTTTGGCACAGACAGTTCCAGTTTTGTTTTTGATGCCCTACAGACATTTTATATTTGATTCATGATTCTCTCTTCCCTCCAATAGAACACAGAATTAATTCAAAACACATCAGAAGTGGCTGCAATGAATTCTGCTACACCTCCACTTGTCTAAATTTGAACTGGAAGCCACACAAATTAACTGAGATAAAAAGTACTAAAATGAGACAAATTCCCCTTGAAGGATTCACGAGCCTTTTTTCATACTGTTTGAGATGCCCCAAGCCACTTAAGCTGCTCTCAAAATCAGAGATGAGGGGGGAAAAATAAATTGATGGATTTGAAGTAATTTTTACATCAGAAGCCAGCTGGTAAAATTTAAGTTGCTACCTAGTTAAATTTCTGCAAACTGGTAAAAGGCTTAGGAAGAGCCACCACCAAGCACATCTGCTTCAATCTGTTATTTCACAGACCAACTACCACAAGAATTCTGTGTTTTCACAGCCGCTCCATAACACAAGCATATCTGTACTTAAGAATTACAACTCTCACTATGAACCCACCTTTGTTTCCTAATAACCAAAATAAAAGCAGGTATTTAACTAGCAGAACATCTACCTTTACATGCAGTCAAAGTTACAATTTGCCTACTTTGAGTTGTGTAAAACTCTGATTTTTTGCAACTACAACTGACAACTGTAAGAATGCTAGACCTTCATAAAATATCCACTAATTAGTGAAACTGTGTAATTAATAAGTCCTGAGAGTTGAATACCTGTATCAGCCTCGTGTTCTTTATTTTCATCTGTTAAGGGATTATCATGAAGTTTCAAATATATCTCTATGGCAATTCGTGCTGCTTTGAAGTAGAATGGATGCTGTCGAAGCACATCTTCTAGTTTTAACAAGTCCACATAAGACCTAAGGGTGATCTTCCTCATACAGTAAGTGTGAAAGTCAAACTGGTCGTCCGTGATTTCTACAAAATGCTAACACAACGTAACACAACATTATTTAGCCAGTACCACCAAGCAGGTTCTAACCTGGACTTTTTAAATAGGCTCCCCCAAAGCAATAATTTAGTAAAACTCCACTGTTTGACAAATATAACCTAACTAACATCAGAAACGTTAGCAAAATCCCCCAAAAACGAAGTGGTGAAAAGAACAGAAGACATCTTAGGTCAGAACAAAAATTCACCCATTTCAAAGTCTCTTAACAACAACCATCCTCTGACAATTTGCAGTTTAAAGGGCAAAGGTCCTACATTCATTGTACTTAAACAGAACATGGAGAGGTTTTTTCCTGTGAACTTCACTATTTTTTTTTTCAATCAAAAGTGTAATTTTGACTTCTACTAAATACTATGGCAACGAATTCCATGCTTAAACCACTTGTGGTGTGAGAAAGTAAGTTATTTTGTTCAAGCTCTGCTTTCCTCATCATCACCTGAAAATCTCCTTTTTTTTGTTTGAGAAGCAGTAAAAAAATCATTCCCCTCTTGAACTTCTCCACGTACTTACAATCTCATACAACTTCATCCTAAACTCAGCTGTTGTTTGCCAAAGCTGAGGATAAAACAGTAAGCATGATAAGCTAATTACAGTCTCTTTGTTTGGAAGCTACTCCAAGGCATGTATTTTAACCAGCACGTTTTTAAGGAGCTGTGATACTTAAATAAAAACAGTGTGACAGGTTTACATGATTGAAGAAAAGTGTCTCTCTAGTCACTTAATTCCCCACACATCCTTCTGACTGCTGTTCCACACCAACACAAGTGTTTGCAGCATTGTCTATGATGGTTTCAGGATTTCTTTCCTGAGCAGCAATAATTAATGCAAGACTGTTTAGTACTTATGCAGAGGCATAGAATTTTTCTTCCCCTTGCTCACTGACTACACCATTGCACATTCCATGGGCCATTTTTAGTACTGAGATGGCACAGGTGTTGTTCTTGCACTATTCAGTCCCTTTCTGTGGTCATTTATTGTCACAATGGAGACACTACAGAGATGCCTTAGTAATGCCCATGATAAACTTCTCTTGCAAAAGTTGATGATTTGTTCCTACTCTGTTTTCCAAACCATGAATCAGCTTGAACCTCATGAGATCAACTTCCCTACTTTTACTGAGACAGTTTGGATCCTTTCTGGTGCGAAGGATGACGTGAAAAGAGTTTCTCAAATACAGAACATATTTTATCAACTAGACTGTCCTAAGAATAACTGGCACCTCTAAAATATTTAAGAGGCACTGCTTTTTCTTACAGAACAACCAAAGCTTTGTTGATGGTTTCTGAATTCAACATATTTGTCTATTTTATTTTTTAACTTTACTACACCTACAATCAATTAATCAATTAAGTAAATTAAACAGTCATTTAATTCCTTAGAAATGTTTTTTGGTTTTTTTTTTTTTTTTTTTAGGGTTGTCTAGGTTACCACTTCATTTGCTGACCTCTTCTGGTAACCAAGACAGTTTACAAAACTAGTAGCTTCTTACACAAATTGTTTTACAAGAATCTTACACTAATTTATTTAAATGATTTGTGTAAACAAAATATGGTCCTGGCAAAACACAGAATGGTTTAGGTTGGAAGTGACCTAAAAGTAACCCATTTCCAACCCTTTGCCACAGGCAGCGACACCTTTCACCAGGCCAGGCTACTCTGAGAATTTGTTCTAATCTCAGAACATTGCACAGGCAAGTCTGCAGAAAAGCAGCAGTGCTGAAACCTCCTAAAGCCTCTCTATATGCAATGAGGCACAGCTGCCTAGTAAGTTCTGCTCTTTCAGCCCTTCATTTATACCCTCAGCTGTCTGGTTTTTTTCTAGATCCTAATGTGCTTTAAGAAAAACAAATCCACACATTTTTTTTAAAGTTGTGAATCCACATTTTCTTGTATATTAAATGTAGATCCATAGTAAGGCAAACAAGTATTCTCCCTTTTTTAACACAATTTCTACTTCAAGAAGTCTTTACATCTCCAATAGCTTCTTTTAAACTGTAGCTTAATTTTTATTTTTTATTAAGAAGATGTTTGAAATTTATTAGGATGTTTGAAAGTTTTTTACAGTTATTGTCTACCACTAAAACAATTGCTTAACAGTAACTAATATGACATCATTCATTTACTTTAAGGATGGGCTTGTCAGCTCAGCCATATTATTTTTGGACTTAAAATACACTTAGTTTGCACCCAAATACCTGTATTTTATGTACACTGCCAAACTCCTTATTTCTGAGAGTTTCCTTCTCTCTTCTGGATCTACAAATAACTTCCTAAAATGTCTTCATAATACCCAGTTTACAATGGCGTTTTTAGGAGGAAACGTAACTTTATCAACTTGCAAGTAACCAACATGAAACAAAATCTCTCCTGGAGCTGCATGAAGAACACTCTTACTGCTCAGAAAAGAAACATATCAGCACTGGAGTAAACTCCAGACAGTGTTTTCCAAGGTAGGAAGTTTAACTGGATACATACTCTCTCGATTTCATGGCATTTCTTAAGTGCTTCTCCAAATTTGTTCATTGCTTTGTATGCTTGTGCACATTCTGTCTGAAACCACATGCACTGCATTTCATTCAAGTTCTCTACTGCAGAGGTTCCTTCCTAAAAGCAAAAACAGCATTATAAAAAAAAAGTCTCATTCGAATTGTTGACTGCTATTTCTTTTTATCTTGTCCTAATTAAAAGCAGAAGATGCTATCAAAAGAATGCTGAATCTCAGAGCTGGAGTCCTGAAAAATCAGAAATGCCACAGTTAAGCTGGACTTGGTTTGCTCATTTATTTAAGAAAAAAAATAAAAACTTTTGTTACATTTATTGGAAGAGTCAGAAGGACACGATGAAGAGCCAGGCAGTGACCATTTAACTGTGACAGTTCCTCAGCTTTAGGATGGGTGAGAGCTTCATTCAGTGTTTTTAATACTGTGTGCAGTAAAGTTCAGCACAGGCAAGACACTAACAGCTGCAGGAAATTCTGCAGGAATCTTTTTTTCTTGACTAAAGCTGCCATCTGTACCTTCCAGGGAACTGCTGATTCAGCTAAGTATACCAACTCAGAGCAGTAGTAGATTATTTCCTATGCCATCAGTACTAGAGAGCAGTGGCAAGGCAAAAGGAATAATGCTAAGTCTGATAACTTCTGGTTCAAAAAAGGAGATTACAGTTGTCTTTCAAATCTGGTGTTTATATATACTTGCACATATCCATAGAACTTAGCAACGAAAGGGAAAGACAGTGTCCAAACCAGCCTGACTTAGGCAGCTAAAAATGAGAAAAAATATCAGTTCCATTTTCATTATGCTTAATTTAGGTGGTGTCCTTTATTTTTTTTTTTTTAATTAAGAAGCTTGTATTTGAGGACTAGACATAGGATCAAAAGGAGGTAAAAAAGATTACAAAGAGAAATATCAAATTATATTTTTCAAGTTCAGTTTTGGGTAACTGGCATACTTGCTCTTCAGATATCATCTTAAAGCTGCTTAAAGGCATTGAGGGAGGTCAAACAACCTAAATTCGTACCAGGTTTGCATAAAAAACCCTACATTAAGTTCCTGAGTTTATATAAAACAGAACTTCCCCTCATGTTTGCCTGCACACATTCCACAAAGATCCTCCAGATTTTCCCTTGTAAACACTGCTCCTCCTCCTCTCCGTTCAACCTATCTTAATCCAGCTTTCTTCTGCTCTTCGAGAGAGGAAACAATGGGACAACAAACAGAAAATGCTTTTGTAGGTAGACCCCAACAGACTGTTTCCTGCCTCCCACAGACAACATATAAATGATATTACCAGTATTCTAAAACAGTCACTTGACAAGAAGACTTCACTGAGCCGTTTTGACTTTCAGTTATGAAAGACTAACAGCAAGAGAAATAAATTACAGGAAGTAACTAACCTGTGTGACCACCAAACCTATCAAAATGGGTTACTGCAGGGACACAAGTGAAGCATGAAATCAAGCAATCTGCATAAGGCAAACTTTTTCTGCCAGATAACTGGTCATGAGTAAGCAAATGGAAAATGAAACAGAAAAAAGACATAACATGCAGCTTCTCTTCATCACTGTTAAACATGGCCTTAGGGATGAAAGCTTGTTCACACAAGAAAGACACTTCAGGAAGCCTCTCACCCGATGGTCACACAAAAATTATGTTCCAAGAGAAATCTGAATTCTCTTACTACCATTAGAAAAAAAAACTTAAAGAGACATGGGCACCTTTACCAGATTTTTCAAGCATCCTACAGAATCAACATTAAACCCAAAAATTACTGTTAGAAAATTATTTTCTGAGACGTTTTCTCTAAAACAGGTATGCTGTACTTTTCCTGCCTGGCAAAAACAACCAAATCCAAGCTTTACAGATTTTTCACTTAACACTAGGGAATCATGCTTATCCAAGATTAATACAAAACCTGCTATGGACTACAACTGAAGCAAGCAGTAATAGCTGCTCTGAAACAGAACTTAAATATTATAGTAAAGGGGAGTGCAAAATTAAAACGGAAAGTTATTCCACAGGGGATTAGGCCCAGGTTATCCAAAAGAGCTTCAGTTAAATGCAACAAACCCGTGTAAACTTAGAACACATTTCTTCTGCTTCTTTAATGGAGTTTGCTTTCAACATGTATTTTGCACATTTGGAGTTGATAAATCTGTCTGCTGTGTCCAAAGCCTGAGCCTCATCCATCCACCTTGCAGCTTCTTTAATATTTCCAGCATGCTAAAGAAATTAAAATTCAAGTAAGATTCAGTAACTATAAAACATGCATGTTTTATCGAGTCACAGTTTAATATAACTGGTTCACTTTTTAGACATTTTTAAATAAATAGCTTTCTTCAAAAGCAACAGATCTTTAATTCTACTGCCTTTTTTTTTTTGTTACTTTCCCTCATTGGAATTACTGGTCTTTCAGCACTAAATATTTTTCCTGAAAATGCTTAAAGGACCACTTTGGATAATCCCATTCTGATACAATATCACAGTGTAGTAGAGAAAGTGTTTTCAAATAGTTAAAAAAAACCAGCATAAGAACAGATGAAAGATTCAATCCAATTTATCAGTGTGATTTTTAAACTGAGAATTCACACTTTGCTGTACATTTGTCCTTTATTTACTTAAAACCCTTCACAGGGATTTATTCATATGCAGCAAAAAACCCCCAAGTAGCTAAACAATACCCTTACCTAAAAACTCACTAAAATTCACATTCTTAACAAACAAATAAACCTCTGGTCGGTAACAATAAGCCAAACTTACCTTATAGATTTTTGCCTTCACGAGGAAGAGCTCTATCAAAGTGGGAGTACTTTCTATAGCAGCATTTATATATTCTAGAGCCAGGGATGGCTGTCCAATTTTATCATAATGTTGAGCCAAATAATACTGGACCCAGAGTAAAGTGGTTGGAGGTTCTTCTTTACCATCATCTGGATGAAGCAGAATGGACAGAGGTTTTTTTTTGTTTAGTTTATTAAAACAACATAACAGAAGCAGAGTACTATCAACGCAGCCATTGAAGTTGAAATTCTGCCTATGGATCAGGCTGTCACACAAGACCTGGGTTCGAGTAAGTAAATTAGCTTCTAAGTCTGTGCAAGACCTGAGCATATACTGTTCCCTTCTCACTCTGGTTTTAAGGAAAAGGGAGTTAGTGAGTCAGAAGAGAGTTGCATTTTGTTCCAGTATTCCCTTAGGCAAGGCAGTCAGACGTGCAAAACTTTCAAGAACACAAAACCCAGTCCCCACCAAAAGTTCCAAAACTACTTCTCCATGAAGACTGTGCTACCAGTATGTATTCTTTTCTGACAGTTCTGTAATTAAAGACTTGACATAGCTTTCAAATTTCAGTTTCTTGAACAGTGATAAACTCAAGTCTTGAAAATAGAATACTTGAACTCAAAATTGCAAAGAGATGACCAAATTCATGAACCCAGGAAAAATGTTCAGAACAAGTGACTATATTTTGAACACAGACTTTGCATCTGATAGCTATGGTTCAGTTCCGTGTTGGAGGGGCGGGGGGGAATTACATTTCTATTTCTTTACTCCCTACTATTTTGCCACCTCTGAATGGACACATAATGCTTACACCAGGCATTACTTACATGAAGTCTTGACACTCACCATTTGGGTTAAATAACCTGCAGCTTCTTAGAGAGGTTTCATAACCTATCACAAGCTCTTCTATGATTGCCACCTACACATGCAAGACAAGACATAAAAACAATAATCTGTGGGCCAGATGGTATTTTATTTCAACTTGAGCTACTTGGTGTTACCCAAAGTAGTTATTTTTTTAAGAGAATTCTGCAATATCCTGAATTACATTACACGTGGGAACACACTCAATCTCATCTCTATTTTCAGCAAATTAAGACCAAGCCTCCCTTAGTGAATACTTGCCTAGCTTAGAATTAGTAAATCTTAGTTTTCTACATTTACCAACTTGGCACAAGATTATGCATGCTTGAGGTATGTATGTACTTCATTTCTTCTCTAGCTGTACCAGGCCATAACATACAGCAGTGCTGATGGAGTGAACACTGAAAAAGAGTTTCCTCCATCTCTTCAATCCACCTCAGCTATGAGGTAGAACACGTAAGAAGTGGTTAAAACACTTACCTTCTCCTTGTCTTTATATAATGACCTCAGAGTATTGAAGACTGGTGGGCAACCTTTGCTGAAATTCATCCTTAGAAACTTGTCCAGACATTCCTTAAACTTTTCACCTTGAGAGGAAAAAGACCTGTTGATTTTGTTTTACCAGACATTACTCATCCATTGCAGACTGTTTATCCTGTTAAAACAGCATCTCAGAAACACAAGTGTTGATCACTACCTGCTCAGCAAAAACACACTTACCAGACAAAAAGTTTAATGGTAATCTTCTTGGAACTAGTCCCCTTGGATATTTAGTCCAGGCCTCTTCATAGATCTTTAGCCTCTCCATCATATTAGCTGCAACACAATTTTACAGTTTACTTTTCCCTTCCTTTTTGGCAAGAAGGGAAAAGGGGGGCAAGGAAAGTGACTAATATCTGGCTAAAAATAGGATCAGAATATAAATATCAGCCAAAGGCTATATGCTTCCCAAAGAACATCAATTTCCTCTTTAAGGTTTTAAAAACCAATGTACTGAATGATTTCAAGGTACTCAGTACCTGTAAAATCCTCTTCCTAAGACTAACTGCTAATCTCTCATCTTTGAGTTCCTGCCGTATCACTGTGCTAAAATCTTCAAAGAAAGTAATTCAGTTTTATTAGCTACAGCATAAGATTAAGGTAACAGACAGTAAAATAAAAACTCTAAATGAAAACTGTCTGCTGAGAAATAATTCTATTCTCTCAACCACACACAAAGACTACTGGTTTTGATTCCATGATTTTAGATGAGACAAGGGGAACAATGCCAGAAATATTTCCAGTCTTTCTTTAAAAAGCCCAACATTATGACAGCATGTACACACTGTGACTAAAACGTAAAATTTAAATAGGGACTCTTAAAATAATTGGTTTAGTATTTAAAGCAATACAAGTTTTTCATACATAAAATAAATGTCAAACATGCAGAAAAAGCTTATTTACTATAAGACATCAAATCATTACCTGGCTTAAGTGCCTTTTCTAGGCCTTTGTAGTAAGCCCAGTTTTCAGGATTTCTTTCCTGTAGTCCTTTGTAGACTTCAACTGCTTCTTCAAGTCTGCCAAGTTGAAGCAGGAGGTCTCCTGTGTGAAATTCAAGAAGTTTCAAATTAAGGTAACACAATACTGAAGCAGTGTAACATTAATCACTCTATGGTAAAAGACCAGATAGTCCTTAACGACATGTGATTCTAATTTCTTAGAAAAAATGACCACAATGGCATTAAAAGATAGCTGACAAATGTGCTTTTACTTTGACAACAGCTGCAATTACAGGAAGATTTTACAACTCAGCCCATAATTCCTGAAACCTACTTGAAAATTTAATCTTAAAAGCAAGATGCATGTGGGTTTTTTCTCACTTACTGAAGTGACTGATTACTTTGAGCACAGTTTTTACTACAGGAGGCAATTAAAAGCAGTACACTGTATTTGGCATCTGAAAAGAAAATTGAAAATGCAGAGCTACAAACAAAAGAATGCTTCTTCAGCCTGGTAGTTCATAAAACGTCACTGTTTTTAATCAAGCCACTGATTTGATGAGTGAATTCTCAAGATTCTGCAAACAAGTGTCCTTTTAATGACACTTCAATGTACGAGAAAACTGTTAAAAATAAAGTCTAGTGCTAACAACTGTATAAAGCATCTTTGCTAATGCTGGAATTGCAGGAGTTAATTTCCCATTTCACAATGGAAAAAACGTATTTTACAAGGTTTTGCTGTTGGCAAATGTTAGGCACAAACAGATCACACACCACAGGTGAACAGAGTCATTCTAGATTAAAGGTAAGAATTTCTCATATGGTTTCAAGAGGAAAACACAAGGCAGCATTGCCCCTCCTCTTCCCTACATCACACAACTGACATGCAATTTTGCCAAGAGATGCTGCTTCCCACAGCTAGGGTAACTTTGAGGACTACACACTGAATCTGATGCCCAGGAAAACATCAGTAGTTCACCCACTGAGAATGAGAGAACTGGGAAAATAAACCTTAACACTTTCTCCAAGGTGAAAATTTACCTTTTCTAACAGTGGCAAATGCCAATACAGGGTTTGTCAGTTGTACTTCATCCACAAGGGGTTTACATGTGCACTTAAAATTTGCACACAGCACTTATTTATTAGCAATAGCATACACAGCAGCTAGGCTGGACCAAAGAATACAACTGGAGCTGTGTCCTAAAATTTAATCTGTTGCACCCTGTTGAAACAGACACACTACAAAGACTATTTCCATTCATTTTTTATGGTAGCTTGCTTGGAGGTTTTGTGTTTTCGTTTGGTTTTTGGTGTGGGGTTTATTTTTTTATGAAGTCCTATTTCAGTACCAGCCTTGGACCTTCAAACACTTAAGAACACATAGTATGTCAAAAGATCTTTCAGACAGAAGTAATAAAAAAAGCACTCCCACCCCCAAAAGACCTGCTACTATGTTTCAACACTGGTCTGTGATAGTGTAATCTCTACATTCATTTCCTTCTATATGCAAACCAAATAATATGTTCAGCATCCATGGAGTCATCTGCAAACATTTCCCTTGAGGAAGTTACCACACACCTCCCATAATACTATCACTACTAAATTCCCAGGGTCATTTTGCAGGACAGTGAGATTACCCTTAGCAGAAATAGGGAACTAGCTAAAGCATCTACATGAATAATATTAGAGAACAAAAATTTCTTCTGTTTGCTTCAAGCAATCACTCAACTAAAAAATTCACAGGAAGACTGTACAAGCATCAAGTAGAAGAGGA
>JAWWEU010000125.1:10571716-10590170 GCA_035583155.1 Acropternis orthonyx | reverse complement strand
TTTCTTCTGTTTGCTTCAAGCAATCACTCAACTAAAAAATTCACAGGAAGACTGTACAAGCATCAAGTAGAAGAGGAAGAAAGCACACCTGTTAACAGAGTGGTGAGAATGAACTTCTGTAGCCCGGCAATTCCAACTATGGAATGTAAGATACACTATCATAGTGATCTGCTATAGTGTTATACACTAGGTTCATCATAATACAACAGAAGTCTATGAATGGCAAGCCAACAAAGAGCCTCTGCAAGGCTGGCTGAGTACAATTAAAAGCCTTCTACTGTGACAAAGATGATTTTTCCACTTCAGCAAGTGGTATCCCTGTCAGGACCATATCAAAGCCATAACAGAATGGGTCTGGGTACAGTACTGATGAAGAACTTCAGGACATCAGTTCAGGATCATCTCTCAGAAATGCCTGTTAGCTTGTAAGTTTCAGAACAGCACGTCTGTACTCTACTGATGTCTTACCAGCCTGGGAAAAGAGCATGACAGGGACTAAACAGCTGCAAGATAAGCAAGCCTTTGTAAGAGCAAAACGAAATAAATTAATCTAAAACCAAATCAAAACTGGAATTACAAAAGATGGGAAAAGTTGACAGTACAGACATCCCACCATATGCTCTATGTTATCTTCACAAAGTAATTACCTTTAGTTTCCTCGACAGCCAGTTTATCACAGATCTGCTTTTCATAGGTACAAAGATGCTCCAAGGCTTCTTTATATAGTCCTGCCTCCCGGAGGACTTGATTTTGATAGAGCAGCAGCTCACTGTACTCATAGTCCACTTTATCAGGTGATGTCTACATGGGAAAGCAAGACACATGAGACAGTTCACCCTTCTCATTCTAGAATCTGGGGTCAAATTCATTTGACTGAAGAAACTGCATAAAGTTTTCACATCATGAAAGGAAGCAGTGTTTTATTTTTGGCATAAACAGCAATCCACACAGGAATTTCATGTTCTCCTCTTACCTGCTGTGTCTTCCTGAATTCCTCTAAAATTTTTGCTGCCATTTCATAGTCTTCCAGCAGATGGTAAGCAATAGCATAACCAATCCACGATGCTCGCTGTGCAGGTCGCAGCTGAAGCAACTGGTACCTTGTTTCCTGCAAAAAAGTAGCTACTGATTTTCCTGACTTTATTCTGATACTCTGTAGAATCCATTTGGCAACAATCTGTCTTCACTATTCAAGGAAGTCACTAAAAGTTAGTTTTCTACATGCATTTTTAAACCAAAAGAAAGAATAAACTTAAAACTACGAGGGTATTCACTGAATAAAAAAATAAAATAGCACACAAAATAACACATCACGTCCAACCTAATTCAGGTGAGTCAGTCTGACTTTGTTAATGTATGACACATGTGCTTTTCCTGTCTTACTGCTTATGAACAGAAGGTAATTAAGGATACTTTGGGCTGAGTTGCAGGAACATTTACTGGTGTTTCAAATTCACCTTGAAACTATGTATGCATTAAATCATTAGAAGTGTGGTTAGGCAACACAGGTCACACAAACACATCACTATTCTTTGGCAAGAAGATAATTACAGATGGAAAATGCATCAGATTTTCTTGGTATCAGCCAGTTTTAATCTGAGGAAAACGTTATTACTTGCTTTGTTACAGATTCCTGAAAGGCATCTTCAAGTATTTTAAAACAAAGGAGAAAAGTCAGTATCTAAAGCAAAAACCCAAACTGTCAGAAGTAGGTATTAGCAAAGAACTAAAACTAATTACAGCAGTATGACTAGAATGACGATCAGTCAAAATATTAAAGTAGGAGAGGGGGGAAGTTAAAGGAAAGAAAAAACCCCAATCCAAAACACAACATTATTCCCAGTTTTGAGAGTAAATTCACATTCTTCAGAAACCAGCATATTATCAGTCATGAATTACTGGCTTCTAAGAATCTTAACATTTAATCCTTAATACATTCTATAACCACGTGTTACTTGTATGTTTAGAGATTACAGAATTTGTATTTACATTTATCCAGAGGCCAAGAGAACATATGTTTGCAAATGCATTTTGGCACCTATACTAAGTTTTGGCTATCTTGTCTCAGCAAGAGAGGAATCCCATTTCTAAATTACTAACACGAAAAACATCAATGATTAAGAATTATCCTCACTCAGGAATAACTTCACTGAGGATCTGTGTTAGCTGATGGTTCCACACAGCTCTGAGAACAGAATTTGCCCTTGGTGTATCTGTGATATAAAAACTGATGTTACTCTAATTTGAACAGTAAATAACCTATGAAGAGACCAACTACTGTGTTTTAACCACAACAAAGCAAGGACACCTGAACAGAGCAAAGGACACCTGAAAAGATGAAAACCTGAACAAAACAAAACAAAAGAAAAAAAATTCAAGGTCTCTCAAGTAAAAATTTCAATTTCTTTTTTTTCTTTCCAGAGAGAAGGAATACCATATTACACCCGTCTACAGACAACTTTCCAGGCACAAAAATGTAGCTTAGGTGGAACTAAGTAGGTTTCTTTTTATTCCCAATAAATTAATGTTTGAGTGATCATGGTCATCTTTCCCTGGATGGCACAGTAAGAAACAAACAAATCTTCTACAGTCATTGTTCTAATCCTATGTGAGTCATACACTGAGAAACTAGAACTTATCCTGAAGCACACCAACATCTCTGCAATGCATACTAAACAGCAGCTGCTAAGTTTTAGGAAAATAAAGGTATTGGCACACATCAGCTCACAATTCAAAGTGACAGAAAAAAATACTCTGACCACATTAGGAGTAGCATTTGCATAGAGGAAACCAGAACGTTTGTGTTCTTTATAGAGGTATTGCTCCCATGTAAAGGCTGGGTAGCATGAAACAACATCTTACATGGCAAATAAACAACTGACACAAGGCAGGAAATAACTGGGTGCTGCAGCAGCAGGCAGGAACAGGGTTCCAGTCTAAGTTACCAAACTGCATTCAGCTTTACTAGAAAGCAAACAGAAGAAAACAAGACGACAATCTAAGCATTTGGAGAATTAAACTGAGAAAGAGGAATACTCAAGAGTTCTGATCCACAGTCTTACAGCTCAGACGAAGTTCCTGGACCCAAAGCAGCTGTCACTAAAACCCAAGTTGGCTGGGAAGCAAAATATGATGTTTCATGCAGCACACTGCTTGCTTTGCATTATTACTCACTTCCAAGAGAAAACTGGTGGCCACTGAATTAAAGGTGGAGGCATATACAGTACAAAGTTATTAAAAAATACAAACTCCTTTGCCTGAACAACAGCCATATTCTCTACACAGTGACTTTTACCTGCAGGAATCCTTTCAAGAAAATAATAAAAAGACTGTAGAACATCTACAGCTGTATTATGCAGCATTAAAAAAAAGCAAACAGTTCGGCACTGAGCTGAAAACACATAATTTGCTATTAAATCTGTATATTTTACAGAAATTGCATTGAGTGGCATATAGTTTTAACACTCTGGATCTCACACATATATTTTTAAAGTGTCATTAAACAATCTGACACCTTTACTGCAGTTCCCTAGAAGATGATTAAATGCAGTATGTATCCTTACCCTGTAACCTTCAAGATCCCTCATTTGAATCTGCAGCAGAGAAAGATCTCTCAAGATTTGAAGATTGTCTTTGTCCCATTTCAGTGCATTTCTATAGCATTTGATAGCTTCATCATACTTCTTGTCTGACCTCTGAAGAAGGCCATAGACGTGCCAACCTAGAAAACTCTGTTAAGGTTTCCACTGAATTTGAGCAGGGAGAAAACAGATCCAACATGGCAGTGACAGAACAGTAGGCAACAAGCTCTCGAGCTGTTTTATAAATGGACAGTAACATTACAATTCTCAGCAGAGAACTTTGCCAGTTATATGTATAAGGTTCACATAACGTGCTGTAAACTTTACTTTTCACATACTGGGGGAGGAAATAAAGTAACAGGATCTCTGAAAACACTATTACGCTCACTTGAACACATTTTTAGACAACTGAAATGCTTGCACTTCCTGCACTCTGAGTACATGACAAGTTTTTAACAATGTAATGGCAACTACTAATGTTTTTAGAGCAAAGCACATGCTTAAATGCCCACTACAAGTTTAGAGTTGCAGTTTAATGATAAAAAAACCCCCACACAATGCAAGCCAGAGTAATATTTGAGGTAAATGTGACTGTACGGAGAGCTACAAAGCCCTTTAGATAGCTTTCACAAAAATATTCTTATTCACTGGAAAACAATTCGAAAATTCTGAACTTCCAGGTTGAAGCTCAGTGGTACTGGCTACTCCATAAATCAAGTAGTTGTAGAAATAAACATTTCCATTCATAAGCAAAAGCCCTGTTTCAAAAAGGATACAGACATGGCTCTTCAAGTCATTCCTTAGGCCTCTACGCACAAGTTCATAAGCTTCCTCTTTCTTCCCTAGACAGTTTAAGGTCAGTCCTTTCATTGCCAAGGTTTCTAAAAAAGAAAAAAAAAAAAGAGATAAGTACCAGTTATTAATTTTCAGAGGTTGTAAGCCCAGTATAGCAATGCTAAATGTAGTATAAATGCAAATTTATATTCAGTTACCAGCATCAAGAACTCACATTCTTTTTCTCGTGGAAAACTACACTGTCAGATTATTCATGTAAATATATCATACTTGAATACAAACTTTATACATTACTTCCATGAAAACGTGAAGTAACGTCTTATTTTAAAGGCACTAAAACCTCTCTGCTCTACAAACACTGAGATTTTTTTTTAAAGGCATATCATAGCTATTCAAGTATTTATTCACAACCCTGAGACTTCCACACATCCAGCCACGCCAAATGACTTGCAAAAAACCTAAAACATTTCTGAAGAGTGGAAAGAAACTTTCAATTCGGTACTAAGAACTAACAAAATACAGAAAAGGACAAACACCTTTCTTCTTTTAGAATAAGACTGTTCCTTCAGAGAAGTAGGAGACCACAGAGCTGACAGACATACTGTGCTGAACAACATTCAGCCTCTTCCTTTTGTCTTTCACTTTTACATGACTGAATACCAATTGCCCCTGAAAATTGATTTAGGCCATATGCACTTGTAATAAGAAATTTTGAACTGTGCTCTAAGATCGTAATTTTAGACTTGCAGGGTAAAGAATGGCAAGCTATGGCTATTGGCAAGATCAGACTTTAAAATGACAAATCTTATCAACAGTGAGTGCTTAACATGCAGGTTTCTGGACACTTTTCAAGTTTTATGGGCAAAAGGTTAGCAGTAAGTGCTATAAAAATTTGAAATTATTACTCTACTGTAGAGTACAGGGAAAAAAAGAGAGCACATATCATTTGAAAACTTACCTCCATGTTCTGCAAACTTTGGGTTGGAAAGGATCTGTTTACAGAACTTCAGCCCATTTCTATACTGCTTATGTTCATAACACCTCTGTTGAAGGAGAACAAAACACAATTATTCAAAAAATTTAGAGTGAAAGTATTTCTGTACCCCTGAGATTAAGCATCAGGGATTTTAGAAAATGTACTAATATTTTAATGAACCCTGTTTAATGAGCTCCCTGTGTTTAAAAAGTCTTCCCAATTCCAGAAAAAAACCCAAGAGTATATGTCAGTAACATCACGAGTTTGAATGTATAACTGAAGACACATCATACAGCGAAGCCTCTCCAGTAAGACACCACAGGAAGCACAAGTGTCTCCAGAGATTCAACCTTCAACATAAAAGCAAACCTTATGTCATAAGCATTCAACTCATTTTGACTCAATTATCTCACACAGTAACCCCACTAGATAACCTCCAACAACCATACAAAAGCAGGAAAGAAATAAACACCACTGTAACTTGGCTTAAACTATCTCTGAAAGCAACACAACCAATTTGAATAACACATGTATCCCACACACCCCCAAACTTTCAAAACTAGTATATACCAACATCATCTTGGTACACTGGAAATTCAAACATTCCTCTACAGTTTTATTAATCCAACTCTAATGATTTGCTTTTGTGTAAGTCTCATTCATCACGGAAAGTGACTGCAATGCACAATGGCACACAGCACAAACTTCCAGGACCAGTTTTAGGATTTTACTTTTGTCAATCCACTTCCTGTGCTCATCCTCAAATATAAGCCAAAGGAGAAAGAAACACCAATTCACACACTTTAAGTCACTTCAGCAAATGCTAGAAATTTCTTACATTTCATTTATTGTAATGAAGTAAACATATATGAGTACAGGAGTAAAGGAACACATGCTGCTTGAGCAGCAACCCAAATCCTACAGTAATTATGAAGTCATTCATAACAGGACCTCACTGACTCTGGCTGATCTGTTCTGGTGGCAGGATGGCTGACAAGGATGTAAAAATTTGGTACAGCTGACAGCTTTCAAGTCCTCCTAAATAAGTTGTTCTTCATGATTCCACCTTTCCTCACACTGCTCTGAAGTAATTATCCAAGAGCATTCATAAGCACATATGGACACCATTTGTCCTCTAAGCACTCCCATTAAAAAAAAAAATTAGGAGAGGTAGACCCAACAGGTCTTTCCTTCAAGCAGAAAGTTCTAAAAATAAAACTTTACATGCATTTTAGGGTAATGTTTAAAAAAAGAAAATGGCCTATTTACAACTTCTCTGTTTTATGTTGCTTTTCATAATCAAAGGTGCTGTTTAGTGTCCAATTTTCTCTTCCAAAAGCACAGATGGAAACACCAACAATAAACTTCAAAGGGGTAAAAAACTGGCAAAACACTAAGCAGATGTATTATTTTCTAGGTCCTGAAGTCATATAGCTGAAAAAATATGGCTGAAGACCAAGATGCACCACAAAACAAAGATCTTGAACCCCCCATGCTGTCACCACCCTTTGAAGAAAGGCAATCATAGAAATGGAAAAGGGAGAAGAGGACCAGGAAGATGCTCAAGACAGCAGGCAAGATGTACTCAAAGAGGGACATATCAACAAAAGAATCATAGAATGGCTTGGATTAGAAAGGACCTTCAAAGATGATCCAGTTCCAACCCTTCCCACCATGGGCTGGACATCTTTCACTATACCACACTGTTCAACGCCTAATCCAATTCCAACTTTGAACACTTCCAAAAGACAACTCCCTGTACCGCCACAGACAGGACAAGTAAGCAGTGCAACGAGGAGCAAAGTAACATTAAGGTATGAGAAAACCTGTATAGGCAGCTATTTTTAAAAAAAATTATTACTAAACTTGACTGGGTATTAGTTATACCTTTCAGTCATTACTTGCTTTCAAGTAGCTGCTGAGTCACTGCAATCAGCCACTGGTCAGAGTTGACAGAGAGCTTACAGGTGGCAACACAACAGGATCTACCCCCCTCCTTTTTATTATTTTAATTGAAACCATCAGTCATAAAAGTTACACCCAGGCCTCCTCCCTGAAAAGTAGAGCCACCATTTGCCCCCACCCAGGTAGTTGTGAAAGCAGCAAAACCTGTCACAGAAGTGGTGCAGCCACAGGAACTGAAGAACGTGTCTCCAGTGCAACTACAGCACTGTCACCAGCAAAAAGGGCACTTCGGGAGTTTGCAGTTTGGTTTCAAGTACAGCTGTTCAGATGCTGGCTATGAACCCAAAATCTTATCTCTAAGTGGTTCCATTTAACATACTCTAACAACCAGTGTTTCACCTTGAAGTTTTAGCAAAGTCCTCCCAGATGGTATATATGCTGGAGACAGGAAGTATTTGCACCTAAAATTTTCTCAGGGTGATACAGAACTGAGGACAAAATGTAACTTGCAACAGAGTAAACTCACTGAGAGTCTTCCTTTAGGCTTCATGAAGGGAAAAGTTCGTATCTATTACATCTACAGAAAGGTTCCCATCAACCCAGAGAACACCCAGATGGGACCAAGAAATTACTATGAACCAATCATGTATTTGCATCTCCTAAAGCACCAAAAGAAAAACTAGCCATAGATGTGTATATTCCCCAGTGAACCATCATAGGTCTTCATTTTCAGGTAGATCAAGACAAATTGGAGTGATTTCCTGTATACAATTTCTCCAACCTTTCAAGTTCATACTTCAAGGCTTGGATTTCATTCTGGCAATGGAAACATTTCAAATTGTGTCATTTTACGACTTTCCTTATTCTGGGTATTTTCTGTACACACCATATGTTTTGACAGTGGAAGGAAGGGAACAAATGAAATTGAGGTCATGTTTCATTCTTCTTCAGAAAAGAAGAGACTGTTTCCTCAAAGTGGGCCCAGCAGCATCACTGAGACTCCACTACTTGAAGCCATGCATATATTTAACTCATTCTCTGAAGAGATTACAAACTAACAAGCTTAAACAAAGGTGTGAATGAGAGAGAAGGAAGCCAGGAATGCAGCATATGCAATCATGGCTGGTACAAATCTTGGCGAACCTGTGGTTTCAAGGAACAGACACATTGAATAAAAATCTTTCAAGAAAAGGGAGACAGAAAATATTGAAAAGGTGAAAGGAAGAACAGAAAGAATAACACAAGGAAAGATGAGTGTGAGTAATACACAGCCTGGGAGAGAAAATCTTTAAGGGAGTTAGTAGTTTTTAGGTGAGAGGAGAAAAAAGAACCAGGGATTTAAATTAAAAAAATAAAATTAAAAAAAAAAGTATCACAGAAGCAGGAATGGTGACATCTTAAGTATTCTTGGGACATAAAAAGATATAGGCTTTCAGGAAACAAACATTCCTCTGCGTAGCTTGTTTCCTCATAGATGAATAGCTTGTAGCAGTCATTCCCATGCCTTCGACCCTTACTTTGGGACTGCTGTTCTGCAGAACTCACATATCTCTCTGTTTCAGAGATGTCTAAAAGAGCACAGTTGCCTCCACTAAGCTAAATTCCTGCACATATAAACCTGTCAAAGCCAGCAGTCAGAGCCTGCTTATGATGCTTAACAGACAAGTGTTGCAGCTACAGCTTGTGACATCATGAAATGAGAAAACATAAAAGCTAAACTTCTAAAAAGTGAGGTTAAGGTTAATGTGTTAGAAACCAGAATCCGACTCTCCATCAGTACTGTAAGTTTTTCCCTTTAATAAGTTACCAGAATTTTTAAGATATCTAACGCGCTTTTCTATACAGGCTGTGGAAAGAACTACAACCTATTCCAAACACACCAAGATTCTTTTTATACCCTTAAACTAATTTTCTGTATTTATAGCTAGGAAATAACATTTGCTTTAATACAATTCTATAAAGACTTAATAAGACGAGGCAGGCAAAGTATGACTCCTTCAAAATCATGCAAGACCACAGCAGATTGAAAAGAATTTGCATTTGCACTGCTTCCCCATCACCAAGTATTTATTCGATGGATCTGAATGCTTGGCAATTACTAGATACACTGACAGTAAAATTACAAGGAACAGAGATAGTCCATATTCTCTAGAATACCAAGTCTGAGGTGGAAGGAGGCATTTCAGATCTCTAAATTGTATTAAGGCATCTGTGCAGACTCAGTCTCTGGCCAGCAGATGCCTTACCCACACATGGCTGACGCTGCCAAGTGTGAATGAATTCCTTCACGTTTCCTCCTTGATGGCTGCCATGAAGCAAGGTGAAAAGATTCCGCTATTTACAGCATACCTACATCTAAACAGCTAACTGCTGGAGGGACTTTGTTCCCCCCTTGCCCCAGTTTTCCAGTTTTGAATCTTTCTCCCATCTACTCTGTAAACCTTGCCACCAAACCTACAGCTGGCAAGGAAGACTGGTATGGATTATTGAACAACTACTCCAAGTATCCACAACCTTATAAACAAGGGCCATGCTACAGATTATAGTAGCACTAAGCTGCTGACAGTAACACACAGATGACTTTTATCCAAACTTAATTCAACGCTGTTTTCTTTTAATACTGCATAAATAAATACATTGTCACAAGTGCATTTGAGAAATTTTACATTTTTGACATGTACACAAGTAGGCTCTTTACTTGTTTGCTACCTGTAAGCAATCAGCACATTTTACCTCTCAAATAATTCTTCCCTCTCAAAACAGACATTGTAATGGTCAAATACATGTTTCCAATGAAAAACCAAGGACAATAGTCAAGTGCATCATTTTAACATGCAGGTATGTACCTCAGCATCAAATACACAGCATGTGGCAGACCAGACTGTCATTACACGTGAAATATTTTGCACATACTCACATCCAGGGGTGCAAACCTTCTTTATCACAAAGCAGTCTTCACATCCTGCAAGCATTTAATAACTAAACGAAATAATTTAATAGCCATCCCAACTTAAATGTGTTATTTATAAGACATTTTATAATAACTACAGTACAGATTAAAGGGGTCTTGCATGTTCAGTAACATCAATAGTTAACAACAGCTCTTGCTCAGAACCACGCCAGGAGTTACCAGGAGTCTTACCAGAATCTTCATAGTGAAGTTACACTGCCACCAAGTATAACTCAACCTATGCAAAGAATCACCTCAACCGTAACACAGAAAGCAGAGAATTGCCTTTCCAGCAGGGGCACTTGAGAAAACACATATGTTCAATCTAGCTGATTCAAGAGTTTAAAAACCCATTTTGCAGCAGTAAAACAGAAAAGTCTCAGTCTGTTCAGGCTAGATTTTGCAGCTGATTATACAGATGAGAAGCAGACCCAGAAGTGTTTCATGGTCAAGCTGAAGATAGTCAAAAGGAGACCAACATAAATGAGAAGCTGCCTTTTGTCTTCTCACCTGTAAGCACAAAGAACTAAAGGTTTTTCCTCAAGAATAAGAACCAAAGCAAAGAAAGTACTGTTTGCTCCCCAAGCTCACAAGTGGGAGCACTGGGGTGTTACTGATTGCTTTCTTTTTGTTCTTACTTGGATCAGCACAGTTGGTTATAAGAGTGGGGTGAGAGTCAAAAGGACACAGCAGACCCAGGTGGGTGGGATGGGATCACATTCCAAATTGTTATGAACTTTGGAAACTGAACAGGAACAAACCAATAGTATGCTACTTCTATTAAAAAACCCAAAATTTTGCAAAAAACAGATTGAAGAACTTTTAATTGTTTTCTCTTCCAACACCCTGTACTTTCCCAGGTCAGACTTTTAATTCCAACTTAACACCATTATTTTAAAACTCCCATATCTGCAAACTAACTGAAGTAACATGAATGCAAACCACCTAATGCCCTAATACTTAAAAAACAACCAATCCAAACCAAACAAACAAAAAAAACCCACCAAAACCCCCACAGGAAATCACTTCTTATTCACAGTAAGGCTGCAAAGCAATCATCCTAATTTAGGCAATGCTGTGATAGACTAGCTAAAGAATATGATTTTCTTCACTGAGAAAGTGCCAAAATTGGATTCAGCCCCAAAACACAGCAGAGCTGCAAAGTTAACTTCTCATTGCTAGTCCACTGTGCTGTCTCCCTCAGCACTGACATCACAGGCGGCAATACATTGCAGACTATTCCCCATCACACACAAGAGCTACCAGGACAGCTGATCTACATATGGGCACAGGTGAGTATTTTCACTTGCATCTGAAAGTCCCCAGGAGAAAGTACAATGGAGAATGCGCTCCTTAGCCAGAACAATTCATGGATTTGACATTGCTACTCTCTTCCCTAAGGGTTTCTGAGGCTTGAGCAGAACCAAGGTGGACAAGCAGTTAGACTAGATAGCCTTTAAAGGCCCCTTCCAACCCAAACTATTCTATGATTCTGACAGACCCTTTCAACAACAGCAGCATGCTCCTTAGGGGACTCTGAACTTCCTCCCAGTAGCAGTTATGGAGGTGTACACTTGTGGCATCACACAGCAATGTTGGCAACTACAATGTCACAAGACCTTTGGCAGCACAAAGTGTCACCATCCCTGGCCTTCACATGAGCTAAGGTGTGCACTTACAGTGCACAAGATGCATGTCTGCCACTTAGATCCCATTTATTTCTTTCAGCACAGTTCAGATGCTGCACTTAAAAGACAGTAAGTCCAGGTGCTGTGTAGCTCAAGGCTGTTTTCCAGCACGGTTACTCTCTCTACAGCTGGACTAGATCAGGTCAAGTCACTAAGGTGCACTAATTCAAGCTAAATGTAGTAAAGAAGATTCTGAAAGCTAGAAGCATTAGGAGCTACTGCTCACCATGAATTAGTGGGTCTTTTGAGCACTAACCATATCAAAGAGCTCAGCAGCTCCAGGCAAAAGCTTCCACCACACTGATTCAGCTTCATGACAAAAGTAAGATGTATAAACCCACAAACTGGAAAAATCCACACAAACCTTACAGATACGTTAAGGATGAAAAACTCTGGAGCAAATTTGCATTATTTTTTTGCTGTCAAACTGATACCAACTATTCTCTTTCACTGCTCTGTGCTGTTAATTAACTGAATTGTTCCAGGTAAGAGCCAGCTTTAGCAACTGCCTAGTTCAAAGGACTAAGAAATCCTCCTCTGCACTGCACACCTTACTTCTTGCAAGTGACTGATACCTTCATAACTAGCGGAACTTGGTAGAATAAACCAGAGGAATAGAACAAGTTCAAACTCAAAACAGTTAGGAAGAAAGTAAGAAATATGTGCATTTTTTCATTCAATACTGAGTCAGGAAAAAAAAATAAATCTGTGCTATGTCTATGCTTTTGAATTGGTCTCATTCCTTTATTTACTAAGTCCAGTTGGAAATGGGGGCTGACAAACAGTTACAGCTCTTCTAGAAGACTAGAAATTTTCACTTACTGATGACAAACTTGCTTGAAATCCCATTATTCAACATCAGTTCTGTTGGTCAGTACTTGGCTTACTTTAATCTCTTCTTCTTGGGGAGAATTACCATGAATTTGGCCATATCAATTAAAAATCAGCTGATTTCTGTGCATGACCCTGGAACCCCTATATTATACCTTCACTTCAATTCATCAAGAAACTGACTGTACCTCACAGGAGATCTGGTACCACATTATGTTTGGGTTTTAATGATCATCTGAAACAACAAAGCATATAAATTCAAATTCCAAGATATGGCATGAAACAGACTAAAGGAGCTCAGGTTGTTCTGGAGTTACAGCTGAGTTGAAATGTGCATGTATCTCACAAAACAGTCCAAGCTACATGGTGTGGCTACTGACGTTTTCTACCCACGTATTATATTCAGAGCACTCTTCACCTTCAGCACTGAGGTATGTGACATGTAGTCTGGTAGGGAAGAGCCATTGCAAAATAGTTATATGTGTCTATTAAGATAAGAAAGGTTGTTCTTCAACATTACAAGGTTCGATAACTTGATTGTGTGGTATCGTAGAAGCAAACAGAAATCCTTGTAACGAGTCTCACTGATCTCAGTTTTAAGGGTGGCAATGAATAATTTTCAATTTTCTCTAAATCATCAGCAAAAGCAGGAAATACGCAAATCCTTATCTTATCCCTACTCCTGCTGCACTGGCACAGGGCTGCTGTGGACAAGATTTAAACCTGGGATGCCCAGAAAGTGCCATGAGCAAAAGCTCACTAAGAAAACCTTCCAAAACCAGGAATAAACAAAACTTGATCAAATTCTAACAAAAATAAAGGGTAGTACCTTATAAACTGAATTAAATCCATTGCCTTTATTAATTTCAAATCATTACAAAAACCATTTTGGATTATGAGTATCTACAGCCATAACAATGCAAGACTGACTATAATCTTACAACTGTGATGTCTTATTTTCACCACTGAACCAGGTAAAATTATGCTACTCCCCAGGAATTTACAGAAGGGAATCATGTTTCTGTGATTTCTGACAGCCCTGATGACAACAAATGGCCTAATCTGGTGAACAGCAGTATTGCTCAAGTGAATCCTTAATGGCATCCTAAAGTCTCAAACAGTAATTAATTTCTTTAGCAAGTTTGAGAAATAGTTCTGGAAAACAAGACCATTGACTGCTTAAAGGAGAGGGTTTGTTCTTTACTTCCATTACAGTGTTTCAACCAAGATATAATTTTTACTACTACTACTACTGGCCAAGCTCGGTATTCCTTTTGGCAAAGAAAAACCAAGTGATTGACATTCCAACAGCCAAGATATTAGAAAGGCCTTGTTAGCAATTCCACATTTCAACTGAGAGACAGTACGTGGCGAAATTCCAGCCGTGAGCATACTTCATTACTCCAAATTCCAGCCGTGAGCATACTTCATTACTCCACAGTTATGCAAATGCAACAATGACTGCAAACAAAATGTGCTAACTTATTTGATTACTGGTAAAAGTGAAATTCTGGAAATCAAGTCTCTAATCTTGAAGGAAGATCACTTATGAGATTTCCAAGTCAGCACCTGAACTTCTACAGAGAGAACACTATTTTTAAAGACGTGGTGCTGGGGAAAGTATTAGTAAAGGAGAAGCACTGGTCTGTCTAGTTTGAAAGTGGAGGGACAGGGAGCAGATTCTGGAATGAAGAAACAGGAAGATGGCCCAGCAGAAGGGACTTGGCATATTTACAGCAGAGACATGAAGGAGATGCTGTTCAACAGGTTTTTTTTATCATTGGGAAGTTCCTGTATCTTTTAGTAGGACACTTGTCCAAGCCATCATGGAAAGGAAGACCACCAGCTCAAAGGTAACACCCTCAAGCACAGCAGTGTAAAGGTAAAAATGATCATCCAAAGGTGAAATTCAAATGCCCCTCCACTGCACAGACACCCTGGATACTTTAATGCCCACTGGAGAACACAGGATGTGGCCATGCCCAATCAAGCCTGCCCAACACATAAGGTAACCAGTACAGAGATGAAAGATGCACAGCTCTCCATGCACATCATGAGGACCACTGATACTCCCCAGTCCTGAAGAGAGAGCCTGTGATATGCATACAATGCAATATACACCAGCTCAGACCAACAAGGCATCTTGCTTCCTCAACAGGCTACTTCTACAGCACATACTAGAGCTACAAATCAGTAAAATTTTTTTAAACAGGGCCTGAACACACTTAATTCCACACCTGAATTGCTTGCTTCCAACATAAAATATGTTCATAAACTATTTCACTTCTTAAATATCTGGACTCTTTTTCCTCTTTGCTCCACTCATATTCAGTTAGGGGCTAAACCCATTAGCTATGGCGAAAGGTATTTGCATCTCCTTACTCTGCCAGAACATCACGATTCCAAGAACTTTATCCTCCACTGCTTAAAGGGACCAAAAAACTCTTGCACACAATATATGGCACCTCTAATAGCTTTACATTTAGTATTTCTTCAATACACTTTCAATATATGCAGCTTCTACAGACAAACAAAAGTTAATTGAGTATTATCTTTGGGATTTGTGAAATAAACCTGAACATCATTGACAAATTGTACCTGACCAGATACAGTGGCTGAACAATTTGGCAAAGTGCCAGGAATATTCATTCGTTGTATTTAATTTTAAAAAATTTAAAAAATCAGTCAATCTAACTTCCTGCAGCTGCTAGTCCTACACTTGAGAGTAAGGGAGGGTTGAAATGGAGTACAGTACTTTTTACATTACTCCATAGTGCATCCAGCCTTCTGTGTACCAAAAAGCCAACTTCTCCACTACTTTGCTATGTTTACTATTCTACCCTTTCCTCTGTCTCCACCTGAATTCTGCTACAGTAATTTCTGGACTGCCTGGAAATTATGTGTGTTCAAAAGAATTGTATGGACTCAATTATTTTAAATGTTCAAATGCTGAGATCCACTTTTCTTCTAAGTTCCTCAGAATCTCTGAGCAGAGGAACTAGAACATCTACCTGTAGATTTAACAGAAAGTAGTTAAAACTAGAAAAACTATATAAGCTACACACTTCCTTTAAATGGAAGTGCAAGTTTAAGTAGAATGGTGATTCCTAATCCTGTGGGTGGTTTTTTTATTCAAACTAATCACACAGATCCTGTTCCCGTTGTACTACAGGAGCTCTACATTGTAAAACGCCTTTCAAATGGAAAAATGTTTCTATTAGAACCTCCACATACCTGTAAAGTGACTAGAAGAGGTTAGTCCAGTTATAGTGTGTTGGAACATGTGAAGGCAAAGTGCACACGCTTCTGAACTCAGCCTTGCCAGTTAAGTGGAAACGCTGGCTTGTGAGCAAATCCATATGCTTAAGAAACCGTCCTGACCATGCAGGATGTTTACTAAACAAGGAAGAAAACCAAACTCTGAAAGCTAACAATTGCCCTTTGCTATGGGAAGCTGGGCAGCAGCTTGGTGAAGACCTTAGCCTTAAATGTTTGTGTTACAGGTATATTTCTTAAAAATAACAAAGTGAGGCTTTGGAAACTGAAAACACAATCAAAATCAGGTCGCTTTTTTCAATTTTATGCTTCACTTGCAAAAACACAAGGCTGCTGTATACTTAACTCCTGTGTTTATTACCTCCATGAAAATCAGAATGGGAATGGTTTTATACTTCTGGTTAACAACCTGGGTAAGAGTAACTATCTGTCTGAATGGTAATGCATGCTTTCAATAACACTTGCGCTGGTTCCCAAAGTATGGTGAAAAAAATCTCATCCAGGCATGCTGGAAAGCACATGTGTCAGCCCCAGACAGGAGGCAGCATGTGCTGAGCCAAGGACAGGCAGTCAGACCACCTCGGGAGCTTGCCGGGCCCTCAGAGGTGCCCAGGCAGAATCCAGCTCCTCCTGCTGCTGTTCAGCCAGCCATGGGAAGAGGTGGCAGAGGATGAAGTGCTATAGTCTCCAGAAAACGAGGCGTAGAGCAGGGAGAGGCTGTGGGAAGAGCAAGGTGGAGACAAGGCACAGTAGCAGGGAAGTAATTTTTCCTAGGGCCTGAACTGATAAATGGGACTTCCTACAAGACTCACTTACTAATTAAAGTCAAACATGTAACCAAAAGTTCACCAAGAAGGGTCATTAACCATAAGAAGGCAGACAAGCAGTTCATTAGCCAAATTGTCAGTGTGACAAGCACCAGCTACAAGCGTTTTCTATTCACCACATGTTACGAAGGCATCTCATCACAGGGCACTCTTAAATACCAGATTAAGCATCACGGGCTCATTTCTGCAACATACAGGAAAATATCAGAATGACAGAATAGCTTTTAACGTAACCAGTACCTTAAACTGCTATATTAAAGATTTTCAGTTCAAAAAAAAAAAAAAAAAAAGAGTATAAAGAAATTTGTTTGTACTAGGACACACCTTTCTCTTTCTGAACCAAATTAGGCAGCTTCATCTAACTCACCGGTGCTGAGCCAGCACTCTTCCCAAAGACACTTACTCTGCCTGTTCCTGCCCTCCACACAAATACCCAGCCATGTACCAAGCCCAGAGAAAATTCAGAAAAGAAAAAAAAACAAACACCAAAAAGCAGTCAGATTTAAACGCAGACAAGCTCCTTGATTCTGTCTGTCCTGTAACCACACAAGCCATCCTCAATGCAAAGGAAGATGGGTCAGTAAGCAACGAGCCTACTACTTTCCCAGCTCAGAATACATAAAAAACATACTTAGTACAAGGTCATACCAACTCTCGAGTAGGGCTAAATCTTTCAAAACAGTAATAAACTTCACAGTTCACTGTATTTACTTTTTAACCTTAACTGAAGCTGCATGTCCCCTGATGAGATGCCTGCGCATAGGAAATTCTAGTGCTGCAGGTTTCATTTTCCCAAAATATTTTGAAAAAAGAAGACTGTGCACAACCCTACCACTTAGGCGGCAGAAATTTACAGAGGCATAAGAGTGCTGCTACTCCAACAGGACAACAGCACTCATTTCACTTCTGATCTCTGGAAGGACTCAAAATAACACTATAAGTCTCTCTGAAAGAGAACATGAGACTTTCAGAGAAAACAACATAGTGCTTGACCTAGACAACAGATTCTTCTATGTAAATCTACTTAAGTTGCTCACTAAACCCAATTCCGACATTTCCAATTCACCCCAAGTCCTCAGAGACACAACCTTCCTGCGGTGCCGCATCAAATCTTAAACAAGCTCCTTGAGATGCACCCGAACTGGGCACATTCCACTGGTATTTGGATGCTATCTTAAACCCATTCCAAAACCCAGGTTTATTCCCTAAATCCCGCCGAGCTGCCTTTCACCCACACTCCAGGTGTCCCCCCAGGAGAGGAAAAACCGACTGTCAAACTTTTCCACAAGAGTTGCCCGCAAGTTAAAACTTCAAAGAAAAAAAAAAATTAAAAAAAACCCCAAAACAAAACAACCTTCATTCTTCCTCCACAAGCCACCTTTCTCCACCGACCAAAACTTGAGTTATAACCAAAGAATCAAAAAGAAAAACAGGGCGGGGGAAAAAGGAAAGAGAGAGAAGCGAAGCAAAGCCAAGCCCGTGCAGGGCGGGCGGCCCGGCAGGGCGGCGGCTGCGGGCGATGAATGAGGGGCCGCGGGGGGTGCTCCCGGGGGTGCTCCCGGTGCGGGGCTCGGTGCGGGGCGGCCCGGCCGGGAAGGCGCCGCCATACCCGCCGGCCCGAGGGG
>JAWWEU010000125.1:10534249-10571286 GCA_035583155.1 Acropternis orthonyx | reverse complement strand
CGCGTGGTGCCCGACCGGGCCGCGGAGCCTCCGCCAAAATGGCCCCGCCGCGCTTCCCCAGCCGGGTCACGGCGCGCCCGCGCATGCGCCGCGGCCCCGCGCCGGCCCCGCCCCGGCGGCCGTGGCGGCGCCGATCGGCCATCCCGCTCCCCGCCCCTCGTCGCCCCTCACCGCCTCCCATCGCCCCCCGGAGCCGGGAGCGGGCGGAGAAAGGCGGGGAGGGAGCGGCGGGGGCTGTCAGGGCCCGCCGGAGCTCGCACGGGCACGGGCGGGGCGGGGCCGCCCCCGCGGGCGGAGCCGGGCCCGGGCGACACGATGGCGGCGGCGCTGAGGGCGGGCTGGGCCTGGGCGCGGGGGGCGGCGGCGGGGCCCGGCCTCGGTGAGCGGGGCCGCGGCGGGGATTAGAGCAACCCCCGCGGGGGCAGCTTCAGTCTTGTTGTTCTTAATCAAATTGGTGCCTGTGTCGTGGCCGGGGGAGGGCCCGCCGTGCCGCGCCCGGAGCGCCCTTGGTGAGGGGGGAGGCCCGGCACGGTGGGGGGGATTTGGGCACGGGGCAGCGAGAGGCAGCTCGGTGGGGCAAAGGGGGCGGGAGGAGGGTGGGTTTTGTCTCCGGGGAAAAGGCACAAGGCCCCGCGGATCAGGGGTGGTGTGCCGCAGTGTATCCGCACATGGATCGGCCGCAGCGGCGTTCTGGGCACCGCTTCAGTCCGGCATTTGTTTTCTTGGTTTTCTTTCCTGATTGCACGAGTGTCAGTAATGACTTGGTTTATGTTAACGCGTTTGTAATCTTCTGACTTTTTTTAGTTTTTACTCGTTCCGCATTCGTTTCGAGAAAACCTAATTACGCCCAACCAAACTGGCTGAGAGTTGGCTTGGCGTTTGGTACCACTGCTACCTTGTGGGCTCTTGTAAGTGTTTTTCATTTCGTTTTGTTTGAACTTAAGTATTGCCAAAAAATCAAAACAGTGATATGAACGTAGTGACTACAACCTACTGAGTCGATTGGGGTAATCGGTTGCCTAAAATGGAGGAAAAAAACTTTGCAAACAATATTAGATCATAGCAGGTGTCAGGATTGCAACATGATTATGTTGATCATTTACATTTTCCCAGCTTTTTGTCGTGCTTTTCTTTATAAAAGTGAACAACTTAGCCTCTCTCTGTTTCAAACTTAAAACAGCCACAACAGAAGAATTAATTCTTCAAGCTTGTGGGTTTAATGTTTGGACATTATTTTCCCCATGGATCTTTAAAAACCCACAAAAACCCAAACAAACAAACAGAAAAAACAACCTAGGAATTTACCTGAATAACGTGTTTATCAGACTACTAATGCATTCTCTTCTCATTTTTTCAGCTGATTAAGGTGGTTTTTAGCTGATTTCAATAGATTGACCCCCTTTTTCTTGAGCAAAATGCAAGATACTCCCCATTTCAGAGAACCCAACAGGCTTGATGTTGCTAAAGCAAGCAGGGTGTCGTAGCTCTCAGAAGGAAATGTGCAGGATAAGCAGCACTCTGATGATGAAACTGTTTTCAGGATGGGGTGGATTCCCTTTGGGATTTTCCCCTCTTTTGGGAGTGGTGAATTGATAGTACAAGCTCCCTGCCTCCAGTTGGTCAGTTTATCCAATGAGGCATTTTTTCCACAGGTTTTTCAACTGATAATTTACAGATGATGTATTCTGTATTGTCCCAGTTACATATGGATTTGCATTCCAATAATATGAATATACTGTGTAGAAATCTTGTTCTCTGGATCCAGTTGTGAATTGTATAGCTGTTTATCCTATACTGCTATTTTATAGCTTATCAAGCAGCATAATGAAGATGTAATGGAATATGAAAGAAGGCAACAAGAGAGTCATCATAAATGTACAGGATGTTCATAGTAAGTATGCACGTACAGATGCTTTTGACATAACACAAACTCTGAAGATCTTTGACATCTGCTGGGGGTCAGGATATCGAACTGACTTATATTCTTCCCTTATTATTTTCCTTAATACTTTACATATTGGCTTTTGCTATTCTTCTCACTCACTCTAGCTTTAAAATGATAAGGTGACTGATCTTTATTTTCATATGTTCACTGTTGGCTTTCTGTCTTGACCATGTGAAATTTTGGACCATAACATGTCTCTTACAGTGTCTATAATGAATAAAGATTGTAAATTGAATACCCTACAAATGGCTCGGGAGCAAGGAGATCAGAGTGACTAAAAATAACTTTATCTTTACATCTTGTTATTTATTTTAGCATGTCTACAGTGGGAAATGTTCTTAGTTTCACATTTATATTACACATGAAAATAACGTAAAGTCAGTACCCATACATGTGCATTATAGGGCAGATTCGCCATTGTCCTTTTCAATGTGAAAAACGTAATTGTGTGTTTGCCAGCTAAGAAGTCTTTTTGGGATTGTGGCTTCGGAGCAATTAATATGCCACATGAAAAATTTCATTATACTAGATAGAGAAAAACTTGTGGTGCTGTGGTTATTTTTCCCTTGTAAACATTCCTGTCCAGAGAAAAGTATGGGATGTTATGTTTCTAACCATAGTCATTGCATCTGTTTTTCTTGTTGCTAAGACTTTTTTCCCCTCTTTCTTAGGTTGATATGCCCCATAAGAGGTAATGCAATCACCAGTTGTCCCACAAATAAATGAGCACAGCTGAAGTACAAAGTTATGTAATTACTTGTATGTTCATATGTTTCATGTGCATAAATATGGAATAAATTACGAAGTCTAGAAGCAACTTGGAAGGACTTTTATTGCCATTAATATTTCATTCTGCTGGTCTTGAAGTTGTTTTGTGTTGCATTTCCATTTCATGGTTTATTGATCTTATTTTGAAAATTCTGTGTTATTCTGGAAGGTATTGGACATTACAAAATTGGATGTCAGTTCAGAGGAAGTTCAGTAATATTCCAGAGGTGAAAGTGTATTCTTGCGCTGGCATCATTTTCACTGCTAAATTTATAAAATAAGCAAGTATAGGAACGGGATCTGTGGGAAACCTAATAAAACTAGTCTGCAGAAATGCCAAAATGTGCATTTTCCTGTGTGCATTGTGGGTATTGCTTATGCCGGAAAAGTGCCTACAGTGCCTACAGTGACAGCCGCTGTGCAGCCTCACTGTCTCCGGTGTGAGCACTGTCTTTTCACCACGCGTCAAGGTCAGTCAAGGACAAAGCCTGGAGAAAGGGGATTATGGTAGCCAGCAGAATAGAGCATTAAATCGTGAGGGACCAACAAAGCTCTGTGTAGAGATGGGATGAGAAACGGGGCAACTGTCTAGCAACGTGTAGAGGAGCAGCTGCCCAGCTGTGACCCCGAGACGCTCATGGCTGTGACAGTCAACATGATCCCACAGCAGCGCTTCACTGCCAGTGTTTGACTGCCAGCGCTGCGTGCCTGTGTCTCCGTGTTTAACCCGAGTGCCCTTTGCCATGAATTTGGTTGATTTCTCCAGTTTTCCTTCCCCCCCCAGGAACTGCTGGCAAAGGAACGCTGTTGGACAGCGCCCTATTTTAGTAAAACAGTAGTTTGTTCCTCAAGGGCTGCCCGCCCTTCTCGCTGTGGCCGCCGTGCCCGGTGCCCGGGAGCGCGGCCCAGGTGCGCTGGCGCGGGGCGGGGCCGCGGCCCGTTCCGCCCCCGGGGCGGGGCGCGGGGTGTGCGGGCGCAGCGCGGCTCCCACGGGCAGCCTTGTACCCGCTCCGCTCCGGCCGCCGGCACCATGTCCCTCTGCAGGGCCGCCTCGCAGGCGCTGGCGTCCCGCCTCGGCAGGGCTCCGGCCGCCGCCGGCCGCCTCAAGCAGCGCGGTACGAGCTCGGCCCGAGGTCACCGGGGCGGCGTGAGGGGGGCCGGGGCGGGCGGGGCCGCAGGGGACGCGCGAAGGTCGCGGGCGGCGGGGCCGGGCCGGGCCGGGCCGGGGCAGGTGCGGCGGGGAGCGGGCATGGCAGGGCAGCCCCGGGACCGGGACCCTCCCATTCTCCTCGGCACAGCCCTGCCATCCCCGCCGCCCCCAGCACGGGGAATAGCGGGGTACCCATCCCTGGGGCAGCGCCCGCCCCGCCGTGCCGCAGCCAGGGCTTTGGGCGCATCGCGGGTTGTGTAACAAACGGCAAAAAAAAAAAATTAAATAAATCAACCCGCCAGCCGTGCTGAGCGATGGCAGTTCGCTGAGACACTGCCCTGCTGTGGCAGGCAGCCTGGGAGAGGAGGGGAGACGGGGAGCTGCTGCGGAACGAACATGTAAATGTACGGGAATCCATTATAGGATGCCTGGCTGTGGAAGAGGAGTCTGAGCAGTGTGTCATGAGACAGATGATGCTAAACATAATCTGGCACGCGATGTCAACGTTTTGAGATTGCGACTGTTTTTGCAGCCGCCAGTTGCAATGCTCAGAGGCATTTTATCTTTTCTCTGCCCTCTTTTCGATGAGACCTTTCTTATCTGGGGATCAAGTCAGGAAATTCGGCTGAAAGCTTCCTTGGCTGAGAGAATTACGTGTGTTTTTCGTGGGTCTCTCTTTGAGATGTCTAGGTGAACCCAAGGGTACAGGAAGCATCAGAGCTACAAAAGCAGTGAAGACAAATGAAACGTGTAACACTGCTGTCAGAGTCATGTACCCAATCGGTAAAATTGCATAATCCTACCTCTGTGCCCTGTTGGCCGGTTTGTGAGGTTAAGGGTATGCCGTGAAATGGCAGCAGTCTGGGAATGAAAGGACGTGAATTCAAAGGAAATGGGTTTTTTAAAAATTCTCTGTTATTAACTGAGGAGAATTTGTTACCTCTGCTGATCATAAGGAAAAAGGCCAGATTAATTATTTTACGTACTTTAGTCAGGAACTTGGTTTTTGTTTTAACATTCCTTGGTCTGTATAGACTGTATCCAGTACTTGGCAGCTGACAGCAGGCAGCACAGTTCACAGGAAAACTTCCACTCCTAGCAAGAGCTCAGCCATGTACCTCATTCAGTTGGGCACCACACCCTGTGGGAACTTCAGTAAGCTGTACCTCTCTGTTTTGTTACGTCTTTTCGACTCAACCTATCCCAAACAGTGTTCAGATTCCATTATTCTATTTTGTGATTGTATTTTAGCAGCACTTTATATCAACATACTTAATGGTTTTTATAGCACCTCTTCGCCAGATGTCGTCTGGGAGCGTTCCTGGCTCTTCTGGAGAGAATATGATTATCTATCTCCTTGCTGGTGTTGCTGCTTTTGGTGGTTTATTTTATGTAAGTGTTTGGGGGGGTGGAGCTGTTTGTGCTCTCTGAGTTGGCATGATATAAGGTGTGTTCTGGGTTAAAGAATTTGGTCAAGATGCAGACCAGGTATTGTGGCATATAGATAAATACAGCCTAACTTAAAAGTCACCTCAAGAGAACTAGTGAAACTGAATGCCTATTGCTTGCCTGTTTTACTGTTAGTTTCATAGCTGGTGCTGGGTCATTCTTGGTGGAAAGCTTATTTACAACTGTGTGAAATGAATGTGTCCAAAGAATGGAATAAGGTACCTGCCTCTTCTTATCCACCACAAACATTAGGAATATCTCAAAATGGGCCAGACAGATGTGAAATAAGCTGTCTGAAGCTGCAAGGGAAAGATTACGAATTTTGTTAATTTGGGCACAAAAGGAAAGATAAGAATAGTAGTTAATTTGAAAAAGCATGTTAAAGTGTTGTAAACATCTGCTTTTGTTAAGTTTTTTGGTAACCATTCTCTTCCCTGCATCTAAATATGTCAGATTCTGTGCTTCACATCCCTAAATCCACCATTTGATAGCTGACTTCCACCCCTCTTCCCCAAGACCCCAAGGTAGTGATTAGCACATCCCAGAGAGGTACTTGTTTCCCTGTCCCACAAAATAATCCTCTTGAATGGTAAGTACCTATTTGTTCAAAATATCAAACTTGCTTGATTGCATATCCAAAGGAATAACAACTTCTCTTGCTGTCATGTGTTTACCACATTAGAAAAATAATAGTAATCTTACTGTAATTATCTTTTAAAACACTGTTTTCAATTCCTGAAACACAGCAGCACTTCCAAAGCTGCCTGGTATATTGTATTTGCATTCTAGGAATGAAGAAGTATAAAATGTATAAACATGTTTGTATAGGAGGTTGTTCTTTTTTTTAAATGTTGCTTACCATAAATTGTATATGCCTTTTAAGATGGGCAGTAGCACTTGCTTAAAACCCTTTGTCTCCCTCTCACCTCTGTGTGTTTGGTAACTTTGTAGGGATATAGCAATAAGTTTAGGTATAATTTCCTTTCAGGCCTACAGAGTAGTCAGTTCATCCCGCAGCAGGTTTATTGACCATGTGAATGTTCTTCATGAGAGAGCTGAGGGGCGGAAAGGCAATCCTTGGTCAAGGAAGGGTGAGTTGAACTCTTCTCTCTTGTTCCCTGGGTACGTGAGGATCTGGAACAGATTCCTGGATTGTCTAATCAGGCCTTAACGCTGTCCAAGACCTTGTCTGAACTGTGTGTGTGGGAGTAAAAACAAAGGTGGTTGTGCAGTGTTGATCTGTTACAAAGCTACTGCTGCCCAAATTTTGGCAACAGTGTTTAGGCAGTGAATCTGGCCTGTGATCCACCTGCGAGAGTCTCTGTGGATGGAGAGAGTTGATGTGTGAACCATTAATTGTATAGTGGGTATCTGATTTACTGGAAGCTTAATGAAACTTGACTAAAAGCATAAGGCTGTCAAAATCAGTTTTGTTCTTTTGTTTGTTGGTGGGGGGAGAAGATAATATCTTTTTCTCAATCAACAGGTTGGGTCCAGGCCACGTGCCATCAGGAAACACACTTCAATAGTTAAAAAAAAGCCCCTACATTTTTTTAAAAAATATTCTAAATTGGACCAGTTCTTTTGTCCCAAAACTTTCATTTTGCCCTCTTTAATTTAGGGTTAAATGAAAAGCAGGAACTATGTAAATGTATGGCCAATCCTTACTTAACTCTTCATGCTTGAATAGTTAGACCATGTTAGTTCAAATACTTGTAATGGAATGTTGTCTCTGTCTACATCAATTAGTGTTACGGTGGCATTAATGTAAAAGATAGACCTTTGGCAAGCATGGCCTTGCTAGGAAAAGCAATTAGAAAAATTACTTAAGGATCTTTATATATTTTTATTTAGTTGTTATTAAAAAACAAAAAAAGGCAACTATTCAAGCCAGAGCACTTAAAGCTCTTCCTTATTTTTTCAGATGCTGACATCTAGGGAATTGATTTAATGTATTTGCATACACACAAAGAATGGATTTGAATATAGTATGCTGAGTTTAAATTTTGTTTTCAGTGTAAGAACATGGTTTGAATTGTCTGTGTCTGTAATTATTTATTTTGAAGGTGTTAGCCTTGAAGTTCCACAACACATCCTTTAGTTTTAGAACTTTGAAATTACAGATTTTAAGATTTAAAATGGTAAAACACCTTAATTTCCTTTTCCTGAAGCAACAGGAAGCAATACAGGTTTTAAACTCCATTCTTTAAATGCTGAGAATTCAGCCACAGTTTTAATGCAATTCTTCCCTGTCCCTAAAATAAAAGGTCTAAGCAGGGCCAAAGTGGGTAGCTTTTCCTGGTGACCTGTTCTCCTGCTGCTCAGGGCAGGAGTGAGGGTTAGCCTTGTTCCATTCTGACTGCCACTGTCAGAAGAACAGTGTAGATGTGGAGGCATAAGCAAACCTCCCAGTGCACTCCCCATGCTATCAGCATGTTCCCTCTTTTAAGGTTCCCTTCTGCAAGGTACTGAGTTTTAGCCCTAGCCCACCAAAATGTTGGAGCTGGATACCTGCAGGGTCAGGGGGGCTGTTGGGCCCCTGAAGGCTAAGCCTGTGTTGCCTGAGGTTGGGGTAAGAGTACTCAGTGCTCTGCAACTTACTCAACTCTGAATTTGGGTACTCTCCAGACACCCCATAATCTGATGCTTTGTGCTGCTTAGTAACTTACATAAATGTCACAGCCAGTGGCAGATGCTTGCTGCCTCCCTGTTTATTGGTGGGAAGGAGACCATCAGAAGTCCAAAACGTTTCTAAGGCCATTCAGTGAACATAGTTGAAACTTGTTTCCTATATTATTTTCAATATTAGACTTCTAAACAAATGCTCAGCCTGGTGTTTTTAATTGGATTTCTGAGTAGCTAATTCCAATTCATAACACAAAACGACTGTTGAATCAGCTCTTTTTAAAAATCCTTCTTCATTCCCAACTGTGTATTCCCGAAAGAGGTTTCTGTTCTTACTTTTCCTACAGAATCCTCTGTGTGCCTTCTCAAAAAAAGTTAACATCCCTCTTCCTCCCCTTTTTCACCCCGTTCTCTGCATAGTCATATATTTGTTGTATCCTGTCACAAAGTGTTACCATAGTATTGCTTTTCCGAGAAGTGCAACTGCAGCTTCTTTCCCTGTGCATTCTTTAGAGTCAGTCTTTACACTTTTTTACAGCAACCGTTGCTGATAAGAGCAACTGAAAATTCCCTTCTCAAAGTAATCTGGTATTTTTTTATGGCCACATTAAATCAAGCTTAAAATAAGCTCTAAAACAGGGCTGGTAACAATATGAAGTGGTGAGCAGAACAGCAGCATGCCAAACAGAATATTCATGGTGTATTTGCTGCATGTCCTGTCACAAATGAACTTTCTAGGTGGTAGAACTTAATACTGGGGGGCAACTGATCAGAGAGAGAGTCTTCTGATAGGATTTTTGTGGTTTCTCATCCAGAGGAAAATTCTCCACTTGTACCTGAACCCAAAATGTCTATTACAAATAACTGTACATAGCAAACAAGTCTGTCAAAACAAGAGAAACAATCAAATCCTATCCTTGGCTTGGTTGTTTATTAGAGGGTTTAAATTATATTTAATGGTATTTTAATTAATGCTATCAGACTTAACAAAAGATCCGATAGCAAATCTACTGTAGCTCTTTTTAATGGAAAGCTACTCTCAAATTTTGTGAGGGATGTATAAAGCCCTTGGCAGAAGCCTGACTCAAAGTAGCAGTAGAAAATCTGGGACATCATTTGAACTGTAAAATGATGTTTGGCTTGCAAAATGTTCTAGTTGCTTATTTAGCAATACTGGGTTTTGTCTTCTGTGTGTGTGTGTCTCCTTTAAACTTGTTCCTGATTTCCTTCTTTTTTAGGTATGACTTTTCTTTTTAACATGATGAAAGCTGATTCAATCTTTCTAATCTATACTCTGCTTTTACACTTTCCAGACTAAAATACAAGGGAAATCTCTTTCCAAACCCGAGGAAGTTAAATACAAACAAAGGACAGTCGTTCACCATTGCAGCCTACCTTGGGATGACTTTATACCTTCTATTGTAAAACTCCATACTTGTGAGACTTTAAAAGAACTACCTGTGTTTGCAAGGCCAAACCATATTGAGCTTATTACTGAATCTGCTTTGTAGAAGGCAGTTCTGAGATGGAGAAGCTGGCTGTTCTGAATGAATGCACTCTATACTTGACTGTCCAATAAAGTGTACTGAATGCTGAGCTTGGCTGTTAGTCTGTTCTTTGTGTAATGAATTTAGTTGTGTTTTTTTTTTTTAAAATATAGTGTTTTCTTAAAGGGACATGATCAGGTTGTGTAATTCAAAGGTTTGATTTTTACTGAGCAATGAATGGACTTGTCTTTAAACCTGAACACAAAAAGATAGGCTTGCAGTAGCATAAGAAAACAAAGTAAAATCGATCTGTTTAGTTTTTAAACAGATAGAAAAGAATAAATAAATTCTGACTATGTCTCTTTAAGCTCTTTTGTTTCAATTCTTACGTAGTTTACACTGTATTACAAACTTTATTTCCAGTTCTATTTTTTCACATGGTGAGTTGGTTCTAGTGGTGAACTTGAGATGAACACTTGGTATATGACTTTCTTTTGTTACCTTACGTTAGTGCATGTTTGCATGGTGGTTGTGCATCTTTGTTGCTTTGTGCTGTTAGGTTTTCATGACTTGTCTCAACTGAGTCTGAACTAATGCATGACTGGGAAACACTGTGTTTTTCAGGTCGTAAAGAGCCCAACCCACAGCGTTGTAGGCAAGTCTTTAAAAGGGAGTTGGTACTTTTAAGAAGAGAATGGTCAGTCATAAGTAGTCATATCTGCAAGAAAGTGAATGCTGACCACTTTAAATTAGCAAGTTATTTTCTTACATATATACACTTATGAGTTTTATTCAGCCCTGCAGACCTTGCCTTTCTTACTTGAGCACTATGGCTCTCACAGGGATCACGGGGCATTCAGTATAGCTTTAAAGAAAGCAGGGGGAATAGGGATGGCAGAGTACCTGTGGCTAAGAGAACGTCAAAAACCCATCTGAAAACTGCTAACTTGTTTGGTTCAGCATTACTGGTGCTGTTGACAGCCAAGTCAGCCACCTTGAAAACAGCCCTGTGCAAACTGGAGGGCACACCTTGGCTTGCAATGCTTCTAAGCTGTGAGCTGTACGAGCTTCCAGGCATGGTAGCAAATGTCTTATTCCCAGTGTGGTAATTCCACTGCTGGGTGAAAGCAGGGCAGGAGTCACGCTCGCTCTGTCACCTCCGAGTGTACCATCACTGGCCCTTTAAGCACAGCAGCTTTGAAGCAGCGCTTGGCAATGTCCATTTTTTATCCCTCCCTGCACTCCCACCTCTTAGAGTCACTTGCTTTAAGCCACAATTTCTTTTTTTATTCCACTGAAGCAGTTACAAAACTCGGTAATTAAGAATATGGTTTCCTCATCTTGTAAACATCTTTTATTTGGTGTCTCATTAGACAATATGGGGGGATTAATTATTGATTTTTGTGTGTTTTTTTGTTAATTCTGATCCCAGAGCTTCCCATTTTTAATTTAAATGAGGATGGTGGTAAAAAGTAGTTGATGAAAATTTCTGTTGCATGCATGCACTTTACTCTCTTTATTGTATTAAATAAATCCTTAGAAGGTGATGAAGAGACGGATGAAGTCACTGAAGCAGAGAAAGCCACGGAAGAGGCTGATGCAGCAGATGCTGCTGGACCCGCAGCACAGGATGAGAGTGCTGGACGCACAGCACAGAATGAGAGTGCTGGACGCACAGCACAGGATGAGAGCTCTGGGGAATCCCCAGAAGCTGGAGGGGAGAATGACTTACTGGCTCCAGAGGCATCCCCTGCTGTGGAGGAAGCACAGCAGGAAGCTGCTGCTAATTCAGAAGCTGCTGCTAATTCGGAAGTTGCTGCTAATTCAGAAGCTGCTGCAGTGCAAGGTTAACTTATGAATGTGGTTTTTGAGTGTGTGTGTTGTGCTGCTTACAGAACATTAAGAACAAGCTTCATTGTTCCTAATTGAGTTTGTCCTGCAGTGAAAACTAATTCAGGTGTTAACTTGACATATATCATGAGCAGAAACTAATTAAGTTTATTAAATCAGTGTCTCTGAAAGCATCCTGCCTCTGGCACCAGAATTACTGTCTAAAACAAGTAGAGTGAAACCTTTATTTTACTACCCCTATCCTATTTCTCTTTCTTAAAGTCTTATATTAAGTTGAGCATGTAACATGATCAGTTAAACAGCTGTTTTAGTGACCTAGTTCTTAAGAGTTTATTAAGGAATCCAAACACTTTATTTCACTGATTCCTCCAAAGCTAATCACACTAAATAATTACATGTGTTGTGTCAATGTAACTTCAACAGAATCTTGCATAGCAACAAAAATGATGTCATAGTCTCAGTTTTAAGGATATACTAGGCTAAAATTTCAAAATACAGTAAAACATCAAATTGGGGTTAAAAACTAAAGTTGATTGGCAGCAACATAATCAGTATTTTGAACTGTCAAGGTGTTTGAAATGTTTTGGCATACTGTGCTTTTAAAAAAATTGGAATAGTACAAATGCAAACATATCCATAATTTGCACAAGATACAGGATAATAATTTCATTTATTTTGGTTTTTTTATAACACTCCTTTTTTAAGTTTTTAATTTTGTTTTTTTCACTACTAACCTTGAGAGGATATGTGGAAAACGCAGGTCAAACTGGGATTGACAGTATTTTGTTTGCTACTCCTTGGTAAGTGGTCATAGTACCTTGAAAGGTGTTAGCAGATTCTGGAATTAGTCTCCCCTCTTTCCTTGGTGAGGTATGGATGCAGCTTAATTGCCTTTTTAACAAATGAACTTGAGAAATGGTGCAGCACTTCCAATGCCTTTATGAAAGGTCTAGGTATGAATGGGAATTTAATTCAAATGTGAATAGCTCCTATGCTTGTCTGTAAAACACTACTGCAAATAACATTTTAAAACAATACTTAGTCTAATCTGCTATAAATGATACAGCTAGTAGAAAGTGGAAGTAGGTACCTTGAGAGTGATTATCACTGCTTGCATATAGATATTTATGAAGTAATAGTTAAAATATCTAGAACCTTAAAAATTTCCATTTCTGTGGAATATTTAGAGCATTTCATTTAGAAAGGAAGCAGTCTGGTTTATGTTAAAGTTAGTGAATCTGTTATGAGATATGTTTTGAAATGTCTTGCTGTGTTTGCTCTACAGAACAATTGCAAAATTTCACTTTAATTCCATAAGCACTTGCTTGTGTTTGGAAGTGGTTGTATATTCCTTTCACAGTGCTTATCTAGGAATAATGTTAATTATTGGATAGGGTAGGGTCTTCTGTATAGTAAATATTTCTGCCATTTTATTGAAGAGGAAGCAGCTGTGGGATCTTCCACAAGAAACATTGTGCATAAGTTGATTAGATCTTGGGAGGAGGTTCTTCCCTGTGAGGAAAGTGGTGAGTCACTGGCACAGGTTGCCCAGAGAAATTGTGGATGCCCCATCCCTGGAAGTGTTCAAGGCCAGGCTGGATGGGGTTTTGAGCAACCTGGTCTAGTGAAATATGTGCCTGCCCGTGGCAAGGGGTTTGGAACAAGATGATTTTTAAGGTCCCTTCCAACCCAAACCATTCTATGATGATTCTGTGATTAAGTCTGAGGATCTCACTCTGGACACGGGGATTTCATGTACTTACTGATCACTATTTGATAAGAAGAAATGTGTCTTGTAACTGTTAGTTTACCGCTGGTGTTGTCTGGAAGTGGAGAAGCTATTTGGAAATTACTGATTTCTTAAATCTGTTTTTTCTGACAACATGCTGAGGGAAACAGCACTAGACCCACACTTCTGTTATAATGAGATTTACAGGGGAGTCTGAGGGTCATCTCAGGTGTCCTCTGTCCAGGCTTGCTGCAGTGGTTGTTCTTTGCTGTGTGGTAAAGGTGGCTGAAACAAAACCTGTGGGATATACAACTGCTGAGAAACTAAAAGAGTGGAGTGTTCTCTGCAGTGTAGCACTGCCTGATGTCTTTGGTGTTCCTGGGATGTTAAAACCTGCTCCTGAGCACAGTTCCCCTGTGCCACTGGTCCCCAGGGAGGATTGCTATAAACAGCTGCTGGTGACAGGTGTGTCCAGCCAAGGGTGAGCCCTGAGGACCTCGTCTGGGGTTCACATGAGGTCAGCCCTGGGGCACCGTGTAACCGGAGTCCTGTCCTGTCCTGGGAGGCTGGAGAGGCTCCTGCTGCTCATCCCAGCCCTGTCTGCAGGAGAACAGCACGGCCCCTGGCGCGCTTCTTCCAAGGAGTTCCTGCCCATGGGAAGGAAGGCCACAGGCAGCTTGTGGTCTGACACACGGGCTTAAACTGGTATCCCTTTAAGCTGTGTAAAAACTAGTTTCCATTGGCATCGTACTTGCAAGAAGGTGGGGTTTTGTTTCAAAAGTTCTCTGCTCTCTCTGTTCCACTTTGCTCAGTGTCTGCTTGCAGACAACAGATACTGTGTTTAAAAAAAAATACTTCTAATTAAAATCCTTCTGGATATACCTTTCAGTTTTGTGTTTGACTGTCTTTATCATTTGTGTTATCTCCATTTAGAGGGGGGGAAAAAAGGTGTGTTTCCACTTTTACTGAGGTAGAGGAGGATTTTCCTTTGAGAACTTTGGGAAGAAGTATTTATTTGAGTAACTTTCATTAGTTTTGTTGGCAGCTTGATGGTACTTCTGCAGATGAAGGTGCAAGTATTTCTATAGTTACCAGTTAGCCTCTGCTTTTTCAAATGCAATTGTTTCTTTGAATCTTTAAGTCTTTCTGTAATGTTTGGAAGATGCCAATGGACACTGGTCTCCAGCTCCAGTATACGTACTTATGTATCTGTCTATGGTATGTATACAGTTAATATGGATGTGTAGAAAAAGCCCCACCCAAACCAAAACAAATATCAAACAAACAAACAAACAGAAAAACCTCCCAGCCCAGCCTTTGAGGTAGATGCTTAATATGCAATCAGAGTAATTTTCATTTCAGACAGTTAATTACAATTGTACCTGCCTGGAATTTTCTCCTCACCTCAATTTAAGCAATTTACAATCCACTACTAGTATCTGGAAATACTGTAGCCAAAAAAAGTACTGTGCTATGTTACTTCTAGTTTTCTCTCCCTTTTTATTGCTTGAGCTGTCGCTCCTGGTTACTGCCTGATGCTGTTAAAGTCCCTGCTATTCTCCTTCTAATGTACTTTGTGTCTGGGGACCATAAATTAAGATGATTTTTTTCTTCATATCAAATGCTGTGAAGTGCACAGATTGACAGGCTGCTATTTGGATTAGGCAAGGTTGTCACTTCTTGTTGTTGGATTGCCACAATAAAATTTTCTTCAGCTGTGGTATTGAGGCTTGAAGTTCTGGCATTATCAACTGAAAAAACAAAAGCAATTAGCCCCAATCTATGCTTTCTTGGACTCCTGACTTCTGTAGCAAGGGTTCTTTTCTAATTTTCAAAGTACTGAGAGACATGGTCTCTTCTCTGTTTGTCATTTCAAATGCCATTTGGGTGAGTGACTAGGTTTGAGGAGGATTAGCACTTGAATGTGCCAGTGTTTTCCGTGTTAAGCTTCAAATGGCATTACAAATGCCAGTTGTCTGCAGCCTAGAGAAACAAATACAGGCTGCTCTGGACAGGAGTTGCTGCTTTCGGGACAGGACTTTTGCTGACCCAATCATACAGTGATGCCAAGCAGACAGAAAAACCTGGCATGATCAGTGCATGTTGGTTTTGCTTGGTAAGTTGCCAAATTCTGGGTGTGCTGACTCTGGAAGTACTCTGAATATCGCCAAAGAGTCCTCAGAGTGCTTTGCAACTGCATATGCTTATTCAGAGACTTTGGGAATGATATTCCTCAGTAGAACAGACACATCCTTCTAGGCATTTGTTTGTGTGAGATGGAGGATTGAGGATTTTTTTTCTCTTCGTTGATTGTGGTAGACTAATCCAGCTGAAATAGGCCCTAGAATATTGAATTATGTGACTATTACCCTACTGGGGAAGCATCTGTATCTGTGGAACTTCTGTTGGGTATTTCTGTTTCACATTTTAGCACTTTATTTATCTGTCTCTTGGACTGCTGCACTTACTTTAATCTCTCTGATTGCCATACATTGCCACTAGTCTCTTTTCTCTTCCTCCAGTTTTTCCTTCATGAAACTGAGCTTGTAGATGAGTTGTCATAGGATAACTTGAAAATCCCTGTTGGGAGAAAGTGAACAATATTTAGAAAAGACTTCTGAAAAAGTTGTGAGCATCTGAAGACCCAAGACTGTTCAGTTTTGATCATCTTAGCTGAAAAGAGAATTTTACAGCATGTGCTGGGCTGAGGAGGATGATTTTGGTAAAATGGAAAAACCCCTAGAGCTTCCCAGCTAAGAGTGCAAACAAATAAATGGGGAAGAACTACCTAAAATAACTGTTTTCCTGTTTGTCTATTGTAGAACAAGGGACAAGTGACTTCTTATAAAAAGATTAAAGCTGGTAAAAGGACATGCAGAGAATGATGCCTAAATGATTATAACTATTAAGGAGAATGTAGACTTCCTGCTTCTACTAATATTTATAGCTCATTGTCAAGACTTAACAACCCTGAAATATGCATGTACTTAAATTGGAAAGCAAGAACTCACTTTGGACAACAAAAACCGTTAGCATTTGCTTTAACTTCAGTAGTATTACCTGTGTTTGAAAGTTTCCTGTAAATACATCACCCACAGAAATACTATTAGTGTCCTGCTTTAGAGAAAAAATGGCAACAGGGACTCCTTTCGGCTCTCCATTCGTGTCAGTTCTAACCAGAATGGTAATAATGTGGGGTTTTGTTTTAATTTTTTGAGCAGTGTTTCTCATTGCAGAGAAAAACATCGTTTTCAGAAAGCAATGTGCTGAATTTTGCTCCTTTGAAAACTAAGTGGGTAAAATTTGGTGCATTGCTTTGTGTGGGGATTGTTAAAGGAAATGTCTAACTTAATTAGAAGTTTTTTTAGAACTTCTGAAGGACTTAATTCATCAAATTATTAGTGCATTTTCATATACACTGTTTATATTAACTTGCACTAGTTTTCCTCCTGATTCATTCCAATCAGTGAGTAGAAATGATTCTATTTTTAAAACAAAAAAACAAACTAGTTGCTTCTCATCGCTGCAAATCCGTATTACAGAATATAAAGCAATATACTTGAAGTTATATGAGGTATTAAAAACTATTCTGGATTAATGTGACATGCACTGTTATGCTTTTATTCTGAACATTACAGGCTTCTCTGAAGCTTTTTAAAATCCATTTAATTTTTCATCCACTGTAGAATAAGCTCTCTCGAACTGAGTCTTTTGGTCATTAGTATGAACTAATGAGCCTTTTCTTGGGAACTAGTGACCTACATCAGGCACAAACAACCTGTGACATCTTTGGTTGACTGAACTTGTTTCTCTTCTTTCTGTATGGAGTGAAGAAAATTTTTATTCTTAATAACATGCTTCATAATGCCATGGTTTAGGCTCTCAGTTGGACTTCATGGATTTTTATCTGGATTACTTATGGATGGCTTGAAAAAAGGAAAAGCTGTCTTATTTTTATAGTGGCAGGATTATTAGAAATCCCAGCATTCCTTTGTTTATCATTTTCCCAGAGAGCTCAGGCTCTAAGCCTTGGATTCTGGTTTATCCCATGGAATAGCTGAATGCCAAAGGGAGAAAACTCCTGATGCCTGTGGGCTCTGGTGGGGTATTGCAAGGTAGGAAGGGTAGGAATGTTGAGGAAAGTTGTGTCCCAACATCAACATGGTCAGGCCAGGGCAGTCCCACAAACAGTATCTTGGCACAATGTGGGCTTCATCAGCTGCCAGCCAGTAGTTCCTATCCTGTGCATCCAGGGAACTGATCAGACTGAAAAACAGTCAGTGCTTTTCTAAGTAATTGTTATTTCCTGGGCTCAGTTTAGCATGTAGAACCGAGAGGTTTATTTTTCCCTGTGTGGAGCCCACGTGCTGATTTCACAGTGTCACAGGGAGGCATTGCTCTGTGGTTAACCACCCAGTACATTATTTTCCCTTTTAAGCCCAATGTTTACGTGTTAAGTGTTTTTCCTCTCTTAAGAGCGAGCTGGATAACTTGGTCTAGCTGTTTAGAATCCTAAATGTTCACTGAATAAAATGACAGAGAGGAGAGAGAGAGCATTTCAGATGGTCCTGAGTGATGGTCCTGCTGTGTGGGATGCTCCTGGTGGGTATCTGCAAGCCCTCCATGCTGAAGAGCTACCTGTATCTTCCTGGCCAATGACACCTGAAGCACTTGGTCATGTTCCAGGGACCAATACACAGTTTTGCCTACTTCATCTCAAACTGCCTTGGTGCTTATTATTTCCCCCTGTTCCTCTTGCTGATGTGGCTGACAGTGGTTTGAGCCCCCTGTGAGCAGAGGGAGGAGGTGCTGAACCCAAGCCAGCTGTTCCTGGAGTGGCAGGAGGCTTCTGATGGAAGGATGGATGGGGCCCTTAGTGGTCACCACCACCTCGGGATTTGAAACAAAAGCCATTGTTGAATGAGCTTCTTTCCATTTTCCCTAAAGCTGATGATGGAACCAAAATATGTGAAACTGATCTTAAAGGGAATCACAGTTTCTTACTGCTACTGCTGTCTTCCACCTGGGTTAGATCTGAGGTAGCCAAGTACCCCCCCTTCCTGTGCTCTGTTTTGCAGCTTCTCTCAAATGCATTCTTGAATTACTTTTCAAATGTGGCAGAACATGACTTTTAAAAGGTCAATTCTACTGCATTGCCAGTTTTCCAAAAGCAGATCTTTAAACTGTGAAAAGAAACTGGGAATATTTTGCTCTGCCTATCCTAACATTTCAGAGGACGCCCCGAGCCCCTCTGTGGACCTGGATGAGGAAGCTTTATGTAAACTGAAGCATCACATTTTAGTATAAGTGGGTCTCTAAATGCTGTAAACAAAATATTATTTCTGTTTTCACAACTAAATTTTACTTTCCCTGCCCCCCTTTGGAATTAGTGTGTGACACTGGTTATATTATAGGCAGCTTGAAATATCAAAGCCTTGTTTTGTACTCCAGCTTTGGTTTGTGCGCTCCAGGCAGATTCCATTTGTATTATGCTGGCTAACTTGTATTATTTTAGGTTTATAAAGCAAAATTCTTCTGCAAAGAATATTTTTAAAGTAATTGAACCTGATGTTCTTCATTACAGATACCAGTCTCATCTTGACTGCTTAGGAAAAAGCAAAAGATGATATGAAGGATACTGCTTTAAGAGAAATGCTGCACTCAGAAAAGCGTATTTTTAAATATCTTTAAAAATTGCAGGAAACCAGTGCCTGTTCAAATCTTTCTGTTACTATTTTTAACTGGAAATATCACATTTAAATGAATCAAAGGATTAGGATTAGAATCAAAATACGGTAGTTCTAAATATATTGGTAGGGAAATGCAAAACTGAGGGGGAAAAAACAGACTGTACTCCTGAGAAGGCTGTGGTTATCTTGTATGGTCTTGTTACAAAACTTCTGTCCTGAGGGAAGGAATCTCCACCTCTTCCTGAGGAAGGAAAAAATTGAATATATCTTTCATTTTAAAATCTGGAGCAGCAATCTTCTCCATCTGTATTGTAAATAAGGAAAACTCTTCCTCACAAAGCCACTTAAAAGTGCAAGGTAAAAGCTTAAAATCCAGTAAGATTTAAAAATGCAACATACAAGTTAATGTAATTAGGCCTGCAGGCTATTTGTATCAGACCTCTATAGTGTCAATAGACATTAAAAATAATTTCTGTATATAAAATAAGTTTTGCTTGTTTGTTTTCTTAACTGGTTGCTAAGTAGCTGCTAATTCAGTCTTGACCCTCACAGTAACATGGGTGAGGGTTTTTTGAAGGGCTGCTCTGGGCTTTAAAGCAGTAGTTTAAATTGGCACTCAAGAAACCTCAGTGTTGTAACAAAGGGAAGGAATCTTGTTCCCAGAGTAGTCCAAGTGTGGTTGGACAGAGAGGCAGAACTCCTCCCTCTGGGCTCATCTGCTCACTCTTGGCAGTGCTGACATAACTGTAGATGTGTAGAGTAAGTAAAGAAATCAATTACTTGTTTCTTCCTCTCCTTAATCTCATGGGTCCTGTCACTTTCTTCAGGAAAATGAAAGTGGCCAGTGAAAGCTGATGTATGAATTATTATGTACTGGGGCACTGGTAGCTTAGTTAGCTTTCATGTGTGTTGTGTGGGATGAAACACAGCTTGGAAAATCCAGCCTTAGGAACACTGAATGCTAAAGCCTGACAATATATGCCCTGTAGAAATGCTGTCAGAAACGTCTTCTACAACAATTATTGCAAGAATAATTCTTCTTATTAAAGAAGAAGAATTATAGCAAGTTCATGGTAGATTTCAGATTCCACTTATCATCATCAGTGCCAAGTGGGTTCTCTCCATATATTCCTTCCACCTCTCTGCTTCAAGGTCATCCCATAGCATGTTGTTTACCAGGTGGTAGGACGTGAATGCCAGTGTGAACTGGCTTAATTTTGCACTAGAGCTTTGCATCCCAGGCTGGTGCTGCATAAAAACTCCAGCAGGAAAGTTGCGAAGCCTGTATTAAAGGCTTGAAAGCTTTTTAGGGGAGGAAGATGCTATGCAAAAGGTAGGATCTGGCTTCTGGAGTTCAGTTCATGTACGTGTGGTTTTCTTTATTGGCAGGAGGAAGTCAATCTGTGTGTGTTAATTTTTTATTACCAGCTGGAGCAAAGATGAGTCAGTCACAGAGGGCATGCAAGTCCCTGCTTATCTTGCTCTCTGTTCTGCTGGGGGAATGCTGAGCTCACTGGTACTCACACAATTCAATTGACCATCATGAGGATGCAGAATCACCCTGGATTTGGCCTGCGTTCTGTATAGTCCTGCACTCACTCTCAGGGCTGCAACTGTAGCACTTGTAATAGTAGGAATTGTCTTTAAAGACTGCAGGAATAACTGCTTTACACAGGAAGCAGATTTTGGTGGGTTTGGGTTTGTTTTTTTTTCACTGAAATGATAGGGGTAGTTTCCTAAAAATTATATTTCTAAATGGAACTAGATGTTGGATATTGTGCTAATAAGCTACTGGAGCTTCCAAATGCTGCTGTGTTATTTAAAAAAACAAACAACCAAACAAAAACCAAGGAAACACAAGCTTTCAAAACAGAACCACAATTTCCTTTTGTCTAAAAAGTCAATTTCCTTTTCTGTGCTTACTCAACTCAAACCAGACGTGTTTTCACAACAGAACTGTTTTGGTATTGCATTGGGTGCATGTGCAATGTGCTCCTGGTGGTTGCCCAGTCATGTTCTCTTCCCGCATGTGCAATTTGGAAGGATGCATTTCTCCTCAAAATGGTTATCTTCTGAAGCAGAGGAGCTAAAGACCTCTTGGGAGTGTGTGTAGCTATCCTGGGCAGAGGCACGTGGTGTTTTGGTGAGGGTTCACTCTTACATGCAGGCAGTGGATATTACACAGCTGGTTGCACGGTGGGTATATGTTGGGACTCTAGCTAGCCTTGAGGGTGTTTGTCCTCAAAGTCCTTGGCATGTTCAAATTCCTTTGACTGCTTTGGCAACAGCTGCTGTTGTGATATGCAAAGCCTACTGCCTTGCCTACAGTTAGCAAGCATGATTAGTTTGATTTCTCTGAGGCTTGAAGTTCCTTTATATTGTTGTTTGTTTAAATCACAAGGAAGTTAAGCTCCTAATTCAGATCTGTAAGTGCTATGATATATATAAATGCCTAGCAAAATTGAGGAAAGCTGTAGGCAGCAATACTGGAATGTAGCTACTTATTGCAGGGGAAACTTAAAATTGGCAAGTGCCTGGTGAGGAAGCATAAGATAAAAGAAATATCCAATTTTCAGAAAATATAGCTAATATTATTACACAGAGGCTGAGATTTTTGCTGCCAGTATAATGAATAATATAATGAAACTGTGAACTATACTTTCTGTATACCTTCTGTAGAGTAATACATCCTACTAAGATGGGGGAGAGCACGACACACCACTCTATGAAACAGGAAAATTATGAAGCCATTTAACTCCAGTGCTATTGCTGAATTATTATGTGTGTGTGTGGGAGTTCCCCATACAGAACTAAGAAAAAAACCCCAATGAACACCATTTTTGTGAGTGTGAGAGGAAACTAAAAACCAAGAACATGCCCTTTTTTGGCTGGTTTTAAATTGTGTGGGTCAGGGTGGAGTCATCACTTGACTGAGACCCATTTGACAGGAATGCTGCAGGTGGGTGTTTTGGTAAAGATGTTAAGGAGCTGGAGTGGTATTGTGGTACATGGATAATAAAGCAGCTGGGCATTCAGTGGAAAGTGTAATGTAATATGAACAGCACTTAAATACCACGTGACCTCATTGCAGAGAAGCAATTGCACAATGCAGATTATTTTGTTTAGTTACAGCCTGTAGAAATTGCAAAAAAGATGGCATAAATAGGCAAAATGGGTCATAGTCATTAGTGCACAAGGAAATAGAGGGACTTTAGGTTTTCAAACTGATCATCATTCACAAAAAAACAGAACTGGTTTCGCTGCTATAACTCTTCTACAACTATTTTGAGTAAATAATGAAGCCTAAATTTTTAGTATGTGAACTAACCAAAGTCAGAAGTGATTTCAGTTACATCTGTTAATTGCTGCAGTTTCATGATAGGCTTATTAACAACTTCACAATAATTGAACAGACAGAAGAGTAAAAGCCTTCATCCAAGGATTACAGAAAATGAGTCATCATTGTACCAGGCAGATTAAAATATATTAAAAATAGATTAAAATATCTTGTATGAAATAGAGTGTTACTGCAGGATTTTACATGGAACAACTGTGAGAAATAAAACTGGATTGAAAAAAAATATGAAATGCATGCAGATCTAAAAAAAAAAACAAAACAAAAAACTGAGAGAGACGGGGTGAAATAGCACTGAGGTTAAATATCCAGGGAAACAAAAAGGAGAAATTTCTAAATTTTGTAATGCTTTGTGCCGCCAGCTGGTCAGTAGGATAGGATGTGAGGGACTCGGGCACTATGTCTCATGTTCATCATGTCGAAGGGCCCATGTGGCAGTCCCAAATCTGAAATAGGCAGGGCACTCATTCTGAGCTGGCCAGTTCATCATTCATCTGCTGTTGCCCTGGGATCACAGCAATTGCCTTGGACAGAGAAAAACATGTTGGCTTTGTGAGTGGGGTACAGAGCGTTTGTTCATGTACAAGACAGGTACAGATCACCAAAAAAAAATATGCTGAGATTTATTTTGGTGTCAAGTGAATGCTCAGAACACCCTTCATGAAGTTATAGACTGTTTCTTAATTCCATGGTGCCCAAAGCACCAGGAGACACTTGGGTAGCTTTTTGTGACTACAGCAGGACAAAGAACTGATGCCAAAATGATCTTTTTCAGCCAGTCTGAATCCTTGCTGGAGACAATTCCTTAAGGAACCCAGTGCAAGCTGCCCTGTCTGGTGCTGCCGTGAGCACATGCACTTGGAGCACCAGCTACTGCCACCTTTCTCTTCTCCAAGAGAGCCCTTCAGCTGTGGCACCAGGGAGGTGGCTCTTGTGGAACTCCACCTCAAAGAACAGATGGGAAAGCCACTGGAATAAAAGTACCAGCTTGGGATTTCTGCACTAACCAAGGACAATTTCTTATGTAAACATAAAACACTCATACTACAGACACGGGTTTTCAAAATGCAATGCCCGTAGCAACAAGTCCCTTTGTATTTTAGGGACGACTCCACATTGGGAGGAATCCCTGTTTTGTTGCAGTAGATTGCCTCTCTGATAGCCATAAAGAACAATTCAGCCCAGAGACAAATTTTTCAATACAAATGGTATAAGTGTTAAGTTTTCAGGGCAGGTATTTCTATAGGTAACAAATAAACACAATTCGCATCCAAAGGTAATGAGGTTCTACTGAAAAACAGAGAAGACCACATTGCTCCCTCTACTTGCTTCCTGATCCTCTCTTCTTAGTGCAAAAGAAATTAAAACACTCACAAGAAAAAACAAAAAATTAAATACTGTCAGCCAGAGAGTGCTTTTGGTAACATAAGCTGAACATTTGATGATACAATCACAAACCTAGGAGCTTCTTAGCACAACAGATACGTGGCATTACATCAAGTACTGCTTGCTATAAAATTCCAAATTTCAAATGTACTATTTTCATTGCACAGCTGTTCCCTGTAAAGAGAAGGGTAGCAATTCCTGAATATTCCTTTTTGTGTTGCTTCTTCAAAATGCAGTCAGTATTCTGAAAAGCAAAGGGAAGCAGTTGATGTTCAGAATATGCTGTATTTAACTAGCCGCAGGATAATACTTGTAAGGAGGCATGGGATGCTACCTCTGTGGAACTCCCGTTTACTGGATTTATTGAACTTGTGATGAAGCTGTTTAGTTAGCTGTATTTAACAGACATGTAGCTCAGAATGAGATGGTAACAAGAAAGTCTCTACAAACCTTATCCTGTCAAGTGTGATAATGGAGACCTCTGATAGGCAGGTTAGAAGAACATGTTAAGAGAGAATTTGCTCAAGTGAAATTTAACATGCAACTGCTGGATGATGTGTTCAGTCTCCCTGCAGAGTGTATCTGTAAAGAGATATATTTCCTGTTAGAGACTTTTTGTGCAGATGGATTGCTTTATGCTTAAAGGAGTATTGAAAAATTGCTAGTTGGCAATCATGAAATTGCAGCCTGAACCTTCAGCCTGATGTTAGGATATTTCTACGTTAAAACTACCCATGGTTATGTGGACTGTATGTGTAATGTCCTGTGGTGGTGATCCAGTTCCGAGTATCTCCATGGAAACTTTAGTATCAGCCTCTTGCACATCACTAATAATTTGACAGAAATCAGAAAGTTAAACAATGGTATCTGCAAGAGAGATATATGTTGGAGAATACTTCTCTGTGTCTAAACATGTGAAAATAGCTCAGGTTTATGGTTTTTCTCTCCAGGGTTGGAAAGAGTTAGACTTTCCCTAGAATTCCACTTTCAAAGTTTTATTTGCATGGTAGAATTTAATCATCTGATTGATTCTGTTGTCTTCAGTTACTTCAAGCATGTATGTTTGGCAGGTACTTCATGCTTTGTGAGCCTTATACTGCTCACCCTCATTTACAATGGTGAATGGAAAGAGAAGGCAATCATCTCTCTACTTTGATTCATAGAATCTGTGAGTGAAGTCTTGGATGTTGCAGCTCCTTCTGCCCATGAGGAAAACTTAGACAGTGGCAAGGAAGGAGTAGCCTCAGCAGCTCAAGAGCTTTCTGACACAGCCTCCAAGAGCCAGGACGCTGATGCTGAGGAGTCGTGGCAAACTGCAGAAGGTGCAGGAGTACAGCTGGGTCTGAAATGCAGTGTTCTGTCTCTGAAAAGTGCTGCTGACTGTGTGCACTGAACTACCTGCAAGAGCATGCAGATCTTGAGTGATGCAGTGTGGCTGCCCGTTATTGGCTGTGTTTGGCATCACAGTGTTAGCAGAAAATCTAACTTTGCAATTATATGCTGTGCAGTAGAAATAGGTTGTTCCTAAGTTGGATCGTGGTGGTGTGTTGAACTCAGTGCCCTGCTAAGTAAGTGGCTAGATGCAAACTTCATTAAGAACGAGAAATTCTCCTTGTGCTGCATGTAACACATTTTTTTCAACATCTGACTTAAATTTGAAAGGTAGAATTTTCTTAAATTGCATTGGTGTAAAGAAAAATATGGTGCATGTGGTATTAATAAACCTTGCAGTGTTTTGGTGGAGCAATAAACAATATTACATTATTGCTGTTGAAGTTGGATGATGTAACTGAATGCAAAGAAAAATGTGTGTTAAAGTCATCACTGTGGAGATTTTCAAAGGAGTTTAGAAGTTTGGCCTCTAAACTCCTTTAAAATTAGAATTAAAAAGCTAAATGAAAAAAATATCTCTGTATGCCCAACATGACTTTGTAAAGTGTATCCCTTTAGCCCAAAGAATCCTTTGGACTAAAGGAAACAACTTACTTGACTATTTGTCCTCAAATGAGTTGTTTCCAATGTTTCTCATTGGTGTTTTGTCTCCATTTTCAGTTTCTGAGGAGGAGAAGACACCTGAAGAACTTGCTAAAGATCCCTAAAGGTACACAGATCAGTTGCAACATGTGGTTTCCTGCTCTTCACCTATTTTTTTTTCTCAGTTAGTGGCAATTGCAGCATGTGGTAAGTCTGCAGATGCACTCTGATGGTGAATTTGCATTTCTGCTCCCAGCAAAAAGAGAACGTTATTGAAGTATTTCTTAATTTTTGGGAACCATTACTGGCATCTTTTAGAAGCTAGGGAGCAAAAATTTCCCATGTCCGTTGTCATGCTGGGTATTTATTTATAGCTTTATCTTAGTCTCATGCAAACTGGATAAAGGCACAAGAGTTGTACCTTTCTTCTAGGCAAAAACTATTCTTTGGACATTTGGTTTAAATGATATACCTGCTGAACTTCTGAATTATTGTTCTATACAGGTAAAGCAAGAGCGCTCTGGACTGTTTTATTTTAAATACATTTTTTCTTGATTAGTCTGTCTGCACTTTTAGCCTGTGCTAATGAAAAATACTGAATATAATACTCATTCTATTTTGCTAGTGTCTTTGTCAGTTGGCTTTGGTTTTTTTATTGTCAGAAAAGTTGTGCCTTTCGTGGATGTTATTTTTGCTCAAAGTGAAAGCTTAGGGTACCTGAGGATATCACATAAGAAAACCAAGTTACCAAGAAATTCTCTCCACTCTGGAACACATAAAAGCAGTGATACAGAGAAAGAAATGGAGTTAGGAATCTTTGTTTTTTCCATGTAAACATCTGGCGACCCTACAGACTGTTGCATTGCTATTCCAGATTTTCATTTAGACAACAAATACCCAATACAGCCAATTCAATTAATGAAGGCAGAGACAGTAATTGGAAAGGGTGGGAGTGGCAGGGAAAGCAAACTGTAGGAAGCACCTTTGATGGAATAAATTGAAAACAGGTGAGAAAATAGATTAATATGCCACCAGAATACAGGTCCACTGAATACTGTTTAAACTGCTTGGACTGTTTTTGACCAAAAAAACCCCCTTTCATGAGTATAGCATTACAAGGTTACAAAAGGGTCTCTTACTGAGTTCCAATTTGATCTTGTTGGAGGGGGGGGGGAAAGAGATTTATAAAACATTTTACTACTTAATGCTGGAAGATTACTGGCTGTCATTTTACCAACATACAATTCAAGAACCGTATTGCATTCCCAGGCAGGAAAGAATCTTTTCTGTCTTTTTTTTTTTTTTTGTTTTTCCTTGTGTGTTTGTGTTTCTTTTGATTGTAAGCACTTTGGAGCATGAAGCTTAACTTTTGCATTAGAAACATTATACTTTTTAAGGAGTTGGAGGCAAAGAAAAAGAAACAAGAAGAATGTTTCACATTAACAAGAATGTTAATATGAGAATCGAATCACTATCCAGTCAACTTTTTTAAAAAATGCTAATTATTTGGTGAAGGGATAGAAGTAGTAGTAATGGATTAAATCCTCAGAGAAAGCCATAAGTTGATGCTGAGAGCGTGCCTGAGTAAGTAATATACAGTTCTACTGTGTGTGGCTGTTGGCCCCAAACTGACACTGCTGTGAAGCTACTTATATCAGTAATCTCAGCAAACACAATTGGTTTACTTTGTGCTTAAAGTTAAGCAAGTAGCTATTGGTAGAAGTCAGACTTAGTGCAGTGTGTCCAGCATGCAGGGGAATTCACTTACACCTGAGCAATGCAGAAGAAGAGGAGGGATTCCTTGAAATCAGGCTGCTTTGGTGGTAGCAAAACTCATTTTCACAAGCCATCAGATAAGCCTGGTTTACAGAGCAGTAGTGGTTATATTCTGTAACTCACTTAACCCACAGTCACATTTACAATGTGCTCGGAATGTTTGCAAAGAAAAAGACCTGATGAGTGGTGTCTGTTGCTCAAGATCATCTCTTGTTGCTTCCTCTAAACCAGATTCTCTTTTCTCTTTCTCAATAAGCAGTGCTGAATCCTTCGGAAAGTTTAATGGAAATATTTGTGGCAATCAACCAGCTGATTCCTGTGTGAAACCTCATACTCTTCCTCGGAGACATAAAAGAAACTGTGTGGTTTGTCGTACCATGCACTGCTCATTAGGACCAGTATTCAGTGCTGCAACAGATGATTTAAGTTGCTTAGAGGGACGCTTTTGTGATTAACATCTCTGCTGTAGGAAGTAGCATCCAGTCAAACTGTCAAAGCACCACTCAGCATGTCCTAAATACTCGTGCTAAGAAGAGAAGCAGTAGGCTTAACTAAACCATGCCAGCTGAACTCCTTCTAGGTCTTTGTTGTCTCATTACGTACATTGATTTCTTACTTTTGGTACAAACTGTTGTGCATAGTTATACCATTGTAACATTCCAAGCTAAAATGTAAGTAAAAAGTTTTAAGATCAAGTAAAAATATTTTTAAAATTACCTGTTAGCATTTTTAAATTGGATCATGGGGAAAATAGCAACCTGTTTGCTCTCAGGTTTGGATTTGTGGTTGTAAGCATAGGACGTCTGGCTGCACATGAACTAATTTTTCCCTGCATAAACATTTCATATACTATCCTTCCTTGCACAATAATATCCAGGACTAAACATTGTTAAGGCTCCTGCTTTGAGAAGAAAACCTGTAGTATCAAGAAGTACTTTATAGCATGACAATCAAAATAACACCAGTTGATGCTGTCATCATGGATCGAAGTGATGGCTCCTGCCTTGGGGGTGCTGGGCTCTGCTCCCACCAAAGCTCATCCAGCTTGCTGTTGTAGTCTTTCTGTGTTGTTCTGTCTCAGCAGTGGTGTAACAACATGGAGGTTTGGGAGAACACTTTTGTACAGATCATGAGCCATTTATGCTGTGGTAAAGCTCCTCTCCAAGCACTTGCAGATGGCCACCAAAATCCCCATGGAAGGCTATGCAACAGGTGCTCAAATGGACAAGGGCTCTTAGAGACTAAGAAAGAACAGAATAGCTAAATAATCTTGTTTTCTTAGTATTAACTTCGTAAAGAATACATCTATTATGAATAATGGCTTTGTATGACACTGTTCTCCTAACCCTCCATTGTGCTACGTGCATGAGTGTGCATGTAAGACAAAACGCTGAGACCCATGATAGCCATCACAGAATGGCAATAATTCTAAGCCAGGGCCAAATAAGGTATGCTATATACTATTTATATAGAAAGTGTGCCTTATGAGGTGTATCTGACTCTTTTCTCTTCAAGCAGAACTTTGGAAAATGTTGAAAGGGAAATGACAGCATTATGGCATTCCTGCCTATGGCACAAAGCAACACATGCTGCTTCCCCTCCCCGTAAAGCAAATTATAATAGTGTTCCAACAAAACAATAGCCTGTTGCCCCTGGACCTGCTTAGGAATAACTGGAATAATGCAGAGGCAAAAGCAGGCTCCTGAGCTTCAAGAAGACACATGACAGCCCTCTGCTTAAAGGATAAAGCCCACTGTGATTGAAAGCAATTTTTGTAGACAAAGGTACTGGAATAAAAGTCTTAGACTGACATTTTGTTGGATAAGAGTCTATCTTTATTTATCTGGTAGATTAAGCATCCTGTAATGGATGCATACTCTTAAATATTCTATTTCTTCATTTCCACTAATTCCCAGTGAAAGAAGCTGGTTTTACTGCAGCGTGCAGTAGGGTTTCTGGACCTTTATCTCTGGAACTGCTGTGGTACATGGCAAAATATGATAGCCCTTTGGAACAGCTGCCTGAAGGATTGAATCACAACCTGTGGTGAGCTTTCCAAAGCTTTTAATCCCTTCAATTAAAAAAAAAAAAAAATTAGAGTCCCAGGATAGCTTTATGTAAGAGATCCTCTTTTTTGTGTTTGTTTGTTTTGTTTGGGTTTTTTAATTAAAAAAAAAAAAAAAAAAAAAAGAAAGACACTATTCCTGAAAGCCAGAGGAACTAGGAATATATTATGAACTCTAGCTGTGATGACATGTAGCACAGCGTGGTCTGCTTCAGCACTTGATTATCCTTGATTAAAAACAGAGATATTTTGCAATTCACACAGGCCTGGCTGTTGTTGGCTATTTTTATGTCTTGCTGATATGGAGTCTAATTACCACATAAATGAATAATATTCTGTCCTTCACCTTCAAAAAAGTGAATTTTTGAGTTGCTCCACAAAGGTGGTGATGAACCATAGGAAATGTTGGGAGGGTGTTGAAGTGGCTCATTAAGGAGAGCAAGGCCACAGCAGAGAGCAGACATAACACAGGAGTAAAGGAGATGGGAGAAAAGGTTTGTTCTCGAGAATACATTTCAAAGGCTGAAATAAAACTTGAGATTCATGAATTTGTCCAAACTGCTCATTGCTCCTTTGCTGTCAGCAAGTATCTGACAAGAGCTGACAAAGCATTTCACCTCCCTCTAGCACTAGTTACCATGAAGGGGGACAGGACAGCCTGTTACTGTTGAAAATTCTGGAGACAGATGAAGTCCACCTAACAGTTTCGGGTTTACTCTTTGCTTGTGTTGCTGTAAGTATAGAATTTCAATTTTATATTACTTTGCTCCTTCAAATATAAGACAATTACTCCAAAAGATAATTCAAGCTGCAAGAGAGTACTCAACACTTGGAAACTCTGAGAGTAGAATACTTTAATCAATATTTGTTGTGCCTGTGCAACAAACTTTGATGACGTGATAAGATACTACTTTTTATCTGTTTTTCTAGAAAAAAACCCCAAGCAAAACCAAACCAAAAAGCAAAAAAAGCGAAAGAAAGACAAAACCCCAATGAACTCCAAACAAGCCAAGAATATGCTGTGATTTTTTTCCTCACCTGTTGGCCTCTCTTCCTCAAAAATTTTGAACCAACTAGCCACCCCAACTCCTGTTTTCCTGACAGGTGGGAGGGACACAAGGTTCCTACCGTTTGAGTGATGACTGAGGAGATCAGTAGCTAAAATAAGTTACTTGTGTTTTTCAGCAGATAAGCAAATATAAGGTGCACCTCTGTAGCATTGGCTACAATCAGCTGCTGTAGGTGCTATTTCCTCTCTGCGGGTGGTGAAACACCGAGCCAGCAGCTCTGCAGGAGAGAGCTGAGAGATTACAGGCACGTATGGGGTGAGAGAAGACAAGCAGGGACAGAAGGAATATTGTGTGAAAGGACACAGGAGCTCACTTTGCTGCACGTGCTCATTTCCATGGAGTGCCATCGCTGTGGCCACACGGACAATTCTGCTCTTAGGAAAGGTATTTCTTGGCTGTGTGCTTTTCTTTCTTGTCCTGCTCACCTGCTGCAGAAAATGGAAGGTGTGCAGGATGATGGATTAATTCCATCCCAGAGCGACAGACACCAAACATCACTGTGGGTAACTGGATTCTCCTGCATTTTGGGCTTTACTCCGTTGTTTGAAATGCTGCAGAAGGTATTGCCTCGTCCAACTTCACTGGAGAGGGAGAAGGGCTAAAACCAGAAGTTTCTGTGCTGGAGTTATTCCTGCTATTTGCTTGAACTACAGGTAGAAACAGCAAGATTTGCTTGTATTTCAGGTATCTCCAGATTTTCTGCACTTCCCCTTGACGTTGTATCAAACCCAAATGATGGCTTTAGCAAGCTCTAAAAAGCTCTTTGCGGTCAGTGCTTAAGAGCTTCTGCATAACAGATGTGAAGCTTCTGAGGAAGAGAAGACTTTTCTTAATGTGGTTAGTTAATTACTTGTATCAGCTTCATGTCCAGATCCAGTTGCTTAATTGCCTAATAATATTGTTTGTTTAGTGATAGTTTTCCTTATTTTAAAACCTTCCTGGCTTTAGTGATCTTCCAAAAGATACATGAGTGAGCTCTGCTTGTGCCCTAGGAAGAGTGTTTCTACATTAGCTTCTCTGTTTCATCTCAGGAAGTTCAGCTGCCTGTGCCTTTTCTTCTCAGTTCAGCAGTGACTGTGGTATGCAAACCAGTTAAATTAAAGGGGGAAATACAGAGAATAAGTGGAAGATGAGAGATGGTAATATGTATCCAGAGCATATGTCTTCCTTCTTTTTCTATCTCTGTAATTAAATTAAATTACTGAGGTCCATGGAGGTTCATTGATCAGCTTCTCATAATGTGATTTTTTTCTTTCCTGGCTGCTTTCTTCCTGCATACTACTTCTTTCTCAGTACTTAGTGGGAAATTTTATTCTCCAGTGAGGGCTAATTGAGAATAATTAACCATTGGACAACATGCACTCACATTACCAAGCAGAAGAGGGCAGTAAATCAAAAGCAGTATGATTACTAAAAACTGGAACAGAGAAAGAATCCTCCATCCCCAAAACCCAGAGCTGAACAATACAGGAAAAAATGGATACTGTATGCTTTTTTCCACTGGAGAAAATTGTCTTGATTTTTTTTTTTTTTTAATTGTGGTTTGGAGAAAATCCAAATCATACAGATACTTTTCCTTCCACTGTTTTAGTAAGTGACTAATTTCAAATGTAAAGTGTTTGGTGCTGAGGCTCTTAAAATGCAAAATGAGCCAAACCTGGAGTAAACGCTTAAGGCTTGACAGTTCTTGCCAATGGGAACACAATGAGGCTGGATGTGAATGACTTTGTTTCCATATAAATTATTAATGAAGTTCTATAAAATCAAAATCACTTTTCACTTACTACAAATATTGGCAACAGAAGAAAGTTACACAAAGTATTCAGTCTTAGTTACAAACAAAGGGAGAAGGACTTTGAAGTGTCTGAAGTTGTTACCTTACGAAAAAAACCATAATGGCTTGATTTCCACCCCCTTTCCATTCCCTTTCAGGATGTCTCTTCTCAGAATCTTGTGCTCTCTACCAGTTCTGAGATATCCTCACTCAGAGCTGTCCATATGAAGACATTTGCTGATTGCAGAGCTTGGCTGTTCCTAAATGAAAAGTAGTTTTCAACGTTAAAATAGTATGCTATGAAAAGACAATTATGTCTTTGAGCACAATTAGTTTTTATTTTTTCTTTAAGCCAAAACAAATGAAAACAAACTAGTTCATCTCTGTAAGGAATTTCTTCTTGTAAAACATCACAATTTCCAAAGGGTTTCCCTGTATAAGAGTGGTCCCTTGTGACCATTCAGTTTTCTGCTATGTCTCAACTAAGAAAACACATATGCCATGCACATTCCATGTATTTTTTGAGTGAAAATGAGGTAAAGTCCTCTTGCACACTTACTCTTTTATTTTTCTAAAATATTGCAATTGCTGTAAAGTCTAATACACAGCAACAAGCCACTTCCTCCTTTATTTCTGTGCAATTATTTCTTTCTTAAAAACAAGAAAAATTTATTCAAGAGTAAAATCCTGTCTGAAGCAGCCTTGTTTCATCACTGCACCGCTCCCTCACACTAATCACGTAGCTCCCATGCAATTAGTGGTGTTACAACCCCTTCTGAGGATCAGAAGCTTCTCATGCTTACCTGTTTTACAAGAAAAGTAGCATTGTAGCTTTAAGAAAAGGAAGGGGTGTGTTAGTTTTGTTTGTTTGTTTGTTAGGGTTGTTTTTAGGTCTTATTTTACTTTATTCTAAATTGTATGCCATTAAGGGAAAATTATAAAGGAGATGGAATGAATTCAGAGAGGATTAGGCTTAAACATGTAATTTAAAGGCCTTTACTGTAAGTTACAAGTTGCTTTAGTTGTCTACCATATGAATAAAATCATGCAGGTAGGTAGGAAGTTTAAGTAAATTTGAGTTAAGCTGATATTAGTCATGTGTCTTCATAGCACAGGAACCTTGCAACTAGTCTGAAATATTGCCTTAATTCTGTTGGATCTGGAATTATTCACAGATGGAATCTTTATTTATTTGATGTTTATCCTTGGTAAAAGAAATACATGAGTCGACAGATCTACAGAATTTAAAGTAGGTCCCATATCCCTGCAAAAATAACTCCAAAAGCTAGTTGGAACTAGACGATCTGTAATGTCCCCTCCAACCCAAAGCATTGTATGATTCTATGACTTGGAGAAACATTTGTTCCTCTGTCATGTATGAAACAGATATGCAGTGGCCCTTTCTGGACTCAGCGTTTGCAGTGTTGCCTGAGACTAGTACTGTGTCAAAATAGCCATCTCCATTTGGGATCTGTCCAACTCGATCCATTACAAAAAACCCGTTCTGCACTGGGGTAGAACAACTCCAGAACAGGACCTGTCCAGACTCCTGATTCTTACCATTCTGAGTGGTATTTTTCCACCAGCAATAATCTTTGAGCTCTGAGCTCACAATGTAATAGCTTTTTCTTTCCCCCCTCCCCCCCCACCACTATGAGGACTTGGTAGGACTTAGTCGTCATCTTTTATTAAAGCAAGACCACTCAGGTGTTTCAGAGTTGTGCTTGCTGAAGTGATCCCTTTTCTGACAAGCACATGCAATGAAATATCCATCCCTAACAGCCCATCCGAGATTTCCTCTCTGCTGGCACAGACAGCTCCAGTAATGTGCGAATCAGTAGCTGGCATGTCCTGTGGGAACCAAACAGAAAGTGGAGAAAACCTAAGAGGACTGCATGGGCCAGGTGGCAGGAAAACGAACAACATCAGCGTTACATGAGGAACCACTTACAGTGTGCCTTCAGAGCGCCCCTAAGTGATGGCCATGTCAGCCCAGTGAGTCCATGGAAGGAGTTACTGAGATTTGCAAAGCAGCTTTGGTTCATAAGGCTTTTGTTCAGCTGGCAGTGGGTTTTGAAAGAAGCTATCTGCTCTTCTCTGTGAAAAGGATCATGGCAAGAGGTGTTCTTCTTTTTCAGAGTTTTAACTTGGACCCATGGAAAGAACAGTAAGAAGAAAAATAAAAAGCCAAACCCAACTCAACAAACCCAAAAGAGTGAGCACATCAAGTAGGGACTAATCAAGCATGAAAGATGAAATTGACAGCACTTAGGTTTGTCAGGCTGCAAGAAAATTGTTGTTGAAGGCTAAAACTCCCACTCAGCAGGACACGTTTCCAGTCTATAACAAGGCAATTTTGACCAGGAACTCTTTAATGTTTTCCTCCGAATATCCCACCATTTTCTTGATTTGCTCTTTACTTCCATTTATTTTGTATTGCCATTTGCTATCTCAGATCTAAGTCCAAGGCCTAATAAATGTGAACTTCCATCGTCCATTGTTAATGAGTTTTTAACTTTACACCTTTGTTACATTTTTTAAATACAATTTGCATGCTAGAATATTAAAATAGTTACATTTTCTCCTGTGCAAACACTGAACATTATTCTACAGTTTCTAGCAGCAACGTGGATGTCAGCTACACTGTTAATAATTGAGAACTTTTTTCCCCACGTACTTTGTGTCTGGCTTTTAAAGGCAAACAAAAGATCTAAAATTGTTACCTCTTATCTCTGAAAGAACAGACAACTGAAATGTCATATTGGTTAATGTAAACTAGTAACAAAATCTGTAACTGATGATCTCCAAGTGTATGCCTTATTATATATCTGGCAGGCTTAGAGGGTAGTAAAAACTCAATTCTGCTGCGGTGTGTGCTTTATTACAAAGTGACAGCTAATTTAAATTTACACCTCAGTAGTGGCTGCTTACATAAGAGACTGCTGGCTGCACCATCTATTATTAGTAATGCCTGACTTGTTTTTGGAAAGAAAGAATCAGCAATGTTTCCATGCTTCAGGGCACAGGACTGATATTTTTAGTGCTACCTTTATTGTCAGGGAGATGTTCGTGCCATCTCTGAGGAAAGTAACTGCCCATGTTATATATCCTGGAAGACTCAAATTGTATGTAAACTGTAAAAGTCAGTCAGATTCCAGGGCCTAAAGGCTCCTGAAAGATCTTATTTCCTTAGGGAAGGAAGCTAATGCCCTGAAAATGCAGAGGGAATAAACACTGAAATGCATCAGGAAGAGGAGCCCAGAATTTTGGAGCAGTGAGTGGTAACATGCCTAAGGCAGAAACCAAGGACTGGAAATCAGACTTGGTGGAGGAGGAGACACACACGAGTGCCAAGGGAGATGCTGGTGGTCAGATGGAAACCGAGATGCAGCAGAGAGGTACTTTTGCACCCAGATGCAGATGAGGAGCACGTGCATGTGACTGTAGTGTCTGTGCACTGCTCAGGGCCGAAGGCGCCTGTTACAAGGAGTATTGTCAGACTCCTGCAATGTACAGGCACAGGGGGGCCTGAGTCAGTCTGAACAGAAACCTTCACCATAGGGCTCCTTACAGCAAGTGGCTTTGCAATGCAGAAAGTCTCCTTGGCAATGGGGGTTTTTCTGCCTGTAATGAAAATGTTACGCCTTCTCTTCAGCTAAAGCTCTTCTGTTTACTTCTGTGAAATGTAGAGAAAGACATAATGGTTAAAGTGCAATATTTGCAAAGAAGATCAATTCTGTTCAAAACTTCAGAACAGGCTAGCTCAAGACAGTCTTAATATGTACTTGCATTGTGAGCAGAGTCTGACTGTGTCTCATACTGTCAAGGGGATAACAAAAGCTGCATACTCAATTTATCTGGCTTCAAAACCATGGGCTCTAGAAGACAGCTGTGATGGGTAAAACTGGGAGCCAGCACTTCAGCAGGTCACTGCCTGGAACTGGCTCTGTACACCTGAGGTTCCACAGCTGATCATGTTGCAAAATGTGGAATATGTACAAAATTTTTTAAGAAAGGATGTTCATTGATGATCTTTGTACACTTTCAAACCTAATCAATAAGAAGGGAGATTTAATCTGTGAAACAGAGAGCAGCTAACGAGCTCTGAGTGATGTCCATGTGTCAGAAAAATAAATTACTTGTTGACAGAATAGCTTTGTTAAAGTTTAGGCTGGACATGCTTCAATGATCTCAGCCTGGGGGAGGTTCACAAAGCTTGGGAAGAAGGATGTACCGCTGATAGTGGATACCAAGATGCAGAATTTATGGGCCATCTGGCAGAGCTCCCAAGATAAACCAGAATAAACCCAACTCAGCAACTGTGCGGGAATCAGCTCCGGCTGCGTGAAGGGTAATTCCGGCAGGGGGAGATGGGAACAGGCGACTCATGGACCACTGAGCCAGGAGACCCACCGACCCAGGAGAAGAGAGACACCGAGCGTGCGGACTAATTACTATGAGAAGAGAGAGCATCATTAACCAATAGAAGCCAGAATACTAATTAATAAGAGAACTATGTAACTTGTAGCCAATGAACGCTAATTCCTTTGTCTGCTAAAACGCACGCATAGTAAAAGCTTTCGGTAGTTGGGGACGCTCGCATCGTGTAAGCCTGATGAACAATGCCTCCCTCCCGCACCAGGCTCCGCGTTCGGGGAGCTCCGGACACACGGGCAGAGCCCGTTCCGCCTGTGAGGGTTCCCCGCCGCCCGCGGGGCTGCGAGCGCGCTCCGGGCGCAGGCACCTGCTGAGGGGGAGCCGCGGTGGTGGCCGGGCTCCCGGTGCCGCTCGGCCCGGAGGAGGGCGGACGGTCGGTCGGTCACACGGACATACGGACGGCGGGACAGAGACAGAGAGGGACGGACGGACAGAGGGGCAGCACCGCGGCCACGGGGACGATCCCCACCGGCCCCGGCCGCGGCCCCGGCGGGCCCCGCGCAGGC
>JAWWEU010000125.1:10512405-10531292 GCA_035583155.1 Acropternis orthonyx | reverse complement strand
GGGGGCAGGACGGAGGGGCTGGGGCCGCCCCTCTGCCTCTGCCCCCGTTCCCTTTGCCCCGGGTCCTCCCGCCCCGCTCCCCTCTGCCCCCGCTCCCCCCGGCCGGGTCCCCCCGGCCCGAGCGGTCCGTGCCCTGCGGAGCGGGCGGTGCCCGCCGGCTGTCAGTGTAAACACGGCCCGGGGGGGGCCGCGGCCTGCGGGGCCGGGGCGGCGGGGCGGGGGCAGCGCGGTGTTTACGCGGGGCCCCGGCGGAGCGCGGCAGGCCGGGCGCTCGCTGTCATGTGTGCCCGCCCCGCCCGGCCCCGGGAGCGCAGGGCGACCCGCGCCCCTCGCAGCCCGCACGAAGGGCCGGAGTCTGCCGTGGGTTTGGTTAAACCCTGTCTTTGGAGCGCTGCGCTGGGTGAGCCCGGTTCGTGTTTATCTCTTGCCCCTTTTTGGCCGCGTTCCCGCTTGTCTCGCTTTCACCGCTTAGCTAATTCAGTTCTTCGTTCTGCGTGCTCCCTCCCTTACGGCTGGGCACTGTCATCTTCCCTGCCACTTTCCTGTAATCATTTAACTTCTCTAGCAGAGACAGCAAAACCTTACTTTACACACAGCCAGTTTGTGAGGATGGTTCTGATCCAAATTCCTCTCCCTCCTACTTTTGACTCCGTCTCTGACAGTGGACAGGATCGGTTGTTTTAGGAAAGGTTCTGGGAACAGGATGGTTATTTTGTGTGGTACCATCAGTGACAGACATCTCTCCGGTTTCAGTAATATCTGGTTCAGAAGGTCCCTAAACTTTACACTGTTACGCGCGTCTTTGTGTTCGATAGTCTCATAAGCCATTCAGGAGCTTTACCTCTGTAAAGCTGCTGGACTTAAATGTTACAAGTTTTTTTCACCTCTAGAATATCCTGTGAACGCTGATTATGGAATTTGCATGCACTGCTTCCTTTTAGTGTGCGTATTGGGGTTTTTTGTTTTTTTAAACCCACATCCTCACGATTTAATTTAATCGTCTCTGCCCCTTTATTATGTAAAACGATGAATAATTCCTCCCTGCTCTGGCTTGTAGGGGAGTGGAAATGGTTGTTAAGGACCAACAAACGACTCGGTGGAAAGAGAAGTGTGGGTACAGAGTAAGGGTGTGTGTCTGAGACTTCTGTCAGAGGGAAGAGAAGGTTTCAGGCTATCTTTAAATAGAGAGCAGTGGGAAGAGAGCCTGCTAATAGGATGAAATACGGGAAGGTCCAGAAGAAGCCTGCTGAAGCCACAAAGGTTTTTGCAGAACGTTGTTAGTTTCTAAGTGATTATAAGCTTGTATGTTTTGGGGCTCATCAGCTTTAGCTATTGAGTTTTCAGAGCAAACTTCAGATGTTCGGATTATCAAATTAAATATGTATGGAAGGAGTTCCTCTAATTTCTTACTGAATTTGATGCATCATTAATTTAATCCAGCATAATAATTGCTGTGTATTCAGCAATAAAATTATTCTTTTGTTGTGTGGAAACTTGTGAAGTATGGTGTGGCCAGGACTACTTTGCCGATTCCTTATTTTGATTTCCTTTTCTATAGCTTTTAATGATTGGTGTAGTTTGTAAGGTACTATAAATTGCACGGATTGTCTGTTTTGTTCCCCTGTCCTTGTGGATGTAAAGATTTACTTTGTATCCTCTTTTTGAGTATACGCCTTGATTCTTTAGCAACAAATTTATTTTTTCACTCAGCCAGCTTTTTCAGTAACTTTTCAGTTTTTAGACTTGTTCTGAGTCTCAAAAGAAAAGTTAATTCTCCATTTCTTCTGCACATGCCAGTGTGAATCAGTTAGCCAGAGCTGTAAAATATTATCTGGGAAAACACCTTAAAAAAACCTCTTCAGTTGACAAAATTTTTTTACAGAGCATGCTATGGTTTATATGATGCATCAGAGTGATCGTGGCATTTACTGCTATATCTGAGGTGCTGTCTGTGAACGACCACCCTTATGAAGCCTTGTTACTGTTAATGGGATTCTGCAGTGATCTTGGCCAGTGTATTTCTGCAAAATTAATTTTCAAGCCAACTTTCTTAACCTTTTTTTTTTTTTTTTGATTAAACCAAAAGAAGGCCTTTTTGAGGGGGGAAAAAAAAAAGCTGTGTGTGATGCTACTGATGGCTGCAGTCCTGCTCTTGTGGTTGCATCTGTGTAGGTATCTGCATAAATCTCTCCTCAGGATTTGGGATGCCAGCTGAATAAAAGGGGGACATTGTTCCAAGTACTCTTCTGGTGGTTCTGAGTGCTGTGGGAGCAGCTGCCTCTGGTCATTGCTGCCCAGACTTCTGCATGTTTGTCTTGTTTCTGTGTATGGGCATCTTTTTTTGAATCACTGGGGTTTGGGTTTTTTTGCTTGCTTGTTTTGTAATTAAAATGAAAGTGTACTAAAACTATTTGCAGATTTATATTTAGAGTTTTGTTTTGAAGCCAGTCCTAAATAACTTCACTTGAAGCCTGGCCTAGTAGAGGTGATGCTCTGCTATCCTTTCCACACTGTTTTTTCAATTATTATTTGTAATTCTGTTGAGCTGCATGTTTGCTTCTCTGTTAACTTGGTAGGTGATTATGCACAGGGGGATCAACTTAAGCTACTGTTTTTTGGTGTGTTCATCACAGCTGTGATTTGCAGTGCTTTTAAGCTTTCTGCTGAAAACATACACGAGCCATTTGAACTTCTTGTAGGCAAACACTCGGATACACAGTGTAGGTCATATAAATGCACTATTCAATATGTGAAGGAACTGTTTGGTATTTTGCAGCCTTTATGACAAGTCCCCTGGAACCTCTGAAGATGTACATGCTCTAATTGGTTGTCTTGACCAGTGAAATTATCACAAACTTGAGTCTTTGTTGTGTCTTTTATAGTGGCAAACAGTTATAAACTTCTTGCTGTTGAGGCAAAGAATTAAAGATTTAGATTTTTTTTTAGTTTGGTTGTCTTTTTAATTAGTTTATTTGGGGATGGGAGCACCTAGATTAATTTTTATTTTCCCATGAGATATGTATAAAAATAACAGATGATGCAGCATAGCTCTTTTTATGGTTTTCAGGGTTATTCCAGATGTTTCAGAATTAGTTTTTCTGTGCATTTTCCATCACCCGGAAGAACAGGAGCTGATGTCAGAACTGTAACAAAATGATTAAATCATTTCTTTTGGAAACATAACTTCTTTTTTCTCTCCCTCTCTGATGTTATCCCATATTTTGCTTTGTTGTAAGCATCTATCTAGAGAGGAATTAAATTTGTAGTGTGTGATTTTTGTTTTTAGTTTTTAAATCTTCTTGTGTGTTGTTCTGTAATTCAAAACTAGTTGTACTTTGAACGAGCTTCTCTGCTGTCTGGTTGTATCACTGGGGACAGTCTGGTCTCTTACAAACCTGAATCATCTCTTGCTTTAAGAATCTGAGCCTAATTGTCTTCTGGCCTTTTATCTCAATTACCTTTGGGAAATGTGAATTTTGGAACTGATTTCTTAAAGTGGCCAGGCAGTTTTTTTCTTTTACAGGAGTAAATGAGTTGTGACTTGCTAGGGAGAGGATGGGGAATAGATTCAGTGTTCTGCTGAAATTTGAGGGAGAAGCAAAAAGTCTTCCACAAAGACATACTGCTTAGGGAAAGGAAAGGGAACCAATGGTTCATTCAAAAACGGCCGTGTCTGCAGGAATCTCACGTACATGTGGGTGTGAGGGGTGTGTTTGTGCCTTTCCTTTAACTTAGAGCTTCTAAACCAGACCAAACTGAAGCTGTTTTAATGTCCCACGTGCTGACCAGTTGGTTGCCTTTTTCTCCATCCTGCCAGAGTTTTGGAAATGTTACTGAATAGCAAGACACTCAGTATGAAATTCAGATGTTCAATATAAAGACTTTGGGTTTTGCCTGGCTTGTTCCATAAATGCAGTCTGAAGATACCATCCCTTTTAATGACTGCTGAGATCTAATGTCTCACACATTCTTCTGTAGACTTTCCCCTGCAATGGTCTTACTATGAATTTCCGCCGCAGCTGGAAAATGAGTTCCTGCATTGCCCTGTCTTAATTTATACAGGTAGTTGGTAATTCATGTAGAGATAAATCAGCACAAAAACAATCTAAACTTCTTGTAACCTAGGAGACATAAATGCATATTTTTGAGATAACTTGAACACAGTATTGAATGTTTTCAGTTTCAACACTTTGGCAGTTATTTGGCCACCTGTGGGATTATAGGACATAAAATATAAATGTACAGTAGATGTGGTCTAGTATATGACTGTTCATTTGCATTAATATTCTGCATGAGAATGAAAATAATTTTGTGACATGCTTAGGCAAAGGTACTCTATGAAGCACTGCAGGTTCTTATGTAGCAAGTCTGAGTTGCAGGAATAACACTGATTTTGAAACTCTTTGGAGGCTGTGTTTCCAAATTAAAATATAATTTTCTTTCTTTGGACTTCTCCTTTGGATTATGATTGCTTGGTGGTATTTCTAGCATGGATGTAAATGGAAAACTGTAGAAGAGGAAAAAGTTTTTGCAAGAAAACTGATTTTTTTTTTTAATTTTTCCTCCTGATTGATTATTTTAGTGTATTCGTAAAGAGCTGTTTTTCTGCTTTGCATGTTTCTGAATTTAAAAGAATTTTGGAAAAATTGATAGGCAGGCAAGGAGTAGGCTTTTTGTGCTAAAAACCTGGAGGGTGACAGGTATATATGGCTCCAAGGGATGCCTGTTAAAGGCTTTCCAGCTCGAGTCTTGTTTGGGGAACAGAGGTGGTCTAGGCTTTCTTTTTCATCCTGAAAATGTTGATAATCAAAAAAGGTGGTGCTAGCTTTACAAATGAAACAATGGAAAATCAAGTATTAACTGTGGGGCTTCTTTTGTGCTGTTACAAATGAAATATTGTTAGGTATGAATTGTGCTTTGTCATGTAAAGTTGACTGCCTGTGTAGGCAAAGAAAGCCTTATTTTTTTTTCTAAATTGCATATATTTTTTCCTTTCTTTTGAAATGTATCTTGTGTTTATTCTGCTGCTACTATGATAGTGATTTAACGTGATTTCCCATTCTTTGGTTTTATTCTGTGAGGATTAATTCTCAAGAAAGCTTGTATTGAATTTATTCTCCTTTTTGTATGTAAGGGTGATAAATATAGATACCTTGCTCTGTCGTGTCAGTGTTTTTGGTTTCTTTAAAATTTATTTTATTTTTTATTTTCATTTGGTGTGTTGCTTGGCTGTTTGGTTGGCTTTTTGGTGTGTTTTTGCAGTAACCTGCCACACACTGTGTGGCAACTGACTTTGTGCTGTGTTGGTACAGCAATATAAATGATGCCTTTCTGAGCATATTTTTATAACAGGCTGAAGGATCCCTAATACCTTGATGAATTAAAGTTTTAAAACAGTTGTTGCACTGTTTAAAACAGTACTTTTTTGTTGACTTTCTTGCTTAGTTGACATCTGGGTGAGGAGATCACCAACTGTAATTTTTGGTGGTGCACCTAAGCTGTCATACCCATAGGAAGTGCAGTTACTCTGCGTGAATCCAAACTAGCTTTTCCCTATATGTGCAAGATTAATTTTGTTAAAGCTGTCTGCCTGGTGCTGAAAAGCAGACTTGTTGAATTTGCCCACTGGAGTACTGATTATAATTCTTTTCTTCAGTATGTATTAGAAGATTCTCTTTCCTTGCAGACCTCAGTGATCGTGCTAGCTTTCTAAATGGATGAATTTTATTAAAAATGTTGGGCTAAATTCTGGCTTCTGTTAAAAAGCATTGATCTCAGTGGAGTTGCTTGCAGTGGTAATGGATAACAGATTGGGTTCTTGTGCCTCACATGGAACATGGGCTTTCTGTTGTACAACCAAGAAGCCTTAGTTGCACCTTGAAGTAGTAAACTGCTCCTCACGAGCTGAAGTATATGAAAGGAGATTATTTGTCTCTTTCAAAAGCAGAGTATGGGTAACAGCAGCTGGTTAGAAACAAAGAACTGCTGTTAATCTAGTTTTAAAAAAAAAATCACAAAAGATGAAAGTTGTATATCTTTGTAAGTTCAATGAGTCCGTGGTACACCCAAATTGAAGCATTATGATGTGGAACTACATTTTTAGACTCAAAAGAATTTCTCCTGTAGGGCAAAAAAAATGTGAACTGCTAGAATACTTAGTATTTCAAAGAAGACTCTCGATTAGAAGTTAGGCATGTGTTTGAAATGTGTAATAAATATGCATTGCTTTAAAAAGGCAGTATGTTTGAAAGTGTTATGAAACTTTATGAAACCAGTAGAGCAAAGAAGAAAATGTGATTAAAAAATAATCTGATAATTTAATATGAAAGCAATAACTAGAAAATCTGCACTAACTCAAATGTACGTATGTCTGAAAAAATAAGTTAATATTTGATCTCAGTGAGAAATTAACGATTCTGGCTGAAATTGCAAAGAACCAAACAGCAGTTGTGTTCTCTGAGTGTTAAAGGTTACTGTGACGCTTGTGTTGTATGGCAGCATTCACTGTTAACTTCACCAAGGTCAGCACATTCTGTCCCATCTGTTGTGCTTGCTGATATCCTGTTTTGATGTAGAGATACAGCATGGAATAGATTTCTGAGACATTGGAAGACTTTGGGGTATAAATTATGTAAATAACTTAAAATTATTTTGTGTTTCAGCAACCTCTGTCTAGCTGTTTAACAGCAGCGGATTATGAATTCAAGCCTTTGATATCCTGATAACAGCTCTCAAAGAATCTTCAGGGGATGCACCATGACATCAGCAGTGATTGACACTGGAGGCCCTGGCCTGGAGTTCGACAACAATGGGAGCAAAACCCAAGAGGTTAGAAAAATAAATAGCATTTATTTACTGTCAAACTTTGCCCCTTGAAAGAAAAATTCACTGTAAACTTGCTGCGAAAGCAAGTAAAATGAATTTGAGATTGTTGTGTAAGGAGGAAAGAGAGAAGCCGTTTTTCAAATATCTTTTATTAGAAGAATTTGTTGTCACAGAGAAGTGGAAGCAGTAAGTTTTGGAGTCTGCAGTACAGCTGTAGACTTGGTTTACAAAATTATATTCTATACTAAGCATTTCTTTAAAGATCTCAGATGTGTCTTGAGGTATAGAACAAGTTGAAAAGAACACTACAAGGACCTCTTCTAAAGTTAGCCAACACAACATATTTGGTTGCATTTTGCATTCTTATCAACAAATAATAAATATATTTTACTATCCTGTAGCTTGTAATAAATCTGACAGGGTTCCACTTCTGCAACACTTTAATTGATTATATATGCTTTTACAGACATTTTGTGCTTAAATAGGTAGAGATAAGCATATGGGCTTTGAAGTAGTCAGTTCTTCTGTGATAGCTTACGTATTTAATCCAAAACATGGGTGTTCATGAAATACAGGTCAGATGTAGGTATCTTCCAGTACACACAAAAAGCCTTGATTGTGTTTCATCAAGCAGAGGGAGAAGAAACACTTCCCACAACTGAATGACTACATTAGAAAGCTCTTTTCCAGTATCTTCAAGCTGTTGGTCTGATGCTTTAAATTTTAAGTGCTTAAACCCAGGAAAATATCTTTGAGATTGAGGAAGGTCCCCTTGATGACTGATAAGCTGTCTTTTATTCTTTGAATCTCTTGCTTTAGAAGAAAATTTTCTTTAAAAGTCTTATCATTATTCCATAAAATATGTAAGAGCATAGGAGGAAAATATTGATGTAGAGTTCAATAGTGCAGTATTTAGAGCATTTTTTTTTCTTTTCTTTCCTTTTTTTTTCTTTTCTATAGGAAAATGAGCCAGTCTCTGAATTCCCAGCAGTGATTGTGGAGCCAGTTCCTAGTGCCAGACTAGAACAGGGTTACGCTGCTCAGGTCCTGGTTTATGATGACGAGACTTACCTGATGCAAGATGTAGCAGAGGAACAAGAAATTGAGACTGAAACTGTGGAAACAGGTAGACTTACTTGATTTTTTTCTTCCATGAGGCTTTAGCACTTTTAGAAGTCCCCAAGGAATGTGACTTTGTATTTACCCATGGGATGGAGGTCCTGACCTGGGTTCACATCTCTTCCCTCTAAACTTAGTTTTGCTTGGCTTGAGTGGTGACAGGATTACCTTGGCAGGTAAAAATGTCACCTTATGTTCAGGATGCTGCAAACTGTCATGAGCAGGAAGATCTTAATTTATGTCTTTGTTACTTGTGCAGGGAGTTAGCTAGGCAGCTAAACTTGGAGTTTTTAAAAATCAGCGGAGCTGGGAAGCTGGTTAGAATTCAGTTTTATGATGTGTGTGGGCCAAATAATTGCAGAGTAGCTGGCAATATGGACTGTGTGGCTCTATTTACCCTGTCTTCCTGTTCATCCCTTGCTATCCTGCCTTTTTGATCCAAGACTGGGTTTTTTTGCTGGTTTGATGGCAGGAGTGTGGGGCTAGGGGGGATGGAGTTGGACTCTCTTTTTATGAGCAAAAAGCCTAATACACTGACAGTAACTCATCTCTCTGGTAGAATATCAAGTTAGGAATGAAGCAAGGAGTAGAGCTTTGGTGTTAAAAGCTGAGCTCTTTAGTGACAAGCACATCTCTTCCTGTACACCCTCTCTCCAAAGAGCACCATTGGGAGGTTCGCACTTCCTGAGGGGCACCGAAGTCTGTTGAAAGTGTCTGAGAAAACAAAAGTTGTGCTGCTCTCACAGCCTAATTACACTTGACTGCTGGGCTGCTGCTGTGCTGTGATTCACAGAATCACAGAATATGCTGAGTTGGAAGGGACCCACAAGGATCATCGAGTCCAGCTCTTTGCCCCACACAGAACCCTCACCCAAGAGTCACACTATGTGCCTGAGAGTATCATCCAAATATCTCTTGAACTCTGTCAGGCTTGGTGCTGTGACCACTTCTCTGGGGAGCCTGTTCAGTGGCCAACCACCCTCTGGGTGAAGAACCCTTTTCTAATATCCAACCTAAATGTCCCCTAACACAACTTCAGGCCATTCCCATGGATCCTATCACTGCTCACCACAGAGAAGAGATTAGTGTCTGTCCCTCCTCTTGCTTTCTTATGTTGCTTCTCATACCTGTTGAACTTCTTTAGCCATTTCAGTATGCTAAGTTTGCAAGAAAAATTAGTAAGGAGACTTTCAGCTGTTCTGTATTTTTGTTGGGTTAAATTTCTGCTGGATTAGCAGAATGTTGGGGTAGGGAGTATGTAGAACTGCAACCAAAGGGAGTTTAGGTCCTCTTGGGCACTCCATGCTGCTGAGACCCACTTCACATGGGTTGCATACATTCCTGTCCTGAGGCTGCCCAATGTAGAGCTGCAGTTTAGGCTGATGATGTCAGGCAGGCAAAATAATGGTGAGAGACTCGTTTTCTCTCAGCTGCTTACCTTGGCAGCCCAGTAAGTCGAAGTCATTCCCATCAGATTCGGTAAGTTTCAATGCAAATTCGTCTGTAAATAGTGGATGCAGTTGCTCATACATCCTTCTGAATTTTGATGTTATCCCAACATTTGCACTGCAGGAAAAATCACATGCATCAACTTCATATGATGTGTATGAACTAATGATTCAGATTTTGGAACAATACTTACAATTCCAGTTTACTCAAATGTGTTTTGAATGAAATATGCTAATTGGAAGTTCGACAAAATAATGTAAAGAAAAATTATGAAATACGTATTTTTTTAGTTCAGTTTTTTACTATGGTAATAAGACTTTCTAAGATTAAGATAAGTGAGAAGTGAGGGTGTTCTTCCCAAACTGGCTTTTAAAACTTAAACTTATATTTGAAAACTTTTAAGAGCTTATACTTTGAAGCCTTTTGTATTCAGAAGTTGGTTTTTAAACATTAAATGTGCTGTTTCTTGTAAGAATTTTGTAGATTAATGGCTAACAGAGCAGTTCTTTTAGGATAAAGAGCTACTGCAAATGAATTCTTTATGTGTTTAATTTTATGGTCATAATTAATTGGTGGAAATGACAATTAAAAACTTGTAGCTCTTTTGTAGCAATATTTTTATTTAAGCTACTGTTCAAAGAAAGAGACATATGGGTGCTTCTAACCCTTGATATTTCAAAGTATAATCTTAGGGCAGTTGATGTGATAATTTGGTGAGTTTCTGGATTGAGATGTTAAGAGATGTATCTTGACTGCATGTAGTTTGTTGGTGTTTTGTGTTGTCTTTTTTTCTTTAATTTCACAGTTTGACATCAGTATGTCCTTAAAAATTTAGTATGATAACCTAGTGAAATATTAGAATCAGTTGAAATATTTAAAACTTTGTTTTAATAGTTTTGATCTAAGAATTAATGGGCACTAAAGAGCCAATTTACAGTGGAGGAGAAATTAAAATTAATGAAGATTTTAAAAATTATGAATGCACAGCAGTTTCCATACTCCAGCTTTTCATTATTATTTGTATAGCATATACACCATTAGTCCAGTGCAGTTTCCATGGTGTAATTCTACATGACAATGAGTTCTTGCACAGAACTTGTATCCACTGTTGGTGAGCAAAGTGCTTGGTTTAGACTGTTCTGAGGGAGGCAGCCCTGTGGGGCATGTGTTTTGACAAACATGTTTTGGCACAGCCAAGAGTCTTTCTCAATTCATTGCTCATACAGGGAGGTGAGATGGGTGGAGAGAAATTATTAAAACCCCAGGAAACATTCATTTTGGTAATGCACCATTATTAGCAATGAATTGCAGGAAAGTGAATCTGAGTGCATTGTTTAATTTTAATTTTGTAGGAGGAGAGGTACTGGGCTGTGGGTAGGAAGCAATTTAATGTAGGAGAGGTGGCAACAGGTGCCATAGTAATTGTTAATGAGAAAGCAGGCTAAGGCAGTAAACAAGGTATAATGCTTTTTTAGAGACCATTATATTAGGGTGTTAATTTTCTGAAGTACATACCTGTATTATGCTAATGATCCTAATGTAGAGAGAGGTGCAACAGTTTGATTTTTGTGCATCTTAGAAAAAAATACTGTTATTGCTGAAGTAGTCTCCATAGATTCTACTTCATAAATGACAGAATTAATCGCTACAATAATTTTCATATTTTTTGATAAATGTATCATTGTTGCACCAAGACTGAGTAGACTTAATACCTTTTGTGATTCTAGACTCTACAAATAGCATTGCAAATACTAAAAACCCATCTTAAAGAGATCTTGGCAGTATTTGAAAAGGATACCTACTCTCATAACATGATGCACACCCTTTTGTCAGTATCTTTACTGTTGGCTGTGGACCTGATTTTTTCCCCTTTCTTGTGACAGTTCATTGGCAATTCCAGTGACTACTGATTTACATGCTTTATAGCGTTACAACATATTGTATACACAGCATAGTCAAAGAGCCTCCAGCTACTTTGCAGTTAATCTAAAGCTTTGTAATTTAAAATGTAGGCTTATTTTGGCCTTCAGAGATAGGGATCAGTACCCTTTGTGAAAAATGTAGCGGGGTAGCTGCTTAGGACACTAAAGAGATGATTTGTCCTGTGCCTGGAATGGTTCTCTCTGTGGTTTGCTTGTTCTATGAATGGATTTGAGGCTGTGGACTGTAAGGACAGTCAGTGCTGAGCCCAGGGCAGAAGCAGGACCTGTGGTGTTGTTTTGTATTAAAAAAACTTCTTGCATTTATGAAATCATAATTCAAATAAAACATGCCATATGATAGTTATAAATACTGATGAATTTTTAACTAATTCTAGTGGAGTATTGGGGTTGTTGCCTGTCAGACTCCTTCCAGCCTGTTTCCCACTAATCTATCTTGATTCAGTAATCAAGGATAATTAATTATAATTAATCCTTTAACTGCAAAATTAGTCCATTATCTATAGAAGTAAAACCCAATAGTCTTTTAGCAAACTAGAAAGACTTAATGGTTCAAGTTATGTTTTTATTCTAGAAGAAAAAATTGCCTATCTGCTTGGAATAGAAAAACATCATGACAAACGAGTGTTCTAGAAAAAGAAAACATAAGAAATTTGGTCTTTTCAGGTGACCTTCTGACATTTTTTGAGGAAGTAGTGAATGCCTTTTGTAATGAGAGAAAGGGAAAATACAAGCTTTAGACTGAGACAGTGTTTAAATTTCTTTCTTTGTATGTATGAGATTCTTGGAAGTGATACCTTTAGATTATTGAGGACTGAGTTACAGCCTAAAATGTTGTTTACTGCAACAGTGGAAGTGTTTATATCATAAAGGAGACATCCTTCTTAACAAGTTTTTAATAATATCCAATTTTTATTGGCTTTCATCTCCTGCGTAGTTTTCTGTCCTTAAAGTAATTAACCCTTAAATGTTAGGATCTCTTTAGCAAAACTTTTATATACAAGTTTACAGAGCCTTTCCAGGATTATAATCTGATGGGAAAATATTGGGCTACGAAGACCAGGAAGTTCAGCTGAAACTATCATGTAAATTGATAGCCATCCTTAAGGAAAGAGGAGATTGAATCAACAGGGACTTTAGGCTTAATTCCTCCCCTACTTTATACAAATGGATGAATAAAATACATACTTTAAGGGAAATCTTTTAGAGAGGAAATTTCAGATTACTTTTTACACAGCTATCACTGTGGGAATCAACTTTGCATATCTATGGCCAGTCTTTAGTTATTACCTGTTCTTCATTCTGCCTTTGTGTCTTCTCTTATTATAATTAAAACTGCTTCCTTCTAATGTCTTCTATGTGAATTTGAGCCTGTGAACTCTTGTTTCTCATATAAGTTTTCATCAGTTAAGTATCATATAGTAAGAACTGGTTAGAATCTTACCTTTGATGATGGCATGTGTATGTAAGGGATAAACAAAACAGTGTTATAATTCATTCTGTCCAGACATTATTTGATTAAACTGCCTCTTATGAAAAATGAGTTAACACAAGCATCTGCTGTACATTTTGTTAGTGCTGACGTACCCTATTGACTGAACTTCATCTTCTTACACTGTCAGCTCAATAAGAACTTTACATGTGGAGAGGGAGCAGTTTGCTTTAGAGAGCAACGCTGACTACAAAAAAAACAAACAAAAAAAAAAAGAGTTTGGACATTCTAACAACTTGATTAAACTCTTATCTTCATCATAGCACTAAGATGAAGCCTATTAGCTAGACAAAAGCAAGATAAAACTTTGCTGGCTCTACTGCAAGAACTAGATGTTTCTAACACATGAAATAGGTTAAGAGTTTGTCCTTTGAATGTGAGCTAATTTTATTTTTCACACCATGCTGCTGCTCCATCCGTGTCAATCCTCACTCTGCCAAGAAATCCATTGCATTTTTGCCAGTTAAATGCTGATGACAGTGAGGCAAAATTATTCCCCCCTTATTGCATGTGCTGTTGTATAGTACTTGCAGCAGTTATGCTAAGGGCATATACATCTGTTTTCTCAGTAACATTCTTAATTCAAAAACAAAATTCAACTGCAATTAGATTGCAGATTTTGTGTCATCTTTGCTGGTGTTTCCTTTTCTGACAGGTTATGGAAAAATGCTCTACAGCTGCTTTATGGATGATAGTATTTTAACATAACTGTAACAGCCTGGTTGTGGAGTCCGGTTCTTTCTAGATTTCAGGTTTCTGCCTTGCTGTGTTCAGTGGTCCATTCATACCAAAAGAATGCTGCAAGACTAAATATTTTGTAATAAAACCTAATTTAACTACACATTTCAGGATTAACTTTGATTTTGTGAGGCTAATTCAATAGCTTGCTAGTGTGCAGCATTATGGGTTGGACTTCAGATGTACAGATGCAATCTCCTCCACACTGCCAACTCCAGTTGCAACTTTGAGTGAGAATTTGTAGGTTGTTACTGTGAAGACTCAGCCACAAGATTTTACTAATGTAGGCTGAAAAAAAATTGTGGTTTCTTCCTTTAAATTGGAGTGTGATATGGCATGCCAGACCCATTGTGTTGTGAGTGCACAAGAGTTACTGGTCTTTATTGATCAAAAAATATAGTGACAGGCTTGAAAGTAATAATTTTTAAAGGTTATCTTCATATTAAAAGGGAGATTGTAGTTGACAGTGAACTCTAGGATGACAGTAAAGCCCTATGTGTTTGAGTAGGACGTTTAGTCTTTAGAAATATTCTGTGGGCTTATAAAACAGACATTTGTTGTTATCAGAAAAGTCTTAAGGACTCCTAAAGGATATATCTTGAACAGAGAAATTGCTCAATAGCGCGTAGTTTATATGCCAGCCTATTACTAGTCTGAAATACTGTCAATTTTGTAAAGTCATGTAATGTGCTATGCAAATATCTGAGTTATTGTCTAATAGACTGCCCTGGAAATAAAGTATTTCATTATAAGGCGAGGAAGTGGTTGATTCTGGGTTGGTGGTTTTCTTTTTTTCGAGACAGCAAAGGTTTTCTTATTCTGTCTGCACCATTAATAATGCTGGAATGCAGACGCTGTTTTGATTAACTCCTTTTCTGTTTGTCAAAGGTAGTATCCAATCCTAAGAATATATTTGCTTTTCTGTTTGAAATCACTGATTGCCATATGAATAGGGACTCATGGCTTTGGTCTTGTAAGACTTCATATGCTGTAGTCAAGAAGATAAGCTTGGCATAGTCATGGACCCCTTTCCTCAGTATTTCCCTGGTTCCCCCAGGGACATTTTGTGGTTATTTTGCAACCTGGCAATTTTCTGCTGTGGAATCCACAGTGGATGGTAATGATTATGCTGAGGTACTGATAAAGGAGATGATGCATTTTCGTGTATGTTTTCTAGAATTTAACAATTTTAACATTGTTAGAAATGTTTCTCTGTATTGTTACCATTACAATGCAGCAATAGCTATCAATAGTTTTGTAGCCTGCAGTTGGGGACAGCAACTGCTTCTGTAATTAATAGACGTGAATTTCTTCTTGAGGGTCTTGGGCAAAACTGACCTTTCTGTAACTTTAAAATTTGTAGGTGGTTTGGGCACTCGGGACTGGACGTGCCTGGACTTCTGAAATTACTTATAGCTTTTTAGAGTTGTTGGCATTTAAGCATTGTTACTCTGTTATCATTTGCAGCTTCTCATGTAGACTGCAAATACTACCCTCAGACAGACTGCCATTTACCCTTGACTACTTACTTAAATGAAGTCAAACAAATCACCTCTGTGAGAAAAAGCAACTACTTTATAATTATTGCCTTTTCCCAGGGTAGCTTTGTCTTACTAGAATGCAAGTGGAGTTCTCTGTAGCTAAAAGTAATTAAATACTCATAGCTTTTTTTTCTTTCTGGTTAATCATTTGCTGTCAGTGGAAGAAAAAGTGCCGTTGGAAGGTTTTACTTTTAATGTTTCGAGTTACAACACTTAGGAAGTAGTTTTCCAAGAGAAACTGCAGTCTGTTATCAGAGGATGTTTTCATCATATTTGTGAGAATTGCGGGAAAGGCAACTTTACATAGACTATGGGAGTGAAGATTGACTATTCCTCTATAACCAATGAGTGCTGTATTAGTTTTGAGGACTATTCAAGGAGATGCTTAAGATAATTGATGATCCTATTCCAATCCACTTCTGCAAATCTGCTGAAACCTATCAGTTTTTCATATTTTGAATTTACATCTGCTGTCTTAGATCCAACTAATCACATCCAGCTGCTTTTCTTCAGTTGTCTTTCACTTTTTCAAAATAATCAGGATAAGGTTTAACTGGTTTATATTGCAAAGAAGTGACACATTTCCTTTAATGTGAACAAAGTTATCCATATCAAACCAGAGCGCATTGAGCTGAGAGATATTTTACTCCTGTGTTTATACAAACATGGACATACTATTCCCTTGTCTTGAAATTACTTAAGACTTATGACAAACAGGAATGTAGTAAGTATTAGCATAGTTCTGAATGGTAGCTTTCCACCATATTAAACATTTTGACTTCAGGTTTTTTTCCTGGCAGTTGGTAAACATAGATGTGATGAGCATGTAGGTCTACCTGGCTATCTCCATAGCTGAGCCTGTGGTTCAAAAAATGACAATAAAGCTTACTCTCTGTATATTCTAACAGTAGTACAGACCAACCAACCAACAAAAACCTAGGTTAATATATTTCTGTCTGACAAAGACTGACGCTGTTGGGGATCTGTGCATCTATATATTTTTTTTCTACTTTTTTCATGCCAGAGAAACGTAAATACATCTGCAATGTCCTGTGGCCCTGTTCCATTACAGCAAATATTTCTTGCTTCATCGGGCCACCTACTAAGTAGATTTTGTCGCCCTCTTTGTTATCCTTCTGCCTAGAAAGGAGGCTTTAAAATAGATTAAAATATAAAGTGCATGTTTACTTTTTTTCCCTGTTGACTGTCTTTTTTCCCCTGAAATAATAAGATTTTATTAGCATGACCAATCAATTAGCATTCAGCGTGAAATACTAGAAATTACATAATTTAAACAAATGAAACTGCAGAACTTCCGGAGAAAGTCGCATTCCTCATTAAAGACATATATGTCTATATAGATATAGACATGTGTGTGTATATATATATATATATATAAAATACTATATAAGGCGTGCACGGATCAACATAATCACTACATAGATTTGTTGTAGTTTTTTACATAAGTGTCTGGGCTTGGACTCTTTTCAGCTGATGGGAATCCCTCAGACATCCAGTGATATTCTCGCTGTGTATGATCAGAGAGAGCGAAGAGTCAGAATACTGTGCAGCTGTTCAAGTCCATTTCATGTGAATTGGCAAACACTGTGCTAAGTCTGTGCTCACAGTAGGAAATAAGTGCTGCCTAGAAAACTGGTATTAAACTAAGAGCTTGATGTTTTATACTTTTTGTTTTTTCTTTTTTTTTTTTTTCATTTTGGACACATGGTGTTTGCTAAAAGTCACACAGTGCAGATTACTTGAATGCACTTACTCAAGGAGTCCACATATCCTAGGCAAAACTTCATTAGATAGAAGTCAAACACTTCAGTTTGTGACTGAAAGTTGCAATCAATAAACAATTCTCACTGAATTACATAGTGATTAATAAAGGAAAAAACTATGAATGCACCATTTCCAAAGTATGGAAGTGTCAACTCCTGTTGACACAGGTCTGGATCTTCAAAGGTATTTAGTGTCTCAGTGCACCTCTTGAGCGAAACAGGCAAACTTTTTAACTGTATTTTATTGCTCTGAAGCTAATGGCTTGAAATGTGGGTAACTTACAATTTTTGACAGCACGAAGTGACAGGAGTACAGTTATTGCAGTACTCTCTATGTAAGCTGAATCTACAGGTGTTGCTAAACTACCCTGGGTGAGGTTTCCGCTTCAGTTTGAGGATGTTTTAATGAAGGACCATTAAGTTTTATTGCACATTTAAGCGTGCGCCTACTCGAAATGCCTTTTCATGTCCTTGGGCTTGTGTCTGCTAGGAAAATTTCTGCTGGAGAATACATCAGAGTCCCCTAGTGGAAATATGCTGACGGAAGGAATTCTCGTTAGCGCTGCTGTTGCACCTCTGAATAACAAAAGCTGACAGGAGCACTCTGCTGTTGGCAAAGCTGGATCTGCATGAGAGCCTTTTGCCGTCACAGCTGGCTAGTTGCCTTTTTTGTCCATGCTTCTGCTTGGAAAGAGCTCGGTTGGCAAAAGTTTAGCACAGACCTACCCTTAGATAGGTCTTTAATGTGAGAATGAATGATCTTGCTTGGAGGTCTTGTTTATTATCTGATGAAGTGATGAATGCATTTAATTCCTTACAGCCAAGAATGGACGAGTGAAGTTTACAAAATGCCTGTATTTCTATTTGTGTATTATGAATACTATATCTGTATTCCTAAAAAGCCTTGAGAGTTGTAGTGTAGGAGTATGCTCTGTCAAAAGTTTGAACCACTGAATTTTTACCAGCTGGAGGTGACTTATGCTGGATACTATTTTGTGATTTCTGTGCTGGGGAAAAAATGCTTCTGAACTTGTTGCTTGTGATCTAGGGCCTAGGGTTACTCAAACTTGAGAGGGGAAGAGATCTCGTATTGTCAGGTTGCAGCTGGTGCCTTTCGTCTTCTTTTGATGGAGCTTGTGAGTATGTTGTGTACAAGGAAGTCTCTTTGCTTCATCCTTGGCTTAACAATATCGGCCTAGTCAGGTGTGTGTGGTGTTAATGAAGGAATGCTTTCCTTGGGGTAGCTGCAGTTCGCATGCAGCTCTGGAGTTCTACCCTGGGAGCGATCAGCGCGGGGACTGGACGGTGAAGGGTGGAGAGCGTGTCCTCCTGCCTGCTGTCTGTCCAGCCACAGCGCTCCAGGGGCCTGGCAGGGAACGCTGTGGTGTTACTGAAGGTGCTCTTTAGATGGGAGAGGGCACAGCCCTGAGAAGCCGTGGTAGTGGTTTTCTTAATTTACTTAATTAAGTAAGCAAAGAAACCTTTCCCCCCACAACTCTGCCCAGAGGCTGGCTTTCACGATGCTAACTGGAAAAGGCACCCAAGGCTCCCTTGGGATCGGCGCCGCTGCTGTTAAGGAGAGGAGGTGGATTGCGGGCGAGGAGGATTGAGGTTTCCTGGCGAATTGCTGCTAACGTAGGGACTTGCCGAGGGGGTAACTTGTTAATGCGTCAGTGCGGGCTGTCAGGGTTATCCCGGTCCCCGGGGCGCGCCGGTGCCGGTGGGTGCAGGCGCTGCCCGTGTGTGCGGCGTGTGCCCCGGGGCTGCCCCTCCCGCTCCGCCGCCGCGGGACCCGCCGCGGCACTTCCTGTCTGGGCCGGGCGGCGGAAGGATCGCGCGCGCGCCGCCCCGCAGGAAGCGCTCCCGCCGCCGCCGCGCGCCGTGGCGGTGACCGCTCCGCCCGCCGCGCGCCGCCCCGCGGGAGCGCGCCCCGCCGCCGGCCCCGCGGGCGCGCGCCCGCCCGTCCGCCCGCCCCTCCATGTGGGGCCGCTCCGGCAGC
>JAWWEU010000125.1:10421628-10502215 GCA_035583155.1 Acropternis orthonyx | reverse complement strand
TTTTTTTTTTTTTTTGCCAAGTGGGATATGGTACCGCTTTGTGGTTTTGGGGGGAATTTTTTGCCCCCTCCCCCCCCCCCCCCGCCTTTTTTTTTTTTAAAATGCATCGTATTTCCATGACTCCTCATAATGATTTACGTATGTCTCTCATCAAGTATCTCATTGCATATTTTACACTACAATGGGAATAAAGTAATTTTTTTTCTTAATACAGTCTAACCTGATATCCTGCAAAACGTTTTGTTACTGGATTTCATTTTAGTCACTTATTTAAAAAAATTACTTGTAACTATAGGGTACTTCATATGCAGTGTGTTTTTGGAAAACCAGAAACTATTCTAGAGTTCAGTACTATCGGAGTTAAGTCACAGAGGGAGAGAGCTGGCTGTGCACATTTGGAAAGGGGATCCCTTGTTGGCTTATAGTTACTCCTCCTTCCTTTGTGCATTCCTGGTGCTTTCTGGTGCAAAGTGAAGCAGCTGTAAATCTGATTTACTTGTGCCCTATGGTACTTTTTCTTGATGTGGGATAGCAATATTTTTTTTTGTTCTCACATAATGGATTGGCTGTTTTGGCATGGTTTCTTTTTCCATACTTACTTTTTCATTTACATAAATACTCTCTTTAAACTAGATAGTTGAAGGGAACAAACCTGTGTTTGAGCCCCTTCTCACAGATGCAGGTACCAGTGCAGCAGTTCATTGATACACAAATACCTTGTATAACTCACGTACATCCTGGCCATTAATCTCTGTTTTGAAGCAACAGTTAACATTCTTAGGCAGCTGGCAGCTAGCAGCTATAGTAATCATCTAACCACAAAAATATCTTTAAAAATCTACTCTGTTTTGCAGTTCAGACAGGTAACAGTAATGTCTAGCTCGGTGACTGCTTACTGGTTCACCTGAGACCTTTCTGATGGGGATGGGAGCTGTATGATAGTACATAAAGCTTCTCTCTTCCTAGCTGGATGTGGACAGCACATGTTCTTAAGTCCAGCCTGGTAGACAGATGCTTAAAAGCAGCTTGAATTTAAACCTGTTCAGAGAACAGATTTTACAGAGATGTCGTTCTCTTCCTCAGGAGTCTGTAAGCTTGGATTCATAGTATTAGGCATGTCTGGTTCTGAGGAGAGGGGGTTTAAGAATGGTTCAAAACTGTATTAAACATTTGTAACATGAGCTTTCTATGTTAAATGCATAGCAGCTTTAGCTGACATAGCAGCCTGCCTGAAGTATCATGAGGTCTTGCTGGCAGTACCAGATGGCTTCGGAGTAGTGTAGGTATTGCATAGTCCTCCTGTGGAAAAAAGGTTTTATTTAGGTCAATGTAGGGGGAAAAAAGAAACTTGCTGAGTCAGCAGCACTATTCCTGCAGAAAAAAATTAAGCACTCTCAGGAATGGTCCCTCGAATTTCCTGTTTACTTCCTAATACTGAAGCCAACTTATATTTTTGCAAAGAATCTGTTTCAGACCTACAACATTTGGCGGTGGACCCAGAAATTCTCTTTCTGAGGAGCTAAGGAATAAAACCCCAAGGGATAAATTCCTTAAAATGTAGGATGATTTAAATATTCCTGAGTTGTCTTCTTGACTCTTTCCTCAAATGAGTCCTATTCAAATGTCTCTGAAATCTAGTGCAAGTTGGATTTTGGTAGCTCTTGAGTAAGTACTTGATGTTGTTTGGAGCATGTGGTAAAACACTGTTCCTCCATCTATGAGGTTGTCTTCCGAAGATGAAAACTAATTTTTTTTACCCTTTGAGGTTTTCAGAGATATCTAAGTTCTTGAAATCTGTGGCAGTGGTCTTGAATCTGCCTTAATGTATTTCAGTTGTCTTCAGCATGGTATAACAAATTCTGTACTAGGCCACTAAATCTCAGGAATTAAAGACCTTTTTTCACACGCACACACACAGATTGGTCCTTGTCACTCCCTGGAAGTGAAGAATTGGGATTAATGTTCTGAGGTTATTATTCTGTTGTAGATCTGTCGTAGTTCTCCCTTCTCAGAAACATGAGGAATCTTCTCCAGCTGTAAAAATTGGGAGGTGATCTGCTTTTTTTTTTTTTTACTTCTCTTACCCTTTGCCTAGATGGTCTAGTCAGAGTTCAGACAACCCCCGTGTTATGTTCTATGCCATCTTGATAGTCACTGTCAGAAACCCCATCTCGGGGCTTCTCCAGTGGAAATGGTTACACCTCTGGAATACCTGAGAAGTGCGTTAAATTATTCTTTAGGCTGACTTCATTTTATATCCCACTAATTACAGAAAGGTACATGGGATTTCTGCCATGTGAATACTTGCTGTCAAGAAGTTGTACTGGCTTTGGACCTAGAAGGATGTTGGTCACTCTCCAGCATATATTTGGGAAGGATCAGGACATGGAGTTGCCACCAGTCAGTGTGAGAGCCCCAGATCCCAGACAAACTTAACCACAGTTGAGATGGTTTCTTACTGCAGATTGTATGCCCTTTGAAAACTACTTACGTCCTCATGTCCTTCAGTGTCATAAAATAGACTGGCATTTTCATGCCCTGTGTAATCAAATATAAGAAGAAAATTCTGAGCTCTCGTCCTGCTGAACAGATGTAGGTTGTAGTGACTTGGAACACCCTCCCACACTTCTTTTCAAGAGCTGAAAACGAATGTTGGATTGAACAGGCTGTTCGGTATAGCAGATCACTTGGTTTAGCTGCTTTCAGAATGTAAATATTTATGGGAGCTTTACTAAACTTAACAGAATGAATGAATATATGCACGTGATGTTACATGCCATCCTCTGCGTAAAGTTCCTTGTAGGGCAGGTCACTCAGAGTTAACTAAATATGGAGAACTTTCTGTTGTCTTTGAAAGTGTTTTTCTAATACTTAAATGATTTCTGATTATAGGAAATACAACGTACTTATGGGAGTTCCTTCTGGACCTTCTCCAGGACAAAAACACTTGTCCTCGATACATTAAGTGGACTCAGCGAGAGAAGGGAATCTTTAAACTTGTGGACTCAAAAGCTGTCTCCAAACTCTGGGGAAAACACAAAAACAAACCTGACATGAACTATGAGACTATGGGAAGAGCTCTGAGGTAAACATTATTAGGTCCCTAAGTTACCGACTGTAATTTTAAATCTGATTCTTAATTTTGCCTCTAGAAATAGAACAGGTCTGAAATGTAAAAGCTTTGCCCTCTTGCTGACTTAGCCTTTAAGTCTTGCAGTCCATATTGCTTTTTATGTTACTGTCTAATTTGCAATTTAAATCCTGAAGTATGCATTTAAAAGGTCAGATTTTTTTCAGGTAGAGCCTTCAGATCTTTTGCCAGTCTGTTCTGCCAGCTTCTTTCCACACCTCCTCACATTGTAGATTTTACTGTGGTTACCTCAGGTTTTCTCATTATGTACAGAATGAGCTTTTCCTTAAAATCTGTCACTGTGTTGCTTACTACTTGATTGTACTATTCTTGCAGATACTACTATCAAAGAGGAATCCTGGCAAAAGTGGAGGGACAGAGGCTTGTGTATCAGTTTAAGGAAATGCCAAAAAACATTGTTGTCATAGATGATGACAAAAGTGAGTCCTGCAATGAAGATTTGTCAATAGCTACAGATGAAAAGTCATTGGAAAGAGTGTCTTTATCTGCAGAAAACCTTTTAAAAGCAGCAAGCTCTGCACGTGGGGGAAAAAATTCGACTCAGTTAAGCTGTACCAGAGCAGAAAAAGCAGTCACCAGAGTCGTGAATATTGCCTCACCAGCGCATGATACATCCTCATCTCGGCCCTCAACCACCACCACTACTGTCCCAGCAACAACAGCTCCCAGGTTTGTATTAGTGTGGCTGGGGTTTGTCATTTCTTAAGCAGGTTTTTTGTTAGGAAGCTGTCTTCTAGGTTTTTCTGTTTATGTTTTGAATGTTGGAAACAGTTTCTGATTTGCAAGTAGACTCATAGAATAGTTTGGGTTGGAAGGGGCCTTAAAGATCACGTAATTCCAACCCCTCTCTGTGGGCAGGAGCACCTTCCACTAGACTATGGTAGAATCCTATGAAAAGTCTAGTTTATGAGATCAGAGCCAGCTGTCAATATGCTTGCTCTCATGCATGTTTTAAAATCAGGTAGATAGAGGGAGGGGAAAAAAGAAGAATACTGCTAAATTTCCAAATTCCTATTGCTAGATGTACGAAAAGTTTGGGGTTGGGCTTTTTGTTTGCTGATTTGTTTATTTTGTTTGGTTTTTTTGGGGATTTTTTTCCAGAACCAATTAAAAATCGCTATATTCTAGGTTTGTCTGTCCCTGTTGTCATCTGTCATGGTGCCCTGTGTGTTTTGGCACAAACACACACATCTTCCTTTATTTTGTAGGACTGTTCGGGTGGCAATGCAAGTGCCTGTTGTCATGACCTCTCTGGGACAGAAAATCTCAACTGTGGCAGTGCAGTCGGTAAACACAGGGTCACCGTTAATAACCAACACGAGTCCAACAACAGCAACAACTCCAAAGGTAGTAATCCAGACAATCCCTACTGTGATGCCAACCTCTGCTGAGAACGGAGACAAAATCACAATGCAGCCTGCCAAAATCATTACGATCCCTGCCACGCAGCTTACGCAGTGTCAGTTACAAACAAAAACAGGCCTGTCTGGGTCAGGAGGTATTAACATTGTGGGAGCCCCCTTGGCTGTTAGAGCACTAACCCCAGTGTCTATAGCTCATGGGACACCAGTAATGAGACTCTCAGTGCCTGCTCAGCAGGCCTCTGGCCAGACTCCTCCCAGGGTGATTAGTGCAGTTTTAAAAAGTCCAGAAATTCAATCAGACACATCAGCTTCAAAACAGGAATGTGAAGTGAAAACACTGCAGCTGGTAAAAGAAGAGAAGCCGGCAGATGGAAGCAAGACTGTGACCCACGTAGTAGTAGTTAGCACGCCCTCAGCTATTGCCCTTCCTGTGACAATGAAAACAGAAGGAATCATAACGTGTGAGAAATGAAGAATAGGCTGCTTCCAGCATGGACCTGGACTGTAATGGTTTTGAATATACTGACATAATTGGGGGAGGGATGTGGATGCGACCACCAAGTCAAAAAGGAGAGTTTTGGAATGTTAATAAACATGCATATGTTGAAGACTTACTGGAAAAACAGAATTATTTCCCGTGTTTCAGTGGGAATTGAACCACATTGATATGCTGACAAAAACTGCGTCTTCCAGTTGGGAAACAGCTGAACCTATGGAGAAGGAAAGATAGAGGGACTGAAAAGGGACCAAACTGTTCACTACGCTACCGGTTACCAAGTTACACTAAGACCTGGAACACTAAAAGAGAGCTGTGTGAGAGGTTTGCCTTGGTTTTTAGTTTTCAGGGGGAGAGGAAAGTCTCGTTGTTACACAAATGGCAAATTTGATGCAGTTTATGTGCATACCAGCGATTACTACTGTGCCCACAGTCTCAACTGGTGCTATGTGAAAACCTCTGCTATACTAGGCATTGTAGAAAGTGAAATAAAGGAGATTTAAGCTCCTAAAAGAAGACAGAGACCTAGAGGGATTTTTTTGTATCATACAGCTTAAGCAGATTCAAAATGAAAGCCTTAGACTGATTTTCAGTTATCTTTCTTGAAATAAGCTAATGGCTTGTTTGTGTTAAAGCTTTTTTATTGAAACAAATTTTTTAAAAACCTTGTACCTAGCACAGTATTGTTATAGAATGACATGTAACATATTTTGTATGGTAGTTAAAAGTCTGTCTAAATTTCTTAATCGTGGACAAAATAGCAGCTGGTTTTCCACCTTCTGCTGTAACATGCCTGTGTCTCTCACTTAGCCTTGACATCTGTGCATACATTTCAGTTTCAGCTCTACTCTGTCACTTGAAAGGTCACGCCCAGCATGAGCTTTTGTCAGGTAGTTCTAAACCTGTAAATTTTTTTTAGTTGAAGTTAAGAGGGAAGTACCAGTGTTCAAAACGAACTATAATAGTTTGTATATTCAACATTTGAAGTATATTCTATTTTGTTGTACTCTTGTTTCAAAGTGTATTCAAGTAGGTTTTACTGAAATACAGAAACAAAATTTAATGGTGTTTGGTCTGCTTTTTATTTTTTCCTTTCAACCTGTTAAGTTTCTTTTCTGCTTATTTGAAATCTTTCAGGCATTCAGCCTAAGATACATGACATAGCATGATGTTTTGGAACTCCTCCCTACTCTGAATGGCTGACCAGCTCTCTCACACAGTACACCGAAATATTTTTTGATAAAATACCTGTGAAGCCTGTGGTAGTTGGTGAAGTAACTGCTGACAGAAGTCTAGTTCTCTTACACTTTTTCAGGATGGTGAGCTGTGTGGACTGCCCTAACTTTTCCTCCAGCTACACCTCGGTTTCCTAAGGCTGCACTGCAAAGGAAAGGAAGAAATGAGCAGTGTACTAATCTCTGATGATCTCACAGAGGCAGGCTGAAAGTACTGGTAGGTAGAAACTGTGAAGAAAGGGAATTACTAACTTAGCACTGCTGGTTCTTTTGATGTTGTTGCCATTGACATTTCCAACTTGGCCTCAGTGCAAATAAAAGAGGTTTTTGGTTTTTTCCTGAATGAAGTAAGTACCTGAATAGGTTTTCCACTTGTAATTGCACTGAAGTTAGAGGTATCATCATACCTTGCTATGGGGTAAAGCTCGTGTGATAACACACAGACCCAGATACTGCTCCGTGTTTGCAGTCCATGTGCACAGCTTAAAATAGATGCAGGGCAGCTTTCCCTGTTTTCATGGGAACCACACTGGCACATCAGCCTGTGGGTAGCCAGGTGCCCAGTGGACCCCCAATTCCTGGTGATATGCCCTGGAAAGTTTTCAGAGCAGGAACTCTGGTAATCCTGAAATGATTGAAGTTTAATGACCATCGAAGTGCTTCATGCCTGTAGGAGCAATTGCAAGAGATACCTGGAACTGAGATCTTGATAAAGCAGACCAGAATTAAATACTTGCACGTGAAAACCAAGTTACCTCTAGAGTCCTAGCAGTAAGCCCCATTATTCCCTTCGACTGGTAAATGTGGGAATAAATAGCTCCATACAGCCAGGCCAACATGTGAGAAACTTTGAAAGTCTTCAGGAAAACTTACTCTTTTTCATAATCTAAGCAGGGAAGCAGAGTTTAAGAACAAAGGAATGAAGAAGCTGAAGCAGGTAAAGCGTGGCATAGAAGGCAGCAATCCCTCCCACCAGCGGGAAAGGTTCTTTCACCTGAGCTGTGTTTCTGGCCTGGGGTAGAGGACAAAGATCCCTTCACAGGAGGAAATGTAGGAGAAAGAAGTGGAGTTTTATTGCTAAGAAAGGAGTAGGAGAGAAGAGGGAAGCTGAACAATGGCTCAATTGATTTGGTAGCCTGGGAGGCACTAATATTCTGGGGTAAGGGGAAATGGAGCAGTGTGAAGAGAGGCAGGTAGAACAAATCTGAGCCAAAAGACAAGAGGAGAGAAAAGTAATAGTGTTTTTAAACCTACATTTGTAAGGCTTTGTAAGAAATGCTTTTCTAAATGGCTGTTACTTGATCGTGGGTGAAAGAGACGCTGCATCTCAGACCGTGAAATGTCTGCCTCAAGTATTTGTAATTAAAACCTTTCCGACACCAAATTTAGATACAGTGGAAGTCAAATGGGGACAAACTGTTTTCCTGGAAATAGATAAGGAGCTCCAGCCGATGGCCATCTTCTCTTAAGTTAGAGCCAAGACTTCATTACTACATCATGGCAAAAACGAAAGGAATGGAGGCACACATCTCTACTGCTTGTGGGATAGTCAGCTCGGAGCTGTCCTCTGAGGCACCCTTACTGTCAGTGCTGTGTCTTGCCACAGAACTGGTGATGGTCCTTTGGCTCTCTCCCCTGGCCACCCAGTGAGCAGCATTCAATACTGGCTGCCAGAGGACATTTAGCAGAACTTTGTGAAGTGCTGTGAGAACCGTGGTCTGTATGAGGGTGTGCCATAACTGAAATGGAAAGGGAACTTAACCCAACTTCAAACAGTGAGGATTTTGTTAACCTTTTATGCCTTTGTACTGCTCAGTTTTTCAAATTTAGCTGCTAGCTACAGGTACAACAGGCTTTTTGTGACAGTCACAGGTAGTGATTTTAGTGTACCTGCTTAAGCACGGCTCTTCAGCATTGCTTTGTGTGCATGTGGTGCCTCTGAGTTGTTCTGAGGTCTGGTTTTCTTCAGAGCTGATGTGTGATCTATGTGGCAAACTCTCCCTGGGGATTTCTACAGCCAAGAGTCAGAGGGTCAAGAGGCCCACCTGTAAGTGAAAGTCTCAGAGCGTTCTCCAGGTCTGTGCAACTTTGCTCTTAAATGTCCTGTTTTAGATAAGATATCAGAAAGGAATTCCTCACTGTGGTGATGGTGAGACACTGGAAAAGGCTGCTCAGATAAGTGGATGTGCCATCCCTCTAAGCATTCAAGGGCAGGTGGGATGAGGCTTTGAGCAAGGTAGTGTGGCAGAGAGTTGGTGCAGCAGGGGAGTTGAAACTGGATGATCTTTAGGGTCCCTTCCAAACCAAACCATTCTGTGGTTCTATGATTCTGTGAATTAATTATGTTTTTACTGGTGTTGGAGGATGTGACCTTAGGGTGAAGGAGCTTTCATCAGGTTTGTAACATCTGAAACAAATAAAGAAACATCCAAATATTGAAAAAGTCAGTATCTAGCTATACTCGCAGACTTTTGCAATCCCATTGAAAACCCTGTTATTTTGTACCTGTGTGAAAGCAGGACTCACTTTTACATCTGAAGTTGGTTGCTCACGCAGAAGAGTCCAGGCTTAACTTATCCTTGGCAAAGAGTGACTTTTCTAGATGTGGGAGTGGAATGAAACTCATGTGAAGTGAGCATGCTTTATACAGAAGGCATTAAGACATACACAGTCATGGTATCACTGATTTGACAGAGACATACAAACGTTTTTAGTTTTCAAATAGCTGGTGTTGTAAGCTATAGGATGAAAAGGTTGATGCTGTCTAATCCATGGGGAAAAAAAAGCCTAACCGAGTTGCAACTCAGAATGAAGGTCTGAGTATCAAATTTTTTGGGTCACGACAAGAAAAGTTGAAAAGGGAATCCCCATCCCAGAGACCACTGTTTTTGGTAACTCTCTCCTGGACATCTTGCTTATCAAAGGCTTCTGGACCCTGACACAACTCAAGTTGTCTGGGTAAAGTGTACTGAAAGGAAGGCTGAGCTCTTGGGATCCTCTACTGATTGATTTCATTGGTTCTAGGGCTTTGGAGGATTACACCTGAGGATGAGTGAGCCAGTGGCAGTCAGGAGTTGATGAGGAAACTCAAGGGGTGCCTGACGCCTCAGTTTGCACTCGCGGTGACACGTGCAGCAGGGATCGTGGCTGTGTGTGAGGATTGTTGCTGCCAGAACAAGCCAAGTGCAATTTTGCCTTGTAGAGACAGTTCAAACAGCAGGTGTTAAGCTAATTAAGTGAAGAAGATCCAAGTCACACCATCTACTTGTGATCTAATTGTTCTCTGAGAGAGATAGTGTTTTAATAAGCTTGCAACAGCTTCTGACTTTCAGCAAATTAAACAAGTGGGTCATTTCTTCCTTCATCTTGCTTGAGGGTGAGGGAAAAGTGTCACTGATAAAGCTAATGCAGCTTTTGTTCAAGATCAGATTGAGGGATCTGTTGAGACTTTTTTTAGCCTTGGTGTGCTTATAAGGCAGACAGCCACAAGAAGAGCTTTGAAGACATTTTTACTGTAAGAGTCATACTGCTACAGAGGAAAAAAACTTAAAAACTTTCTGCTTCTTCCTATGAAAAACATTTAGTGTATTGATATTTATAGCTGGCAAAAGCATTTCAGTGCTTCAGGCCTGCCTGCCTCTTGCTGCGTAAGACAAAGCAAGAGCAATATTTCATTTATGTCTTTCAAAAGAGTCTGCAAAATAAATTTTTTGGCAAGTACTGGAACAAAAGGGTGAAGCTGTCTGGGAAGTTACCAGTTAATTTCTGTGGCTTAGCTACCTTTTATGAAAATGCAGCAAAAAGGGTTCAGTGTTGTGTTACAGCAGGGATGTGTGATTTTCTGAGAATGACAATAGTAAGAATTGCCTTGAGGTGGGAAGAGTCCCCAGGCTTTTCAATTATTCCACCCTCCCCTCGCCTTCAAAATTACCCTTTAAGGAGATGAAGCAGTGAACATCTACTGTCACGTGTCCAGGGTGAAAGAGGAATCCCAGCCCTTTCCAGTTCAGAAGAAGTCTGCAACCATGGCAGTATCAAACAAATCATGCTGTTCCTCCACAGTTTGGTTCCTTTTGCAGGACAGTTAGTGTTGCAAGTAAGGGCCTGAGTTAAAATGTTGGAAGAATTGTCCAGATACCAAATAGCACACTGTGAGAGGGACTGTGGGAATTCTGCAGGTCCTGCTGGTAAAACACAGCCTTCCATAACTGGGGCTGTGGCTCTGTGCCCTGGCAGTGGTGAAGCTGCCACACTGATTGACACCTCGACTGGCCTTAGGAAAATGGAGCTGCTTATACAAGAGTGAAATGAAATGAAGGGCTTTCTGGTGGGGGTTTTGGTTATAGTTTAGTTTATTTTTAAATACAGGTCTAAGTGCAGTATTACCCTTGCTCTTTTTACCACAAATGTAGTTTCTAGAAATTGCCTAAAGAGTCTGGATGAAAACTGCAGCTTTCTGATGTGACTTTCTGTGGTAGATGAGCAAGCACTTATTAAAGCTGTCACCTTATATGTCTACATTTTGGTGTTGCTTTTAGGAGTGTTTAGCTACAGATCACTACATACCACCACTAATGGGCACTTGTATTATTTTTCCTCCTTGGAAGACCATTTGAGGGAAGATCCTAAGAGAAGATAATCCTGAAGGAGAAGCACTGCATCTCACCCTCTCTGAGAGCAACTGAGGGCAGCCAGCACCATGAAAAGGAAGCTGTTGCAGTCTAGCTGGTATGAAATGCTTATGGTAGGGGTGCTCTCAAGTCTGCCTTCCTGTGGGGTGTTGGCAGCATTGCATCTCTGGTGCAAAATCTCCCCCAGAAGAGCCACCCCTCGTGGCTCCCAGGGACACAGTTTGCTCTTTCTGAAGTTCCACCTGAAGGAGGTGCTGGCATGTCATGTCTGCCTGGTAAGAGTATTCACCAAGGACATTGTCTCCTTGGTTGTAAAATCCTTTCTGTCTGGGGAAAAGTCAAATCCACATAAATCCCAGGCTGGCTAAAGGGGCCTCTGCTTGGAAGCAGGTCATTGTCCTCATCCTACAAGGGTCAGGAACACATGCAGAGTGTTACAGCTGTGCAACAGCTCCTTATTTGTTTGCCTGACAAGAGAGTGTGTTTGTGTGGGAATTTGGGACTTCCACTTGCCAGACTCTGTATTTCACTTATCAGCTATGCAAGTACAGTAATTTATGGGCTGTGTAAAGCACATAGCTGTGGCAGTTCTTGCTTTTAAATTAGGTTTTGAAATAAAGTGACAAATTCAGCTGCCTGTTACGGGGAGCCAGCCCTGCTAGGCATGCTTAGCAGCCCATAGGGAGAACACCTGCCCCCTGCTTTGCAGCACTGGCCAGGTTTGGAGCTCCACACAACTGTTGGAAGAGGCAATATTTACAGTCATACAAAATGCAGGCTTCTTCTCTAACTAGGGGAGGGAGCCACTTAACAGCGAAAGGTAATCCCTTCGCTAGAGATTTGCTGTGGAATTTGGGCATTTCAAGTTTGAGGAAGAGCACACAATGTGAAGGCAAAGCAGCTGTGCCACCTTGTGAGATGAGGATTGTGAGGTGGAGAAAGAGGTCTGGAATGGGAAGCACCACCAACTTGAAGCTCAAACTAGTTGAGACACACCACCTACTTGGGAACAGGAACTTGGGACAGGGAAATGAGAAAGACAGCAGCAGAGACCTTACTTTTTTCCAAAGACTTTTATTAATAAACACATGGAACCTTTAAGAGTTACTATGTGCCCTACTTTACATGGAAGTACTGCTTTATTTGCCCTGACTCATCTTTCTCCACTAAATGTCAGCCCAATCCAACTGCTGTCCCTGTTCTCTCCTCTCTCCCTATGGCATTTTCCAGCATAGTGGCATGTTCCAATCCATATATGCAATTCCTGTGTCATACCAAGGAGCATCACATGACTTACTATACTAATGCAGCTCTGTTGTAGCCCAGGTGCTTGGCCAGGGTTCCTCTGGGCCACAGCAAGAGGCTCCTGTTGCTGCATGATTTGAAATCAAACTCAGGATCACCAACTTCTCTCAGTAAATAAATTTTATCTTGGAACAGGTTCCAGTGTAGTTTTAGATTCTGAAGATAAATAAAATCTTTCAACATTAAGATTGGCCCTTTACTGAAACAGCAAGATTGACAAGACTACAAATTTAAACCATTTAGAAAAGTAATACTTGAAGCAGAGGAAGAAATACTCCATGGTTAGCTGTGCCCTCCAAAGGGAAGCACAGAAGACACAAAGGAAAGAGTCACTGTGTGCACATACCTACAGGCTGTATGTGTGCAACAGACACATGCACATGGCTCTGGAACAGTGAGGGAATTATGCTAGGTCATAGTTAGCCTCTATTTCCTCACTTGCTCTTCCTGGAGGGGGCCTTCCTCACACTGCACCACTATGCATTCATTTCTAATGAATCCATCATCTCAAGTCATGTAAAAATGAGAAGACCACACCTAGTATGAGCTTAAATTTGTTTGTGTCTACGCTGCATTAAACTTCCTTTGTATTGCAACAGAAAAAGATTTAAGAGAATCTCACAGGGCAGTTGAACCTCGTTCCCTTTGGTACTTGCAGAAGCTTAACATGAAATAAATAAAATCAGCATGCTGTCAGGGCAAGTTGTTTTACAAATACAAGTGTTTTGATTTAAGTACTAAGGCCTCCACATTCATTAGAGGATTAAATCCCTAAACAGGGGGCTTAGTGAAAGGATAAAGCTTATTTGCCTTCTGGTTTTCAAGACATGGCAAGAAGACCATGATGAGAACACTGGCTTCTTTCTTCCTTTGTTGAAGGCTCCACATTAATGAGGGCTGAACAGAGAGCGTAACTCCAAGCAAGTGCCCAAAAGAATGTTTAGTCAACAGTGTTTCCTCATCTTTCAATAGCTTCCAGCTTCAAAAGTTTTCTTTCTCTAAAATAAAATAGTGGTGAGTTCAGACACTGCAATACCAGGTGGCAGTCCAACACGTTACAGCAGTCTGTCAGGGTCTTGGTTAAAACTAAAGTCACACACCAGGGACAGGTGATCGGAAGGGTAATTGAATGATGGCAGCCTGTTGGGCCCAATTTGCTCTTCAGTCAGCAAGCCCAGGGCTGAGTTCACATTCAAGGCATGCTGGGAATACCAGATATAATCCAGCGTGTGCCGGCACTCTCCTGAGGGCCTGATCTTCCAGGTGGTGTACGGGGGCTCCGACTGTCCATCGGGGCTCAGCAGCTTGTAAGCGCTGTTCAGATTGAGGCTGGAGTTGGAGAATTCCCTGTAGACCTCCTCGGTTGGCTCCGCGTTGAAGTCTCCGCAGATGATCAGAGGGATCTTCGCACCTTGAGTGATGTTCTTCAGGTTCTGGAGAAGGTCGCAGCCCTGCGCGGACCGAAACCTCTCCCAGCCGGTGCGGGCTTTGAGGTGTGTGACGGCGATGCAAAACAGCCTGCCCGTCTCATTGCACTTCAGCGTCTGGGCTATGGCCACCTGGTTGGTCTTCAGCTTCATGGCAGTCAGGCGGATGTTGGCGCTGTTGATGAGCTCGAAGCGGTCCTTGAGGAAGAACAAGGCACAGCCATCTGGCCCGTTGTTCTGCTCCACATCCAGGCACGGAGACCACGGCTTCGGGAAGAAAGTGCACTGGTAGCCCAGTCGGCTGAGGAGTGGCTCAAAGGTGTCGAAGTAGTGGTCGACTTCCTGCAGGCACAAGATGTCGGGCTTATATGCAAGGATTTCCTCCAGGATGAGGCACTTCCTCTCCTCCCATTTCAGAGCTTCCATGGGGCACTGAACAAAGTTGTCTTTGCCTTCCCCGAGAGCTGAAATTAGCAGGGAGAGGGGAGAAAACAAAACAGTTACTGATAGCTCCAACAGGCTGTCCTCCAGTTTGGCAGAGGCCAGAGGTACATCAGTTCACATGCAGGTCATGGGTGTTTTCAGGAGTAGCCGGTGACTTTAAGGGTGCCAGGTTTGCTAGTGGGTGTGAGAACCCCTTCCCAAACCACTGGAGTCACTCCAAAAAAACTTCCCTTTACAGATACAAGTCTTCCTCCCCCTTCTCCCCCTACATTGTGGCAAGTACTTTCACTTGTGGCTGCCACAGCTTAAGCCTAAAAATAACATGCAGTGAGATAGGAATGACTTAACTGCAGACTGTTAAGGCAGTCTTCTACATGGGGGACTTCCCAACCCAAAACATGTTAAGATGAGGCTGTTGCACAAGTCAATTTACAGCCTTGATTCAAAAATATCAGTTAAAATTATTTTGAAGAATTAGGAATTCCGATAGCAAATCTGAATTCTTGGATAATTCACCAATAAACTAATCAGAAAACTATAGAGAAGCTTTACAAAGAATAAAATTAAGGGAAGGATGACTCTTTTCTGAGGGTTAACAACTATCTAAAACTGATGGGTCTTTTTGAATACACTGTTCAGCTAGAACAGGAATTCAGGTCTACCTTTGGCATCACAGTTGTAAGCAGAGACCTTTTTTCCTTTCCTCCAGGACAGAAGGAAAGCCACTACTTCAAGTGCTCAAAATACTCTCCCTGGCCCTCAGTCAGTTGCATTCCATGTAGTTCACCTCTCTCCCTTTGCTCTGCCAGGGTTTTCATGGCTGCACTTGGTCTCAAGGTCATACCTTGAGCTTAGAAGCAGCTCCTACCTTGGGCAAGGATGTTCCACTGCATGACCCGAATGGGGCGGTGGTTGCTAGCGGTGTTTTTCTTCAGGTTCACAAAGTTCCTCTGAAACCGGGGCGGCCGCTTCTGTAGGACGATCTGACATTCCTCCAGCAAATCCTTGGGGTCTATAGGATCCAGCCGTGCTGGGTCTAGCTGCTCCAGGCAGTCCTGGTGCTGGGACACGGCACCGCTGCTCAGCGTCTTGGCGAGCACGCTGTAGAGCCGGCTGGTGCTGTTTCCCATGGAACACACTGGAAAGGAAAAACTGGTGTTAAGAGTTGTCCACCGGGACTCTTTTCACCACTTGGGTGCCTTGTTACAGGGCCAGCAATTTGTGGTTTGTGCAGGAGCCTGCTCCTGAAGCTGAGACAAAATAAGAAGGATGCAGAGACAGGGTTGGTCCTGTCCACTCTCATCATGCTTTGCCTGTCATCAGGGGCTGCTCACCTCTGCAGTGCACAAACGGCCTGGTTTGAGCCATCATTCTGGTGTGTATTCTAAGGGAAGAAAGAGGTCTTTCATTCAGAATAGTAGGGCTAAGACTAACTCTGCACACATTGTAGGAAACAGAATAGAGCATGCTTTTTCCCAGCAAGCAGACAAATGCTGCCTGCTCCTTCTCTCATGTGCAGCATTTGTCTGTGGTGGAGATGGCACTGTGTATGACCCGGTACCTTGTGCCAATTTGGGATGCCTGCAGGCTCCTGCCTGCAGAGCTGCAAGCCGGGTGACTCATTCGCTTGGGTTAATATTTAATAGGAATCTCTGATCACAGCTTCACTTACCCCAAAATCAGCAATGTTTTCATGAGAGTGAAGTAGCCAGATGCTTCTGCTGGCTTAGACCTCGGGATGTGGAATGGAGAAGGCAGTCTGCCGAGCTCTCCCTCTGGTGTAGTTAGCCCTCACATAGCCCCTCATGTCTCCTGCAGGGAGGTCCCCATCACATGTGAAGTCACAGCTGCCACAGGGAGGGTGGGGTGTGTCTGTCCCTACTCTGTTTTGCCCTTTGGCTTATGTGCAGGCCATGGTAGCAGCCCTCTTCCCTTAGCAGGGTCAAGCAGCAGAGCCATCCACTCCTTTCAGCCAGCAGTCCCCATGCCTGCTGCGCTGTGAAATACCTCCATCCTCCACTTCCCAAGAGCACAAGCAGTACCACTGCACAGCCACAAACACCTCGAGGCTTGCTTACAGCAAACACACATGGCACAGTGTTAAGAGCTGGGCTTCAGGGTAGCTGTGGGGGAGTTTGCACAGTCTGTGACATTCCTACGCTGTAAACCCACCAAGAGCTCACCAAGCCTTACTCAGGAAGTGCCACAACACGTGGGGAGCTCTCGAAATGAGGGTGTGTTTGCACTTTTCCATGCTCAGCACTCTGCCCAAGTGTGTCTGGACACTTGGCTTCCTTTCAAACACAGGCAGGAGGGGCAGCGCTTGCACCACAGCAACTTGCACAAGAGGCAGCGCTGACTGAGTTTTGTTGTTGTCTCAACTTATTTACTCTTGAATGCATTTTGCAAAGGTAATCTTGGGCAAACGGACTTCAGTGTTGCACTGCTGTTGGCCCACAGCAGTTTCAAAGTAAGTTTATTTGTATCTTTGAGTTAAAAGAGGAAGAGAATTGTTATCTTGTGCTCACATCTTGCGGCAGATTTGGGGTGCTACTCGACACACAGGTTCAGACTGAACTACAGTATTACCAAGGTAAGGGCTGGTGGCAAATATACAGGCTAGAGGGGCAAGCAGGAAGATGGAATCCCTAACAGTTCAATAAACATACTAAGAAGGAGTAAAAGCAAGACTGTGCAGTAGAAGCCTCCTGTCCCTGTATTTAGGAAAATTAAGACTTTTAAATTACTAAAAAATACATAATGTGCGTTTTGCATGTGTAAGCCCACAAAATAGTTCTAAGAAAGTTGCAAATTTGGACAGCAGACTGAATGCAGGACATTTCTCCCCATCTCTATCCTTCTGGTTGAAAGTTTAAAGCACTGGGAGTTCCTCAAACTGAGATGTGAGCCTGGGCTCACAGGCATGAATGCCTTTCTAGGGAAACTGTGTGCAAAATGTTTCCATTTCTGCAGGCTTTCTCAGTTTACAGTTCTTGTCAGGAAAGAAAGTATCATTGAAGTAGAATAAATGCCATTTAATAGTGAGGGAAACACTGACTCAGCTGTGAGGAGGAACCAAAGCATGCTCTGTGTTGGTAACAGAAAGGTCCCGCTTACACACTACCAGGGCTGCCAGGCAGCCACACAGGAACCCAGAGAAATCAATAGAGCTTTTAATAGAAGCTCCACAGGGAGCCGCTCACCTATTTTTAGGGTAAGTACAACCCATAGCTAAGTGCTGCAACTGGAGATAAGCATATGGTGTTTTGTGCTACCTCAGGGATGCCATCAGCAGCCGGGTACAGCCATGAGCCCTACACCCCACACACCCCTCTGTACAGCCCCTGCCATGCCAGGGATGAGCAGGACCCATGCTGGGCTCCCCAAAGGAATATTGGGGAGTTATTATGCTCCAAGAAGCCATTAGCAAGAGCTTAGGCTGCTTGTGGCTTGACCTGAATCAGAGGGATGATGTTGAAAAGAGACAAGGTAGGTGTGACACAGCTGGAGCCAAAGGTCTACTGGCAAAGCCCTGAGCAGCTTACATCTGTTACAGCAGGATGAGGGCCAAGTTCAGCCATCCACCTGCCAAGCTGCAAACAAAGCCAGAGTGTTGTCTAAACCTCATCATCCCTGGGATCATAGGGTATCCAGCTCTTTATGGGGCATAAGGCACAGCCTAACCTGCACAAGATGTGCTACAGCCCAGCTCTGGCACAGATCTGGTAGCTTTTAAAGTCAGTCATGCTTCAGGCAGAAAAAAGAGATTTGGTCTTCTTTTGAGGGCCAAGGGAAGATTGGGTGAAAGCGAGTCTGGACTGTAAATCAAACACTTTTAGTCCTGGTATAGGTGGCTTGAGAGTTCTTCACTGAAGGGGGCTGCTGTGAGAAGACTCCAGTTTAAGATGACTGTTGATCTGCACGAGTTCTTTGTTCCCAGTGTGCCAAAACCATCACAGCACGGGCTGAGCTGTTTTGTAGAACAGGAGCCAGAACACAGAAACTCCAAACACAAAATCCATTTTGTTATTTCTGCTATGCTGAACATGTCCATGGCAGTCAGGCAAGCACAAGTTCACCCTTCTGAAATCCTACAGTCCAAGTTAAGTGACCTGTAATGTGCTGGGATAACGTGTGCTGCCACTGCTGTGACACCATGGTGCTGGTGTGTGCACAGGAACAAGCAGACTCCTGAACTTGCACTACAGCAGTGGGAAGTGAACATACAAGTGATTCTCTTGGTGTGATGGAATAGGGAACACCAGCTCAGCAATTACTCTTAAAGGTGCTTAAAATCAGAAAGCACTTTCCTCTCAGCACAATAAGAACCCAAACTGTTCATTAAATCCAAGAACAGGGTGAAAAGTTGATGGTTTCTTGCACTATCCAGCACAGAAGAGCTGAACTTCTAGGATCTCAGGCAATGAGTCATCAGAGACTGTATTTTACAGACTCTGCTTCAAAGATGAGGGCTGTAGAGTAGTACTGGAGCCAGGGCCCTGATCTTTTCAGTAAGGTGAACAGCATTCTTACTTCTCCTCATCTCCTACTTCCCAGCACTGCTTTTGGCCAAAAGCTCCAACTCATTTACCACCTGGATTTCACTTTCAGGTGAATGGAGCCTGGCCTGTAGCTGCATCATGCATGGCAACTCCATGGCCAAGGAGGGTGGCAGCAGACAGAAATGCCCTCCCTGCAACTCCAATTCTAGGAAAACCTTGACAGGTGCCATCCCCACGTGACAAATCCTAGGCTTCAGGGTATCATACTACATGTACAGCCTTGTTTGGGACAGCAATGATAGCAAGGGAGGTGCTGCCTCTTGTCAACATGCAATACTAGAAAGAAGAAGGAACCTCAAATCCTGCCTCCAGTAATATACAGAATCAGTATTTGGCACAAGCTCTGAAAACGTTTTTCCCCATGAATGCTTTAATCACGAGCTCGATCCTTGCCAGCCCTCAGACACATATGCTCCTCTTCCCGGTAGTGCCATGAAGCTTCAATCCTGCCATATGGTATCCTGGCCTGGTTTCAACAGGAGGCATAGAAACAACCTGCCCCCAACCTGGCTTTTACACCCCTCCTGTAACTGCAGCGACAGGGAATGAACACGCTTCATCCCAAGCCCAGCTGAGGACAGTAGGAAAGGGTGGATCTCCAGCACACCAGGTATGCAATACACCCTCAGGTATTACAAACATATTGCCCAGAACAGCTGTGGCTGCCCCATCCCTGGAAATGTTCCAGGCTGGACGGGGCTTTAAGCAACCTGGTAGGGTGAGAGGTGTTCCTGTCCATGGGCAGGGGGGCTGGAACTCGATGACCTTTAAGGTCCCTCCCACCAGACCTGGCTAAGGGTTGAATCCGAAGTTGCAGGGCTCCGGGGGGTGCGCCACTGCCCCGCTGCGAGTCTGGGCACGGGTCAGCGAGCGGAGGGGAGGGAGCGGGGTCCGCGCCAAGGCGCTGTCCCCACGGGCACTCAAGGGCATGTGGGCACTTTCCAGGTCTCGTTTAGCGGGTGAGCAGCAGGGCGTAATTATTTAACGCTACAGGCGAGTAGGAACCCGACAGGCCAGACTGCCTGCCGGAGAGCAACCCGGGCTCTTCCCACACGCCGTCTCCAGTAAAAAGCACAAACCCACTGCGAGTCAAGCTCATCCCACACAAAGCACAGCGCCGGGAGACAGCAGCTCAGCTATCGGGCACACGGACCCTCTGGGTCAGCAGACGGGTTATCCCAGCGCTGCCCGGGGGGTGCCCCGTTCCCCAGTCGGGTGACACCAGGCCAGAGCCCCGGGATGTCACACCCAAAGCCGCGGGGCCGCCCCAGCGCCCGCAGAGGGACAAGCGCACAGGCCGGGCGTGTCGTGGCAGCAGAGCGCGGACACGCCTATCGCGACAGCAGCACCCGCCGGCGCGGCCCCTCACCCTCCCGGCTCGGTACCCACCTGTGTGGGGCGGCGCCCCCGGGGCGGGCGGGACCCCGCCCGCTGCTGCCCGCGGGGCGGCGGGGCCGAGGGGCGGCGGGGCGCGGGGCCGCGGCGGCAGGCGGGAGGCCGAGGCGGAGCAGAGGGCGGGCAGCGCCGAGCAGAGGCAGCGCGCGGGGCTCTGGAACATGCTCCCGGCGGGGCGGGGATGGGATCGGGCGGCACCGGCGGGGAGCGGAGCGGGTCGGGTCGGACCGGAGCGGGCGGCACCGGAGCAGCGGCGGCTCCCGCGCCCGCCCGGCGCCCGCGCTTATACAGGCGGCGGCGCCCCGCGCGGGCGGCTCCGCAAGCACCTACCACCCGCGCCCCCGGGGGGGGGGCGCACCACAGACCCATCACGGAAACACACTCCGCCGGCTCCACGGCCCGCACCGAGCCCGCCCGCGCTGACCGGCAGACCGGCGCTTCCCGCGGCCATCCCAGGGCCGTCCCGCTGCCGCGGCGGGCGCTGCGCGGGAAGGGCGCCACCCGCCGAACTCCCCCCTTCATCGCCGCGGAGTGGTGCGGCCCGGCGGAGGTTCGGACGTCAGCGCGGGGAGCGCGCCGCCCTCAGAGCGTCGCGGCGGGTACGGCCACCCCCACCGGGCCGGGAGTGGCACTCGGGGGTGACACGTGTTGGGACGGGTGGGTGACACGGGAAATGCCAAACCATTCCTAGAGCTGGGTTTGGGGGTTTGTCTACGGCTGCATCGTGAGGGGGAGAGGAGGGACAGGCACTGATCCCTGCTCTGTGGTGGCATGGGACAGGACCCGAGGGAAGGGGCTGAAGTTGTGTCAGGGAAGGTTTAGGTTGGACATCAGGAAAAGGTCCATCACCTAGAGGGTGGTTGGGCACTGAACAGGCTCCCCAGGGCAGAGGGCACAGTACCAAGCCTGACAGAGCTCAAGAAGAGCTCGGACAATACTCTCAGGCACAGGGTGTGACTCTTGGGGCGGGTCCTGTGCAGGGCCAGGAGTTGGACCCGATGATCCTTGTGGGTCCCTTCCAACTCAGCATATTCTGTGACTCCTGTAGCCTTTTGATGCTTTGAACCCTCTTGGCTTCCACCAGATCTCATCCTGATTTCATCCCTAAAGGCTTATGCTTATTCTGTCATGTCTCATCTGTAATTTTACCTATCTGTCTTTGTTCCTCCTTCCTTTTTTTGATTATCAAAGCATAGATGGTGGTAGTCTCACAAACCTACTGACGGTGTTCTTCTCTCTATGCTGCTTTTCTATTAAAAAATAGAGTAAGCTGGGACATGTATAGAGCAGCTGCATTTTCAGAGGTGGGTCTTAAACTCACACCTGGCTGTGTGGGTATACTCATCTAGCCCTTCCTAAGCAAAATACTGTAATGATTAAATGACTTTAAGTGAAGTGAAAAACCAAGAAAGATAATCAAACAACAGGTAGGTAGTTAGTACCCTGCTAACTTCTTCAGTTTTGCTTTCTGTGAAATGAAGCAGCCAGGGCACACTGGGAGCATGGGAGAGGCAGCAGGACAGCCTTATAGGGAAAGTTTGGAGCTTGGATTTCTCTGCCGTCAGCCACACGGACCACTCCTTAAAGATCTCTGTACTCTGATTCATATCCTCTCTGCTTTGAATAGGCATGGAAGAGACAGAGGCTTGATAGCCATGCAAAACTGGAGCCCTGGTTCCTTGCTAACCACACTCTGCACCTGACTGGGCTTGTCTGCTCTCATGTCTGGCCCTTATCAGAAGGGCAAACTTGTGAATAAGAGTTTATTTCTGTGCTTCTTGTGTGTGATCATCTGTAACCAGCTTTGTTCCCGGCTTCCTAGAAGATGAGACACTTCTGGAAGGAAAGAGTGGTTGGTGATCCATGAGCTAATCTAATGGCCCTGCCATTTCTGGTGGGATTTGGCTAAGAAAATACCTACCAGCAGTGGCCTAAGGGATAGGTAGCCTGAGTTTTGTTGCATTATCTGCCACCCTGTCGCTGACAAATTAGAGACTTGGTGACAGGGAAGGTGATGGCTTTGTGAGCCTGTCTCTGGGCTCTAAGTCTTCAGCTCCTGTTAGGCATTTGCTGGCATTCAGGTGCCTCTTAGCCTGATGGCTCTTCACTCTGCTCTCCTGCCCCACGGGAAAATCCTTGGGTTTTGACCAGAGCTGGCTGCTCATCCTCCTCACCACCAGTTCCAGCAGATTTCCTGGAGCTGCTCATCACCCAGATTGCTCAGCAGTCCTTAAGTAACTAATGACTGGAGGTACAATATGTTTGTTATTCATTTTATTTCTCTGATGACTCAAGTACCTGGGTTTAGGCCAAGCCAGCTCCTTGTGTGATCTCCAAGGAGGAAAGACAGAAGGTTTCCTGCTTCACACTGTACTGAATGTGCTCTTCCCTGCTCTTTTGAGTGTTGCCTTTCCTTAGCCATGTGTGACCAAACCAGTGTGACAATAACAAAGACAGATGTGAAAGAAACAAAAGTTAGTGATGATTCACAAAGCTGTTTTTCAGGCATACCACTCTGTTCCTGGGATTTGGGAAGAGTGGAGATTTAGCTCCAAAGTGTGAGTCATTGTTTGCTTGGCATCCCCTGGGGTGATTCAGAAGTCCTAATAGCCTTCCATGGAAAATAAAATCCTTTTGAAAATGCACAGAAGATGCCATTAATTTTAGGTGTGTGTGACTTAAAGAAAAGAGGGAAGTTTCTTTGGAAAATGATCTCAGTTATCCCATGTGCGTCTGACTGATGTTTTCACTAGCTGGGAGCAGTGAGCAAATGCAGAGAAGGGGTCCAGGTCAAAGGGCTCATAGGCTGTGAGAAATGCTTTTTTCTTAGTTTTTTGACCTGTTCTTACCCTAGAGATGTTGATGTTTCAAACATCCTGGACAGACTGTTAATCCTTTTTCAATGCTGTGGAAATCCCAGGGCCATCAGAGTGTTACTTACTGAAAAATACAGCTATGACTGAAGTTTTTCCAGCATATAGTAAGAACAATGATTTCCACGAACTCCACTTCCTTGGGATTAGTAATGGTGTGAGGTTAATAATCCTTCTACCTCCTTGGTCAGTCAGCTCCTCCCAACCAGTCATCCCTACGTCAGGGAAGTGTTTGTGCTGTGTTTGGTGCTGCTGCTCTAGCTGCCAACATTTTCATCTTGGAAAAGCATGCTCTAAAAGGAAACTACCATCTCAGGGGAGTTGGACAGTAGTCACAGTGGATTAACAGGAAAAAAAAACTGTGGCAGTTTGATTCTGCAGTACAGATGACTGTGAGCACGGTGGTTTTGGACTTCATGGTGCACACTCATCCCAACACCTTCTCACTTCTTCCATGAACAATGCCATTACCTGGGCTGCTGGCTGCATTTCTGTGGGTTGCCTTGCACCCCTAGAATGCCCTTTTTCCCTGTCAGATCACCAGGAGCCCTTCACCTCCCCACCATCACCCTGCTGTGAGTCTTCCTCCCCTCCCTGCCTCACCTTGGTTTTGGGCATCTGAGAAGAAGCTGGGAACCAGAACTCCATGGCAGATGTGGGGGGTCACACTGGTTTTGAGGGAGCTTGCCCAAAACAGGTTCACCTGAGGTAACAGTAGGGAGGAGATTTGGATGTTTAAAACAGGCAGCCTTGCCATAGTTAACTGAGGTTCCCAAAGCACTCAGCTCTGATTTTTCAAGCATTTCAGTCACTAAAGCATCTCAGAAAGTGGAGCTTTGCCACTTGAACCCAATATCTATCTTGCTGAGAAATGAGTAGTATTAAGTCTGGGCAGCAGATGGTAGAGTGTTCCACATGGTTAAGGAAGAGAGACGGAATGATAGTGGCACTTCTGACATCTTGTTAAAGAAACATGTATGTATATTCATCTCAGATATGAATGTACACTACAGCACAGATGATTAAATAGAGTAGTTCGTATTTAGAAGTAGGTGTCTGTCTAAGAGGCATCTGCCTGTGGAATCAAAATTTCCAAGATTTCTACATGGAGAGGACAGCCTTTGGCTTGCCTTGCACAGTACCTCTCTGAATCTACTTTCTGACACTTAGTAATTTTTGGAATAATTATTTATGTTCCAAAGACCTGCTACTTGCCCTCTGGGGGCAAAGCCTTTTCAATGTCCTTCTCTTTGTGCTAACAATGTTGAAGTGTGTGAATAGCTCTCCTTGGAGCCACTGCAACCACCTGTGCTACAGTGCTTGCTTGTATCCGAGGAAAGGGAGGATTGTTCATTTCCATTTAGCATATTTAGCAAATGTTTCTATTCAACCCTTAGTCTGCCTTCTGAAAGACAGAAATAGGCACATTTAGGATGTCAGTGTTGTAGCCTCTGAGCAGTTATCCGTTGGTGACATGATTTTCAGGGTGTTTAGAAAGGTCAGGCTCTGTGAGGCCTGGCAGGGCTGCTATTTTGTGGAAAGTGCTGGAACACTTAGTGATGTAGGAGTGGTTTTGCCTGCCTCCACTGAGAGCCCGAGGCAAATGGGAGGCAGGTGGAGTGAGCGCCATTGAAAAGCCTGGGATTTGCACAGCTTTTCCAGAGCCCAAATCAGTGGAAGTGCTGCCTGTGTGGAGCTTCTGGTGGTAATGCAGTTCCTGGCACATGGGCTTGTAGAGGCAGCAGGAGGGGATCTGGGACTGCCACCATTCATTGCTGCTGGTCCTCCCAGCTGCCCATTCAGGGGTGGTCTGCAAGGGTTGCCTTCTGCAACATGCTGCAAGGGGCTAAAGACTCATCCACCTTCCCAGTGATTTAGGCTAAGGTAAGGATAGTCTTCTTGGCATAAGCATTATTTTTCCTCCATTCATTCTTTCCTTCCCCTTCAAGGTGTGAATAGAGCTCCCTTAGGAAGAGGTTGATTTAGTGTCTTGAAGGAAGCAGTTTTTGGAGACAGGTTATGTAGAGGACTCTCTTTCACTGCCTCAGGGAGGTCTGGCTGGGATCCACTCTTCCTCCCCCTTTCAGCAGATTACAAAATGATGTATTTGTTTTCTGCACCAACAAAACAACCTGCAAGCAGGCAGTGACATTCCAGCTTGCCAGAATGAGCTGGGAGGAGAGGGAAAGAGTGAAGAGGGGCCATAATAGAGAGCTTTAACTCTAGTTTTGTACAATTCTGAATTATTTTGTTATAGAACCTCCCCTGGCATTGCTAAGGGGCAGTGAAGGAACTTCCTGGGGTCCTCCCCTTTATGCACTGAGCAGCTGTGGTCTGTGGTGCAGAACATCTGGCTGGCTTTAAAAGTGAACATCTTTGCCTGGTGCCTATGGTATGGCCTGCAACACACTGGAGCACCAGTTATCTGGCATGTGTGCTGCTTGTGCAGGTTGTGTTGGTCCTTAGCAGGCTTGAGACTGAGAGATGAAGTACAACAGGGACCAGCTGGGGACCAAGAACCCCTCCCCTCCCTGACTTTTGTAGCCCTTGGGACCATCCAGTGTCTTCCTTCCAAACACACTTAACAAAGTTCATCTGTTTTTCTGGTGAAATGGATGCAATAGTTATACCCTGCATTATCTAAACAGTTTATGTATTGGAGTCCCCGAATTCTCCCATCTGATGAACTGTAGTTTGGAAGCTACTCTGCAAATCACATGTGGGATATTTATGTCCTAAGCTACATTACTTTTCAAGAGGAGGTCAGACAGTAGCAAAGTGATGGGTACTAATGGAGAACTATGGTCTTTGAAGTAGAGACATTGAGGATTCTTGGCTGAGCACTGCACTCCTCAGGTAAAATATTGCTAATGTTCATCTTCGGAAATAAAGGCAACTTCTGTTTTTCAAGCTCTTTTACCCTGGTTTCATGGTACCTTGGGTGTCTCAGTAAAGAATCCTGCTCATCATCACTTTTCAGCCAGTAAATTTATAATTGTGGAGGAACTGGAACAGCAGAGCTGACAGCCAAGCCCAGGACTGGACTTTCCCCTGGGGGTGTGCTCGGTCACAGCGCAGTGGTTGGGCTGTCTGGAGGCAGGGCTGCGGGCAGCTCCCACCTTCTGGTTGGCATCCAGCCCTGGTCAGCATCCAGCCCTGCTCTGCGTCACTGGCCCTGCTGGTTGTGCAAGCGCCCCTGTGCCGGACGTGCCCCCAGTGGCTTTCGTAACCCGGCTGGTGAGGATCTGGTGGGGGGATGCTTTACCCTCTGCCCCACCAGGCACCCTGGGTTTCTCCAGCATGAAGGCTTTGCTCAGCTCTGGCTGGCCTCAGCAGGAGTGGGGAAGCCTGAAATTCAGGCTGAGAAGCTATTGGTGCTGCTGGACATGCCAAATTGGAATCTCCCTTTTGGGTATCTGGTGGGACTTTGTGCTTCTTGCTCTTTCTGCAGCCACCCTGGCCCCAGGGCACCATGGCACGTGTGGGTGAGCAGCCCCTGACCCCTCTGCCCTGGGTACAGGCAGGTGAGTTGGCAAAGCCCAAGGTTTTGCTTACCCCCAGCCAGGAAGGCCAGAGTTGGTAGCTGGCTGCTTCCCAGGTGTCTGGCTGGGCTGTCTCCTCTCCCTGGCTGTGTGCCAGAGGGACTGCTTTGCCAAGCAAACAAGTCATGGCAAAGGCCACATGGGCTGTTCTAGAATAGTCTTTTCACCCTGTAAAAATGTTCTACTTATTCAACAGCAAATTCCTCTGTGAGTTCCCTGCTTGTAGTGCATCAAGCATAAATTTAATTATGAATAGATTTTTGTCCCTCCAGGGCAGCTTTAGGAGATGTGGAGAGGTATTCTTCCCTCTGCAGATGCATGCTGGATTTTGGGTGAACTTGCTGTTTTCCTCAGAGAACAGGTTGAGCTTTCTGCATTCATTGTGTTCTAGTTTCTTTTTCTTTTTGAAAGAAGTTCTGGTTTCACCTCTGTATCCCAGGGATATCAGGGGATTGATGTGTGCTCTCCCTAATAGACTTTCAGTAGCTCTGAGTCCAGAAGACAATTTGCAGAGAAAGTCACGGTTGGAATCTGATCCTTGCAGGATGAAAGCATCGCTCTGCCTGGTGCAGCTGTCTTCAGAGGGCAGTCAGGGCTGTCTTCTGAATCCCTTCACTGCCATGTATCAGTCTCCCCTGACTTCTCTTCAGCTTTGGTGCTTTTGCACTCTGGAGTTCAGTGTGTCACCACTGCTCAGACCTGGCTGTCAGAGCTGGTGCCACTTCCATCTGCTGCTCCTGGGTGTACGACATGGGGCAGGCAGCCCATGACTTATGGGGCTGGCTGATTCCAAGAGGTGCTCCAAGGTGGCAGTCTTCTGAGGCCATACTCGTTTTATTATCTCTTGACTGCTTGGTGGATTTCCCAGGACACTTCTGAGCTCCTGATGAGAGTGTGTGTTCCAGTGACATTTCATCAGTGAAAAAGTAATGCAATAGATCCAAGAATGTGATATTATGATACTTCTGGAGTGATTTCAGGATTTCTGTCAGGGCAAGGGGCAGTTTTGAACTACTTGTCCTTTGCAAGGGAGCAGAGGCTGCCGTGTGAAAGACCCTTCACCTCAAGAAAATTAGAACCTTGTTCAACACTAAATCCATTTCCCCTCCACTGAGCCAGGTCCAGGACAGCAGCAAATTCCTCCTGAAATGGACAACAAGCCTGAGGCACTAAAGCTCATGGTGGGGGGCACTATCCAGGCAACTCAGAGGCAACCCGGTGACCTGGTCCTGCAGAGACATAGTACAGAGCAAACGAGTGAAACAAAAATCGTGCTTGCAAGTGCAGTGAAGCTGCAGTGGTTGATCATTAGTGACACCAGTGAGGCTTGAACTTCTGTCCTGGAGGGGAACGGCTGTTTTGCTACCTGTAACCTAACTGAGAATCCCTCCTGTGGTGCCATTCAAGATCCAGTCTAGCAAAGTAAAGGTCTGATTTTTGCTCCAACTCGGGATTTTTAGGGTGCTGTCAAAGGGCAGCATCCTGGTCTGGTGTCAGGATTTAGCAATCGTGGCAGGACTTATTCTTTGTATAGTGAAGACATATGCAAGAATGAAAACCCACTCACCACAACAGACTGAAAAGTTGACTGTCTGCTGGTGGTAAACAAGTTCACATTGTCCTCAAACCTTCTTCATTTGCTGTAGTGACTTTTCTTGTAAAAGTAGGAAATTACCATTTGATTTTGATCATGAAACAACATGGTTGTACCACTCTTACTTGTCACGGCCTCTCTCCTCTTGAAGTAAACCTTACAATCTGTGCTGTCATTTAAATGGCTGAGAGGCAACATGAAGAATGTGCCCCTTCTGGCTGCTGCAAAAATTAACCCTGTCCTGACCAGAAAAAGGACATTATCCACCTGTTATTCTGTACCATCTGTGTCTTGCTCAGATCCTACACCTTCCAACCACACATATATATGTACACAAGAATGGGTATCACTCCCTTAGTCAATGGCCATCCCTCCAAGATGTCTGTTGAGTTTATTTAGTCCATGGCTGTAGGCTCTATCCATCCTAGACACTTCCAGGCTGAGCTCTTGGAGGGTTGCAAGCTGCATTAGGAGCTCAAGACTGGTGTGTCTGGGACAGTCCATACTCATTGTGCATGGCATACAGTGGCAGAGTCATTCAGCAATCAATAGCACACAATTCAACATTATAGACTATTCTCACCCAGAAATGAAATCCCCTTGAGATAGATACACATCATGTTTCCCTGTCCTGTGTTATCCACCAAGTGCACTCAGGTCCTTGAGCAGAAGCAATTCCACCGATGGGTTTGCCTTGAGTCAGGACTCATCTAGACTGTCTTCCCTAACACATTCTTCGTATGCACCACAGGGACTTTATCCCCTTCTATGGTGTGCGAAGGTTTTGATTGGGCAGGACCAGCTTGACTGGTGGAGCCTCTGGTGTTAACCAACCAGGTGGCCTCTGCTAAATGTAAATCCCAATGTTTGAAGGTCCCACCACCCATTGCTTTCAGTGTGGTTTCTAACAGTCCATCGTATCATTCAGTTTTCCCAGGGAATATGATATACCCGCTCAATACTGTAGTCTTTGGCCCAGGGGTCTATGAGGCTATTTTTGAAATGAGTCCTGTTGTCTGACTCAGTTATCTCTGGGGTACCTTGTCTCCATAGGACTTGCTTTTCAAGGCCCGGGATGGTGTTGCAGGCAGTGGTGTGAGGCACAGGGTTCATCTCCAGCCATTCAGTGGTTGTTTCCACCATTGTCAGCACATAGTATGAGAGAATTGATCTGCCAGGCCTCTCCATATCTGTATTTCATCCATCGTCCATCATACCACAGAGGCTTTACCCACTTGGCCTCCTTGATTGTAGTGCATGTTTCACAGTTATGGATAACCTGGGAGACAGTGTCCATGGTTAAGTCTGTCTGTCAATCATGAGCCCATCTGTATGTTCCATCTCTTCCCTGATGGCCTGACATGTCATAGGCCCACTAAGCCAGAAATAACTCACCCTTGTGTTGCCAGTCCAGATCCCCCTGAGACACTTTAATCTTGGCAGCCTGATCCACCTGTCTGTTGTGATGTTCTTCAGTAACCCTACTCTTGGGTACGGGTGCATCTACATGACATACTTTTACAGCCAGATTCTCTACCCAGGCAGCAATGTCTTGCCACAATTCAGCAGCGCAGTGGGTTTCCCTCTGTGCTGCTAACTGAGCTTTTTCCATCTGTCCAACCACTCCCACAGAGCATTTGCTATTATCCATGAGTCAGTGTAGAGGTAGAGCACTGGCAATTTCTCTCATTCAGTGATATCCAAAGCCAGCCTGATGGCTTTCGGCTCTGTAACTTGGTTTGATTCACCTTGTCCTTTGATAGCTTCTGTCACTTGCCATATAGGACTCTATACAACAGCTTTCCATTTCAGTGTATCCCTACACTATGGCAGGAACCATCAGTGAAGAGAGCATGTTGCCTTTCATTTTCAGGTAGCTGATTTTATGGTGGGACCTCCTCAGCATGTGTCACCTTCTCCTCTGATGGTTGTAGCCTGAAAGTTTTTCCTTTGGGCCAGTCTGGGGTGACTTCCAAGATTTCTGGCCAGTCTGGGTTTCCTATTCGAGCTCGCTGTGTGATCTCAGCACAACCCACTTACTCCACGTAGCATCAGTGGTGTGATATGTAGAAGGAACTTTCCCTTTGAGCATCCAGCCCAATGCTGGCAGTTGGGGTGCCAGGAGAAGCTGTGCTTCGGTGCCAATCACTTCTGAAGCATCTCGAATACCTTCATAAGCAACCAGGATCTCCTGTTGGGGTGTAGCAGACCTCAGATCCTTTGTATCCCCAACTCCAGAACCCTAGGGGTTGTCCTTGAGACTCCCCTGGTGCTTTTTTTCCAGAGACTCCAGGAAGGACCATTCTCCCTGGCTGCAGTGTAGAGCATGTTTTTTACTTTCTGTCCTGTTCTGACTGGCCCAAGGACTACTGCACAAACAATCTCCTGTTTAATTTGTCCAAAAGCTTGTTGTTGTTCGGGATCCCACTTAAAATCATTCTTCTTCTGGGTCAAAAGACCAAGAGGGCTTTACAGTTTGACTGTACTCTGGAACATGCATCCTCCAAAACCCCAGAGCACCTGGGAAAGCCTGTTTCCTTCTTGCTTAATGGTGGGGACATAGCTGCTATTTTGTTGACCACATCCATTGGAATCTGACTATGCCCATCTTGCCATTTTATTCCTAAAAATTGCATTTCCAGTTCAGGTTCAGGTCCCTTGACCTGACTTTGCTTTATGACAAAACTGGCCTTCAGGAGGACTTGGATTATCTTCTCCCCTTTCTCAAAATCTTCCTCTGTTGTGATCCCCAATGTGATATCATCAATGTACTGTAGATGTTCTGGAGCCTCACTGTTTTCCAGTGCAGTCTGGATCAGTCCATTTCAAATGGTGGGTCTGTGCTTCTGCTCGGGGGCAGTTCATTCCAGGTGTACTGCACACCCCTCCAGGTGAAAACAAACTGTGACCTGCACTCTGCTGCCAAAGGAACGGAGAAGAACACATTGGCACTGTCAGTGGTGGCTCCGCTTGGCTGCCTTGGACTTCAGTTCATACTGAAGCTCCAGCATGGCTGGCACAGCAGCATCAGTGGTGGTGTGGCTTTGTTCAGGCCACAGCAGTCTACTGTTAGTCTCCACTCTCCAATGGACTTAAGCACTGGTCGTATAGGGCTGTCAAAGGGTGAGTGAGTCTTGCTGACCAACCCCTGGCTCTCCAGTTCATGAATCCTCATGGATGGGGGTCACTGAGTCCTGGTTGGTGCAGTGTTGTCAATGGTGCACTGTTGTGGTAGCGACTGGTACTTGCTGTCCTTCCAACCTCAGCAGTCTGACAGCAGAGGGGTCCTCTGAGAGACCAGGCAAGGTATTCAGCTGTGTAATTTCCCCTGTCTCCACAGCAGCTATCCCAAAAGCCCAGTAATGCCCTTTGGGTCCTTGAAATACCCTCTCCTGAGGTAATTTTTGCCAAGGATGCACAGGGGCCTCTGGGCCAGTCACAATGGGATGGTTTTGCCATTTGTTCACAGTCAAGTTCATTTCAACTTCCACTACAGTCAGCTGGTGGGATCCCCTGTCATCCCAAAAGCAGATTCTTCCCCTACGTATCTTCATGTCATCAGGGTACATTGTGTGCTGGTGTCAACTAGTCTTATACTCCTGTGGGTCTGATGTGTCAGGCCATTGGATCCACACAGTCCAGTAGACCCAATTGTCCCTTTCCTCCACCTGGCTGGAGGCAAGGCTCCTCTGGTCCTGATCATAGTATTCCTTGCTCACTTCTTGTAAATATGATAAACTGGAGGTCCTTTTAAGAGTATCAGAAGTAATATCAGCCCTTCTATTCTGTCTGAGAGCTTGCCCACTGGAAACTGGAGCGGCATTTATCTGTGAAGAATTTCCTGCAGTGGTTGTTCTTACTTTCAACTCAAGTACTCACACTGCTAGGGCAGGGGTGAGTTTTCCATCCTCCTTCCTCATGTCCTCTCTGTAGTCATGCAGGTGAAAACACAGGGTACCTCATGGTGTGTACCCTGTCTCCTGAGCCGGGGACTTTTGCTCTTAATAGCAGGGATTCTGGTCTGTAGTGGTGGGGGCACTTCTTTAAATTGCTGGAAGTCCTTGGACAGTCTTTCCACAGGAGAGACACAGGCCCATGGTGGGGAAGAGAGACTTTCTTCATAATGCTGAGTTAGGCAATCCAATTACCTGCTGTTTGTTCTTCCTCTTTCCATGACATTACTGCCAATGAGTTGGCATATGGTGATGACATGCTCTGTAGAAACTTCCGTCACACGGATTGCGTACACTGGACCTCATCTGGATCTGCAGAGGACTGCTCGTTATTTGAATCCTTACAGACTACCTCCAGCACAGCTAATTCTCTAGTGTACCTTTCTCCATGCATTCCACTTGTCTAGGTGCACTGATCATCCTTGAAAAAATGCTTTTCCCTCAGGCTGGACAGGAATTGCCTCCAGAGACTGAGGATTTCTGTCCTTTCCCCAATCCCCTTGTCAATGCCTGCATCCCTGGACAGGGATCCCGGCTGCTTGGCTGTGCTACTGTCCCATTTCCCACTGTGGGCCATGCTATCCCAGCATCGGAGCAGCCAGGACACAATGTGCATCCTCGGATGACAGCTGAAATCTTTCCACATATCTCTCAGCTCACCTGGGAACAGGGATTGGGGGATACCTGGGGATTATCTCTGGCCCTGTCTCTTCCTCCTGTTGTGAGGGCTCTGCTTCCTCTTCATCCCTCACCAAGTGAACTGATTTAGGCTTAGATTTTTTTTTCTGTATGAGGTGACTGCTACTGGCATGGGTTGTTCCTCTGGTTCAGTGGCACCTTGAGTGGCACCAACAGTGCCTGTTGGTCTGCTTTCCTCCTCCTTCCCCTGAGGCTGCTGTCTATGGAGCAGTGTCTGATAAACAGTCAGCAGGGCCCAGCACATTGCATAACTTCATGCCGCTCTGGAATTGCCACTGCATTTTCCTTTCAAATATTCTGCCACTTTTTTCAGGGTCCTGTCGTTGTTCAGGGGTGAACTTCCAAAATATTGGAGGAGAGAAGTCTTCCAAAAGCTGACCCACTTTCTTCCACATTTCATGCCACTCATGACTATCCGCTCTTGGGGCAGATTTCTGAATGATCTGCCTAAAAATCTCTTTCATAACTCTGAACATGATGGGGATTACATTGAGGAGACCTAGCAGACCTAGCAACAAGAGCCTGCTTTCCTTAATATCCAAAAGAAATTAGAACTTCTCAAAAGCTGTTGTAACAGTCCTGAAGGAGGAAAAGCGGATGAAAAAAAGTGGGTTAAAAAGTGGGGAAAATGATCCTCTCCTGTTCTCCCACAGACTGAGTGCAATTATTAATGAATACCAAATGACCCTTATTGCCCTTGATTTTATCATGGCATAAACTGATATTCCACAGTACATTAACAAAACAATCCTGATCCCTCTCCCTGCTCTGAAAAAGAGCATCATGAGGAGCACACAGTGCATATGGGAAAGTATATACAGGATTTGGTACCACACCCACAAGAACAGATCAAACAACACTGTGACCAATGGCTCTGTACCTACTACAACAAATGTTTATATCCAGTTTGTTTCCAACCCTGTCTGGTCAGAGCTGCTGTTACCTTTGTGCCCCTCATTGGGTGCCAAATAAGGCCATTGTGTTCCCACAGAAACACCCCAGACCATGTGCCTCTCACTCACTTCCTTCCTGCTCCCCCTGCAGCAACTGGAGGCACGAAAAGGCAAAGATCTTGAGTTTCAATAAGAACAGTTTACTAGAAAAAGCAATGAAATTAGAAAAACAGTAACAACAGCAACAAAATTAATACCAGCGTGTACAAGACAGGCATACCATTCACACGTGACAGCTCACTGTGCAGAACCCAGCACCACCCAAAATACCTTGACTAATAAGCACTGTGTCTTTTCCAGCATATATTGTCCAAGTCCTTCACCGCCTTCCACTGAGATTGGTGGTAAACTCCACAGCAGCTTATTTTTGATTAATAAAACAGAGCTACATATTTATAATAATCAAGTATGAGATGATGATTTTGGGTGATGGCACTTTTTATTTGCAATATCACTTATTCATTGTCTGCAGCATCTGTGCTGTGTGCTGCATCTTCACTTTGAAGAGGTGGCAATGCCCTCCTGAGGTCACTGGCAGTGAGAGGTGATGTTGTCTTAGCTGGGCAGACCTGGGACCCCACAGCTATTTGTTTTTTTAAATAGCATTTGCTGCAGTTTCTACTTTATGTGTTTTCCAGCTACTGTCCACGTGTCAGATTGCTTCCAGAAAAACGCTTGGGGCTGCTTTCACTGAGTGCAGGGATCCTGGGATCACCCTGGAAATTGGTGAGAAGGCTGGAGCTGCCACTGAGCGTTTTGGCATAGCAGCTGCTGCAGAGGTACTTGTTGCAGGTATAATTATGTGGACAGGATATACCATTGCCTCCTTCTACATGTTGGTGGGCTCCAGCTGGCACTTGGCAGCCCCCCTGGTACTGAGAAATACCCTGTGAACTCAGCCTTGCTTCAAATTTTTATTTTAATTCCAGGAAAGTGCAGCGTGAGCCCTCAATTTTTGTTGCTAGGTGAATAAACAAGTTTCTGCTGGGTAGTAATTCAGCCTTGTTTGTGAGTGACCCTTGGTGATCTCCCTTCCAGCATTTTCCAATCCTCATCTCTGCTCTCACAGTTGCAGCCCTGTATCCACACAAATTCAAGTTTCCTTCACTAGATGTCACTGTCTGTACAGAGAATCTCATGAGTTGACAGAACAGATGATTAAACGGGGGGAGGGGAAGTAATCTATTTGGAGGGAACTGAAAATCATATTTTCTATTATGTCCAAAATAGAGAAGGTTTCCCTCTCAAGTTTGCAAGAAGCATTCACTGCTGCCTGGGGAAATGAGGTCCCTGAGACCCCTTTCCTAGGAAGGCCCAGGGCGCTGGTGGCCACCTCACCTTCATCTGTCCTTGCCTCTGCAAGGTGCAGGTGGTGGGATTGACCGTGCTTTTATCTTATTTCTTGTGGGGCAAAGACCCAAACCAATAGTAAGTAAGAAAAAAGACTACTGATTGACACGAAGCAACAATTTTCTTCCAGTTTCTGGAGTTTCATAAAAACACTAAGTCTTTCTCTCTGGGTTGTGGAGACTTTTAATTAACCCTTACAGGATGAATAGACTACAAAGAAATTAGAGTGTGATGGGCAGTTTTTGCTGGCTACATTAACCTCTGTGTTTTTGTTGTTTTAGCTGAAAAGAAATATTTTGTGTGTAGCAAGTGGCATTCTTCTTCCTCCTTTTCCTCCAGGGTTTTAATCAATTCAAAGGACGCTTCATACAGCTAGTTATGGCACTGATAAATAGTGCTTTAGGCAGCGTGGATAACAAGGCAAATCTGGCTTTTGCTACTTTTTATTTACATTCTGGTGTGAGTTTAGCATCACAGGTGTCCTTGAAATTAGAGAATTTGCTTTCTTAAAGATTTTATCTTGGAAGAGAACATTGACAGCTGGACTTTGCTACACTGGGAATATTGCTTCCTTTGGGTTTGGCAGGTAGTGGAGCATATAAACACACTGCTCTGCCAGATCTGCATGGCCTTTTTCTCCCTTTTCACCCCTAAGAGATGTCACACACACCTTCATTCATTACACTATATCCTCACGCAAAAGTAAGGCAAAAAGCCCAGTGCCCTCACTCAGCTGTGGCGTGGGTACAGGTGCCACAGCAGTGACTGCCTGGGATGCAGGGTGACCTGCAACAGGGCGAGATGCTCATGAGAGAGGTGAGTGGGCTATTTGGACAGGTCTTGTCAGGTCTCATCAGGGCATTGCATCCCCCTGTGCCTGACCACAGACTATTTCTGCCACCATCAGCTGTGGGTACAGAGCAGAGAGCATTTGCCATGTGTTGCTTGCTGTTTTCCTGTGATTTAGCTAATATACACAGGAAGAGGGTTAGCAGGCCTCATCGAGCTCCCTTTGATCTCCTGTCATTTGCATTCTGTAAAGCTTGGAAATAATCAACACTTCAACCCAGATGTAAATCTACCAAGCAGTCCTCCCCATTCAGTAAGGCCTTGGATACAACTTTTGGCCTTGGATTGCATCCACGGACATGTTTGGTGTAATTCATTTCTTCAGCAGATATGCTTCCCTCATGGTGGAATTATCATGGAATCACAGCACGGTTTGGCTTGGAAGGGACCTTAAAGATCATCTAGTTCCAACACCTTCCACCTTCCAATAGGCCAGGTTGCTCAAATCACCATCCAACCTGGAGTGGGGCACAGGTACCCAAACCCTCACTATGACACTGGCAGATTTAGCAAGGGGGCTTTTGTATCTTTACTTACTAGGATGCAAGCAAAATCCTTCATCTAATGCAAACTGTGGCTTTTTCTAAAGTGCATGTAGGGACACAAAGCACTCACACAGTGTTTTGCTACAATTTGTCTCTGTTCTCATATGAGCTACTTAGCAGAATTTTCCTATTCCGCTTTCATTAACATGAAAGAGTATGACAGGGGCTTCACACAGTAGTGCAATGAGCTGTGCAGCCTCTGGACTTGCCTCTGCTTCCCTCTTAAATCTTGGTACGTGCACAGCGGACCCCCAGATGCCATCTGTGGGCTGGAAAGATGTGCCCTGTGTGAAGGGGGAGCTGAAGGGTGCTGCCAGCACTGGGTTTTATGCCTCATCTTTCCATAACAGAGAAAAAGAGACTGAGGGTGTATGAAACAGTGTGATTGCTTGAAATCCTCCTCACCGTGGTCTGTAGGGTTCTGTTAAATGGAAAGAAAAATGGAAAGAGCAGCTCCGTGTCGAATAAATATCAGTTAATGCTTTTATGAGAGATGTCTGGAAAGGCCTGGAGTGAAAATAATATGCAGGGAGGAAGGCAGCAGACACAACTGAAAAAAGGCAACTGCTTTTTTGTAACACATTCAAAGGAAACGGAACAATATTCATTTTATTTGGCATTTATAATCAAAGGGGAAGTTACCATTCTGATCTGAGATGGAAAATTGCCTGATTATCTTCACTTTTTCTGTCCCTGCATAGGGAAGCTTTTCCCTGCTGGTAAAGTAAAGGAAAATATAAAAAAGGAAAGGATGGAAATGGGAATTAAAGTACTGCTTTTGTTTCCACTTTATGTTCTGCTACCAACATTACTAAGCCATACTGTTGCTTTCCAGAGCTGTTCTCCCACATGGGTGAGGCCTCCCTGGGGAAGGACAGCAAGGCAGAGGCTTCAGCAGCTGCAGATCTTGATGGTTTCCTTGATTTTCTGCAGTTCTTCAGTTCTGTTTGGCTCCAACCTGAAAAAGCCCTGAAAAAGCTTTTTCAGTCTCCTTATCTGTGAAATGGGATAATTTTTATTTGTTTTGTAGAGGGTGTTGGAAGGTCAAGGATTTTTCTCTTTTTCACATATCCCAAATAAAAAGCATCTCCGAGGTTTTTACTTGTTCACTTTGGAGAAGGAGGGATGAAAGGCTTGAGCATCAGGGGAAGTGCAGAATGCTAGGTCTGGGTAAGGATATTTCTGAGTTGGCTTCTAAGAGATCTGTCCTTCTCTTCCATAGATCTGGCAATGAAAAGAAAAAGGAGGGGGAAGTGCCAGCCCCACAGCTTGACCATTTGTGGCAAATATACTTGATTTATTGACCAACCTAGTGGCCTTCTGTGATGGAGTCATTATGTCAGTGGACAAGGGAGGGGTTACAAGTATCATTCATCTGGATTTCTGTAAAGCCTTTGACACAGTCCCTCCACATCATCCTTCTCTCTAAATTGGAGACTGTTAGATGGATAGGAAAGTGGTTGGATGGATGTATCCAGAGGTTTGTGGTCAATGGCTCAGAGCCTCAATGGATGTCAGTGACAAGTGGTGTTCCCCAGGGGTCTGTATGGGGGCCAGTGTTCTTGAATACCTTCATTAATGACAGAGATGAAGGGTTCGAGTACACCCTCAGCAAATGTGCAGATGACACCAAGCTGAGTGGAGCAGTTGTCACACCTGGAGGACAGGATACCATCCAGAGGGACCTGGACTAGCTCAAGAAGTGGGGCCATGGGAATGTCATGAGGTTTAACAAGATCAAGTGCAAAGTGGGGAACTTGGGTCGGGGCAAACCCTGGTATCAGTAGGGAATGGGGCATGAACAGATCAAGAGCAGCTCTGCTGAGAAGGACTTGGGAGTCCTGGGGGATGAGAAGCTGGACATGAGGCAGCAATGAATGTGCTCTTGCAGCCCAGAAAGCCAAACAAATCCTGTGCTGCATCCAAAGCAGTGTGGTCAGCAGGACAAGGGAGGTGATTCTGCCCTTCTACTCTGCTCTGGTGAGACTCCACCTGGAGTGCTGCATCCAGCCTTGGGGACCCCAGCACAGGAAGGACATGGACCTGTTAGAGGAGGGTGACCAAGTTGATTAGAGGGATGGAGCACCTATTCTTTGAGGAAAGGCTGAGAGATTGTGCAGTCTGAAAAAGAGATGACCTTCATGGTGACCTGATTGTGGCCTTCCAGTACCTGAAGGGAACCTACAAAAAAGATGGAGAGACTTTTCACAGGAGCATGGAGTGACAGGACAAGGGGGAATGGCTTCAAATTGAAAGAGAGTAGGTTTAGGACAGATATTAGGAAATAATTCTTTACTACTAAGGTGGTGAGATGCTGGAACATGTTGCCCAGAGGAGTTGTGGATGACCCATCCCTGGAATTCTCTAAGACGAGGTTGCATAAATTTCTGAGCCAACTGGTCTAGGTGTTGCTTCCCACACTGATGGGTTAGAAACTAGATGATCTTTAAAGTCTCTTCCAAACCACGCCATTCTGTGATTCTATGACTTATTGCAGTTTTCTAAGGGCAGTATTCCCCCACCTCTGGCACCAGCAATTACCGTAGTTGGATGCAACATTTCCTGATCCCCTTGCAAATCTTGGAAGTGACATTTGCCCCCAGCCCGAATCTGTGTGTAAGAATGGCTCAGCATGAGTATCACCCCTTCTTTCGTGTATGAAAGACTGATAAAAGCCATTATTATTACCTTTTTCCTCTAATCACTGAACTTTCAGGGGCTGTCACCATCTGTGTGAGGCTGGCAGAGCATTGCATAAATAAGCCTCAGTCGTTGCAAACCACTGGAGGCCAACTGAGTAACATGGAAGAGGAAAGAGGGTATTTCCTTTGTAGTGAAAATACATGGGCAGGGAGCTGCTGCTGAGGGCTGCAGGAGTGGCCCCAAACACACGCACAGAGAGCAGAGCTGGTGGCAGTGCTCTTGCTTTTGGCATAAAGTAATGTCTCCTGGGTGCAGACTGCTTAAAACCCCTGGGGAAAGTAAAAGAATTTATCAATAAATAACACGAATTTGTCACAATGTTCTTTAAACAACTCTTTTTGTCCTTGCCAAGTCATGACCCCAATACTTGAGCATCACATCTTGTCCGGGAGGTTGTTCAGGGGAACAGGGGTGTCTGGGCTGGGTGTGCTCTGGAGGCACTCTGAGATGACTCATCAGCAAGCAGAGGGTGGAAAGGAGACAGAGAGAAGCCAAATTTCTCCCAGGATGTTCACTTTGCAGTATGCAGCTTTTTAAACTGCTGTGATTTGAGTTTTCTGAATGTTGCAGCATGCCTGATTAGGGCTGGTCATCAGGAACCACTAGCTGTTGGAAACCAGAAGGGTTTGCTTTTTTCTCAGGGACATCTGGAGGACTTAAGAAACTTTTTAGGGCTTTCTCCCTTTCAGGAGCAAGGACAAGCCTTCTGCCACTTCCTCTCCTGCCTTGACTCCCTTCTAACAGCAAGTCACTGAATTTTTAGCATGTCCTTCATGGAAATAGCTATCAGTTGAGGGTTTTTTGCAAATCTCCCCATCTCTTGGTGTTTCTCTATTCCCTTATCTTGTTTACAAAACTGTGTTATGTGAGACAAAACTCATTTGTTGGTGAAGAAGGGACATTGTACTCAATGGGATATTTACTGTGTTCCTGAGATGTAATCTATTCTCTGTGGTAATACAGGCTCCAAAATGAATGGGTATTTATTTATAATAATATAGCAGACAGTCCATAGGGAGGTGTCATCTTGTTTGTAATCAATCCTGGTGCGATGCTCTGGCTGCAGCAAAATAATGCTTTGCATTAAGTGATGAATTGGTTTAGTCTTCTTATTCTGCCTGTCATTTTTCTTCGCTGAAGACATATTGCCTCCATTATGCAACCCTTGTAGTTAAGCATCAAATATCCATGGGTACTTAAAAAGGAGCGTCTGAGATCATGCACATTCCCCTGTAGGAAGGGAAGGGAGCTGTGCTGCTGATTATAGGGAGTAATGTGTTCCAAATAGGTGACTGCATGCGGTGCGAGCTGCTCTTGCGGTGAGGTAAGCAATGCTTTATCCTGCTAAAGGGCAGCATTATTGCACTAACAGTGTGTTTCTAGATTGATTTCAACTCAGAACCTGATGACAGAGTGGATATTTTCCTGCTGGAGAAATAGACCATCCATGATACCAAACAAGCTAGATACAGTTTAAAAGAGACATTCTTGGTATGCTGGGGAAAATAACAACAAAACCACTATTAAAAGGTCTGAATATGGGTGCTATGGAGATGCAGTCGATATGCCTGTCTGTTACCATCAAAATGATGCGTGTTACCATCCAAGGGGAAAACCTGCCCATTGCTCAGCAGCTCATGGGTGAATTGCCAGAAAAATAATAACCTGCTTTATGTAAGATACTGTATGAAATGGAGTCATATAGTAATGTTTGAAGGCTGTCTTGGCTTGGATCTGGATATTTCACAAGGCAATGCTGTCCAGAGAGAGAGGCCTCTGAATGCCGGGAGGGCTGTGGAATGGGGAGAGAAAGGAGAGCTGCTTGAGATTTTTGGCCCTATGTCCTTCCCTCCCATGCCCAGGACACCCCATGTCTCTTGCCAGGGCTTTTGCCCCAATCACTCAGCCAACAGGCCTGTACCTCCATGATGTCCTTTAATGTGTAGTGGGTTAGACTGCCCATGTGTGCCTTGGCTTGTTCTGCACATAAAGGTTTTGAGGGCTGAGAGACTATTAAAGGAAACAAAAGGAGAAGACAAGTCCATCTTTCACGTATCCCTTGTGATACATGAGGAAAACTAGCAGATGTCTTTCTGTCTTTGTAAAATCAGAAACACCAGGGATATGCAGTCTGCTTTTTGCTGTATTTCCTGAGAGAAATGTTTCATCTCTCAAAGGAGCAGCCTAAATGTGTAGAGACAGCTCTTGTCCTTGACTCCGGGATTTAGGGAAGGGCTGAGAAAAACAAACAGAACACCTGATATATGCTGTGTGTATACCACTCAGTTATGTAGGAGTTGCTGAAATCCTTCTCCTCTGCCACTTTTTCCTTCTAAGAAAAATGGGATAAGTAAAAATACATTGAAACTCTGGGGAGAAATTGGCAGGTTTAAAAGAGGCTCAAGAACATCCTTGGCACCCCTTTATACAGCACAAAATAAAACAACTGGAAAATTGCTTTTCCTTCCTAGGCTGCCCTTGTAGAGCTTTAAAGTCGGGAAAAAAGCACTTAACCCTCACAGGCTGCGCTGTTTTACTGATGCTCTCCCTTCTGCTGCCACTTGCTGTGGGCACCCCGACCCATCCTGGTGGCACCCTTGTACAGGTGGAGGAAGCAGGCATTGGGATGGCTGGCTTTTCCTGTTGTCCCTTCTCTGGCTGTGGAAACTGGTTGCTGAGAAAAAGCTACGCAATTGATCATTCTTCTGAAGCGGGAGCTCCCGCTGGGACCTGAGCTTGCAGCCAGCAGGGTCAGGGATCAGTGGGCTGGCAGTGACAGTCGACTGCCAGTGGAACTGCCTGGCAGTCCTCGGACTCAGTCACTGCTTCCCTGGGCTTGAGATGAAACACATGCAGGTGGGTACCTGGTGTGTGTGAGGCAGAGCCTGCTGCAGATGTCCTCTGGGTCCTCAGATTACTCCTTAGACACAGATGCCCATCACTCCAGCCTTGGAGGAGGCTTTGCAGCCCCTCCAGGCTCAGCAGCTGAGGTGTTGGGGAGTGCAGAGGTGGTGGCACCAATTTTGGCAGGGACTTGACCTGTTGAGGGCTTGCCTATTTCTCAGCATGCTGCAGCAACATGCTCAGCGGGCTTGGTGCCTGTCTTCTTTGCCTATGGGTGGCTTAAGTGGAAGCTTCATGAGGGTGAAGAGGGATGGTGATGGCAAGACCATCCTGCATTCTTGACAAGGGCAAGAGAGGAAACACTGTCTTTTGCAAAGCACTCAAGCTTTAGACAAGTGGAAAAACACCATAAAATCATCATATAGGGAAACTGCTGATGCTCTGGATCCAAGAGCTCGATGTAACATCAAGCAACCCATCATGAGTGTCACCCTCCACTTCTACTGACAGTCGCTTTTGAAACTCTCACTCTGGAGCATCCTCTCTTGTCTGTAACTCATTTGATTATTTGCAGAGCTTTCACTGTAGTGGCCTGTTTTATAGTGCCACCTAGGATACAGGATATTAAATCTTTGCTCCCAACCACAGTATACATGGCCTTGTTACACGCAGCCTTGACCTAAAGATCCTGCTATGGCACGTCAATTTCTTTGCTCTCAAATTCAATCTTTTGAAGAGAGGAGGCTTTCCATTGTATGGACATATTGAGTCTTCCTTGCTCTTTTAGGAATGGGAAAAGTAAGGCTCAATGTGGATTTTTGTGATCCATTGTCTACTCCAGAGCATCTTTATTATCTGGGAAGCAGTGTGGATCCTGGCTGACACGTACTGCTGTCTGAGATCCCTAGGCTCTAATTTCAGCTTGATTACTTACATGGGATGTGGCACAGGACATATCAATCCTTGCCTCAGATTTCTCATTTATAGGAAGTTTATATTTTAATAAATAATAAATAAATAATTAACAATAAATAAACACTGCCTCCATTGTCTGGTACTAGGACAGTGCCATCATTTGTGAGACATGGAGACATCATTGCCACCAATTTACAAAGTCATGATTCTTTAAGGAAAATCCTCTGCTTTAAGATGAGGTGATAACATAGAGGACTTGAGAATTATTCCTGTCTCTTGCTCACTGGCTGATGTAGCAATTCTTATTTTCCCAAGATGAACTTTCCTTTAGTGAGTCTTGGTGCCTCTGTACCACATATACAACATGAGTGAGCTCAGCCTTGGGCTCATCCTTACAGTGCCCTATACTTTAGTCTTTCTCCACACTTTTGGCATTTTGCTTTCACCTCTCTCTGAGCCCTGCCTGAGTCCTAACTTGGTGATGGGACAGATTCTCTACTTAGCATCCTTCTGTCTCCTCTTTGCACCCTTTTGATCTTGAGGAAGGTTTTAGCTCTGATGCCTGATTTTCCTTTGTGTCTCAATCTATTAAAACTTCTTCATATTATCCCAGTCTTGTTTCTTTTCTTTGATGGCCTCTTTGATCCATACAGCTGCTTGCAAGCTTAACTTCCCTCTAATATGTTTTCCAGCTCTGTCACTCAGCTGCCCTGCTTCCTCTACTAGCAATTTCACAGAGTCAGTAAAATCATCCTAAAACACAAATTTTAGTCAGTCATTCCTGTCTAAAACCAAGTTTGGACAGGTTTAGACAAGGAATTAGGCATGTGAGAGCCATTGCAGTTCAATACCATGAGTGCAGCAACCTTGCAGAGTGTTGCAAACACCGGATCTCCAGAACAGCTGAATATCAGACTGAAAGTATCATGACCTAAAAGGGAACAAGCAAAGTGAGAGACAAGCATGTAAGTAATGAAGGACAGGACCAGAGAAGCAAGGATGTCAATGTGTTTAAAGCAGAAGCTAAACAGCCAGCAGCAAACCCAAATGTATAAGAGAAAAGGAAACGAGAGAGGGAATAAACAATCTGTAAGGATGTTGTTGACAATATGTACATGGACAGATTGGTGGTAGGAATCTCTGGTTGTTACTCGGATCTATCAGCTCTGGAGAACATAACTACCTGCAGGACTGACTTTTGCTACTGGTAAGTGAATGTTTTATGCTCTAGAGGCAGCCTTGCCTGCAGGATAAGCAGGTCCTTCTCTGGGACACTTCACTGGGCCCTTCTCGTGATTGCTAATGACCAAGCTGTATTCTGAACAGAGATTTATTATCACCTTCCCAGTCAATTAAAATTCTAGGCATTGCTGAGGTAGAATTCAATTATGGTTAATTGGAGCTTCTGAAAACTGAATTTCCAAACAGAAACAATGGTGGGGTTGCAGATCCTAGAGGGTTTCTATCACTTTTAAATAACTTTCAGTCCTGTTCTTGCCTGACAATGCTCTAATCTTCCCTCAAGCCCCATGCTTTCTCTATTATCAAGCAATTCAAAAGTTCATTTTTTTTTCTGTCATAATTTATCATTTTGACTTATTTGTTCTTTTTACGTCTTGTTCTAAATGTGAGGGGGAAAAAAAACCCCCAAACCACGAAACGCTGCAGAAGCTTGGAAATGTTTTTGTATCAAGTCCCAGTGGTCTGACATGAAAGATATATAGCCACTTCTAAGAATTTGACAACAATTCAGTAACAATTATCTAGACAAGTACAATAACAACTCGCTTTTCTTTTGCTGTTGAGAGGGATGATGAAGCTTTAATGAATTGTCAGTAAAGATTAAAAAAGAATAAAATAAACAAAGAGAGGAGAAAAACAGGTGCAAACGCAATGCCATTAAAATGCAACTCAGGTTTCCCACTCTCCCCTAAATTTTATTTCCTTGGCATCAAGGACTATTGTGACAGTTCTTTGCACACTTGATTGAACAGGGAAAACACATGGGACTGTATCTTAGTCACAGAATGCAGAACATGTAGCTCTCATCTCTCCGAGCACTCTCGCAGAGGGATGAATAATCCTTTCAGCAGTTCATTTTGCCAGAATTTGCAGCCCGTTGTTTACTGTGTGGGGACTAATAACAAAATGCCAAACAGGAATTAAAAAAGCGAGAGAGGGAGCGATATATATACAGAGAGAACAGCAACAGCTTGAAGGTCCAACTTCTCCCCTGCCACGTAGCGCGTGGTTGTCACTTGCTGACTGAAATATTTTTTTCCTAGAGTTTTACTTTCCATGGTTTCTACTACAATGACATTTCTCTGCACACGCCCTGTGTCTTGCTGTTTAAAGGAAACCAGAGCAACACTTGATACAAAGGTGTCTTTAGCATTTTCCTCTTTGCCTGAGAGATAAAGGGCCCATGGCAATTACTGTGTAGAAGGTAAAGGGAAATGTTCCTTTGATATGAAATGATTGTGCAATTATACAGTCGCTAAAAGAGAGGAACATGTAGGTGGATGCACTCTCATGTGTGATTACTAATGAATTCCCTGGATTCCTTGTGGAAAAGAGCCACAACTGCAAAATTAAATAGTTAATGCCTCTTTGATGAAAGGGTTTGCAGCCATTGATGTCCTTTATCAAAATACAGTTGGCTTTGAAGGAACAGGTAGAATAGCGAGTCTCAACTTCAAGTAAAGCAATCAGAGTGGAGAATCTCTACACATGTCTTTTTGTATAGGAATTTTTTTTTTTATGTGTTCTAGTAACAGAAACCTTTTGCCTGGAAAAAGGATGAATAGGAATTTACCAGAAGGCACGCAGCTGCTGAAGTTGTGGTCAGTGACATACAGCAGATGGGCAGTAGGTACCAGATTCAGTGTCAGTGGGGCATCAGTCCCAATGAATATTTGTTCAAAACCAGCTTCTCCTGCAGAACTGTTTGTGAGGGCTGAGATTTCAGTGAGGTGTATGTACAATATACATACATATATATATATAAAAGAGAAATCCTCTTAATTCACCAGCAATTCAGTCATAACTTCTGAGCTAAGATATTGGCTATAAAATGTTGCAATGTGAATGTAAATCTGTGTTCTCTGCTGTGCTATGTCAAGGTGCCTGCTGTCCAAAAATAGCAGAAGGTCCGAAAAATGCTTTGAGATCCTTAGGAGATGCCATGTGTGAGAACCTTAGAGAAACATCTTAATTACACACTAATGAACACCACAGTAGCGACAGACAAGGGAAGAACAGTGTATTGTACTCATATCTATCCTAGATACAATTTTACAGCTGATTTTGGAGTACCTTTCTTCCATTAGTGATTTTTATTTTGATTTTCAAAGTGAGTAAGAGTTTAAATGTAGCCATTTCTTATTTATGTTGATGTGTTTTTATGATGGCATTTTTTTCCTTGGACTTGGCTACGTCATTCATTTCAGAGCTTGAAAAATGGAAAGAAAATAGTTGTGAATGCAACATCATCTCCTGTTCTTGACACCTTCTGTTTCTTTATTTGAACATTTACTTGCTAATTTAGGGCTCTTGGGTTCAATCGTACTCTTAACGTATTAATGAGCAAGAATGAAGGTATTTAATCACTTTGAAGCAACCGTGTGGTGTTCCTGGCTCTGCTTCTGAAGGACACTGGCGCAGTCAGCGTGTTAGGAAGGGGCTGTGAATGCCTGATGAGGCTGTGGCATTTTGGAAAGCCAGAGCTGTGCTGGCTTTCTTCAAATGTGCCATAAGATGGCAGCAAAGGCTTTTGAGAAGGGCGTTATGAGAGGATTTCTGTAACTCAAACTGTTTATTGCTCGGGGATCCTTGTAAGAGAACTTGATCATAAATCCCACACACAAATAAGGGGTTCATAGTGCATGCTGCAGAATACATGCTGTATTGTTCCTTGAAATGTAAGGTTTAGTTTTCAGTAGAGAAGGCCCTTTTCTTCCCCTTGTTTTGTTTCTTTTCCTTTTCACATCTGGCATATTCCCACTGTTTAATATTCTTTGAAAGAAATGGACAAGCAACGCCTTTAGTGTGCACCCACCAAGACATCTGTGTGATGGTTGCAGGGAAATGCAGAACTGCTAGTGTGAGGTGGTGACTGGTAGACTGGATATCGTAGAATCATGGAACAGTTTGGGTTCAAAGGGACCTTAAAACTCATCTCAGTCCAAGCCCCTGCCATGTTAAGGGACACCTCCCACTGGAACAGCTTGCTCAAAGACCCATTCAACCTGACCTTAAACACTTTCTGGGATGGGGCATCCACAACTTCCCGGGGCAACCTGTTCCTGTGCCCCACAGCCCTCACAGTAAGGAATGTCTTATAACATTTAACCATAAACCTGCCCTCTTTCATTTTACAACTGTCCCCCTGCTTGTCCTGCCACTAAATGCCCTTGTAAAAAGTCCCTCTTCAGCTCTCTTGTACCCCTTTAGGTACTGGAAGGTGTTATAAGATCTACCCGGAGCCTTCACTGCTCCAGGCTGAGCAACGTCCACTCTCAGCCTGTTTTCATAGAAGAGTGCTCAGTGCTCTGATCATCTTCATGGCCCACATCCTTATTGTGCTGGTGGCTCCAGAGCTGGACACATAGTCCAGGCAGGCTTTCACAAGAGCAGAGTAGAAGGGAGAATCACTTCCCCTGACTTGCTGGTCACACGTCTTTTGATGCAGTCCAGGATACAACTGGCTTTCCAGGCTGCAAGTGCACGTTCCTGGGTCATGTTGAACTTCTCACCCACCAGCATCCTTAAGTCCTTCTCTCCAGGGCTAAATCTCTACCCAGCCTGTACTTGTGCTTGGGATTACCCCAGCCCAGTGCAGGACCCTGCAGTTGGCCTTGTTGAACGTCATGAAGTTTGCACAGACTCACCTCTCAAGTGTGTCAAGGTCCCTCTGGATCCCATCCCATCTCTCCAGTGTGTCGACAACACCAAACAGCTTGGTGTTATCAGCAAGCTTGCTGAGAGCTCACAGAATCCCAGATTCCACGTCTCTGACAAAGATGTAAAACAGCACCAGTACAGGGCACCATTCCTTGCCAAAAAATGAGGATTACATTTGTAAAAAATGTAATTATGCTGCTCCACAGTGAAAGAGTGGCCAGATGCAGAAAAGCACTTTGCAGAGATCTGTTTAGTTATGCAAAAGTAGTTAAGGAGGAAATTGAAACTTGATTTTGCTTTTTTATGTCATCAGCAATGGCTACCAGGTAGAGATTTGGATATAAAAAAACTTGTGGAAAGAGAAACAAGTTCTTTTCAGCCACGTAGTGACATTATATGCTCTCTTGATAATAATGTGATATGGAAAGAATTGCCTATATTCACGAAGGTGAAGAAAAACAGACATGCCGGCCACCCCCCCACTTCATCTTGTTCTTATTACAGGTATTACTTTTAGCTCGTTCCTCTCGGCAACAGTAATGAAAAAATAGGTGAAAAGCCATTAGCGACAATTCCTCCTTTTCATCTAACACAGGGATGGTGCTAAAGACAGTATAACACGATTTGCTTGAAAACAGCCTTTCTAAAAGAATTGGTTATATTTTTGGAGCTCCAGTGCAGGAGGCAATTTGCTATTCTTCAAGCTAGTTCTGTGATGTGCTGCTGATGAAGTTGAAGAGAGACTGTGTTGCAGAGGCAGTTGCCATTTGATTCATATTGATGGACAATGGGGATGCAATCTAAACCTGCCTTCTTTCATTTTAAAGCCATTCCCTCCTTATCCTGTCAGTACACACCCTTGTAAAAAGTTCCTTCAAGCAGTCTTCGCCTTCAAATACAAACTCTTCAAAATTAAAATAAATTTAATCCCAGGAATTTTACAAATAATAGAAACTAATAAGTAATTATTAGAGTCTTTATTTCTTATTTTTTTTTCATGCTAGCAGTGGGTAAGCTCATCTCTGGGAGTCTGAGTCCAGCAAGTTATAACTGAGTTTGCTCAGACTGAAGTTTGGGGGCAGCATCAGCAGATGAAATCCCTGCTTCTGTTTTGCCTCTTCTGGTGTGTGGCAGAGCTGCTTTTTGCAACTGCATGGTGGACTGGATTCAGGAAAAAGGAAAACTGTTTGGTTGCTTTTTTAATTCCCTCTGGGTTTTTCAGTTGAACCTGGACCCAGGTTCATCAGAGAGTTGTGGCAAATATAAATGCCACGCTGTGTGTATCATCTAGAGGGGAAGGGAAGTTTTCTGTTGGTCTAAATATGGCAACTTCAGAGTGTGTAAGGCCAGAGAGATGTGAATAACTTTCCTAGTTCTTGGAGATTCTAGCTTCCAGTCTGTCCAGTTTTCTGTTCTTAAAAGTTTGTATGTATTTGCTTGACATCTCCATAATCCCGGGTCTGCCAGCTCCCTGCACTGTGCAGAACCAAGACTTGCACCTCTGGGTACCCGCTTGTAGTATGTCCTCGGGCAAAGCTAAAGCATACAGCTGTGGCACAGAGATATGCACAAGAAAAAACATAATTATTTACACTGTAAATGCTCTGTTCCCTTTGTGTTATTTCCAATATTCCCAACACACTTTGCTGGTTTCCCTTGTAATATTAAAAAATAACATGGCAGTTATAGAGAACTCCCTCCATGAATGGCAGAGAGTTTCACTGAAGTATTTATTTTACTTGCTTTCATCTTAAAACCAGGCAAACAATGTTTCTGTGACACAGCAAGAGAGCTGGTATGAGAGAATTTGTCTCCAGAGACTGCAGTGCATTCTCAGCTCTATAAACCCGAGGCATTTTGTCCTCTGTGAAAACGGTTTTTCATATAATCTCCTGTCCATTCCTTGGCTTTTATATTGTTGTAGGGCTCGATCCTGAAGAGACTGATGTGGGAGATGGATTAGCTCATGAACAGACTCAGGTTTGAACTCAGTGTGAAAATTATACACCTAATAAGACATGCATCTACAGCTGTTAGAGTGAGCCTCTCCCCATTCTCCCTCCCAGCTTCTTTATGTCTTCATAAATTGACAAGGTGAGGTAAGCCTTCTGACTTGTACATTTGTTACACAAACCTGTAACAACACCTGTGTTTTTTTCCTCTAAAGGTTTGAATTGACTGGGATGGAAACCACCTCACAGCTGAAGCAATCTGTATTTTAAACATTTTCCCTTTGTGTGCAACCCAGTTAAAATGCCATTGAAAGTACAGCTGGATAATCTCTTGTAGAGAGAGTATTTCCCTTTCTGTTCTACTTTCTGGCTGTTTCTGTATGTTTTACCTGAGATCCACCTCTCCTCAGTCTTGGACAATGCTCTTGTAATTTATGGATGCCCTTTGCCTGTGTCAGTGCACAAAGTCTTCAGAAATGTTTAGAAATATTGGATGGTATGATATACAGAAGGTGCTGTGATTCCTGCCTGCAGAGGGAAAGGAAGGGGAACAGTGATGACTCCATAAATAAGGCAATTAAAAGCAGGCTAGAATGGGAAGAGGGGACTTAGAGGGAGATGATGAGAAACAAGCCTGAAGCCCAAGAGTTGTTCCTTTTGCACTTAATTTCTTCATGTTCATGTCGTGTCTTATTTTTGTGATAGCCACTCTTGAAAACAAAGGCATGAATAAAATGGCCAGGAACTTCTCCATGCTAAGACTGGAAGTACAAGCTCCAAGACCTGCCTTCCTAAAGGTCTGTGTCCCTAGAAGGGAGTGGAATGTCATCTGAAAAGCAGAGTTAAGGTCATTGAATTGTATAGCCCTGGTTCTTCAGGCTGTGTGCCTCACTGCCATAACCATCCTGGGAAGAGCAGCTCATGTCAGACTTGCAGGTTGTATTCCTATTTAATTACTAAAGAAGGTACTGGGATATGTAGGCTTTGCCTTGGGTTGTAGTTTCCCCCATCCCATAGTTTCCTTTTGTCCCTCTAATCACAGCTCTACCATGCAGAAAAACCAGGTGCAGAAAGAAGCTGTGGATGTCCCATCCCTGGAAGTGTTCAAGACTAGGCTGGATGGGGCTTTGAGCAGCCTGGTCTAGTGGATTGTGTCCCTGCTTGTCACAGGAGGGTTGGAATGATGAGGTTCTTTTGGTCCCTTCCAACACAATTTGTAATATGACTCTATGGTTCTAAAGGTGAGGATGGCATTTGGGAGCACCCTTACCAGCTCTCAGAAGAGTTTTGCCATATGCTGGTAGAACAGAGCATAGCTGAGGAGTTTGACCAGCAAGGAGGAGAATCAGCATCTTGCCCTTGTAAAGGCCTTGATGTGTGTGATCATTGGAAGTGGATGATTAAATTTGGTCTCTTAGGTCCCTAGCTGAAAATTCAATTCAGATGAGTAGCTTTCTTTTTATACACTGCTTAACAGTCTTGTGTTCTGCTACCACTAATGTTCCTGATACTGATTGGCCTTTCATTTTAGTGAGGAGCAGAAATGCCCTGACTGTTCTGTATTTTCTTTGGCTTTGGGCTATCAAAATCTAAAGAGAGGACTGTTTTTTGATTAAAGATACATATTCTACCCCGAGATAGCCTGACAGTCTAATCCTAAAGTCCCATATTGCTGTTGCAATGAGTGAAAGGAATAGTCCAGTCAGAAGGATCATAACTTTTCTACTGACTTATGTTGTTTTCAGATATTCCAGTAAAAGATGTCTGGGCTTTGAACATGTATTTTCTGGGGAAAACAAATGAACAAAACCCAACAAAACATCTGGAATCAGCTTAGTATTGGAACAACCTACATGAATGGTAGGACTGTAGGATAAACTCCTCTGCAAACATGTATGAGGGGTAGGAAAGACAAGGATGGGAAAGGAGAAGAAGGAGAGGAGTATTCTGCTCTGTGGTATATTCCCAGTGATTTACTAGTCTGAGGAGTCCAAATACCAGGGTGAGAACAAATGCTTCTGAAAAGAAGCAGAAGTGAATGTTGATGGACTCAGCTGAGTGAATTAGAAATAGTTTTGCCATGTTATGGTTCTGCATAGACATGTGGTTGATACCTAGAGGAAAATCAAATTACAACATTAATGGGAAGTGCTATTATGCATATTATTTACAGTGCTATGCTGATTTCACAACAATCACCAAACTGCTGCCTCAACTAATGTTAAGTAAATCATTGGTGGAGCATATATAGATTTGCTGCACAAGAACTTAAATTTGTAAGAAGTCCATTCTATCAAAGAAACATGAGGGTTCACTTAAGAAGGCTCCACTTTTGCACACACAACTTATTTCCCTCAGTTAATGAATGCGAGCACTCAGAAAAATGCTTTCAGGTGACAGATTCAAAGGAGACTGCTTATATCAAAAAGGGATCCAGAAGAGCAGCAAAAGCTGCTGAAGAAAAGAGTTAATAAAGGGCAGTTTGGAGTGCATTACCCAAAAAAGCAGCATTAGGAAGGGAGCTTCTGATTGCTAAAGATACACTGCTGGATGGCTTTAATGAAGCTAGAATACATCTGAGTTTGGGTTTAACAGATAAAGCAGATATAGATAATAAGATCAGAAACTAAGAGAAAGATAAATGCGTATGCTGGAAGGGGGAGACCTTTGCCCTTAGCAAAGCTTCCTTGTTCTGAAACCAATACTGTCTCGCAAGAAGGCAAGGGCCGTGCACTATCTTTAGGCTGGCCAAGGACTGGGATGAGGCAATCTGCGTTGTCTCACTGAAGTCACATTTATTGCCTGTAAATAAGCACATTTGAAAAGTATATTTGTGCAGTAAGCAAAGGTGTGATTACAGTACAGGTAAGTATAATACAGAATTAATCCTGCCAGCCATAACCTCTCTAATGAAACTGTGCAGAGCAGGCTTTAATATGCAGTTCACGGCTGGGGGATAAGCCCTGCAGCAACATTGTACACATGCTCCAGGTGCCAGGTTCTGCCACTGCATCTTCATTAGCATTCTTAGCAAATGATGTCCAGTACCTGTAGCAAGTAAGTTATGGAAGCAAAGGGAAGCTACAGACTGTATTGCTGTATCTCTAGTGAAAGATGAAAACAATTTCCCTCTTTCATCCTTTGAACGTAGATGAAAATAATTTATATCTGAAAGAAAAATTACACAAGTGAATAAAATGAATTGTAGGTTATAGTGAACAAGACACATTATAATAATACATTGCACTAGATTCTTCTGGTGATGCCATTTACTGGTTGTTGCATTTACTATTTTGCCTGATGGATTACACGATATATCACAATAATCTGATCTGCAGTATAAGGCTGTAGTCACTAGGAGTGAAAACTAATGGATAACAACATACAAGAGTTACCTGAGTTTTTTACCATTTTGCATAGAATATTTTGCAGCTGCAATAAATACTCTGATTGGACTATTTATGACTGCTTGTTAGAGAGTGTGAGCTTAATTTCAATGTAAGTACTGTTTGTAAGATTTGTAGGTGGTCAGCCAGCCTGTTTCTGTAAAGCTGGAGAAGAGTCATCAAGGGAAAACTCTGATTATTGTGTTCTGTTATACAGACTGACAACCCAGTCTTATTTCCCAGGGAAATAACGAAACCATTGTGGTATGGACAAATAATTAAACACGAACAAGCCAAAGCAATACAATGATATGAGTGTACAGTGGAGCTGAAAATGCAGGTCTGGCTTGCTCAGTGCTAACGCACAGACTGTAACCACTGCCAACCTAATTCCAGCCTACATTATCAGACATTAGGACGATGGTTGTACATGACAATAGCCTGATGAATTAGGAACACCTTTCCAACAGCCCTGGCCTCTAGCTCTCCTTCAGTGCTGTTACTGTGCTTTTTCCACATCACTGTGTAGGGCTGATGAGCAGCCCTGTGCCACTGGCTGATGCTGGTGAATGATGGTGGAGGCAGCTCCTCACATCCCATCACAAAGACAACATATAACTTATGACAATTGGACAGAGTGAGGAGACTTGGTAACCAAATTTGCTAGGATTCCCTGAATCGTGTGTAGGACTTGCAGCTCTGCCTGAAAGGTCCAGCTGTCATAATGAAAATTATGATGCCCTTGAATTGGCAGATTACTTGGTTAGTTGAATATAAGCAGAGAGGCTATGACAGGAGAGCCTGCTTCTCTAAGCTCAGGGCAGAAGAATGTGTTTGCAGTTGCTGCAGTTGTCAGGTTGTAATTTCTATGTGTCATTTTCTTCTGCTGCAATTTTACCATTTCTTCTCTAATTTTTGTCAGCTTTTTATCAGAGCCAGTTGATTTGCTCTACTTTCTGCTCCTTCCTTCTTTTTTTTTTTTTAAATTTTTTTCCCAGATGCACATATGAACTATAAACATTTTCTTCATTTACTTGTGGTAACTGTTTCAACCCAACTCGGACTGTAACCAAGCCTCCTACTGAGGGTTACCAGGACTGCAGGAAAAAGTGAAGATACTTACTATTTCCTGATTGAACTTCTAAAAGAAACTCAGCAAACAAGCCAAGAACCCACCAGGATGAGAGAAATATACTCACGTGTAGGAATCCATTTGCAACTTGAATGGAAATCTGTGGTTTCCTTACAGCAAAAGAACATCTGTCTGGGTCTCAGTGAGCTGTTGCCACAGTGCATGTAAAGTGGAAATTTCTTTTTCTCTGAGATAATTTTCAAAATAGATAGGTTTTGCTTAATGTATTAGGTAAGAAAGTAATATTCTGGTATTTGTAACCAGTGGCCAGCTATATTTTATTTTTACTGCACAAGTGCTGGGAGCACAGCACAAGCGTTTTCCTCCCTGCCAAGCAATACATGTTCCTGGATGAGAATGATGGATGCTGCCATGCCTGGCTCTGTGGAACACTGTGCAGTTCCAATCTTGAGGCTGTCATGAGGAGGCACGATGGGTCCTCTGCCCTGTTCTCATTACTATTTGCGACACTAAAATGAATCTGTCTCGTACCACAAGGTGTTCTTTTTGCAATCCTTATTGTAGAACAAGAAAGAAGAGCAAAAGGAATACAGGGCCTGATTTCATGAGAGAATCTTTTGGAGAGCATGCCAGTGACACATTAATGTAATTATTAAGGTAAAAGACAAGGCTAAGGTGGAAGATTGCCAATATAAATACCCTCATGAGGCGGAATGCTGGGGATCCCCTGGGAATATCACATATTTTTGCCTACTCAAGGGAAATCCAGAATAATGCTATTGGTTTAAACATTAAATAGAATAAAGACCATGATCTGGTGTGTAGTAAAAAACATTTTGGGTACAAGAGAGAAATACATCTCCTTTGAATATTTTCAGCATGTCTCCCTCAGCCCAGTTCAGTTGCCTATTGTGGAATCAGTAATAAGAGTTTAAATTTATACATAACAGGACTCAGGGTGAAACTGAGGACAGAAAAGGAAGAGGATGAGAAGTATATGCATGAAAATGGAAGGAAAATGTTGGCACAGCATCCTCTGAAGGACCAGTGCTGCATTTGCACACCTCTGATGGAAACTTCACCCTATCACTTGGATACCATTTTTGGGAAGCAGCTCATGTCAGCCTTAGGTATGGACTGAGAGAGTGAAGCCAGATAAGACAGCTTAGTTAGATGGAGGATAATCCTTCTTCTTTTTCTATTTATGCTGACCTGCAGCAAAGTCCCTTAATATGGAATTTGATTGTGGTGGTGGCATTTTGAACCCTCTTTGTGCGCTTTTTTTGCTTCAAGAAATACTAAAGTCTAGATAAAGTTGGAATAGCTGCCTGGTATGGAGATCATTATATGTAAGTACTGAATTGCTCTCGGGGTATAATGATTCCTCAGCCCTGGTAGACAACACAGAAGTATTTACTATGCACGGTCTGTCTTAGATCTACATTTACAGTGCTTAAGCACATAAGCCCCTTCAGCATAAAGTTCAAGTAAGAGAATATGCATGAATGGGAATATGTTATTTACAGCTTGTGTTGTGAGGTGGAATGCACTGGGGCTGGTTATTTACTTTTCCTGTGGAGCTTTAAAGAATTTTGACAGAAAAAAAAGCAAAGAAGCAAGAGTTGAAGCTAAAGGAAGAAGAACATAGCGCTGTGTGACATCAGCTTCCTTTCAACAGCCATCCCCTTTGCACAGCATCAAGGAATCTCTGGGAATTAACAGGTGGTAATGGCATCACCTGGGATGGAGATGTGGGGAGAAACCTGGTCCCTCCAGCCTCCAAGAGGCAGAAACACTCAGATCTGCCCTTGTGCCTGGCTGTGGGCTGTGGCAGAGGCTGCCCCTTGTACCATGGGACTGGCACATGGAACCTGGGGACAGTCCTGGCTTGGGGCTGGACAGGTTTGATTTCCTGATCTGCTACAGGTTTCTGGAGTGATTTTTGTCTCTACCTTACAAATGGTAAAGAGAGATAAAGAGACACGGACCAATCCTGCATGCATCCCGCTCCTCGAGTTTACATCTCCAAGATAAAACTATCAAAAGTGCCTCAGAGAGAGTGAGTGCAAGTGCATTAAAGATTATGAGGTGTTGAGATGTGAAGATGAGGGGGATGAGTAAATGCTGGTAACAGATTCATTGCCTCTTGTGTCTATACAGACAGGATAGGGCTGATAAAAGTAACAGGCAGCTCTGGGCTTGTTACCATGGTTATATGCTCTGTCTCCACTGAAATCACCTGAGTTACAGCTACTATTCAAGTAACAGGGAGTCCTGATGCTCTTCATAATAATGAGAGAAAACATGCCCTATCAAAAAAACGTCAACTGCATGCAGAAAAGCTGCAGGAGAGGCACTTTCTATGGACAGGTTTGCTTTTAGTGAGCTTACGTAGGTCCATATGCTGAAGGTAACACCCGAGTATGCCTTTGAGTTTCAAAATTTCTTGTTATTTTGCTGTGCCAAAAGAAAAATTTGAGATGCCCTGTTTGCTCTCTGTCACACAGCCTCTATAGGATGTCCTCCGTGTATTTTCCTTGGTGTCTTATTATTGTTTTTTTACCCTCATTGGATAAAACAAACAGAACAATTCCTGGAGAAAATGGATAAAGTATGCATCTAAGTTGCCTTGTTGTAGCAGTAAAACTGACATATGCCTGGAATAGCAAACTAGCAGAGGTACTTGGATGACTGAAGGTGGAAAGGGGAAGACATCTTGAGCTGCCAACTCCTACACCCAGCCCTAGGAACTAAGATCCTGATGTCAGTGTCAATATAAAACTCTTTAGTTGGCCATTTAGTGTGCCTTAACCTGAAAAGCTATATTTAAACTAATAATCCTACTTTTTTTTTAACGTGTGAAGTAAGTGGATTTTAGGATTCCCGTGCACCTGCCTGGCATTATGGTTGACAAATGAATTTGTGTCAGCAAACTCAAAAAGGATTCATAGGACTTGCTGTTCCTCGAAGGGAATTTCTGTCAGTCCAAAGAAAGAAATACTAAAAAAAAAAAAAAGAAAAAACTGTAGGTACCTGTTTCAGGGGATGTGAAACAGGTCCAGTCACCCTGTGCTGCATGAATGGAGTGACTGAAAAACATTACAGAAGACTTTTTAATCTCAGGGAAGTGAAAAAGGCCATGGCTTTTTCTTAACAGAACATTGAAAGTTTTTATTTCTTCTTTATTTCTTTTTAGGCTTTCTTGGGCCTTCTCAACGGACCTGCTTCAAAGTCTGAAAAATGAACTCACCCCTTCCATCAAAGTTTGGTCTGGACAGCAACAAATTCAAATAAAACCCCACATCCATGGGATCATGGGTTATGAAAACTTTCTGCTTTTCTTCATCTGTCTAACCTGGAAAGCTTTGCAGTGTTAATTAGGCTACTGTAAGGATGAGGAAATGACATTTTGTAAATTGATTGATGCCTGGAAAAGGGGCATCCCAGGTCACTGTGGCCTGTACCTCCTGTGCCCAGCCACTACACTCTATATCTTTTTGTCAGCTGCCATCCTGATGTGGACCCATACGGGAGTAGGGGAGAACTGCCCTGGCCCTGGAGAGTGAACGCATCCCATTCTGCTTGTACACCAATACTCAAGTCTTGGTTTTGGAAAGCAAGAAACTCTCTATTGTGCTCTCAGCATTTTTGCCTTCTTGCAGCATTATAGAAGCTCCATAGGCAATTTCCTAATAAATGAATAAATTAGGGTGGCTTACTTTGTTACTCCCTTAATAGCCCTTCTGTTTTGTTCTCCTTTGGCTTTGAGAGAGGCCACAGAAAAGCTGCAGTGGTGCCTGCTTGATTTTTGTTTGTATATTTACTTGCCTGACATTGTCCCAAAATTAATTGGAAGGGAGGTAAAGGGTGTGAGGGGAGTTCACTGGGCTTAAATGGACAGGAGATTTTGGAGTCATGTATTTAACCTGGTGGAGAAACTGAGTTCTGAACATGCAAACAACTGCTTTCCAAGTAAATTAGACACCACTACCCGACCTATGCTCATTATAGACTTAAAACGTGGCCTATCGTCATTACAGCACTTTCTGGTCCTCTCTCCAGCCACAGTGTCTTAATGAGTCTATTTCACTATATAATTTATTGTCCTCAAGGCTTCTCAGGAAGAATCCATTTCACTGATACAGGGTCATGAGACCTGAAAGAGTTTTGTGCTATTGCTCTCCTTGTTGGTCAATACCTTTTGAACTGTTGACCATCCAGAAATTGGCAAGAAAGTGTCTCGTTTTAAGCTGCAAGCTAAATATAGATCAAGCTCTCTGGAATCTAAACCTTGAAGGACATATAGAGGAAAAGGACTTTGTAAATGGAGATATTTATTATTCCACACTTTGAAGCTACTAGGCCTTGCTTCTTTCCTCTCTGCTTTCTTTATGGAATCACCAGCGAGCTTATAGAAGAGAGAAACAGTGAGAAATAGTAACAAAAAGAAATGGAACATAAAAAGAATTATTAATCATGGAAATAATAATATATAAATTTACTTGCAGGTACTTTCAGGGAAGTCCAGTAGGATTTTTAAAGCTGTCCTGAGTGAAATAAGATTTTAAAGTCCATATGACTTACAATAGCTATAAAACTAGTAGAGGAGAAATGTCACTTTTATGAATCCAAGATGGAGGCAGGGCTCTTTCCATCAGTGTTGCAATCCTATAGGACAGGGAGAAAGAGCAGAAAATACTGAAACACGGAATAAAAATATGTTTTTTAGGGTAGCAGGTAAAAATGTCTAGAGCCCAGGCACTAAATTTCCTTTAAAATCTTGCTCTTACTGAGGTGGAAGCAGATGCGTGACAGTAGTGGGTAACTCTCCTCTGTGTTCCTGGGACACTCCAGGAGTCCCTGGGTTTCTTCAGGCATCTGCTTTGATACAGACACCCATCTTTGTAAAGCAGGTAGTTTGAAGGATTAATATCTGCCATTAATGTCCTGGCTATTAATGTTTGTAGAGTACTCTATATAATCTGTGTTGTGTTCAAAAGTTTAGTCATTGAACCAAAGCCAAACGCAGCCTGTGCAACCCTACAGTAATCCAAAGTATTGTTTTCTTTTTAAAATGTGTTATCACAATATACAGGCTTATTCATTATATATTAATTCCAAATTGTGCAATTTTTGTCACAAAAGGGCAAGAAATAGAGAAACACAGTATTGCCACATACCCCTATGTAGTCAGAGCTTTATTTTAGGAATGAAGGTGTGCCTGTGAACAGACATTAAAGAATATTTAGCTATTCAAGTGACTTAATTGGCCAGGTTACATATCTACAGTAGGAAGAACATCTCTGAATAGGGCAACAAAAGTAATAATGAGCTACATCACTTAAACTGAATATTGTAAAAAAGACCATGATGAAGGAATATTATGTTTTTAAAAGACCTTTCCTAGCCTACTAGGGCTATAGGTATTGTACCTATGTAATATTGAACCCATTATTACCACCTTATGTCTGGCATTCCTTGATGTGGTAAGTTAAATATCACAGCTTCTGTACCATATGCATTCAGAGCAGCTGAAAGCAAGTAGTGTAAGCAGCACAAACTGAGGTATTCCCTCTCTACAGCAGCCAGAGGAGGCCAGCTGTTCACACACCTCTTCAAAGCAGTGAGAACTTGACTCCTCAGCAGTAATTGTGCAGCAGGTGTATTTTCTGCAATGAAAGGTCATTTCTTCTCCCAGGAGAAAAACATTAAAAGTGGGGGGTTCATTCTTAAAGAAAGTGAACGGGATGGGCATAACCTTTAAGCATGACTTGGACCACAGACTGACAGTAGGAAGCAGTGCCTGTGGGGAATTGATTCAAATATGCTAGGGGCCTTTCTTCTCCAGAGTAGGTGTGTGAGAAATATAAGAGGACTCAGCAGTAAACACTCCTTTCCCTACTGGCAACAGAAGTCAGAGTGACACAGCAATGAACTACTATGCCTTAACGGCCTTACTACAAAGGAGAAGGGGCATGCCTGACAGCAAAATTACTCCTTCATGTGGTATAAACACTTCACACTTGGGTAGCTCAGATGCTGGAAACAGGCTATCTGCAGCAGTATGGAGCTCTGAGATGGCTAATTTACTCTGTGCTGCTGTGTTTCAGTTGAATAATTTTTGGCAAGTTGGATGATTTCATCTACTAATTCAGCCTGCTAGCAGGGCTTCCAACTAGTATTAGTTTGTGGCAGGTACAGTTGTAGTTCACCTGTGTGTTGGTAAGACGTCCTCTAAACAGATGGAAACAATGGGTTTTGTTCACACAGCTGTGCATATGCTTTGAGATATAACATGTACATAGAATCATAAGAACTCTTAAATGAAAATTTACCCTAATAAAAACAAACACTACAGCCTGAATGAGCTGCAGCCTGTGCCAGCATATGAATGTCATGAGGAAGCCATCAGTTTGTGTAAAACAGTATGGCCAAACTGAATTAATTCTGCATTCATCAGGTGGCACTAGCTGTGTGACCAGCTCTATCTTTTCTGCAAGCGATGGAGGTATGAAACCTTTGGCACATAAACTTGGGAGGCATGACTTGAAAGTGGTTGAAGTCTCTGAAATGTCTGATCCTGAAGTTCATCACTAATCTTTTATTTTGAAAGATCAGCCCTTTTGTATCTTCAGAGGCTCATTTTGAGATTTACGTGTATTCTAAAATGAAACGATTTTTTGCTCTTTTGAATAGTTTTCAGTCTTTGTTTGATGCTTCATTTCCTAAAATCCAGTGCCAACAAAGACAAAGTCGCATGAATCAAAGGAATGTGCTAAATCAGACTCTGGAGAGATGGAGTACAGCACATCAAACCCCATGTGAGATGTTTCCCACAGTCTGTGATCAAGCAGCTGCTCTGTTTGGGCAGAGCTCATTTTCAATAATAAACATGCAGACTGCGGTGTGAAAAATGAACCCGAACCTAATGACTCAATACGTAAAATCCCATGCATTGGTTTACTGTTGGAATGTGACGGAGACAACTTTTTTTTCATCATTGAATAAACTTCCAGAGGGCAGTTGGTGCTTACACTGACAAACTTCTGGGTCGTCAAATGGAGAGACACCAGAATGATGACTTTTAGGTTTCCAGTGACGGTGGAATTGGCCTATACTTCTAAGTCAGGTGCAAGCTTTAATATAGTAGACATAACAGATATGTTTTTCTTTAAAACACAGCAGTAAACATAAAACACATAGTTAACAGAAAGTAGCAATTGGAGCTAATAGGACGATAACGTCAGGAGAAGACCCAAGCAGAAGGCACCAGTGCAGCCTCTGCATGAAGTTCTGAGCAGAATGGAAGCTTCACAAGAGGTTTATCAAGGAGACTGTCCGTTTGCGTCATGAGGTTTAAAAAGGGCTGCCTTGCTTTTCAGACTCCTTCTCAGAGGAGAGTCTGGGTGCAACTGAATCCAATACTAGTCCTAGACTTGGCCATTGGTTTATGTCTAACAGATTATTTAGGTGCAGTTAAGCCTTTATATGGCTTGGTCCTACAGGATTAAGGACAAAAACAAAAATATATTTATATGGGATAATATGAACAATAAATTTAATGCCCCATCCTCACTGGAACCACATTCTGTCAGAAAACAGTGTTCTTCACATCCTCAGAATGTTTAGCCTTTGGATTGATTTTTCAGGCTGCTCTCAGCCATGTTCAACATGAAAAGCTGCCCCCTTCTCCATTCACTACTCATAACTTTTGCTGGTAGAGAGAAGTTCTAGCTCTTTCCCCCCCACTTACGTGCTACACATGCCTGGGATTAGTTCTGCTGTGATGTGTGGTTATTTACATTGAAAAGAACACCATGAAAAACATGCCTTTGTGTGTGTGTGCAGCTGCATTAGGTCCCATGCTTATGTTTCACCTCTTGCAGGTGATGCATGTGGAGCCTGCTTGGTGGAAAGATTCTGGCTTCTTAACTGGTGCGTGCCCTCAACCAGTTTTGTTTAACACAAGCAGAATTGATGGAGTGTGTCAGGCTGTTTCTAGGATGTCAGAGTGGCCTTTGAATTGTCCTAATTCTCTAGTGACAACGTGAATGACAGATGATACTCAGAGGAGCCCATTCTTCCCTTGCAGCCACAGTGATGTCCAGTGCAGTCAGGCTGTGAAGACCCACAGGCCGTGATGGAGGCAGCTGTGCTCCTAGCATGGCCCCAGGCACCAGGTGGATGACTGTGGGACAAGGGGCAGAGCTGGACCTGCCCTGCTCCTTCTGTCACTTTGTAGATCTCAAGATCTTCTGTTAAGCTGTCACTAAAAAACATTGTATAACCTCAGGGCTGCAGCAGCAATATGGGAGCAATCCACAAATACACAGCATCTCACACTCAACATCAATTCTATTTGGCTAAATATTGGCTAAAACAATACAGAGATTTAGTAAATGTTGCTTGCAAGTTTCACATCCCTTTATTATTTAAAACCTGCCATGATTGGATGGCAGTTTTTCGAAGTCCTTTCTCAAACACTGTGATAAAAGCAGAGCAAGCTGGCTGGCAGACAGGTTAAAAGACCAGAGAGGAAAAAGAGGTAGTGAGGCAAGAAATGCAACTGGGTGCGGAGTTGTCACCTGCAGTGCTTCTAGATCTGTAAGGTATTTTCCAGTCTTTTAGTACTGGCCATGCCAGCATAAAAAAGCAATAATGAATTCTGCCTGAAGCTACTGGAAGAGCTTGTGCTGATAGAATTGCTGAGCACACGATGTCAGCAGTACCAGGCAGATGTTGGCACACCAGACCAAATCCTGTTTTTGCCTCACTGGTTGCAGTCTGGAGGGTCACATCCACCTGAGCTAGGGAATACCTCCTGTTGCCCAGCTGGCAACACCTGAACATATTTTCCCCAGCACACTATTATGACACAAACATATGTTTTATGTTTATGGAATTGCATACTGAAGCAGAGATGTGCTGGAAGTTCTGGTCTTATGAAAAAGGTTGTAGTTTTAGTTTTTCTCTAATTCTCAGTCCATTGTAAGAAAGGATAGCATGCAGTATAATCTAATCTATAATCCTGTAGGTTTCTTTTCATTTTGTTCTGCTGTTGGTATTTTGTTTGGAATTAAACTTCAAATTAACACCAGAGTATCTGAGGGAATGCTCTGTCCTTGCTGGCTCAGCAGCTGGTGACAGCATTGCCCACTCTCCTGCACTGTTAATTGTGAGGCGGATAAAAATGGAAGTGCTGTGGCAGGTTGGATGTTCAAAATCAAAAGTAAAGTACTTAAATAATCGTAGTGTGTTCAATGGTTTTGTACAGGATATCCAGAAAGATAAGGAGATAGAGCTCTTTTAATTTTTGCTTCTGGTGTTTTGTAAATATTTCCTACCTTAATGAATGATAGAGGGTACTTTTGGTAATGCAACCAACAGGTAATGAATCAGGATGGCAAGGTAAAAGGGTCTGGGCAATATTTTTCCCTCCCAACCCCAACATTGCTCATATTTGTTTTTTTTTTTCTGTCCAGGTTTTTATTTCTGTTTTCTCCCAATATACTTCAAAGTTGCTGAAGCTGCACATCTGTCAATGACTGGAGTATGAGTTTCTATTTTCTGGTCTTTTCAATTGTTGAGTTTTCCTTCCTAAAGATGGAGAGTTTATTTCCTTCACTGCAGTCCTTTGAGACTGGGCCTGTTCTCAAAGTGTTTCCATAAGCTATTCCTAGTAGATATTCCTTCTACTGTATCTTTAAAAACTGTGTAATTCTAAGTCTCATTTTAGCAGGACTAACACCTGCTTCATGATTGTATACACTTTTTTTTTTACCTCTGTTATTAATCTTATCAATTCTTTATTTTATGAAACTAATTTCTCACTTTTAATTTGCATTATGGTCATGTTTTCTTTGTGTATAACACAAAGAATGGCTTTTCATGTTCTTTCCTTTCTTCCCAGCTCGACTATATGAGTGCTGGAAATTTCTTGGAGATGCTGTGCACTCTCAGATCCCAGCTGCTGCTGAACCCCATCAATGACAGAGCTGTAAGGCACAGAACTTCCCTGGAGACACAGAGTGCCTCAAGTAAGAACCACTAGGGTTTTAGTGCTGTACTAGATCTTGTTTCCTTCTTTCCGGAGGTTCTTCCCACCTCATTTCATCATTTAGTGATGACTGCTTATTTATGCTTCAATATTTTCCCTAGCTGGATTTTGTGAGAATACTACAAGCAAGGAGCAACAGAAGAAATGTCTTTCTGAACCAGCACCTGCCCATCTGCTTTTGCAATGCTGTTTGCCTTCAAATTCCTGATTATCTTCCTTCATTAGTCAACACATGGCAAAATTCCCTCACCTCTACCTAGTTCTTACTCTGGGCTTAATCTCAATTCAACAGAATGTCATTCCAAAAATTCTCTATGCCAGATAACCCTGACAGGGACAGGAATGTACAGTCTGGTTTTGTGCTGGGTCTGGTACTGACTTCATTGCTGCTTCCTTTAAGATTGGTTGTCTAATGTGAATGATCATTCTTCAGTGAAAAAGCAGAACATTTTATGTAATGGTCCATCTGAGGTTCTGGGAAGCAAACAGCTTCATTCACAAACACAGACAGAATAAAATTAGACAGAAACAGAAATTATCTGCTGTAGTCCAGTGCCCCTGATCCCTGCATCCATTACAGGTCAGCTAATCGTGCTGCAGCAGCTGACGTACCCTAAGGAAAATGGGTTATCCATGCAGTTTTCTGTCTCTGTGGCAGGGAAGCAGCAAACACGGGAATCCCCAGAGAAAACCTGGGGCAGGCTGTCCTGCTCGTGATTCTGGGCCCTGATGTTCAGGCACTGAATTTGGAAACCTGTCCTATATCTTAGAGCACTCACCCATGAATAAAAGGGGAATAATCTCTTTGATATGTGAAGTGCTTTGAAGTCTTTTCTGATCGGGAGTCAGAGCGTTTAGTGCCTTTTCTTGTAATGGGACTCTGATGCTTAAACACGCAGCAGCGAGTCAGAAGAATCAATTTGTTGTTTCTATGAGGGTGATAATTCATCCTTCCTTATCGAAAAGATCAAGGATGCAGAGGAGACTCTCTGCTTCCAAATAAACTTCTTTTATGTTGCTTTAGTGCAAATATCTGACAGTAAGCAGGGATGCATAAAAGGAAGTCATGCTCCAGGCTTTTACCTGAAGTAGATGTTTTGGGATGGATTAATGGCAAATCATAATACATTATTTATCAGATAATAACTGTGATAATTGTTCTTATTTATCATGAGTCTACCTAAGCTCATTCTCCTTTCATTCCTTCAGTCAAGCTGCCTCTGGGGATTCACCAGACAAAAAAACAGTCCAAAGGTCATTCCAACAATTTTTACTTGTAATGACATGCTGATTAACTCCTAATTGAAAAGTGTAAATTACAGACACTTTAAGTAATTCAACTGACCCCCATCCTCACAGCATAATGTGGAGACTCCTTGTCTGTCTCACAGACAGCCACAGACAACAGCACCCCTTTTGTCTAATCACCACATCTCTGGAATGAATTAGGTAGAAATTTCTGTTATCATTACTCTTTCCCCATAGCAAGAGTGTGTTGTTGATGCAGAGGCACAATATTACTGATGGAAGGCAAGAATTATTTGGGCTCAGTTCTGGGGTTGCCTTATAGCACAGTATGTTGACCATCAGTCAAAAATCTGTCTCTTCATGTTGAGACATTGTGAAGATAGTGCTTCTCCCTTTTGTTACCTTTGTATTTATATATTTCTCATAAGACATTGCAAAAAATAGAAGTCACCTGCAGAAAAACTCTTAGTTGTAGGATTAGAAGGAAAAAAGTGGGATTTATGTTAAATATCTTCAAAATAGAAAATAGAAAGGTCTAGGATATAACTCTGCATGGAGTCCAAGGCCTTGGGGCAGAGCTTCATAAATTAATGCTCCATTGCCTTGGATGGCTGGATGTTGGTGCCTCCTGCAGATGAAGGCAATCTGCCTGCTGGGAGATACACCAGGAGGTTTTTCCTGTGCCTCCTCCTCTGCAACAAACGAAATAGCAGATTGAAGGACCACATCCAGTGACCTAAATTTGTGTCTAGTCAGTCCATTGCCTTCCTGAACCTGGGTGACCCTTGAGTCCCTCACAGTGAAGGCATTTTGAAGTTGTTTGAATTGGAAAGCATGAATTGTATGCGCTTGTTGCTGGGTTCGCTGGCAGCAGCTGGTGACGTGAATCCAGGGAATGACTTGGAATTGTGCTTCGGGAGATCTTGTAAGCTTCCTTCACTAGGCTGTTTGTGTTTTGGGTAGGTATTACTTTAAGTGGTATTGTCTGGTGTAATCAAAATGTGTCAGTGACTGAAAAGCTGCAGTTTTTACAAAAGAATGTAACTGTGGAAGAATCATGTAGGATATGGCAAATGCACATGATAATTTGCTAAGGTATAAACATTGTCTGGTATTGTCTGCTGAGCAGCTGTGTGTAACAGTAGTTGGGTACCTTGAGGTGTCAGAAAAAAATGTATTAATACTGCATAATGCCTTATATCATAGAATTGATTCAAGTTCAAGGGAATGCCCTTCTGTTTTGTGTCTCTTGAAAAGCTAATGACATTTTCCTGTGAAATAACTGTGTGAGCTGAACAACAGTGATGTATTAATGCAAGCTGGAAATATAAAGAGCTCTCTCAAGTGCTGATGTGCTGTTAATGTGTTTATTACCCTGCCTCATGTATGGTAGCTAGTCCCTTCTGTCATGGACAGAGCACGGATTCTTCATTCTAGAAATTTCGCACCCGTTTTTTTTGGGGGTTTTTTTTTTTTTTTTTTTTTTTTAACATGCTGTTCTGGGTATTCAGACTGTCCTTTTAAGCTTCTCTTACTCTGATCTCCAAACCCTGCTTGAAGTCCTCAGAGGCCCTCACTGAGAGGTTGTCAGGATTTTGAGCCAACCTGTTTCATCCCAATGCTAATCAATCTTCCCTTCTCCCAGTGAGTTAGGCAGAGACACATTTTAGTGTAAATTAGTGCTGTTTGATAACTATAAATTGGAAAAAAATGAGGCTCTCTGATGCAAAATTTTTTGTTTTACATCTGTGGTCAAACCGTCCTTTGATGTCTCTTTGCATAATACTGTGACTGGTGGGGTTTTTTCAGCTTTTCTGAGTAGGATTGTTACAAGATACGGATTCTTACATGGGAGTGGTGGTTGCTTTGTATCCATTGGATGGAGAGAGTTGTCCCTTCCCTGGTTTCCTGTTCAATTTACTGAGAGAGCAGGTGATGGGGGCTGGGTCTTCTCCTTGTGCTGGTAGACATGTGCTGCTGAGATGTCCAGGAGCAGCAGCTTCACCAGCTTGTACCTGACTTTTCTCTGTCTGCCTGAGAGAGCGCAAGCAGTCTCACAGAAGTCATGTGGTAAAAGATAGTGTAGTCAGCTAAGTCATAGAATAACGGAATTGTTTGGGTTGGAAAGGACCTTAAGACCATCTAGTTCCAACCTCTCTGTCCTGGGCAGGGCTACTTTACACTAGACCAGACTGCTCAGAGCTCTATCCAACCTGGCCTTGAACCCTTCCAGGGATGGGACAGCCACAGCTTCTCTGGAAAAACTTGTTCCAGTTCCTCATGATCCTCACAGTCCAGAATTTCTTCCTAATATCTAAACTTGCCTCTTTAAGTCTGAAGCCATTCCCCCTTGCCCTATCAGTACATGCTGAATGAATGAAGGCTTTTCTGGGAGAGACATATTCATCCAGTTACCACATGGACTCTACTTTCTGGCATAAATACTTTTTGGTATGCCTCAAAGGGACAGTATTGTACCTCAGAGAAACCCACATTTGCATCCAAAGTCTTTGTATCAGACAGGAAGTCTGCTGCACAAGTAGGGTAAATCCTGCTGGTTCAGTTACTGCATCACGTGGCTCTGTGCTGTACCACGGGAAGGCTGTGCTTTTGGCAAAACCCAGTTCTCAACAGCAAGAGGCCAATTCCATTGAAGCTGGTCTAAAAGGATTGGACTTGCTTCTACCCAACTTCTGCTACAGAATTCAACAATCCCAGAATTATATTTATGAATGGGACTTGCTTTAAGGTGGTGTTACATCATGTTTGACTTTGCTGTAGGTGTATGGGAAGAATTGCTAAGAACAGGAACTATCTTATATGTATTTTATTACAGCATTAAGTCAGAAGAAAATGTAAATTCACTGTATATTAAGCATTGCATAAAGAGAGAGCCTCCTGAGAAATTGTCTTCTGCTGTACAGTTTTCTGGTTAATTTGGACTATAATTGTTGACTATAGTTTGATGGAGGCACTGATGGCAAACAAAGAGGAAGAATGTGTACTGTTTTGTCAGTAGATATTGCCAAATAAAGCAATGTTGAAACAAACTTCCTATCAGCACAAATCTGCCAGTGAGGATGTGTAAGGTTTTCTTTCTTTTAAGTATCGTATGCATTAGGACCAAATAATGAAGATCATAAGCAGTCCCCAGTCATACATGTGAAAAATTATCTCATGCTGACTTGTATGCAAGTGGATTTATGCTTTTTTGTTTGCACAGTCTACCAGCATAACTATTAAAGGAGCGAAAGCCAAATCTAGGTGGAGTTCCTGTCCCTTCAGCTATCCTCAAGGAAGACAACAAGCACTTCAGCTGTCTTCAGCTTTGCATTTGCAATATTTGCATTTTTGTTGGTAGAATGGTCATGTTTGGCTGAAAGACCACAGATTTCTCAGTGGGACCTGCAGAAGCATGCAGTGTATAATCTGTTTGTCACAGAGGGCAAGACATCAATGTATGCTCTCTTTTGCAATGTATTTATGCTGAAAATCATGTCTTAAAATGTAGTGAGAGATTCAGTAGATTAGGCAGGGTGGAAACTAAATTGATTCTCTTTGGATGTGCTCAGTAATGATTAGTATTACAACAAAGGGATCAAATTACTTTCAAGTGCCAGTCAGCTTTAAGTTTTCTATAGTGGTATGAAGTTTTTCTAGTTTTGACATTGCTTGATGTGAGATGCTTGCTTGCTGCCTCAGGAAGCTGGTGTGTGTAACAGAAGAGCATCAAAACTGCTGATAGTGACACCATAGATTAGGGTGTCTTTCAACACAAATCTCCAGCAATTACTAACACAACAGGAAAAGAACTTTCCTTTGTGATCACAAACAATTGTAAGATATAGTGAGAAAATACAAGAAATACTAAATATGTGCTTCTGCACAAAATGTACATCAGAAGACATAAGAGACTCACGGGGATGTAAGGGTTCAATAACCAAATTTAGACATGTCTGGCTTACAATATCGAAGTTCCATTATTGCTTTCATAGCTCATGATGCTTTTCTGTACTTTTGAAAGTTATAAAAAGTTGTAACTGCTTGGCCCATGTCCTGAAAGCCAAAACTGCCTGCGTTAGGGGAAATTTTCTTGTTTCCTGCGAAGCTAAACTGGACTGGCTCACTAAAGAAAATATTGTGTGTTCTTTCTGCCAAATTGGTTTCATTGGTCTATGGATACCTGTTGGCTGCAAGGGAAGTCAATGGCATGTAGAGGCTGGTCAGCCACCATCACTGGCAGGCATGTCTAGTCAGAACTCAATGCTGTATCTTCCAGGGAGGTAAAGGTTTCTACTATATCCAACACAGGATCAAGCCTGGGAATAAAACCTGGCTCTATTGAGATCATGGAAGGAAATAAGGGCAGATACCATGCATAGTTGGTACTGGGCTGAGTTTGGCTCTGTAAGTACCAGCATTGCATTGATAGCACAGGCTTTTGCTGTGAGACATATATGTCTGCATGTCTCCATATAAGTTATGTCTCTTCTGTGCTGTGGTCTTTTTTCCCTCCTTGTCTTCGCATACATAGACTGCCTTAGGCTTTGACACTAACAGCAGCATAAGATAATCATATTCCAAAAAGTTTTCCCTTCCATGTGATGTTTCACTTCAGAGCAAGATTTGGAGACTCATATGGCAATGTGCACAGTTTCAGGGAAAGAACAGGAAAAATCAGGACAGACTAGTAAGTGACCCAGCTAACCTCTCTCCCTCTACACAACACTGACTTTTTCTTCAATAAAGTCTTCTTCAAAGCAATCTCAATTTTTCATCACAGAGATTTCCAGTGCACTCCCAGTGGGTTTATATAAATCTCACTGTTCTTTTTACTTTTTTTTTCTTTTACACCGCCCCCCCCACCCAAGTACTTGTGTTGCCATTTCTTCAAATCTTTTCTCCTCAGATTGGTACCAATGGCAACATGGATTTCCTATCACCACCTCCAAATACTGCACAAGGTCTTCACCTGTTCTCACCCTGCAGTGCTTCCAGCCACAGTAGTGATGAAAGAAATTTGAAAGGAACAGCAAGGCAATCCTGAACCAGGCTCAGTGCATTCTCTTCCCTTTTTACACATTATTGCTTTCTGGATGTTTCTTTTGACCAGTCATCAATCACTGTGGAAGTAACTCTGAAGTGATTCCTCTACTACAAGTTAACAATAGTACATATATTATAGGAAAAGAAAGGAACATTGGACATTAAGCATTAAGTTAAAAAAGTACTTTGTTCTGACTCTAGTGTTTTGTTTTTTTTGTTTTTTTTTTTTTTTTTTTTTTTGGTAAGTAAAGGTTGTTGCTCAGCAGGACCCGACTAGTTAAATCTCTGTGTGTGTAATCAGATGTATGCAGTCTCTGACAGAAGAGCTCCATGGGACAGGAAAGGATAGAAAAGCAGGACAAAATAACCCAAAACCCCCTTGACAAAAACAAAGCAAACACTTTGGAATTTCCTTTCAGTCTCCAAATCTTACTTTGCTGAGTAGTTTTTTAAAGAACACTAAACTTTGAAAGCCCAACGAGTTCACAAACAAAGGCAGATCATTGCCTGGCTAATGAAACAGGCTCTCAAGCCTCATATATAACCTTCCAAAACTAAAACAAGTGTGAGGAGCTCTGAGCAGCCCAGCCTTTGCTTTCCAGAGCCTCAGCTCATGGTGTTGGAAGGGTGTCTGTGCCTCTGTGTTGCTGTCTGCTCTTGCCTCCAGGAATGGTAGGATGGCTGGTACTGTAGGGCACTGTAGTTATTTGAGTTATCTTGTATTTCTTTCAGGAGGTGCTACAAGCCTAGGTTTTCGTTTTAACACTTCTCTCTCTGTTGGAGCTGCATTTTTCTATGGGGTGGGACTTAAAAGTCAGTAAAAATAGTTTTGTTTTGTTTTGGTTTGTTTTTTTTTAACCCTGATTTTTTGCAGGTAGGTTTCTTCCTAGAGCTTTGATTTTTCTCATTTCCTTGTCTAAGGTTATTTCCATTTTAAGGGCTTGTAACCCCATAAGTGAATATCCCTTGGGATTTAGCAGCAAGCTGTGGACCTTTCTCCCTTCCTTTACTAACCTTGTCCATCAGAATAATTTTTGGGAAACTCTGCAAGCTTTTGGACCAGGCTGGAGTTTAAGATGTTAGCAAGAGTTGATTAGTTAGAATAAAAGAGTCCTAGCATGATTGATGAATTCTTTGGCTGCAGTACATTCATTGTACATCACGACAGTTCGAACATCATGACAGCTCATTCTTGTCCATCAGCTCTGTGATTTACAGAGAACTTGCAAATGAAGAAGTTTACTTGTCTCAAGTGGATAGAAAGGTGATGGAAGTAAGTCTGGATTAGTCAGACTTCAGTAGCTATTTTCAGCAGAAGGCGTGAAGTTCAACAACTAGTTCTGAGCTACGAAGTGAGAAATCTGATTTTTTTTTTTTAAATTTTTTGAATGCTGAAGGAACAGCCATCCATCCTTATCTTCTGGATTTACACCAAAAATTAATCTGACTCTAGGGAGTTCACTTAGCCCCAAGTTTAAGAGAGGTCACTCTCAGTGGATTAGCAGAGTATAAAAACTCCCCAATGAGCCAAAACCAACTTATCTGTTAAGAAGTTGCAAAGTTTTCTATTTCTTAGAAATATCAGACTACATAATTTTGTTGTTGGGAAGTGTTTGTATGGGTTCCCTCAATCTGCTTATCAGAGTGGTCCTTCAGAGCATGTAGGTTGTGCTGTGGTAGTGTATAAAACCCATGGGTGTTGTGTATGAAATACTGCCTTGCTCTGCCAGTATTCCAGTGTAAAACAACCTAAGTTAATAACAGAGCTGATAACAAAATGAGCAGAAGGTTGGGTTTGATTCTGGCATTGTTTCAGACTAGAAATTCACACCCAATGCTATTATCTTTATTCAGCCTGTCACTCTACCTTTAGAAAGAAGTCACCTAAGCAAAACCTCAAGAGAGAGGTCTGGCCCCTCCTTGGTGCAGGAGGCTGAGGTTGGATTCACTGGGTTTAGCTGGGCTAGAGGAGAGAAGACTGAGAGAGGATACAGAGTGTGATAGCTTCAAATAGGGAGAGAGAAAGAAAATTGTTCAGTAAAAAAATCAAAGACAGAACAAAAATGGGCTTAATTTGTAATAGGTTGAATCTGGATAATATATTTGGAAAGCTTTTACAAAGGCAATGGTGGTAAACCACTGGAAAATACTGCTCATGTGTGTCATGAACTCTTCCATGCTGAAGACCTCTGACAAGAGTTTTGAGACACATCTGTGGGGAGTAGCAGAGACAGTGAGGAACCCTCCTTGGTGTAGGAGACTGGAATTGATGGCTCTCAATGTTCCCTTCCAGCCCTGTGGCTCTATGACAAACAGACACCGCTGCAGTATGAAAGCAATGAGTCTGGAGCAGGTTTCCTTTGCTGAAATGGGGAAAAGGACCTGGAATTTTGTCTTGTCTGCCTCAAGGTGCTGACAAGTATATTTTTCCTGCATTACTGAGGATGGACAGGAAGGGACTGATACAAGAGAGCCTTAACTGAGTTCATTTTAGTAACGTGCAAAAAAAAGTCTTTTGACCTTATTACATATTACACTACGTGTGCATCACATTTAAGTAAAACTACTAAAATGTGATGCTCTAGGCTGTGTTATAAAAGCATGGCTTAGTAAAAAATTTAGATGATGTGTATTTTTCAGTTGCACAATCCCAGACACCAACAATTAGATAAGTGTGATTTTTGGCTTAAAAATGATAAACCATGGAAGAAAACTGCAGCCATTTCTGGAAACTCTTGACTGGCAGTGCCATATGCTGGCCTTATATTGGAACTGAATTTCCTTGTCACATTTTGCAGATTATTTTGGCTGATTAGCCATAGGAAGTCAGTAAATCACCATCACAGATTTACTCTATCAAGAGTAGTATGGGAGCTATCCTATTGCCTTGGGGAGGGAGTGAGCTGGTTGCCCTTTCCAGTCCTGTTTCCTGTGCTTACCTGATGGTTCTAGGTTTTGTGTAGGTCCAGCCTCACCACTAAATCCTCACACTAGATCTGGGTTATGGGGGAGGGATGGTCAGGCTTATGGGCAGAGGAAAGTCTTGAATGTCTTCCTCTGCTTCTCTGTGCCACCAGTCTGAGGCAGGTGTAATTTCCTGGTGTAATTGCAGCTCACTTCATCTCTACATCTGTCAGCATCTGCTGATATGTTTTAATTTAGGAATTGGGCAGAAGACATTGAGATGTGTGTGCATATGCCCCATGGGAGGACGTCCAAATGGCTGTGATATTTTAGCACTTAATGTTTATTTGTGGTTCTGGCATTTTAGAAAACCCCATATTAGTAATTTTGTCTTCAATTTTTCTGCATTTCTGCTTTTTGCTTATTACTAACCAGGGAAGTTTAGTAACTGCTTGCAATATACTGCCTTGAGTAGGTCAAGATTTAGTTGTTTTAAAAGTAACTCTTTTTTACAATGTTCTTTTTCTTCAGTAATGCATCCAGGTAATACAGATATAAGTATTGATTGGTTTTGTTTTTAAGGCTGAGAGAATAAAATTAACACGGTTCTCTGATTGAACTGGGTGCCTCATACAGTAGCTCATCAGCAGGCAAAGCCATTTCTCCTGTGCCTTCCAACTAGAAACAAGAGTCGGGACTTCTCTTTACACTCCTTTCACTTACAGTCTGAGCACCAAGTTTACCACTACCATAAGCAGGGCTTACTCAGTATCCTCCTCAGTGGAGCAATATCTGCCAGATGTTAATCCAGTGGTGAACATCCTCAGTACTATGTTCTCAGCAGAACCCATCTTGTGGATTGCTGTCTTTTTTCTTGTCCCTCATTCTAAATAGGAGATGATTTTAAATCTGTACAGAAAATTGAGTCTTTACTCTGGGCACACTGGGGGATTGTGCAATTTGTAGGATAAGTCTTTCCCAGGCTTGAGCAGCTTGGGAGCTGCCTTACTGGAAAGATAAACTTTCCTTATGGGGTCAGCATGGAGCGCTGAACCTGTAAAACCACAGGGTTGATGAATTGTTTACACACCAATGTATTTGAATAGAAGTTGGTTATGTTTTGTATTAGATTGTGTTTTTACCAACATAAAAGGTCATCAGGCTCATCAGGTCACCAGGTTTTACTGATGGTTTGTGGTAGCTTGTCAGAGGGAGGTACTGCTAGTTTTGTTTCTGTGATATGGTTAGAGACAAAGTATATGTTGCTGTATTAAATAGGCAAAAAGATTAAAAGAAACAAAATTATAACTGAAGCTGTACAGATCATTTTGCCACTGTGTCTTTTGCATTGCCCCTGCAAGAATATTTTGTCAACAGTACTTTCTGCATTGTACTTTTTTCAGTGCCTGAGGGGCTATCTGACATGAACAGCAGAAGGAGCATTGTTGCTTTCAATGAAGGAAATATTCTACTTTTAAATGCAGTTTTCAAGAGCTGCAATATTTTTTTTTTGTAAATGAGGGGCAAGTTGCTTCCTGAAATAAAGTATCATTTTTTTAAAAAAGTCAGTTTTAGGTATGGTATCCAGATGAGAGACAACAAAGGAAAGACCTTCTGCACTATGTTACTCATCTCTTTGATATTTCTCTTACTATAAACCAAACTTTGGTGTCTCATCCACAGCAGATATTTTCACCGCCTTAGTAGTAAATGACAAGAGAGAGGCACCTGAAGGGATTGGTCCATCTAAAGACAGAGCAATATGAGATTTCTTTGGTGCAAAATGTGAGAGAGAGTTGGGGAAATCTGAGTCATAATGAGGATAGGAAATGATCATGTAGGTATTTTTAAAATGAAACACTGAAGTGACATATGGGGAGGGACAAAAATTCTATATTTTGGATTTCATATGTGCTAGTGTTGGAAAATGAAAAGATGCCACAAAAAAGACTTTGAGTTTGAAAGCAAAACTCCCTGATTTTTTTTCACAGTGACTTTAACAGAAGTTTTTCAGCCTGCCTTATGGCTGAGACTCATGTGATTGTGGAATCAAAGTGCATTGGTGTGCAGTTTGTTTTGAGGTATAAAAACAGGCATGTGTGACTCTCTTGGAAATTGAAGAGTACACAGGGAATGAGTGAGGTGGGGCAGTGTTCATCTGGGGGGAAATGAAAAGTTCTGTGTGCTGTAGGTCTGAATGCTTTGTCTGCATCTTTTTCTTGGTCTATATCTTCAGAAGAGCATGATGTCTTTAGAAAGTGTCATACATCACCTTGAAAGCCTCTGTCTATGAAGGAAGCTGTTTGTGAGCTCATATGGGTCAGTTTTGATGACATAAACCACCAAGCAGGGCACTGAGTGGTTCAGACATCGTACTAGAGGCTAGATCAGAGAGAATCCCCAGAGGTGCAGTTCTTGTGTAGGAACCTTTCCTCACAGGTTAGGATTATGGAGAAAACCAGGCTGCTCTGTGATCTTCCATAATTGCAACAATGCAGGCTAGCAGATCTTCCTTGCCTCTTCCTTGCTTAGCAGAGACACCATGTCCATGGCACATGGAAATAAAATTGTCATCAGACTGCTCTGTGGTCGTTGTTTATGGGGCAAACCCATCAGAATCCGCGTCCATCATAAATATGAACCACAGACAGTTAAAGAAACAAAAGAAAATAAATGCCAGCATCTTGGCAGTCAGATGCTCAGCCCTAGTGGATGGAGCTGAGGGATGTTGGTTATCCTGTTCCACATAATTGCATAAACAGACTTCATATTTTCCTCCTTGAGCATGTCCTCTGAAGGCAGTGTGGGTGAGTGACACACTGAGTGGTGGCAAGTGTACCTCTTGCCATCTATCCCTCTTTTTTGTTTTTGGATAATGAGTAGTGTTTTTGTCAGCTGCCTGCCTTGTGTTCATCACTGTCAGGGCTGGCAGTGTAACAGATAACTGAATGGATTCAAGGCCACCCAGGGAATGGCGCCTGACAGGAGCTCATTCATCACTTCCATTTTGGAGTTCTCTAAGGAAGAGCGGGAATCAAAGAAGTAATGAAGGCTCACAGAGCTACATGAGTGTTTGGGAGGAGTGCTCTGCATTGCAAACAAACCCAGATGTCAAATCTGTTTTGTAAATGAGGTGCTTTTCTGGAGAAAGTGTGAGAGTAACTGTCACCATAAGCGTATCCCCCTTAATACACTTCTACTGTGACTGCCTAGGGCCACAACCTGATCTTTTCCCAGCTTCCATGTGAAAAATTGCAGTTGAGAGCAGAAGATAAAAAGGTGCATTTTAAAATGTGATTCATCCATAATGGTTTGTTTAATCAGCCTCTCTATCTTCAGTTCTGGTCTGGGCATTCGGGCTTCATTCATCTCACGTAATCGTCCCAGAACGTGTGATGCTGGTGAGGTACAGGCATGTGCTGCATTTTGCTTTGGGCTGTGTGGATTTCATGACAGTAAGAGAGTCTGCCCTTAAGACAAAAGTATCCTGTCAATATCACAGAGTCACAGTAGGGTTGGAAGGGACCTCTGGAGATCATGTAGTCCAACCTCCTTACCAAGACAGTGTCACCTAAAAGCAGGTTACACAGAAAGGCATCCAGGTGGTTTTTGAATATCTCCAGAGAGGAGACTCCATGACCACACTGGGAATCCTTTGTTGCAGTGTTCTGCTGCCCTCAATGTAAAGAAGTTCTTCCTTTTTTTGAGGTAGATCTTGCATGTTAGTTTGTCGCCATCACTCCATTTCCTGTGGCTGGGCACCACTGAAAGGAGTCTGGACTCTTGTTATCCACCTTTGAGTTGATATGTATTGATGAGATTCCCCTCTCAGTCTTCTCATCTGTAGACCAAACAGGCCCATCTCGCTCAGCCTATCCTTGTCAGAGAGATGCTTCAGTCTCCTAATCATCTTTGTGACCCTCCTCTGTGACACTCTCCAGTAGCTCCTTGTCTTTCTTGAACTGTGAAGACCAGAACTGGACACAACACTCCAGAGATGGTCTCACCCGGGCCGAGTAGACATGGAAAATCACCTCCCTTGACCTCCTGACCACACTTCTCCTGGTGCACCCCTGCATCCCATGGGCCCTCCTGGCTGCAAGGGCACACTGCCAGCTAATGATCAACACCAAAACTCCCAGGTCCTTCTCTGCAGAGCTGCTCTCTGGTAGGTCAGCCCCCAGCCTGTGCTGGTTCTTGGGGTTATTCCTCCCTGGGTTCAGGACCCTACACTTGTCCTTGTTGAACCTCATTAGGTTTCTCTAGCCTGCTGAATGGCAGCACAGGCTGGATTCTACTCCACTGATCATGATGTTCTGAGCTCTGCCATTCAGCCAGTTCTTGATCCACCTCACTGTCCATTCATCTAACCCACATTTCCTGAGCTTACCTATGAGGGCGACAGTGTCAAAAGCCTTGCTGAAATCAATTGAGGCAACCTGCACTGTTCTCTCTTTGTCAACCCATCCTGCCACGTCATCATGGAAGGCTATCAGACAGGACAAGCATTTCTTCTTGGTTAATCCATCTGTCTGCTCCTGATGACCTTCCTTTCTTTCTTTGATGATGAACTCTAAAACTCTGTTCTATCATCTGAAATGTCCTCATGGTGGTGGGGTATCACACTCAGCAGAAGGAAAGGGTGACAAAGCATGTTTCAGTGCCATGACCTTTGGGTGTTCTATGTGTAAAAGGCAATGGCTGAATCCCCCACTGCTAAGGACCATTAGGGACCATTAAGGACCATTTTTGTCCCTAAGTTGAGTATTGATTATAAAGAGAGATCCCCCCTAAGTCTTTGGCTCCCAGCAGGCATGTTGGAGTGGTGATATGCCACTAGCCTTGAGAACAGTCACTGACACATCTTTCCATTCTAACTCAAATTCAAATAATTATGAAAATGCTCATTTTCTCATGCAGCCATTCAGAGCTGGAGCCCAGGGCCAAATAAGCTCTATGGGATGCTCTCCATCAACATCGGTGGGTTTTCCATGGAAACCTCACCTTTGTAGCTCAACTTTTCTCTATTTGAATGAATTTCTCTATTCAAAGTACATTCAGCTAATTTACCCTTTGTCTTTCTCTAGGATGCCACTGTCAAGGTCGGCCAATACTGAAGTGTATATGGTAATTTGTTACTGTGGTAAGTGATATGGCAGCATGGGGAGCAAGTGAGGGGAAAACTTGTTTATTCTTGGAGAGGAGCCTTCTCACTTGGTGCTAGAGTGGCCTTTGTGCTGCTTACATTCAGTGTGACTGCTGGGAAAGACATCAAGGTGTTTCCCCCCCATGAAGTCATCAATAAGGAGTTTCTACATTTGAATAAGAGGCATAAGAAAAGGGGGATAAATCAAGCATAAATGGGATGTGGGTTCACCACTAGTTTGAAATCCAGATTGGCACCTGGTTCTTCATCAGAGAGGAGATTCCTGGCGATGTATGGGTGGAATGTCCCTAAGAAAAATCTAGCATGAGACACAAAAAAAAAAAGTAACTATTGCTTTGCCATGCTGCCCTAGTGTCCACTGCCTCCAAGGGAACAGATTTTTAAGTTCAGCAGGTATCCCTGGGAAGAGGGGTCATGCTTTGTTTTTTCTTAGGCAGACTGTTTTTTCCTCATGCTTGGAGCTTCATGTGATTGGGCTAGTTGCATTTTGATTGAAAAAATAATATTTTTGTAGGTACAAAAGCTCTTGGCATTGATGAGGCATTTGAAAAGAAAAGTTTAAGTGGGCTTTTTCATACTTTTCAAACCAGTCTGGCCCTTTGAGCTGCCAGGAAAGCTGGAGGGGTGCTCATCAGAAGCTTTGTATTACAATAATTAGCATAAATAATAAATAAAAATTATTTTATTGTGTTGTAATTGCCTAGGAATTTCACATTTGTTAATACTAAGAGCAAACTCCCTGCTGGCATCAATGATCCTGAATATAAGAAGGATTTATAAAAATCCTCCTTCTTAATCTTGTGCAGTCTGAAGTGTTTAATGTTTGATGAGGTTTGTTTTCTGAAGCTTGATACCTGTGCCTCCGGGAGTTCAAACACTGGTGTCATCTTTTAAAAACAGGGAATTTGGAGAATCAGATCAAAATGTAGGCAGCAAGTTTTTGCAACTCTTTTCTACACCTTTTGCTGTCCTATTTAAATCCCTGTAAAGTGGCCAGGAAGACCCTTGGCTTTGCTGCTAAAGAAAGGATTGGGTTTTTTGACTTGCTTTTTTAATTAAATTAAAAAAAAAAAAAAAAAAAAAAGGATTTAATGTGTTTGAAGAGTCCCAAAGTGGAAACCCAAAGGAGATAAAGCTTGTTTGACCACAAACTAAGCAAAGTGTCCAGGTGAGTGCTGCTACATTAATGTTCCCAGTTTCTTCTAACATAAAACCAATTTGCTTTTGTACCATTTTTCTACTTCTTTAGCTGTTTTATAATCGGGAAGAAGTCCTACATATGGCAGTGAGCTCAGCTCCAAGAAGACAAAGTTTTCAGTGGAAGTTTTTATACTAAAAATGAATAATGAATTAAAAACCTCTCTGACATTGGGGACCTGAAGTGTTGCTTGTAAGAGGTTCTGGTAATGGGTCTCCAGGAGGTAGCATAACACGTGGATTAATAATCTGCTGAAGGGATTTGTAAGCCCCCAGGCTCGCCCCATGAGCTCATTGAAGGGATTTTACATCAGAAAGATACAAGGTCCCAAAATTCCACATGACAGATTTATTAAAAGGGCCTTGGGTTCTTTTATACCTTGAGGCCACACATGGGAAAAACATGACAACTTTTCAGGAGGTCAAAATAACACACTTTTACTGTCAAACTCTGGAAAATAGAGAAACCTGGCAAACATTTAAAGCAAACATTCAATCAACATAAAGCATTTCAAAATGCATTGACTTAGCAAATTCCAACCTATCCAGGTTTAAGTTACCCAAATACCAAGAAAAGAGAATTAGGAGAAGAATGGAAGAAGGAAAGAAGGAGGAAAGAAGGAGAAAAGGGAAAGGGAAAGGGAAAGGGAAAGGGAAAGGGAAAGGGAAAGGGAAAGGGAAAGAGAAAGGGAAAGGGAAAGGGAAAGGGAAAGGGAAAGGGAAAGGGAAAGGGAAAGGGAGGGCTTGTGAAGGCAAGGCTTGGGAAGGCAAGGCAAGGCTTGGGAAGGCTTGGGAAGGCAAGGCA
>JAWWEU010000125.1:10327793-10416957 GCA_035583155.1 Acropternis orthonyx | reverse complement strand
GGGTTCTTTGAAAGGCAGGCATACACAGAGGCATTTGCAGCTTTTGTCACTTCAGACTTATACAGGCTGCTAACGGTTAATAATGGGGGCACTGAAAACAGTGAAGGGGATGAGATCTATGCCTTCCCTCATAAAGTAATCATGTTTTCAGCTTTTATGCACCAGATGAATATAAATAAGGCTGACAGATTTATGCCGTCTGAGATCTAAAGTATAGCTCAAGCTATAGTTTAATAAAGAAAGGAAGCAGATTTCAATTTTTTTTTAAAGAACAGTTTTCAAAAAAGGAAGATGAAAAAAAAGAAAAAACATGAATTTTCCCATAATTTGCTGCAAAACCCTGTGAAGTCTCCCACAGTATAGAACTGTAGTTATTTATCAGTCAAAAGGAGGGGTGTGTTATGCTTGGTGTGAATACAGGGTCATTTTTGTATGAAAAAGAGTTTTTCCCTGAGCCCCAAAGTGTTTCTTCAGTGGCTGAAATAGAGATGTAGAATGAAGTAGATAAACCAGCTATTAACAGAACTGCCAGTTGCTGTATCTCTAGAGTGAAGACATATGGTAATTCACTACATTCAGTGATGACCTTTCCTTTAACAGTATTGTTAATAATAGGCACTTCTATATAAAGTATTTATACTACATACTTGAAATTCATATATCATGGACTACCCCATGCCATTTTTGGTTTTTTATTATTTTTTTTTTTTTTTAGCTACTGACAAATCTGCTACCAAGGAACTTTCTACAGAAATACACTTTTGTAACATGCCTGGAGTTCTGAACTTAAAGAGTTTCCAAGGGCAGATGCATAGCATTGCTGTGCATCATGTGACATGGCAACATATGTGCTGTCCTCAGTATGGGAGGCCTTTGGCATCATCTCTTTCACCCTCCCCAGGTAGAGCAGTGCCTTGACTGCAGGATTATGCACTGTCCATGAAGCAGGCAAAAAAAGGCTGTACCTACGCTTTTATGATCTCTGTAACCAGTTGCCCTTAGTGAAAACTTAAGTTTTATGAAACTGGAAAAAATAAAGAATATTTTTGTTATACCCTTTCACCTTAGTCTTAGGCCATCTAGTTGGATAAGGAGTATTTTTACTGGAGGTAATAGCAGAAGTTCTATTATGTGCTTAAAAAGAAAAGGTATTCTTAACCATCAGCAATTTTACAATGACCCTGACAGACTCTTGGGGCCTTCTAATAATAAAAATCTGTAGAGACAGATATGGTCGGGTCTGTCAGTTCAGCACATGGAAAAAGTACTCTCCCTTATGAATCCCCAGCAAAATGTGAAAAACTGCATCTGAATATATTCCTGGCTGCAGCAAACATTATTTCTACTTTCCTGTCTCTATCTGCTCAGCTTCACTCAGATGTTCTATATATTGAGTATTCCTCATATGGCTTTGATAGTCAAATGGGAAATTTCCTATGTTGTTTCCTTCACCATTGTTCATGAACATTTATCCATTATAAGATTTGAGGCAGCAATTCATTGAAATGTTAATGAGATTTTGAACAGTTTATGGTTCCATGGTTGTTTTTTTTTTGGTGTGTTTGAGCAGAAAAAACCTGTGGTTTCATTCATGCTTTTTGAAATCTACTTTTTATTGGTAGATTGAGATGGATTCTCTGCTAATCCCTCCTGCATTCCTGAATTATGGCCTAGCGAGGCACTGTCACTGGGATCTTCATCTATTAATCATGGAAGCTGCTTTCTTATTCGGTTGCCATAGTTTCAGTGCCTCAGATAGTGTTGGGGTGCCTTGGGAAAGGCTTGCAATCTATTCGGACTTGCAAGCCTTGCAGTTATTTTGGCAGTAGAAGAGCTCTGAATGAACAGGGAACAGTATCCAACATTATTCAGAGTTGGATTAAAAGTGGAAACTTCTGGATATGTCTCTCTGGACCTTGTTATGTGAATGTCCAGCTGATATTTGCTCCCAAGATTTGCTTTTTATTTTGTCTTGCTGGTAAAATTGTACACTTCGGAGACTGTTGGCTACCTCTATCCATTTCAAGAGCAAAAGCGTCTTTTCATTAGTTCTTCTGATAAATTGTTTGGTAAATTAGAGCATTTAGGGTTTCCTAAGCAGTCCATGTAATTTGTTTTACATTCCCTTTTAACCTAGCTACATACAGCATCATATCCTGTTTGAGACTGAGTTAATGTTTATTCTTACCTTTAATAAAATTACAATAAGAACCCTTTTGTTAGCTGCAGAGCAGCTTGAATTACAAAGTAGAAAAGGGGAAGTAAACTTTTTTCAGATAGAACTACTGCTCTTTCAGCGCTATGTTGGCATTGGAAGTATTTTTCTAAGGCTATTTCAATATTTGTTCATAAATTCATTATTAAAACATACATACTTTCAGAACTGTAGATATGTGAGAAGTTAGAAATACCTTTTTGGATGAATGAGAAAAATGGTAAATTAGTAAATATGTCTAACAGGAAAGTAGCTGGAAGACTGACTTGTTAATGTAGCACTCAATATTAATTGATTTGCCAGTTGTGCATAAGATAAAATAGTGCCCAAACATATTTCACTAGAAAATAATGTTTTCATTTTTTCTTTTCCCATTGAGAAAAAAGTTTCATCACTTCTATGTGAGCCACACATTTTAGCAGCTATTTAAATCCCATGTCTTCTTTTTTTCTGGATTTTACAGTGTCTCCAGAATAATGTGATTTCCCTCTAGTTCTAGTAAAGCAATTTGAGTCTTAACACAGATAAGCTTGATATGTACCTTCTGTTCACAAAATAATAAAATAATAAAAATAATAATAATAAAAAAGCCAGCATTGATTATTCAACTCAAAATATAGTGTTGAAAAGCTGTGCAGTTTAGGTTAAAGAATTCAGTATAACTGGAACAAATCTAGAAAATTAGCTACTTTTTTACTTTCAGATGGTTAGCTTGTACTTACAGATGAGTTTTCAAGCTTCAGCTTAGGACTTTACAACCCAATCTTGTCAATTTTTCAAGTGAGATCAACAAGCAGATTGAGAACATGTGCCTGTTATATGTAATCCACCCTCAGGAGTCCTACAAACAGAACAAATGGAAGTCAAAAAATTTCACATGAATTTTAAAACTTTGTTTGTAGCTGCACACAAAATCTGTATTTGTAATTTTATACTCTAACGTAGTATGGAAGTTTCTGGTTTATAGTCTGGCTTTTGCATACTCTGTTGTATACAAATATTTTACATGAAGTTAATCTCAGTCTTTTTCCTGGTAAGCTCACAGTGTGAGTGTCTCTAGTAGACTGACAGTCTGATAGGACAGAATAATATGCCCTGATCATTTTGTAGTTCCCTTTGGAAGGGGGGGGATGTGGTGATTAAGTAAGAAAATCATTACAGTGGGGAAATATCTTGGGTCAAAAGCTATAGAGGTAAAAATTCCACTGTTTTTCTTCTCAGAATTTATTGTACTCCTTTTAATTTCAGGTTAGGTATAGAATCACTTGGTATAGAAATTAATTTAAGCAGTTTTGTAAGGTACATTCTATAACATTGATGATTTTTTTTGTCTTGTTATTTATTTTTTACCTCCAGGAAACAGAGGAACAAGTGATACATTAATATAAAGAGCCAGTCTTGTTCCTGTTGGATACTAAGAAAGAATTTGCACTGAACACCTCAGCAACAAGCCCTTACTCCATTTAGAGTTCAGTATTTAATTATAAAATGCTTTAGGTTAGAAAGGACCTCTAAGATCATTGAGGTCCTTAATCTAACATTGCCGAGACCATCACTAAACCATATACCTCAATGCTACATCTGAATATCTTCTATATACCTCTACCCATCTTCTAAATACCTGAGTTGGTGACTCAGCCACTTCCTTGGGAATATTGTTGTTGCCATTTATTTATGGTTGACAGTAAAAGTTCTTCTGCATCGCCAAGCAGCTGCATTTTAGCATCAAATGTATTGATCTTATCAAGAAAAGAAAATAATAATTTATGGGAAAGTAATTGTTGTATTTGTATCTTTTACACAGCATTACAGCGTTTGCTTTGCAAATCTTGTGCATCTTATGTCTGAATATTCCTGGAAGGCTGAACCTTGCCTTGGGCTGTGTGCTTATGGACAGCTCTGAGAGAAAGGAGAGTTATCTGTCCCCGGTTCAGCCTCAAATCTCCCCTGGTGCCTGCAGCTGGTCACTGGGTGTGAACAGAGCAAACCCATTTCACTGGTGCTTTGGAGCAAGTGGGTGGGGAGGAATGATTGGAGGGCAGCTGGAGCCCTGGCCTGCATGCCTGGGTTTCCATGAGAAATGCTGTGGTTGCGGTCTGCACAGGCCAGGAGCATACTTACTGCATGCATCCTGTCCCAAAACACCACAGCAAGGAAAAAGATGGGATGAAATGCCTTTTCTGCCAGTTGCTCTACGTGCCCTTTCTGTTGCCTGATGGCAAAGCAGAGGCTGAGTCCCACAGGATTATCTTTCTTGAGTAGTACTTTACACCATGAGCATGGCTAAATGCAACCTAGTATTTGATTCAAAATGCCTTTTTTATTATATGAAGAGGATTAGAGGCTGTTTCGCTGCAATCTTGAACCCTGGGTCATAATCTTTATAGTATTGGCTTTTCATCATAGCTCTATAATGAAAGAAGGGCATTATGCATTAAAATCAACTGTTGAATTTAGTTTCCTGTATGAACAGAATTTGGTATATGTGTATAAACTTCTAATAGTGTTCAACCCATTGCACTACTGAATAATTTGTAATCTTTAATTACAAGTCTACAGTTTTGAAATTACAACTTACTGATACAAAGTGTATTAGATCAGAAATTACTAGAGTTAAATTGATTTTTAAAACTTTGCTGTAGTCTGTTATATGATATGAAGGTGATTTTGTAACATATCTTTTAAGAACAGTGTCCATGCAGTAAGTCCTTGTTTCCTACAAAATACACAATGCGGATTTCCTTATTTCCTTTTTTTTTTTTTTTTTTTTAGGGGTTTTTGGTTGGTTCATTGGTTGGGGGTTTTTTTGTTCTTGGAAAGGAATTTAAATGGAGAGTCATTTCAGGCTTCACAGAGAAGTAAGAAGACAAAATTTACTCTGGTGATTCTTTGGGATGTTTGGTTTTTTTTTTTAACCCAGTGAAATTATTCTTGAATTGGAATAGAAATTTGTTTTCCTTTAAAAAGAAATTAAGAACTGAATCCTTAAAGAGCTGTTGTGGGAAAAGGAAAGATTTTTGCATGAGCTACTACACTTTAGCAAAAATCTGATAACCCTTTTTGGCAAATCTTATGATCTTTGAGGGGTGCAGACCTATTTCTGCTCTGTTTTGAGCCATGATATTAAATATTTTGGTTCATTTATACCCTGTACAGATTTGTTTGTTCCTGTTCCTCAAAGCTGGCTTTGCAAATTGGTCTTCAACAAATTAAGATACCTTTAAATGTCTAAGAAGCAAACCAAAGTTTACATGTTTAAGGGAAAAACAATGTAGACATAATGATGTTGTAAAGAAATTCTCTGTGTGTTGAATATTCTTTGATATCATAAGGAGGAAACATTTTTAAAATTATTGGGAAAAATGTTTTTGTGGAATTTTATGGGGAATAAAACAAGGCTTTATTGTGAAAAATGGAGTTAGTTTATCTTAATATTTGCATATCTACCCTGATGAAGTACGTATTTCAACCCAAATGCCTCCTTGAACACAGTGCAATTTGCTTTAAAAACAAAACAGGGTTTTTCTAAAATATCTTACTAAATTTGTTTTTCAGTATTAGAATTCTGCTTATATCAAACATTTCAAAGTAATCTCTCATCATGCACTCGTGCATGGGATGATTTTGTTTTTCCTTGTGTTTTGTTCAAAATAGAATTCTTAGAAAAATGATTTGTTATTTGTGGGACCGAGACTCATGTAGAATAGACCTTCTAAAATAAATACTAACTCCATCACTCAGAAGTCACAAGAACAATCAGTAACACAAAACTCTAACATAATCCAGTTTTTCTGTTTTAAGAGTTTGTCTCTACACTGTTTGTTCTGGCTGTTAAGTCTTGCCCTCTGATGTGTGAGGTGATCTTTAAGAGCTAAAGGGGAAATCTCCAGGAGTGCCCTTAATTTGCCTGAGCATTTTGTTTAACACAATATATAACTACAAGCATCAACAGAAGATTGCACCATCGCTCTCACCATCTGTGTCTAATTGCACATTGCCTATTAAGAGTGCAGTGGTGGTGATTACAGGTGGGAATGGAAGTTTCCATTTTTACTAGGGTTGCAGGACATTTCCCATTATAAGATTATTTTCTGTTGCATTTGACAGTTTTCCAGTTCATTTTCCATGCTGGGCGACTGCCTCCAGCTCTTGTTTTATTGTGTTTTTGTTTGTTTGGGTTTTTTCTATTTGTTTAAAGAACCTTTCACTATGATGAATTTTTTTGTTTGTTGTTGTTTTTGAAGAGAAAAGAGAAAATTGGAGGTTTTTTCACTAGGGAAATAATCCTAGTGACCTTTTCCTCTTTAAAGGGCTGATGTCTCCTCTTCCCCCCAGCCCTCAAGGGCAGATCTGATATATCTTGCGAGCTCTAGGCTGGTATATGCAAGTGAGACTCTTTTTTTTTTTGGTTGGAGGCTTTTTGGGTTATTTTTGATTTCTTTTTTTTAAAAATCCCAAATCTTGCATGTTTGGGCTATGCAAGTCCCATGTGGAACTCACCACTGATTTACAACTCAAACCTCAGAGGGTTTGGGTTCACTGGGGTTGGCAATGGATGGCATACTCTGACTGAGCATACCACCCTCTGTGCTGCACAGGAGTGCCAGAGCTGTGGGGTCAACTTACTTGTGCAGACACCCTCAGTGATATGTTGCCTGACCTGTGCGTGCTGGGAAGGAGGGGACCAACCATCTGTTCAGATGCAAAGGGCACAGATGGCAAGGTAGCAGTGGTACAAGAGTAGCTAGGAAATGCCAGGCTGAAGGCTTCTCATTTCTCATGAAATGGAAAATTCCTGAAATCTCTGTGTTGTTGGTTACATGTTTGTCACCTCCTCAGGATACACAGCAGGGATTTGGCAGGTGACAGTCTCTTGGACTCTCCTGAAGTGCCCATCTATCCCACTCAAGGGATGCACAGTGCACATGGTAGCTGAACTAGATTTGCCAACAGTATTCCTTTTCTGTTTCGAAATTTGACATTGACTTGTTTGGTTTCCTGGCCCATTAGAGAGGAATGCTTGGCTTACATTGGTCTCTAGCCTTCCTCCCCATTGATAAAGAAGGGACACTCAGCTGCAAGGATGAGAAAAAAGAGAATGAGGAGCACTGTAAGGCTACTTATTGTCTCACTACAGTAGTCTTACAATGAAGATAGGGTTGACTTAAATTCTGCTTTCTTTGCTCTGTATGCATGTGGTGAATGTCTGGCTAGTTAGGAACTCACGTGTCCATTAATTCATATAATATTAATTTTAATAGTAACTTGAATTAACTTGAAGTTACTATGCTGGAAGTTACTTAATCTAAAAAATCCAAGTCCAGTTAATAATTCTTAATATTCCTCCATGTGAAATGAAATATATACTTATTAAATCCTACAGTTTTGTGTTCCTTACTTCCATTAGTAAAAGGAGAAACAAATACTTTCAGTGTGATTAGAGAACTGAGGATACACCATACATTATTCATGTCACATCACTCTCCTCTACTTCACTGCGCTAATGTGACCTGTCCATAAGGTGTGATATTTGGCAAACAATTTGTAGCCTGTTTGGTGCTTTATGATGTGTATTTTACACTGTTTAACATTTGTAATACAGGAAAAGAAAATTTGTCTGCATATAAGGGAGAATTTCTATAGAAATTATTTGTTTCTGTAATTTCTCGTGGTTTTGGCTCTACCCCCAGAAGCATATCCAGCTCAGTTGCTAAGGAGAAAGCCTGAGTCTGGTGCTGTACCTACCCAACCATCCACTTCATCCACTGCTATGCCAATTGCTGAGCGTAATTGGAAAGTTGACTGATGGGTCTCTCTCTTCCTTGGGTAGCTTCAGCGAGAGGTGAATCAGGATCAGTCCCAACAAGATGCCCTTGCTTCCACAGGGCATCCCCCTTCCTTGTTTTGCTTTATTTCCAAGAGAATGTTCTTGTTCAGCCAAGCTAGCCTTCTGCCTTGCCTGCTTGACTTCTGACATTTGGAATTGCCTGCTTCTGTGTCCTTAGGAAGTGACCAGCATTGATAGACTCCAGCACCTGCAAAAACATTTTCCCAGGGGACCTTAATTATTAATTTCCTGAGCAGCCTGAAGTCTGCTCTCCTCATGTCCAGAGCTGATGTTTTGCTGGCACTTTTCCTCCTGTCAACAGATTTTAAACTCAATCACCTCATGGTTGCTGTGGCCAATACGGCCACCAATCTCCACCTTGCTCACAAGATCCGCACTGTTGATAAGGGCATCTTTCAGAGCTGGGTCCCTTAACACGTGTTTCATGAAGTCATCCAGGTCTTTTAGGAATTTTCTGGCCCAGACTGTACCAGCTGTGTGATGCTCCCAGTTAATTTCTGGAAAGTTGAAGTGCCCTGTAAGGACAAGGGCACTTGACTTGGAAGTGTCCCTTAGTTCCTCAAAGAATAATTCATCAGTGTCATTGTCCTTGCCAGGATGGTTGTAGTCGACTCCCATGAAAACATCTGCATTATTTGTTTGCCCCTCGATTCTTACCCAGAGGCTCTCAACTGTGCCACTGCCAGCTGTGACCTCCATACATTCTAACGCTTCCATTGCATACAGTGCCACTCCCTGCCTCTTCTGCCTTGTCCCTCTCTCCTGCAGAGCCTGTAACCATCCAACAGAGCACTACCATCATGGGTCTCACCCCACCAGGTTTCACTTATGCCAGTGATGCCAAATCTCTGGGACTGGGCCAAAGTTTCGAGCTCCACATGTTCCTCATGCTGCATGGATTGGTGTAGAAACATTTCAGGTGAGGTACATTGTAGCCAGAGGTACTTTGTGAAGCAGATTTAGGAATCCAATTAGTCCTCATTTCCTCAAATTTTTGGCACACCACCCCGTTGTTCCTCGCTGGAGAGCCTGGTTTCCTCTCTTTCCCCACTCCAAGCTGGTTTAAAGCTCTGTCAATGATCCTGGCTAGCTCCTGTGCTAGAATTTTTTCTCCTCTCTGAGAAAGCTGCTTCCCATCAGATGTCAGTAAGACCAGGTGTTGAGTAGATCATCCCATGGTCAAAAACCGCAAAATTTTTCCAGTTTTACCAACCTGAAGCCACTGGTTGACCTGATGAATCTGCCTATTCCTATCAATATTATTCCTTGTTACTGGAAGGATCGAGGAAGTCACTACCTGTGCTCCTTATCCCTCCACCAATCGTCCCAGGGCTCTGAAGTCTCCTTTGATTGTCCTTGGACTTCTCTTTGTTATTTGCTGCTGCCAGATTGAACACCCAATAGTGGGTAGCAGTCAGAGGGCCTTACTAGACTGGAGAGTTCTAGTCATGTCCCTTACCCAAGCCCCTGGTAGGCAGCAGACTTGCCTGGGTCTAGTCTGCATATTGCGACTTCCATTGCCCTTAGAAGGGAGTCTCCTATTACAACTATCCTTCTTTTCATCTCAGCAGAGGAGGTTGGGGTACAGGTGGTGTTGTTTTAGGAGGCCCCATTATCCCAGAAGGACCTTTTCCCTACCCTTCTGATTCCAGAGCCTCCTACCTGTTGTAGAAGGTGCCAGTCCTACCTGTCGAATTTTGAGAAGGAGAAGGAACTTTCCTCCTGGTGCGTGCAGTGACCAGTTTCCAGCCATCATCTTAACAGACCCTTGAGTAACAGCCCTTTGAGAAATTACCCTGCATGGTTCCAAATCCACTGGCTTCTCCACTACAGTGGAGGTTTGAGACTCCCGAGGGTCTGGAGATTGTAGCATCTCTGAAAATAATCAATCTCTCTCTTGCTTGTTGGCTCGAATACTGTGTAGCCTGTTCACTTCCTCCTGTAATTTTTAACTCACTTATTGTCACTTGTATAAAAAAACTGGGTTTTGGGGTATGCTATTTGCACAGCAGGTTCAGACTTGACCAAATGATAGGCAAGAAAAGGGCTAAAGAAACATCTTATGTCGTGACCTCAGTGCTGCATTTTTTGGTTTTAAAATCCCCTTCTTCCATAACACACTCTGCCCTCCTCTGATGTTTGTTCATTGAATGAAAATGAAGGAAGAGTTCATTTTTAACTCTTTTTGAAAGTAATTTTTCAGATGATAGACACATTAAAATCAAAATAGATTCATCATTGTGCATCACAACATTCCTTAAAATAAAAATCATTAATTTCCCAAAATTAGCTGTTACTAGACTGACTTGCTTGATAATTTAACTACAGCACAGTCATGGATGTATGGATTAGTGAGTGGGTTTTCAGAATATTTGTTATGATGTCTTTGTCAGTCAGGGAAATTTATTATGGAATTGTTATCCGAAGAGAAAGCATGAATAAGGTCACCTCAGAGTATGAAACAGACTCTCAGAGCTATCAATTACATGTCTGGACACATTCAAACCTGCTCGAGAAGTTCATTCTCCTGCTCAGGATTTGTCTGATTATTAATGCAGAAGAACTGTAAATACTAAATTTTATATAGAGCTCCATCCTGTACTGGATTATTTTTTGCCATAGCTGCCATGCAGCTATTTCCAAGAGATTGCCCTGCAGATGGTTTGGGCTGTGTGTAAGAGCCCAGGAAGGGGGTTGTCTGTGCTTCCTTTAAAAGAAATGTGAGTATTTTGTTGCTATTTAGTAAAAAATGAAGGAAGAGGGGTTTGGATGCATGGGGAAAAGGGCAAGAAACATAGCAGAAAAACAAATGCTGCTTTTGTATCCTGCCCCAAAACCTAAATGGGAAGAGTCAGGGAATTATGGTGTTGATGAGTTTTTACTGTTTTCCCTTACAGCTGTCCTGACATTGTTCAGCTTCTCATGCTGCCATTTATGAGGCTGTTGTTGTTGAGTGATAGTTTTATTGATGCTGATGTGGATGTCACCTTGGGTTTAGGCAGTGGTCAGCTATGCTCAGTAGGCACAGCCAGCACCTATTATGGCAACAACAATCTCTCTCTGGGTATACAAGGGGGTTGAAGTCCCCTTAGGAGCTTCTGCATTACCAAGATGATTGCATTGCTGCTTCCCTGATGGTTGCAGTTGTGTGCTGCAGTGATTCTGACCCTCAGAGAGACTGATCTGCAGCATTCTGCTTACAGTGGTTTTCCTCATTTCTGCTCCTCCCCTGAGCATGGCTGTTGGCTGCCCTGGGCTTTGGTGAAGACAGGGCATGCCATCCTTGCATGGGTCACATGCTGGAGATCAAACCATATTTTTCCATTCAAAGCTTCTATCATCTGTTTCTTTAATTTTTTCCTGCTCCTAATGGCATCCTGTCTCTGCTTTAGGAACGTGGCAGAGGTGCCTAAATAATGTGACATGGCACACGATGCCTGTGATGCCATTGTAAGCTGTGCATTGTCACACAGAAGGATTATTTTGAACTGTGATGGCCCTTGTGTCAGGGCAGAGCGTGACTGCACTCCCTTCTGAAGCGACTGCTGCTTCAAGCAGAAGACAAAGTGTAATACTTTTGTTTGTAACTACACATAACTATGTCTGGCTGCAGAATTGCCAGTGCTTTAACCATTTAGTGGGAGACAAGAAAGCATGTAGGGGAGTAAATGAAATAACAGCAAGCTTTTAACATAGTGGATTTTTTAGGGTGGCGTTTTGCTATTAATATTTTATCATTAGGTGGATTACTTCACAGGAATTTTGTTTCTGTCTGTTCCCACTGGTCCTAATAGTATGTAGTCCTGTTTCCAAGGTGGGGAAGGTCAACAGCACTGCTGAGTGGTGTGATAATAAATGAGAGACGAGAAGATAAACTGGCCAGTCCTGCCCACTCACCTCCATCCTCTGGATGCAGATTGACTCTAGGACATGCAAGGGCTGCCAAGTAGTTAACCTCCTGAAAAAAAGAGTGCAGCAGCAACAAATGAACTGTCCTTTGGCAAATCTTAATACTGCCTCAATTACACCCCTGTAGGGTATGCACAGCTTAATAGCCAGCAGTGTCCACAAGGAGATGGAAATTCGGACTTAAATCTTGCAAAATTTTAGGGAAAACAGGTACGGTAGTTTTTGAGAAGCAATAAGGGGGAAAGAAATGAAGAGGGTTGGAGAACTGGGATTTAAAATGTCTGATGTTATTCTATTCCCTTTTGTTTCTGTCAATATTGAAATAAAGATGTCCAGTATAAAATGATCTCCTCATTGAACAGTTTCTCACAGATTGTCTGTTTGCATGAGAATGTTCTACATGTTACTCCAGCAGAGTGGTACTAGAAAAATGTCTTTTTGAACAATCATATTCAAGCCTAAGTATACATGCATGAGGAGGCAAACACCACAAGATTTATTAAAATCACTGATTTTTGCTATGCTAATATCTATTCCCCCTTCAGGCAAGACTCAATGTAGCTAACCTGTCGCGTATGGGAGAATTGAATAATTTCTCTTTGTTTTCAAGCCCGTCAAACAATGTTGTTTGAAAGTGTTTCAGATCAAAAATCATTTTTAAAAAGGGATGGCTGTAACATAAATCTGACAATATTTTGCCTTCGTGTCAGTGGGTTGCACCAACCTGATGTACTCACATACTGCCTTCTGACAGCTGGCTAAGTGGCTTCTGAACAAGGAACATCCTATTTTTTTGCCTCTCTGGAATCTGCATGCCAGGCCTAATATTTAGGGTGGTCTGGGTTTGTAAATAGCTGATGTATGGAGTATCTCTTCTATTCTGATGTTTATAAGAAAGTGATTTATCCTGGAAACAGAGGACTTGGAGAACAGCAAAGCAGATTTTCTACTTGGAGAGTCAGAAGAGTATTTATTCAGGTCCTACGCCTTGGGACCTGTGTGCTCCTCAGTTTCCTTTGCTTGAGGTGCTGCAATACTGGCTGGCTCTTTATTTGCTCTTTTCCGCTCTCCCTTCATTGACATGGGACAAAGCAGTCCAGCTGCCTTGGAGCCTGAGGGTTCTTCCCTTGCTCATTTTTTTCTCATTCTCCCTGAGGTTCCCAGGGGGACCAGTGAAAAATTAACTTTTTGCTGAAAAAAAAATTGAGAAGCTGAGGGGGAAGAGATGGATTTTTTTGGAACAAAAGTTGTCTTTGGGAGCTCTTCCATTTCAGAAATATTTTTGCTTTAAACTATTTACACTTCAGTGTGTTTTGAAATTAAATGCTTCCAAGCATTTGAATGATGTCAAAATGAAAAGTTTTAAACACAGAATATGTTTTTAGCCAAAATGATTTGCCAAATTTGGTGTTAATCAGTAGTCTTAGTTGCCTTAAGCCTGAATTTTTCCACGGTAAAATACAAGAGGTTGAAAAACTCCCCAGCAATTGCCCTAGTGCCTCCTGTACAGCTTCCTTCCAGGGTTCAGCCCCAGCAGAGCTTTGGCCTCCAAAAGCAGAAAAACCAGGAAAATATAAGGATATTTCTAGATACTTTGTTGGAAAATGTGAGATTGCTAGAGGGAAGCAGAACACTTCAACGTAAGCAGCATGTATGGTGCAGCAGTCAAATTAAACTGGAACAACTGAGTAAATTATATGTCTAAAACTGAGAGCTGCAGCAAACCCTTTGTATTTAATCTGGATGTTGGCAGTCATCAGTGGATGAAAGATTTCAGCATATCTGAGCATTTTGGGTTTTATTTTTTTGGAAATGAGAGACGAGAAAGCAGAGTCTCCTATCGGAACAACATAAAATATTGGCCTTTGGTAGGCTGCTCAGAAGAGTTGTCATGTTAAAATGGATGCAATGCCAGTATTCTAATCAAGGCACATGAGCCCCAGAACAGTGCAAGCTCAGTTTCTTCCATTTGACTTGTTATTTATACAGATCTGCACTGTCATTCTCCAGTGCTTACCACAGAAATACTCTTTTCCCCTGTAGTGCTGTCTTGGGTCCTTTTGCATGCTAATGCAATATTCTATTTCTGACTTGAAGGTAATAGATTAGTGAATACATGAGGCTATCATTCCTCTGCTAATATGATTCCAGCCATGCAGAAAACTTGAGGCTTGCCATAAACAGGCCAGCTTCTCAGCATTCTTCATTTAAAATTAAATTTAAATAATTTCTAATTTAAGTGTCTACTTTGTTTTCTCCCCTTCAGCTTTGATGCACCTCTATTCTTTTTTGGAAGAACTCGATGTTAACTGTTAGTGGGTGAGCATGGACATTAGTGCTTTTTGCCTTTGTCAGCTGATTGTTTCTCCTTTGTCATTCTCTCTTTGAGTAGGAGGTGTGTTGTGGCTGTGTGCGAAGTATTTGTCTTGATTAGCCTTTCAAATAGAGTTTCAATGCCTGCTCTGGACAGGGAATGTAGATTTCTGCATTTAGCTTTCTCTCCTCTTTCTGGCATGGCTGCACAGACTGTGGTGCAGTCCAAACACATGACACAAATGGACACTATACCCCTATTATACTGTAATTCCCCTTGTTTCAGATGATGCCTCAGTGTTTTTTGATTTTTTGATTTTTAATTTTATAGATTTTAGAAGTTAATGTAGTTTTCATGTACTCATAAAGTAACTTTCGTAGCTTAATATTTACACATACCAACCCCATCCTATATCAATCCCTCAAAACTCCAGTAGCTGTTTAGTCTCCATTTCATGATAGAATTGCAGAGAAGCACCATGAGGCCTGCACCGGAAGATAAAGGCATGGACAGAAGGACACCAAATCTGGAACTTTGGAAGGCCTCCAAGGACCCAACGTGCTGTGAGGAAGATGAGGATGATGAAAGAGGGGTCCCAAATCCCCAGACTCAATTCCTGACAGAGCGTGCCGGGGGCAGAACAGGGCAGGACCAAGGGGAATAACAGAATGGGATTGTATGGACATTATTATAAAATCTTAGAACCCGGGAACTTTGGGTGGGGATCCTGTGGATATGTATTCCTGGAGCCTGGAGGTTCACTAAATCTTCTGCTCTCCTTATCTTATCTCCTACTAAATTGGTCCGGAGTTTTTTCTCCTCAGTCTTTAAGGCACCACAGAACACAGAGAGGTGGGTGACAATGTGAAACTCATGTACAGCCAGCTGGGCTCAATGAGAACTTAACAAGGTGCTAGGCGTAATTTTATTCCTGCTTTGAAAGTGAAAGAAGGGGCCATTGCAAGTTCTTTCAGGAGATCAAGTAGGCAGACTTAATGATGTAATCAAGCCAGGTCTGCACAACTCTTTACCTCCCAGAGTGTGTATAAGATGTTAATAGTCTTTCCCTCTGGTCCTCAAGCCATGGATGTGAGAAGCTGTGTATTCACCATTCCTTGCCTGGTGACCTGTACCAAAGTATTCACTGAGCAAGCGTCACCTGGCGCTCACCACAGACAGGAGAGAGAAAAAAGGGTAAATTCTGGGGTGGGAAATGGTCACAGCACAGTGGGCACCCCATTGATGGGATGGGAATGGACTGGTTTGGATGTGCAGAACATCACTGGGACTGGGTAATGCTGGCCTTAGTGACCCCCACTCTCCTGCTTCCTCCCATTGCTGGGGATCTGGATGACCTATTGGCCCCATGGCAGTGCAGTGCTGCCCATGGTCAGGGAGGTGGTTGTAGCTGTTAATTGTTAGTACACTGTGTGGTTCAGAGGTGCTATGTCACAAGTTTTAAAGTCTTTGAGTTGTTTTGGCACAATAGGATTGGCAGAATAGTTGGGTTGCTACTGACATTTGGCATTAGACGGGGGGGTGTCAAGCAGAGAATAAGCCTTCTGAAACTTCTGAATGTTTCATGCAGAGACTAGGCACTGCAACTACAAGTAGAGTCAACCCTGATTTGCTTTTTATAGTTTTCAGACTTTGCATTTTCATGGTTAATTTTTTCTTCAAGGATGACTTATGTTGAGAAAAAGAAATTATAATTTTAAAGTGAATATCTGTTTGTTTTGGGCTAATCTCAGGATGATATACAATAGCTTGGGGATCTGAGAAATAAGACATTAGTCAATACTATCTTTCCGTTCCTTTATATGTTATAAGCAGATTCACATCACTCTTATATATCCTCATACACTTGTATTTTAAAGACGATTTTCTCTTTGTCTCTTTCTATTATTCACAGTGCTTTGATATCTATGTGTCAAAGGATTGCAGAAAAAATCCCCACTGTGCATCTGAGAGGAAGTGTAGAACATTTTAGCTCCAAATGATACTTTTTTTCATTAAGATATAAATAAATAAGAGTGTGGATTATATTTGAAGCTAGTTCTCTTTTATTCAGCATCTACAGCTATGGTTGTGTTTTATAGAATAATATAAAACTTATTTCTTTCTTTTACAGAAGAGTTTCTCTTTGCCTCTGTAGACATCACTGATCGGAGTGAATCACATTAATTTAATCCTGTACCTTTTGACATTCATGGGAGCTTTTCCACTGACTACAGCGTAGCCAGAATCTGTCTAATACATTTTAACTTGGGTGACAGAGTTTAAACCCAGGTGAACCCATTTCCTGGCAGTATTGTATGATTTTATTTTCACTTATGTGCGTTTCTCAGCTGTGTAACGGGATGTTAATCCAGATTTCCAGATGCCAGGAGCAGTGCTAGAGAAAGAAGAGGTGTTTGATCTTACCTTTCCTCTCTTTAAGAGGTTTCCTGCCCTACAGAAGACATGGTGAGGAAGCTTTCCTTCCTTATGTCAAACTTGTCCTGGTGAGACTCTATGAAACCACTCTGGAAAAAGCCCTGCTGTAAGTCTGATGTCTGGCCATTGACTCTGGGCTCCTTGGGGGCACAGTTCATGGCTTTCCCCATCCTCAAGCTCTCCAAGCTGATGAGGTCTGGCTCAGACCCTGGTGTAGGGCCCAGTTGGAATAAATTAAAATAGAGGACTCTGTTTCTGCCAAAAGAGGCAAGATGCTGTAGTGAAGCTGGTAGGGCTCAGTAGGTGCTCAGGTATAGAGCAGTGCTGTTTGTGGAGCTGCAAGGGAAGAGGGAAAAACCAGCACTGATGGTTGTGAACTGATGTGAACTGGCTGGATTTGACTGGTCCCGAGTCAAACTGGGATTTGGACACTATGGTAGAGGACGTTTGTGTCATTACCGGGAAAAAGGCACGTGGTTGTTGGTTGTAGGGATGTGTATGAACATTTATAACAAGTGAACAGAAATTGAATCCTTTAAGACCCATCTAGGTGAACTACTGCTGTATGCTTTTTATAATGAGTTAAGGTAGGATGGTATTGGAAGATTACCATCTATTTTAAATAATATTTTATTTTCTTGTATCTATTAGTTCCTTCAATAAGCTTCTTTAGTAGTGGGGATTTTTAACATTAGACTTCTAACTAGGGACTTAATTTTCCATAATGTCAATCTGTACTTATATAAAATGGCATTCGAATGCTAAATGGTGTAAAGTGTTCTGGTAATAATAAGATTACTTATTGCTCTCTGTATTCTGAGTAAACAGAAGTATTCTAAAGATATTGGAGCTATTTCTATAACATGCTGGTATTTGGAACCAGTTTAAGATGAAAATTTCCTTTTAAAATAACAGAAGCGAAGTCTCCTTGAAGTCATTCTAAAAATAGATTTGAATGACCCGTGGAAAAAGAGCAGTCCAAAAATTTTCTGTTTCTGTTGTGACTTGTTCTGTTCCTCTGACCCACTCAATTGAGGAACATCTTGCTTGCAGCTGCTGCTGTTGGCTGGAAGGGTTACCAGGGGGCATGACCCAGACTCCTAGTTTGGCTTTTTCTTTATTTTTGCTAAGTTGCTGCCACAAATTGTTGAAGCTCCTCAGTAAAACAGGTGAAAGCAAGCTACCGGTCCTGAGGCTTGTACCTGTAGGCTTGTGTGAGAGACTGAAAAAAAGTTATTAAAGTTATCATTGGCTTGAAACTCGGGGTGGGGGGAAGAGCTTTTCAGATTCTGCCAAGGTGGAATGGTGCTCTGCCCCACCTCCTTGAGAGCCTCTAGTGCAGCTGTCAGTCATTGGCACGCTGGGAGCACTGCCCCACACCACCCACCCTGGAGCCCCTAACCCAGACCCGAAATGGTTATTAACATTGGCACACCTGAAACCCCCCCCCACACCCCCTGGAGAGCCCCTAACCCAGATCCTCAATGGCTGGCAGACAGGAAGCCCCATCTGGGGTGGTGGTAGCCACAGGAGGCCAGAGGAGATAAAAATCATGTCACAAGGCTTCCATATGGTCATAACCCTATTGCCCTTAGATCTGTGTTAGCTGGTTCTGTGCTGGATCAAAGGCGGTAGCTATAATTCTCTTTCTCTCTCTCACTTTATTTCTCTACTTCCTAGTTCCTAATTCCTGTGACATTTGGGTAACTTAAACCTGAGTGGATTGGACTTTGCTAAGTCAAGGCTCTGTGAAATACCTTATGTTGACTGAATATGTTTACTTTAAACTTTTGCCAAGTTCCCTTACTTTCCAAAGCTCGACAGTGTTGTTTTGACCTTCTGAAAAGTGACAGAGCAATTTTCCTGTGCACAGCTTCAAGGTATAGAAGTACCCAAGGCCCATTTAATAAATCTATCAGGTGGATTTTTGGTGCCTTACATCTTTTTGGTGTAAAACCCTTTTGATGAGCTAGTGGGGGAAGCCTGGGGTCCTATAGCTTGACCCATGGGTAGCCAACATGCAGCCTCATCAGTCTGTGGAGTAATGTGCTGGGACAAGCAGCTGTGACTGTGATGTGGAAGTGGATTTTTGTTGGCCAGGTTTGACACGTGTTATCTGAGTGTGCCTGCTAGGGTTCTTCCAAAAAGCAGCAGGATTTCAGCATTCTACACAAACCAGAACAGCCATGTTGATTTGAAATCTCAGGGGTGTATTTCTGCTTTCTAGAGGAGGAATTTGAATTTGAGGGCATCTTGATCACTAAAAGACTTCCAATCTATAAAACACTAGAGGTTTTGAGGATCAAAATAAACTTGCTTGCAGGCACAAGGTCCTGTATTTTGTCTCTCAGATGGAGATGTGAATTGAGGCTTGACTTGAAATGTTAATATCACAACTGAGAGAGCTGCTGTATCACTCAGCCTGACTCCAGAGGGAAAAGACCAATCACTTTAGAGTTAAGATGCTTGAGTGAGAAAGTGCACATGGGCCAAGAATGATTGACGTTCAGATATATATTTTTTGTTCCGTTGGATAATACCTGAGAAACTCTCTGGGCTTAGAATAAATAAGGGTCACTGAAGAACACATCTCAAAGCTGCTGCTGCCACATAATCTATGGGTATGGTAATGAATTTCCATACTCTGGAGAATAAGATGCTGTATTTAAACTGTGAAATGATTTATATGACAGCAGCTTCCTTTTAGCTAATGGCAGTGTAGAATGCCTTTGGTGAGACTCATTGGAAAGAGTAGGCTAAATATTTAGTGGTTTTACAAAAAATAAGACCAGCAGTTCCACAAGTAGCCAGTTGAATCTGTCATTCCAGATCCTAATCTGTTGGGAATCCTGCACCAATACAGCCATGCATGCCAAGTACGATTTGGACAGTCTGGGTTTATGATTGAATTATGTTCAATAAAATGTGTCTCCTTTTCAGGAGATGATATATAGGCACTAAGTCTGGGTTTTGTAGCTGTCCCATGAAATACAGTTTTTCGAGTGTATCTTAAAAAGTTAATGCAGTTAAGATTTTGCTCAGCCAGTTTATGGAGTCCCTGAAAATAAATTTAGTTTCAGCAGAATGACATCTCTCATAAAAACCAAATCTGTCTTTCTTGAAATTCAGTTTTTGAAATGAGAGCTGGCAATTTCTTGTACTGTTAAATGTCTCTGCTCATTTAGTCTCAGGACAGTCATGGTCTGACATACCCTTTTTTTGGGCTGCTGAAGACAAAAGGTCACAAGGAGAACACTATTTCTCTCCCACATCAGGGCTTGTATTAACTCTCATTAGGAAATTCTTTGTATTCACATCTTGACTTTGGCAACGCCAGCTGTGAGCTGTGTAATGAACTGTACAGGACCTACAAGGAGGGGAAGTGGAGCAGAGGGGGAAGTGAAAGATAATAGCGTGGAAGCCTGGCAGAGTCACGCAGTGCGTGAGTATCATCTGTCTGAAGGAAATCTCTTTATCTGGTAATTCTGTAGCTGAAGAGTATTTTGGGTTTCAGTCATATTGCCAAGAATACAGCAAGTTGCTATGCAGATGTCAAATGAAAATCAGAATGCTGAATTTACATCTTAGTTGAACATACCTTCCCCCTGTGTTTCTTCTAGGAATTTATATTTTTATTTAAAAATTGGAAATAGTCCTATTTGCAGGTGTTAATGGTCACACTAAAGATCACATTTTAGCTACTGTGCTAAAGTGGTTTCTGAAAAATCTGTGGTCCTGAAGCCTATTTTTTCTAGTGTATTAATCCAGTAATTTGAACCTCAAAAGTTTGAAACTCTGATACTTCTTGTTTGTAAAAAAGAGATGGTATCCCATTCAAAATTAGAGTCTGTGTGTGTTTCTCAAGCTCTTCAGTGGTAGTTCCACAAAAAGTCCCTGTGACTTTCTAATCAAATTAAGTTTTTGGTAGGCTTTTTGTTTAATTATGCAAAGTATACAACTTCCAAAAACTGTATAGGGTTTCTATCATAATTTGGTTTCTAGATTGGCATTTAAGAATTTATGTTCAAAACTATGTGCCTGTAAAACACTGAATAAAAAGCAAAAGCAGGGGAAGGTTTTTCACATTTTGCACAGGAAGTATGCCTTTATTATTCATTATATTTAATTTTATTCACTGTCAATGCATATGTGTTAAAACATGTCTTTCATTTCTGATCCTACTGAGAAACTATTGTACTCTTGTGCATCAGAAATAAACATGAACATGTATCTCATAAGTAGAAGGAAAGGATTTGAAGGTTTTTAGCACTCCTAATGTTGTTAAACCCCCTCACAGCATCGTCCTGTTGATATCATCAGAGAACCAGGTCAGCTTTTTAGTACATATCAATACAAGGACCTGAAATAATTCAATAATTATATTGAAATAACCCCAAATTGTATTTGAATTATTTGATATAATGTCACTGAGCAAGTACATAAAAACATTTCTAAGATAAACACTGTTGGTTCTCATCCTACTAGAGCAAAAATGCAGCACCTGGTGTTACAGAAGGCTTTTGAAGTGTTATCACAATGTTATAATAAATATTAGTGTTTATCTTTATTAGTAATATACTTATAAATTTTAGCTTTGCTACATTTATGAATAACAATCATATTTATGAAGAGAACACACAGCTACATGCCCAAATGCCATAGTCTATAGTAAATGTCTGTATTTTTGATTCACTTTTGACACACTGGGGTTTTTTTACATATATCATACCTTTTTTATTTAAATTTCAGTAGTTTTTCTGGAGTTGGAGGAAACTTGTGCCAGCTGGAAATCAAGTATAAACAGTATGTGGAGTTTTATGTACAGTTCTGCAGCAGGGATGTGGACACCCTAAGAATAGCAGTATCAACAGCAATTCTTTGTGCAACATCCTTTGTTTGCTGAGCATTGCCTTAGAGTGAGATATTCAATATGCTCTTTGCCTGGTACTTGAAGGATGGAACTAGGCACTCCCTGGAAGTGGATTTTCTTTTTTGAGATGACTGCCAATTTATAGTAATTAATGTGATAAGGACAACAGCTGTAGCTGTCTCTTAATTCCTTCATCTTAGAGTGAGAGCTAGAAATGGATTAGTTAGAGATAAATATATCTTATGTTGCTTTCTCCTGAGAAAAAGCCCTTTAGAAATATTGCATTCTTGTAGCAGGACTGGCCAGCACGGTGATGAAAGCAATTTTCCATTGCTGGAGGGAGTTGTCCATGGTGGACTGAATGCAAAAGATAAATGCTGGCTAATTTTAAATATGATGAATAAAATCTTGACTCTAGGCACTGAAAATAGTTTTGTGGGCTGATAAGGCAGCCTTAGCCCCAGGAATAAGAGTGGCTATAGGTTCTGTTGGGTGTGGATGAACTTGCTATAGATGTCAACTGAAGATTAGGAAAATGGAGAACATCTTTGGGAAGCGATGCTGTTTTAAGTGCTCCTGTTGGGGAGGGTTTGTCGTCTTTCATGATGTGTTGCAGTATTATATCTCAAGTGTACAATGAAACATATTCTTAATTAAGTGAATTATTTGGGAATATTTAAGCTATGGTTATTCAAGGATTTCCAAAGTTTGCAAAGATTTTTTTTCTCTATTAAACAAATCATCACTGAATTAATAACTGAAATTCATTTCTGGAATCCCTTTGTTTTATGTAATTGAATTTACTGTGAAAGAAAATTCCTGTACTGTCCATAACTGAGGTACTTTATTTGGATACACCTGACTTGATCTTCTGTAACCCAAGTTTATTTATACATCTAATCTGGAGGGCAAGTTAATATTGCTCTTTGCATTCTGTGGCCTTTGCTGAGATAACCATGAAGGCTGTTGGAAAGTGGTCTGTTTCACCAATGTAGATGTTGCTCCCTAGAGACTAGACTATCTCTGACAAATGAAATCAGCAAATTAATATTTGATTGCTGATTGAAGGACTAAAGCAAATCCAAATGAAAGATTCAGCAGTCAGTGGTGGTGTAAAAAGTGGCCATGGCTTTACTATTTGAAAACAGATTAGATCCTTAAAAGTACTGTACAGCCAACTTCTTTTATTATTCTTTCAAGTAAACACAACATTTACTCTGTCACAAAATTGCTAACAATGCAGTGTGCACAGAATTGAGGATAGTAGAGCTTTGTGTTTTTCTGTTATGACATTTCTGCTGAAATAAAGATCATTGTGAAAGAGCTCTGAGGAGGATCCCAACATCTTTCAGTGAAATCTTTGATAGTGTACCCTGAAATTAAAGGCTATTGCAAGGGGAGAATTGGATAGCTGATTTCTTTATTAGTTTGGCTTGGAGTGAAATAAAGATAATATTGAGCATAACTCTATGAAATGTTTATGGATGCTAGATAGATTTTTTTTTTTTTTTTTTTGTAATGAAATTGATTTGCACAAATTGATTTTCCTCAGAAGCTCTCTTGACAAGGTGCATGTTGCAACACAGGAGCTTTCTGCAACCTTTAAACTCAGCTTACTCTTACCTATGTGGGAAGCTTGTCTGTGCTCCGCCTGTGATGTGCTAAATCTTTGAGGAAGCCTTGAACAATATCACATTACATCCATTTGCAAGATTTGTGTGGTAATACACTTGCATTCTTCCTGTTTTCAGACAGGTGGGCATTTTTTTGTGGTGGAGCCAGTGTGGAGAACTCTGGACAGCCTCTGTTTACAGAAAAGCTGGGCCTTGGCTCTTTCTTGCCCGCAGTGATGCGTTTGTGCCTGACTCTTGTCTCTGGGAAAAGACGTGGGTGCTGATCCTCCAAAAAAGCAGCTCCTCACCAGCTGAATTTGAGGTGATCATAGTACAGGTTTTACAACCAACACTCATGAAACTTGGATCTGTCTAGGCAAGATTATCTTGTGTATTCCCATGAATTTATTTGGTATGCCTGACAGTTACTTAATCACATTTGCCTTTTTTTTCTTTTTAAATGGAATGTATCAGCATTCTACATCTTTGAAGCAAATAGATGTGGGGTTTTTTTGTCCCTAGTGTCTATTCAACTACAATTTTAATAAAATACTTGGAAAGGAGCAGTATACTCTGCTCCTTGTTCACAGGTGCGAGGAGTCTAGGTCTTTCTAGTGTGACTGTTTTTGTGAAAAGTGATGAAGGTGCTCATCTCACTCATGTGGAGTAATAACCTCACAGGAATTAGTTGCAATATTAATGAAGCAAAATACCACTCAGCATGATGAAAACTGGTAGGAGAAGGTGAAGTGCAGTTTAAAGCTTCAGCTGGGTCTTTATAATAACTGGATTGTTTGTTCTTCACATCTTAAGCAGCAGAATGAAGAGGCATCTATGATTGGAAAATGATGGCATGTGGTGATGTGTGTGCTGGCAAGCGCAGAGGACACATTTGACATGGTGTGCCTATTCTGTGAAACAGCAAAGAAGCAGTCAAGATAGATGGGAGTCATGCAGCTAAAAATCCTGCATGTACTTTGAAAACCCATCCAAGGTACTTAGAGCCCATTTTTATTGCTGTCTCTCAGGATTTGTTCACAGTTTCTGGTGAACGCAAGTGTGTGCTGCTGATGTCTTCTTTTGCAGCTATCCAAATGCCAAAGAGGAATGGAAACCCAAAGGAGGCAGAGTGCTTTTGTAAAACCTGCCACTGGCAGGGTATTTTGGGGTCAGTTTCAGTCAGGGTGTGTCATTCTCTAGATGCCCACATGGTAAGTAAATTCCTGCCTAAACAACATGCCTGACTTGCTCCTTTATTACCAGAAGTTTAATTTGAAGGAAATGGGTGTTACTTTGGCCAGTGAAGTTATGGAGAGGTCATGGACTTTTTTTTTCTGAAAAAAACAGTGAAAACTGGGACAGAGCATCTGGGTTTGTGATGTGTAAAACAGGTGTTGTACTTTTTTGGACTTATTTCTTTGTGAATACTTATGCAGAAACCAGGAGTTACTTCACTGCAAAGAAAACTTTGTATTCGAAACAAATTATTGGCTTCCTAAAACATATGCTTTTTTAATTTTTTAATTCAAACAAACCTAAACTAACCAGACTTTATTTTTTTTTGTTTTGTTTTGTTTGAAATAGACTAATTCTTATTTCTTTGAATACTGTCTTCTGCAGTTTATTAAAGACTCCAGGTGTTATCTTTGAATCCAAGATGGAGAGTTCAGATTACACTCTGTCATCACAGACTTTTCTCTAGTTGAGGATATGCCTCATGCCAGCCATCAGTATAAACACAGCAGGGATTTCCTTTTGTGTTCTTCCAGGACAGTCATAGTCATTATTTGCAGGATACATCAGAGAGTAGTAATTTGTTGTACTCCATAACTTGTAACTAATTGCAACAAAGGGTGGTCCTGGAGTTCATCTGGGAGCTACCTGTAGTTACCAACAGACTGCCAAATGTGCATTCTGAGATGTTTCTCTTTCTTTTGGTGTTCATATGGGTTTATTTGATATACTGGACTAAATCCATCTCATTTCATTGTAACTAAAACTCCACTTATAATACTGCAGGATATAGTAATTCTAAGATTAATGAATTACTCCTGTATGCCTTTTAAATATGTTTATGCCTCTGATAATCAAGTGCATATAATGCTTTTGTAGCTGTGGTTGTCTAGGGTGAAAAAAGCTTGTAGGAAGAATTTTGGCTTCTCATTAGCTGGAAAAATCAGAGAAGCTTTCAAATACTTATGCCAGATAATTTTTTGTTGTTTGCTTTGTTTCTGTTTCAGCAAAAAAATGTCTAAGTAATCAATGCATCCAAAAAGAGCATTGCAATAATGTCTTGAATGTTAGTAGAAATATTATTGTGTGGACTCCAAGAGCAACTGTTTTGTACTGAGCAATACTTGCTGCATCACTAGACAAGTACTCCTCACTCACAAATGTAGGAGCATCTTTAAGTCTCATCGAGACAGGCCAGGGGAGGCTCTCTCAGAGCACCACGAATTTAATGTCAATAGAAGTCTTTCTAATGTTAACATCTCTTTTACAATATCAAGAATTAATGCTGGAGTAAGGAACTGACTTTCACCTGTTAAGGATTTATTGTTTGGTACTGATGTGTCTACCAGCAGCGTTGATGTCTCATCACATTTAACTACTTTTTGTACTGCACTTGGTGAGTCAAGCAACCAAAGGGACATTATCAATATATCTTAATTCACCATTCCAGGAAAGCCTTCAGATCTGTCCTCTCTGCTCCAGTTACTCAGGATGCAGGCTGTGCCCAGTTATTGTAGGAAGCTCTAACAATTTGAAAACCCCTCCTTTATCTAAACCTCCATATGGCACTTCACTGGAGTACCTAGGCATGTGCACTATTGTCCTTGGTAATTTTGTACAGAAAATACAATTAGAATTGGCTGTCAGATGAAATCTGTCAAATTCCTCCTGTAGGAGCTGAACTTGGTCCAGCCCAGTAAATATAAAAAAATAATCACCCATAAAATTGCAAGCAGAGCCTGTGATTTCACTTCACTTGGCTAAGATTCTGTGATGTCTGGTAGGCGTCACTTTCTGGCTGAACAGCCTGTTTCTGTGATCAGCACCATTTCCCTTCTCCACCACACTAAACCCCATCACAATAAAGTAGTATATGGCTTTGTCCCACCTTCCCTAAAAGGTCAGTTTCCTACAGAAAATAGAACCCTGTGTCTTTCTTATGGAGAATCTTAAAACCAAGATAGGTTAAAATTGCTTTGCTAGGAGAGCCTTTTTTATTGTTCCTTGTATCTTCATATCTTTTATGTGTCCTGCCTGATGTATGTATTTGTATGTGTATATATATATATGTATATCAGAGGATGCAAAGAAAAATTACCTCATTATAGATTTCATAATGTCTTCGTTTTCTGTTTCTAATATGTTAGGGAGCAGCCCATATTTCACAGACTTGTTTGTCATTTGTAATGGTTGAAGTCTTCTGATTGATGCCAAACAGGCTCATTGCTCTCAGGTGAGGAGTCACTGTTAACAGGTGTCAGGAGGTCTATGTTAGGTTATATGAGGACTTAGGGCTATGTAGAGTTCTGCAGACTCCTGGTGGTTAAAGCCTGTCTTTCAAGGATGAGGGCAACAGATGGCTTTAACAGAGAGAGAAGCTTCAGAAAAAAGCAATTTTTCAGGATAATTATCCCCAGTGGTATAACACTTGGGCTCTTGGCCCTTGTAGGCGGGAGTGTGCTAATGGTCTGTGTTTAATAAGCTTGAGACTGCATCAAGTGCAGTCTGCTGGTGATCCCAAGGAAAAGTTTGTGCCTCCGTGTGTGAGAAGGATCTTCACGAGGTGGTGAGTGTTGGACCTTTTCATGGTATTGAGAGAGCTTGTTTATAGTGCTGCTGGCCCCTGCCTCTGGTTTATCTTATTCTTTGCATCCTGGTCACTTGGATGGCCTATATTTTTAACTCTAGGGAAAGATCCATGAGGTTTTGTTGTTAAAGAGCTGCTTTGTAGATGCTTTCTCAGGCACTGGCTTTCTCAAGCACCAGCTTCCCAGCTGGTTTTTGAGTAGGTGACTATCTGGACTGGGAGAGGTAGCTGCTGTCTTTAGGGCAGAAGGGGGCTGTCACTGGCAATGGACTGCACTGAACTGACGTGAAGTTGCTACTGCTGTTCCACTTCTAGGGATCGAGGACAGATGTTTCCTGAAAAGACAGTAAGAACTGACTCATGACTTCTCTGTGTAGGTTGTGTGTATACTCTGGGAAAATCTGCATTATTTGGGTGCTATTAATCTTTTCTTAAAACCATATTCAACATTAAGAATGTGGGAGGGGCAAATCTTCCTTTAGAGTGCTTCTTGCATCCCAATTTCCTTTTCTAGCATTCTTATTGCCCAGTGTTTGAGCTTATGGCAGTACAGTCTTTTCTTGTAATCATCTTCATTTATAATGCTACTCTTTGGCATGTCACTCTAAGAGGAGGCTATTGCACCAAGGAGACTGTGATTAATCTAGGAAGGTGTCTAGAATTAATCTAAGTGCAATACATCTCAGATGCTAGCACGGTAAAAGTCAAATAATAGCAGAATGCTCTAAGGTGGCGATACATGCAGGTGTAGGTAACTCAGTCTTGGTCTAGTAATTTTTTTCTGTTTATGACACTGTGGACTGAGACTCAGAGGCATCTCACAGCAAATATTTGACATTTTTGTTACTGTACAAAACAAACTTCAGCAAAACCTGATGAGATGGAGAACAGTTCAATAGTAGATTGAATACACAGTAAACCTAATCGGTAATGGACTAGCTAGGGCAGTCTCTCCTGTACTAAGAATCAGCGACATAATAAACAGTTCATAGAAGCTTTTCTCTGATAAAGTAATAAGTGTTTGCATTTTTCCTTGTTTCTATGTGATGGTGCATTTTTTTGTTCCCCCCACATCCTTTGGTGTTATTTTGTTTTAAAGCTGTGACTTGAGCCTTCTGACTTGCACTGAAACTGAGCTGATGATTCTCTCTCATCAGGAAGACACTGCAAACAATTGCTCTCTTGTGCCTTTTTTTGCTGCTGGAAACTTTTTTAAAGATTAGTAGTCTATAGTTCCATTTCAAGATTCAGACCTTCATTCCATGCACCATTACCCATGGAAGAAGGAAAAATAGGCTATTATAACTGTAAGTGCAATACTCTAGGCTAATGGCCAGTATAAGAGATGTGTACTTTGCACATACACAGTATTCATTTAGAGAGAGTGCATGACTTGGACATTCCTTCCTCTAATGGAAAAGCAGTTCATAACACTGAATATTCTTTTATAGAAGAGACAGAATTTCCACCCACCTATCTTACATGGGAAGAACAGGTAGAATAAGACCTGTAAGAGAGAAATACTTCTAGGCTCAGTTAAGAGATATTTTGACACTATAGTTTCAGTAGTAAAGTGCACTAAAACATTTGCATTTTACTGCTGAACAATTAAGATGGAAAGTGTGTGAATAAAATGAAATGTCCTTGTAAAACAACAGCAAGAAAGCATCTCCTGTGTGATAATCATAAGGGGTGAAGTGGTGCATTTTTTCTGGTAGTACCCCTTACTTTTACATTGTGGCTTTCGTATACCTGTGTGTATCCATGGGTGTTTTTTTTGTGTGTGTGTATACATATATATTCTGTAAATTTTTTATAGTATTCTATCTTCACAGATATATTTTATTGTTTGAAATGGACTAAAAAGAGGCTCAATCAGTGAATGACTTGTATTTGGACACATTCACATCAGTGTTCTGTGAGATTTGCTTTCACATCACTAGATTTTCTTAATTCACGTGACCAGCCACCCAGTTCCAACTGTTGATAAACCATTTTTAGTTTATAAACATTCAATTTCACGTGGACTCTTCCCTTCTATCTCATGGTACAAACAAAGCTAATCTTTCCAAGCAGTGCTTAAAAATGAGTGTTTTAAATTAACACAGCATGTGCCAGCACAGTAAAACTGTTTCAGGCTTTAAATGATTGGGACCTCTATGCAAACTATTTCAACCTTCACCTACACTATTTCTTTACCTTGCTGATCCACTTATTGACAACCACAGATTATACTTGTCCTGTTTCTGCCTAAAGATGTTGGCACTGAATTCAGTTGTCTCCCAGTACCATATAAAAGGGCATCCCTCTAGATGAGTTTGATTTGGGTCCAAAACATGTTACTAACTCGACCCTCCTTGCAGAAGGGAGACATATAAAGGAAACCAGATGAACAGCTTTCATGTGAGATTCTTAACCCATGGATTCTTCTTGGGATAACCTGTAGATGAAACTTTGTATGGCCTGACCAATGACTGAAAACTATAAGAAGTCTTGGTGTCACAGTAACCATTCTGGAATTAAATAGTGACATTTCAAAAAGGGCTAACTGTTTCTGGTGTTTTAATTTTGATTTTCTTTTAGAAGACACTGTGGGAAACTACTCAGAAAATGTTCCTTGATCTACTTACTTTTTTTTATTGCTCATCCTCCCAGTCTAACCAAATCTATGTCTTTGTCCCAATAATCTTAATTTACTTTAATCTCTTTCTCAGTCTCTTAAGGCACCTCAGTTCTCAGCACATTTCCTCATCAGCTGTAATTGCCTTTGTTCCTTACTGCCACTTCCTTCCTCCAAGACTTTTGTTCTTGGCTTCCTCTCCTTGCCTTGACCAGTTATTTCTGGATGCCTCAATTATTTCTCCAACAAGTCCCTTTTACTGCCTTGTGATGTTGTATCTGTAACATGAGAATGTCTTAGCATTTTTCTGGTTTTCTCTGAATACTAAAGCTTTTGCATGGTCTTCTGTAAGGCTCCAGTCTCACACGGGGAGTTTCTTAAAGGGGTTTTGGCTCTTTGATACCCTGAGGCAGCACCAGGGAAAAACACAACAGTGTTTTCCAGGAGGTTAAACAACACACTTTTACTGGCCAACTTTAGAAAATATGGGATTAATAATGATACTTTATCTTATATGATCAAGTACCTTTTCTTGTCCAACACACAATGTGAGAAACTGACTTGTGAAGTTTATCACTGTATTAATTTGAGAAGCCTGGGAGGAATACTGATCAGAAAACAAGAGGCTGTAGCCTCTAAGGTCCCTGTGAATTATATTAAGGAATTATGTGACATTTGAATTACTTTCTCTTTTCAAGTTTGTTATACATCATAACTCTAATTATATTTGGAGTTGAAAAAGAAACATCCCTTGGAAACTCGTTGGAAAACTTCTATTATCTGGAATTACAGCAGAGATTTTTCTGGCACTAAATGTATTTGAAAACTCCATTAGTCATGTCTCCTGAGTGTTAAGTAAAGTGTAAGAATGCTAAGAGCTGAGGATGTGGTTGTGTGATCTTCATCTGATGTGGAAGGGGCTTTCTTTTAAGCAGATGGAAGGTTAAAAATACCTTTATGATTCTGGGTTTACAGCAAATAAATCATAAGGTTATTAATGGCCAAGGCTTATTAATGATGTGTGCAATATGGAATTAGACATTTATCATATTGTATTCTGGGTCTGAATTGTAATTTGTTGTCACTTTGAGATGGGTGTTGCCAGCCTGGTCATTCTTGAAAACCTGAAAGTTTTATTATTTCTATGGGCCTAATTGGGTTATTTTGCTATAATTGAACAGCTGAAGCAAGGATAGATTGTGTTGAGTTAGGAGGGCTTTTGTGGAAGGCATGGAAAGGGAAGCTTTGTGGCATGGCTGATATGAGAATTGATTTCTTGAGAGTTAAGCATGAGACAGTCTAAAGTCCTGAGTGTAGGACCACTGAGTAGTGGCTAGGCTATACTTTCGTTCCCAGGGGAAGGCAATGCTATTGCAATTAGTAAAAATGAAAGACCCTCAATAATTATAAGAAGTGCCTGTACTAAAAAAAAAAAAAAAAGAGAATAAAATAAATCCAGTCTCTCAGCCCTTTGTAGTGCTCCCTGGCACAGATTTGCTAATTATTCTTTAGCTTTTTGAGATTCAGGGCAAGTGGTATCTTTCTACTTTCTCAGTCTTTGGCAAAATACTTGGTGGGGGGAAGTGCAGGAGGGGAAACAACGTTCTTTCTTTAGACCAGGCAATTGCCAATGTAAATTAGAATTCATCTTAAGCAACAATCCCTCTGTACTATGTTAAAGAATTGTGAGAGATGGAGAGATAATTTCAATAAGAGAAGTAAAAAAATGAATACTACTGAAATTAATCTGAGTAACACATCTACGAAATACCGTTATGTACAACTCCCTTTGCTTAATATAAATACAATTCTGCCTAGCCTTTAACAGGTCTGTAGCCATGGCATTTAATTGCCAGTTGCCTTTAAACCTTGAGCAGGTCAGCAGAGACACAATGCTATCAGGGATAATTTGTCATTTATGTATTTCCATGGAGTGATATATAATGTCTTGCTGAGAAGGGTCCTTGTGGGTGTCAAATGCTGCTGCTGCCTGTAATGGAAATAAAGGGAAAAAACAAAGGGCTGGCAAATAGATGTTTCTGTAAATGTAACTTTTATTTTGCAAGTAACCTTGAGGCTAAAGGATAATTTCACCTCTGCTGGGGGGCAGTAAAGAGGTGGCAGGTGAACAATTCAACCTCTGCGTTATTTATCGATTGAAAACAACTCCCAGCATGTGTGCTGCTTGCGAAATTTATTGAGGCCAGTTGAACGTACAGGGTGTGATATACACAGACTTGCTCTCTTCCCTTTCCTCATTTCAATTTTTAAGTGCTTCCTAGAGACAGATATAGAATCAGTCATCACGTTTGGATGTGATGCGCATTTAGGGCTGGAGCCAAAACCTACTGAAGTCGTCAGTTGTCTTTCAATTGACTTCCACTGGCTTTGGCTCAAGTCTTCTCGAACAAAAAAAGAAAAAAAAATATGGCTGCATATGGTACTATCTAAAAGAGCTGAAACAAATCCAAACCTTGCTTATCCTCTCAAAATAAGTGGAGATAGAGTAGGTGGGGAGAGGGGGAAAAAAGGGGAGTAAGACTCTGGGAGTTGTAGTACCTTGTAACACCATTTTTTAAAAAAACATCGAACCTTTAAGTTTGAAAAAGACCTCTAAGATCATGGAGTCCAACAAAAAGGTGAGATGGTGTCTTTCAAAGCAAATGTGTTTTTGTTTGTTTTGATTCTCCAGCAGGAAATGCCTGGGCAAGAAAGGATCGTGTTTCACTGCAGGGTGTCATGTTGCTCCTGTTGAGGCCATGCTTTGTTTGACTGCTCACAACCTGCCTTTCTTTCTGACTGTGCCCATTGCTGGAATTTATGGACCCTAGAAATGCTGAAATCTGGCAACCCTGGCAATACAAAGTAAAAAACACATTATAAACACATCCATCCTGTATTGTTTCATGTTGCCAATCTCTTGTGCTTTCTTTTTCATTCTGCGCTTGTCACAGCCTGCAAAGGCAAACTTGCACCTTCCCCAGCTGGCCCTGTTTCACCAAGGCTTTGTGAAGGAAAGAGAAATTTGTTTATGGTTAACTCCACTTCCACATTCATCACTTGGAGTCATCGTGAAGGTTTCTAATTGTCTGTGTGTTGCACAGTTTATTTTAGTTGTTGGTGACTTTTCTGTGGTGGTCCCTCAGGTATGTTCACCAACACTGTTTCTGAGTGCCAGTTGTTGGCTATTGCTGCTCTGCTCGAGTGATGAACATCATAACTCTGGACCCATGTGAATAATCAGTGCAAAGCTGCTGTCATGGTCTCTCCTGCCCCCATGTTTCTTTTTGTGTCTGCAGCATGTGCAGCCTGTGTGAGCTGGGATGGTCATGGCTTCGGTGCTTTTCCCAGCCTGTGGGAACCAGCTGTGCTCAGCCCTGGGGTGTTCTCTTCAGTCCTCCACTACATGATGGTGTTGGGGGGGTCAGGGTTACAGTCTAAATGGGGCCAAGTTATCTTTCTGGGCTCAGGCTGGAAGTATATGAGGTGATAGTTAAACACTGGAGCAAGGGAGGTTGAGATTTGATGTGAGGAAGAAGTCCTCACCCTTGCCAAGGTGTCTCAGCAGTGCATGGGTTGAACCAGGAGACTGGACAATCTCCATCCTTGGAGATGGTCAGAGAATGGCGAACACTCCCTGTACTGAATGACTAGACCTACTTGTGGCAGGGCTGGGACTGGGAACACCCCATCATGCCTTCCAGCCTTCATCATCCTGGGATCTTCTGATCCCACCATCTCATATAGATATGCAGTTTCATCCACTTGGGAGAGTATTTGAAATTTCTAGAAGTTTCCAGAAAACCTGGGTGCAAGTGTAGGTTGCAGCCTTCCAGTACAGAAAGGTAAGTTATAAAAAAGAGGGAGCCATTTTTTACATGGGCAGATAGTGGTAGGACAAGGAGGAACAGTTTGAAACTAATGGAGGAGGGATTTAGATTAAATGTTAGAAGCTCTTTACTCTGAGGGTGGTGAGGCACTGTCACAAGTTGCCCAGAGAAACTGTGGATATCCCTGGAAGTGTCCAAGGCCAGGTTGGATGGAGCTCTGAGCAGCCTAGTCTAGAATGCGGTCCCTGTTCGTGGCAGAGTGTTTGGAACTAGGTGATCCCTTCTAGTCCAAATCATTCTATGATTCTGATACTTCAGGCATTTTTGAGTTTTAAAGAGCTGTGGGGATACTCATTTGCCTAACAATTACTAAGGATAATGCCATGCTGCTAAGGAAGAGAAAACTCTGTACCAATAGGAATGGAATGATTTCCACATGGCAGGGTACAAAGTGCTCTATGTGTGGCAAGAATGATACGGCAACCTGAATGGATCTGCCATGGAAACATACAGGGTTCCAAGTACTGGGCTGCAGGGAGTGCCAGAGCTGGCACTGGCATCAGAAGGTAACAGATGACAGCTGTGTGAGGTGCAAGCAGGTCAGTGATCTGCTCTGTTTGGTTGCACAATTCAAAGAGGAGGTGGGAAGGTTACAGAGCATTAGAGCATCTGAGGAAGACATTGATTGGTGCAGCAGTTCTCTACCTGCCCTGAGTCAAAGAGTTGAGCCTAGGGGTGGCAGGCCTGTGTCAGGACAAAGCCCAGCTGAAGTGCATATACAGCAATGCACACAGTACAGGCTGTGAGCAGGAGGAGCTGGAAGCCATTGTACAGCAGGAAAGTTATGAAGTAGTCGCTATCGTGGAAGTGTGGTGGGATGACTCTCGTGACTGGAGTGCTGCAATGGATGGCTATTGGCTCTTTAGAAGAGGTAGGCGAAGCACGAGAGGTGAAGGGGTAGCACTGTATGTTAGGGAGTGTTTTGGTCGTATTGAAATTGATCATGATGACAAGGTTGAATGCCTCTGGATAAAGATTGGGGGATGTCATAGTGGGAGTCCGTTACAGATCACCCAACCAGGATGGACAGGCAGATGGGACATTCTACAAGTAACTGGTAGAGGTCTCACCGTCACTGGCCCTTGTACTTGTGGGCAACTTCAGCTTGCCAGATGTCTACTGGAACTACCACACAGCTGAGAGAAACCAGTCTTAGGAGCTTGTAGTTAGGTGGGGGCCGCTCCCTTCTACCATGTCTAAAGGAAGAAGACCAGAGGAAATGGCCTTAAGGTGAGACAGGGGAGATTCAGGTTAGCTACGGGATAAAAGTTTCTCACTGCTAAGGTGGCCAGGCACTGGAATAGGTAGCCCAGAGAGGTGGTGAAGTCACCATTCCTGGAGGTGTTTAGGATGTGTCTGGATTGGTTGATGGGTGTTACAGTGGTAGGGGTGGGTTCACAGTTGGACTTGATGACCTTAAAGGTCTCTTCCAACCTGGATGATTCTATGACTGCACCCTCCAGACAATTTAGATTTTCTAGCTATATATCCCCAGCTCTTTGCCTATTTGTACTTTTATTATATTCTGGTGAACTCACTTAAGTATCGGCTTAGGGACTGCAAGGTGCCACTCAGTGTTTTCACTGGATGTGTCTTATAGAAGAGATGTCTTTAAAGAATAGCCACATGTTTAATTTTGAAATTTGGTCTTGTCACATAGGTATTCTGTCTCTGGATGGCTTTAGGGTACTTTTGAAACTTTGTATGAAAAACTGACATTTATTTTATTTAATAATAATAAAAAAAATTCCTTGTATAAAAAAATCCACAAATAAAGTAAGACCACAAAATCACTGCTGGTATTTTATGTGAAGTGAAGAGCCATGAGGAGAGCTAGATGAGGCCCAAGCACTGCTAACAACACTTCAGAATCCATCAGTGCAGAGAGAATTGCAAGATTGGGCCATAATTATCTAACATAACACCAATTTAAATAAACAAGCATTTCTTTTATTATTCCCAGTGGAAGCAGTTTGCAATTTTACAAATACTAGAGCTTTCTCAAGAAAACAACTGCAAAACTCTCAGTGAAGGCAATAGGTAAATTTGCTTTAAAATTCCACCATCTGGAGACAATCTGGATAACTGGTTTTTAAAACAGATAATAATAATTAAAAAAGCTGTCATATATTTTTCAACTCCAACGGCTGTTCTTAGTGCAGTCTAGGCTGGAATATGGCAAATACTTTAATTGAATTCTTGTTCCCCTACACTAAATATGATACTCATGCTGTATGTCCATGATTTGTGGTTTTAGAGCAAGGAAACTTAGCCACACTCTTTTTATTTTAAGATTTTTATAGCTAGCAGAAGGGCCTGAAGAGGGGAAGAAGAGATATAAAAAAATTGGGTTAACTAAAGAAAAAAATAAAACTAATTAAAAATGGAAAAAAGTGTGATGGAGCAAGATATGGTGGTGTCCAGGCTTCAGTGTTACTGTTATAAGGAGACACTCATAGGGCTATCAGCTTTTTCCATTAGCCAGTGCTGTGGGTAAAATATATTCCTGTAAAGTTAATTAAAAATGTCTGTATTAAAACTGATTGCATGTGTTTCTGGGTCGTAATTGGTTATAGCACCTAAAAAGTATGCAGATACTCGGGATGAAATATCTAGTCTGTGATGTCAGGGGTGACTGACTGGCATGAGGGAGGTAAATTATGGTGTAGCCAACCCTTGGAGCTTTGCAAATTGCTGTCTGAATTAAAGTTTAGCAGAAACACCACGTTTTTCAATAGATAATCAACAAACCAGACACATCCTGCTGTTCTTTGTCTTTTGGGTCTCTTTATTTAATGGTTTTCTTTCAGAGATCATCTCAGCACATTGCAGAGGCTGTATGAGCATTAATAAGCACATTGCTGAATTTTTGAAGACTGGAAAATAGAGCTGCAAGGTGCAGATCAATTAACCCTTGGTCACCAGGTAGTGCAGCAATTGGCAGGGGACTGCTGCCGGTGCCATGCTCAGTCTGCTGGCATGCTGATGGATTGAGGAAGGTCTCTCCTCCTCTTCTTCCACCTTATGAGCTGGGGTAATTCCTAGGCCTCTTGCTTGCCCAGCTCAGCATTTAAACTCAGCAGTAAATGAGTGAATTGTAAAATGCTTATGATGTGCTCAACTTGTAAATCTGGCCTTGAGGTTGTTTCTAGCCCATCCACTTCGGGGAAGCTCGAAATGCCCCTTGGGGTCTTTGTGCTGTGACACAGCACCCTTGTGTTGTGGTCTGGGCTTTGAGGCTTCCTGCCTGCCTCTCTGGACCCTGTATCCAAAGAGCTGCATGTTTGAAAAGATTGAACACTTTTGCTGGAGATGGCAAACATGGCCTAGTTCAAAACATAAGGGTGTTGTGCTTACTTGGACTGCAGCTTTCCTTGGCAAAAGAAACAGGGCTGTATTCCCATCTGTCATAAACCTGGTGTCTCTGTTGAAGAGACCTGAGGATTTGACCCATCGCAGCTTGGGTGCAAGAACATCTCTCTGCACATTGATAAGAGAATGAAACAATGAGCTTGGGTGGAACAAGGAGGAAAGCAGCTATTTTACCCTGTTCAGTCAGAATGAAAAATAAATATGAACCAACTCTATGGAATTGTTAGGGTTTGTTTTCTTTTTTTTTCTTTCTCTATGTGGTAGCCCTGAGCCAGCCCTCCTCTTGCTTCCCTTGTGCCTTCCTGCACTGGTGTAGCTCTGAGCTTTATGGAAGTTCACGCAAATCCCAACAGTAAATTTTGATGGAGCCTCTTAAGATGCAGTAGATTGTTGTGCTCAGGTTTTTCTGCAGGGGATTGATATCCGTGTCTGTATGTTAAGGTTCAAGCTCCTCTCTAGATGTTTTTTATCAGGTTTCAGAGGTGAAAGAAAATGGTTTGGAAATCACATTATTTGTTGTAGCTGTTCCTTTTTTACCTGCTGGAAACTATATGGAAGTGATAATAAAAAGGAAAGGAAGGTGTGCTTTTTGTGGCGTTGTATCTTTAAGTTAATGAAAATTACTGACTTGGTTAGAGAAAATGAAAGCTCTTCACAAGTTGCAGGTTGTGGCTTGCCAGGTGATAAACAAAGCAGATCTTCCAGGCATAACTTTCACAATACTCTTAATGTTGTGCATTTTATTAATTATAAATCATGCCAGCTATTTAACTCTCCAATTATAGCTAAAATTTTATTCCTTTTAGAAAACAGATGTCTGATACACTATGACAAACCACCAGCATCCAAGACTCAGATTAAAGAAAACTCTAAAATCAAAGGGGTTTTTTGGGTAGCTGAGTTCCTGTTAGACCTAAAGGGTGTTTCTTCTGGAGCCTGGATTCTCTGTAAAGATCTTCTGAATGTAGCTTCCAATCAGGGTTTGAAAATTCATCAGACCATTCCTTATTTTGAGTGACTTTAAGAAGAGATAATTAATGTATTAGTTGGAATTTTTTCACAGTCTTATGCAGGAGAGAAGTCCCTTCTTTGCTTTGCAGTCGATGCACAGGTTGCGTATGGGAAGAGTTTGGCAAACTGATCGGCAGTAAAGCAGACTAAGCCAGAGAAGGTGTCCGTGCAGACTGGTTTTCAATCCACAGAATAAATATGAGACTAGCTTCAACAATTCCATCTGAAAGGCTACGGATTACTTGGAGATGGTTTCATGTTTCCTGAAGCATGTCAGTATTTCCTGACAGCTCTGGAGGGCAGCATTGCACTTTGGATGAGAGAAGGCTTGTTCTTTGCTCCTTCATTAATGGAAAAAATGAAAAAGTGAATAAAATAATTAAAAAAAAATGTGTGTGAGGGAAGGAATACAGGAACAAAATGAATGAAAGAGAAATAAACCAAGGTAAAAAGCAAAAGAAACAGTAATTGAGAGTATACAGGGGAAGGGGAGGAAGGTATGTTTATTTTTGGGTTTATGTTTTCTATTCCTTTTCAGAGTTGTGTAAATTATAGTACTAAAGAACTGAGATCTTCCAGTATATACTATACTGGAGAACTGATATAAACTCTTGAAATTGAAAGTACTATTATTTTGACTCCTTCCCTGTGATGATCAGTTAATCCTTGCTTATCCATCTTTTCTGTTTCTATAAAATCACATGGAATATTCATTTACAGCTACAGCTAATAAAAGATTAAATTGGAAGCATGTTTTGCCTGCAAGTTGCCTCTTAGAACAAGCAGCATAAGCACCCTTTAAGTCCCACTGTAGCTAGTGAGAGCTGTGTTAACAGTGGCTCGGGGCAGCAGGCAGGAGGAGGTTGAAAGCCCTTCTTTCTGTTCCTTCCCTTCTATTTCTTCCACCCCACCTTTTCTGTTGCTACTACTCTTAGTTGTCCTCATCTCTTTCAATTTTGAATTGTGTTCTGCCAGGGGAAGGATCAATCTCAAAGCCAGGTTAGATAGATGAGAGCCTGGTGGCTCACAGTGGTCTGCCCTGGGTTCCACCAGGCTGCTGCTGACCGGTGCAATGTGTTTGTGAACCTGTTCCTTCAGGTTCTTCATTACTCGCTGTCAGTTCCATCGTGGTCCAAAGGTTGCTCTCAGGATTTTTATAGTGATCTTACATGAGCTGTGGCACTTCACAAAGAGGTGATCAAGGTGTTTGCAATCTAGAGTCAGGTCCAAATATTGATGCTCAAACCTGGTTTTGCATAAAGTCTGCCTTGTTATTGCAGCTGAAGGTCAGTGCAGCTCCCTTTTCCCATGTGATACCTTTCCCTTAGTATGTGATTTTGGTTAGCTTCATGCCATTTCATGTCAATGATTTGTTTGCCTAACACATAAGGGTGTTCAGATGCAAGGCAGGATTGCTGTGATGGTGCTATGGGAGTAGCAGTGGAACAAGTTCTTGGGATTTGTGATGGTCTCTCTGTGTCTTCTCCAGCATGTTGTCTCCATGGACCATCAGTTCCTGTAGCTTAGCCAGAGTCAGGCAGCAACTTGGCAAAGAATACTTTTTTTCCCAAACCCACTTTTTAAGTCTAGAAAGTCACACCTATTTTTTTTTTTCTCTTTTTTTCCAAAGTAACTTAAGTCAGTACAAGTTTATTAGACAGGCAATAACTTTAGAGAAAGAAAGAAAATATCTTGGGATATATGAGACAAAAGTTGGAGGCCATGGTCTTCCCAATTCAGCAAGAGGGCTTGGATCTGGTATCCTGCATGACAGGGGAGACCTGGACTGTTATTAGTCTCATGTTTTGTGTTTGCTTTTTGTTTGTTTATGGAGGGGGGGGGGGGGGGGGAAGAATCCAGAGGTTAAGACTTGCCCTGACATAATACAGAAAAATCTTTTGAAATTTTCAATACTTTTTCAGGAAGTGTAGGTGATTCACATCCCACATGAAGCTCTACAAATGTGTGTGAAAACTCTCACAAGGATGAGCCTTGAAGTTTGAATAGCAATTTAATAAATGGTGTTGGTTTAATTTAAATGAGAAGTTATGCTTTCCTCATATATTGGAGGAAACTTTTGGGAAGAAAGAGGTAACAGGAGGAAATGTTTCACTTTGGCTGAAAGTACAGATAGGGTAGGATATAAGACCACAAGAAGATTAATTGCTCCTGTTGAAATTTAGCTTGACTGCACAAGGTGAGACAGTTTAATTATTTAATCATAGTGCTGTCTTTAGCTTTTGAAGCCAGGAATGTAGCGATTTTTGTTTCCTTCTCCACCCTCCTGTGTTTAATTTATGTGACTTCTTGTACCTAACCTTTCTGCCCCCTTTTTGAATAGAAGGAGGAATTAAAATTTATTTCTTGGCATGATGGTTCATCCTTGTGCCTTTTGTATGCCTCATGTCAGTTTGAACTGATGGGCTACACTCATTACAAATGATGGAGTGTTGTGATTTACAACTGCAAGAGCTTTCAATAAGTCTTTATTTACTCAAATTCAGGAAGAGTCTAGAAGCTTTGAAACAGGATCAATGGGTTTATAAGAGCTCTGCAAAAATTCTTCCTTGTTCTTGGTTTCAATGTCTCTTCCCTTTTTTGGTAGGTGTTTTCCTCCTTTGGTAACTTAGTTTTATTGCAGTTTGATTCAAGTTTTAAGTAAGACCTTTTTATTCTTCTCCTCCAAGACTGTTCCAAGCTTGCATTGAAAGGACAAAAAAGCATCTTTTAAACTCAGAATTAGGAGCAGAATGTGCTGAAACCACAGGAAACTTTCTATGGACTTTGGTTGGCCTGCAGGGTATCTGTCAGGCAGATGTTTAACAGAGTGCAGCATTTCCAGATGTGTGATTCATTGCAAGTGATGCTGCATTGCTTTAGTAGACTGCCTGGTGAGCTCAGCTTACTCTTGTTTTCCTCAGGACACTGCTTATCCACTTGACTGTGGACTGCCTGGCCAGTTGGTCCCATCCTTGTGCTGGAGCTCCTTTCCCTTGGTGGTGTAACATGGTGTCCTACAGCTTTTTCTTTTGAGTAACAACACATTGTGTTCTCTTGTGATAACTTACTCGTGCAGCTTTGTAACCCATATTTCAACATCTTGGTTTATGTACCAATTAATAAATAGCTGAGTAGTTTTCTGCCTGCATGTCATTCTAAGGTTGTGCCTCATAGCTGATCACACCAAACTCAAACTATTTTTCATTTTTCTGATGGCTTTTACGATACAGGATTTCAACTTTTGATTGCTGTCCCCCAACCTTTCATGAAGTATCAGTAGTGCTGTATGCACAGTTTTATTGTTTCCTTCACTGCCTTCAGAACTTAGACAGAAGCAATCTAGAGATTTGCTGGCAGTTTGAGTGTCAGGAATGAAAGGGAAGTGAAGCAATCCAACCTCTGTGACATTGTATTAGTAATATTTATTGCGTTTTGACTCACATGACATTGTTCGTTCATCAAGCTCGCACTGGATGTTGACGATTCCAGGCTTATATCAGTCTAATGAGGCAAAACTTGTGTTCCCTGCTTAATATTTTGTTTTCTATTTACAGCTTGCCTTTAAAACAAACTTCTTCATTTCATCAGCACAACATATTATTGTTGCAGTGATCTTATTGATTGCATTTTATCTAACTTCCAGAGAAATGGCATCTTTAGCTAAAAGGCAATGCTTATTGATAGTATGTGACCAAAACTTTCAAAAAAATGTACTTACTACAGGACTCAGCATATTTCTTCAACATATTGCAGTTTTTCTCAGGTTCTTGCAGTATTCAAGGCAGAATCATTTTACAAATGAATACACCATTTCCTCAAGTGTGGTATTGACCAGCTATTGGCAACTAGTACCTAAATTTATCCCTTTACAGGATACACAAGTGAAAATATAAAGCACATACATTCAGGTATGAGAAGTACTATTGTCAGTAGAAATTCAGGTCGCTGGAACAATAAGCAGTCTGTCACACTGGTAATATTCCCATCAGGTGGTGTTGGAAGCAATAATAAGATTCAGATATCTCCAGGGCTCCTCAAAGCATACTGGTTAGGGTCTGCCTGGTGGCCTTGTTCATGATGTTAATCCCCTAAAACTCTGAGCAAATATTCTTTCCTCATGGAGTACTGATGCTGTGGGAAGACAAACAAAAATTCTTGTGGAGGGAAAACTGCTTGGAGGAGTTAACAGCAATAAAGCAGCGTTATATTGGCAATGTCTGACATTCTCCCTCTAAACTCCAGGGTTGCTCTCATTTGGATGTCTAGGGACTTGTGCGTGCTGTGGACATGCTGACATGACACTTACCAGGCATATGGGAATTTGCTCCTGGACTGTGGATGGCTACACATCGTTAATTTGGTCATAGCATGATGCTTGTGTTGTCCCCTGCAGAAAAGGCCATGTTTTGCCTTTTGAAATACAGCTTTGCCACCTTCCTGATTACCTTCACTTGCTGCTTATTACCAGCTGATAGTGAAGTTCCATGTGAATTTGGCAAGTCCATCTCTGCTTGGCCACTCTTTCAGCCACCCAGGCAGTAGAGAAGGGAGATCCTCACATGGACACCCTCACTTCCCATTGCTCTTCTCTGTAGTTCCTGTGGGAACCCTAAACTAGACCACCACTCATCACTGTCCAAGAAGCAAGCTTCCCTGCGTTCCTCCTCCCATGGAGATGGGTTTAGAGGGCACTTGGTGGATTGTTGGGGCTACCAAAATTCCTGTCTCTTACAATGGCAGCACGCTTACATTTCTCCTATTGTGAGGTATGTGCTGTTGCAAGGCTGTTTGGAACAGATTTTTTTTTTTCAGGAAAATTAGAGGAAGTTGTCTCACTGGTGAAATTGCGTACAGTGCTGTTCTCATGCTGTGTAACAGGGAGCACAAGCTTAAATGTCTTTTTAATAAAGAGACACATCTCCAAACATAGATTTTAAAAGAAAAAAAGGAAGAAAGAAAACAAAAAAACCCCACCCAGGACAAACTCTTCTCCCTTCATGAGGTGGGAACCTTGTTTTCTTATTTTTCCTCCCTCTGTTGCTGATGTCAGCTATCAGAGAGCTGCTTCCCTGCAGCTCTTAGGGCACGTGACTGCACTGGAAGCTACACTGGTGTTTTAGGGCTGCAGTGGTTTAGAGATTTCCTCTACTTTATTGTATTTATTTTGTACTTTCAAAACACCCTTGAGTGAAATATTTTACTGTTACTTATTCAGCTTCAAAGAACTAAAAGGATTTTCACTGTTGATGCAAAAGCAGAAGTGGTGTTGGGGTGTACAGCTCTGCCCACGTGAAATGATACCTAATTAAAACTGAGTTTTTGTTTGCATGGATAGTAAGCAGGTTTATTTTTCTGGAGAAACGTGATTCTTTTTTCGCCAGGTCAAAGTGTGATCTGAAACAGAAGAGGTTTTTGTGAAACAGAAGTTGGGGGAACTAGGTGAGGCGTTGGTAGATTTACAGTCCTGGAAAGCAATATAGAAAGGTCTCTGCTGCATCTGTGCTTCCCTCCTGTCGCTTAAACCCATCAAGGCTAAAAAGATTGCCCCATCTGAAAGAACATGGAGCCATTTCTGCCATCCACATATATAGAGAGGCTAGGCAGTTGGGATGGGAATAAGAGGACTAGAGGCAATTCCTCTGTTCCAAATAAATGGACAATAAATCAGAAACTAGTAACCAGAGCCTGTAGTAGAGGATGAAGTTTTATTTTAATCTTCTTCAGAACTGTCCAGCAACTGAGCAGATATTCTTCTGAAAACTTTAATCAGAAACTGGCTTCGTATTGGAGTGGCACGGCCTTTTTAGAGCAGGATGCTGCATTAGGACCTAAGCCTTATTTTGATGTCTTGGTCTGTTTTGCTATGTTACACTTTGAGCTCCAATGGTAGAGATTTTCTGGAAGGGAACTCTTAGTTCACAGGGGTTCTGACTTTCTGCAACTTAAACTGGACATCAGTCCTGTCTCCATGTCAGCGTACTCAACAGCAAACCAGATGATTGGTGGCACATAAACCAGGGATCAGGATTCTGTATGACTGGTGGGAGGTATATCCTCTGGGAATGACGGATGTGGGTAACGTAGGTTACAAAATTTGTCGAACCTTTTAATGAATGTTTGAAGTAGTTGTCAATAAACCCCAAAGAAACAAACATAGCATGTTATTAATTAAAAATTGAGACAGGCATATATTTTAACTATTATTCCCTTTCTTCCTCTGAGGGTTTGGCACAGGAATTAGAAGCATTTCCTTCAGTGGTAAGATGTGTTTAAAAAACTTTACTTTGATGATTGCATAGGGAAGGACCTTGGAGACTAAAAAGTGACCAAATTACTTTTTGTAATCAAAACAATTGCTCCTGGAGAGCTCTGAACTAATTTTGTTTGTGGAATCCATTAGTTTACTGTGAATAAATGCCATAAAAAAATCACTAATTAGATTGCAGGATTTTTTTGTAATAACTCGTATGTGCAGGGAATGTGTATATTTGGTGTAGTTTTGTATGACTTGTATGAGTAAGAACAGCATGGGGAAATTGCACAAGGAAACACTGCAGATTTACTGCCTAGTACTTTTCAAAGAGAAACCAGCATTTTCCAAATGCTATTTCCCGTTTACTTTGCTCTCTGTGGTGTCTCTGATGGGTCCTTGGGAACTGGTGTTCCGCTGGTCGATGGGGAGGCTTCCTGGAGTGTAACTCTTCTTGCAAAGTTCTTGCATAATATAAAATCAACATCCTTCCTGATTGAGCCTTTATGACCTCAAGATGTTGCTTGACATCCAAAAAGCTCTTTTGTGAACTTGGCTGTTTTAGATATAGGGGAAAATGCCTGGTGGAGAAGGGCTGGGGGTGTTTATCCTGGAGGAATCTTTGACAGGAACTTTTGTGGGATGGTGCATGAGTGTGTACCCATTGTGTGTGGCAGAAACCCTGAAGTTGCTGCTGCAGCGAGCAACATGAGACAGGCAAGGCTAGGGAGGGGAGAATCATTCTTACCTGACCCCCATGTGTCTGCTTGTGGGAGGTTGGGAGTTTTTAGGGTTTAGTTGAAGAAGGGTAGCTAGAAACCTGCTTGTACATATTAAAATTTTGAAATAATTCAATGCTGTGGTTTTTCCTTTTTGTTGCTGATACTGATCCTGAATGTATTGTATGAATCAGCATTGATTGCTGGTTAATTACATATTAATACCATAAACCACTCAATTCTGGATTGATTTAAAGCATATGAGTTGAATAATTTTTCCCCATGACCAGTAACACTGCATCTGGCAGAATATACATGACCCAGGCACACCAGCAGTACTGTATCTCATGAGTGATTACAGAAACCCAAATTACTGCAATCTCCCTGATTTCATAAACCCTATAAAAACACCTCTTTGTGGTCAATGAGACTATTCTTGGCTATAGGGAAACACTTTCTCTAGTTTGTTTCTGCTGGTTCTTTTGAAAGACTTGATACCCAATGACTTATAAGTCAATTGCCATACCTGGAAACATTGAGAAAGCTTGCCAATGTGTTGCTTAAGGGCATGGTTTGGTCATGGATGTGGAATTGTTAGTTTAGTGGTTGGATTTGATGATCTAAAAGGTCTTTTCCAACTTTAATGATTCTATGATAGTTGAAAAAATTCTAATGTGTTCTATGAAGTGTAGTTCCCAAAGTGATTGTTGAACTTGTGCAAACACGGCTAAGCCCCACAGAAGTTTGTCTCAACTAGTCATAGTAAGATATTAAATTAGGTAAATTGTCATGTGTTACTGAGTTATTAATTTGCTGTTCTTCCTATGCAGTTAGGCACTCCTGGGCCATACTAATGAAACTTTCGCTTAGGTTTTTATTTTCTGTGTGGTCCTTATATTGGTTTTGCACTGGATAGCTGAAAATGTACTTGCAGACTTCAGAGCCACTGAAGCCAAAATACTCTACACACTGCCACACAAAATGTGGATACATATGTTCAATTCCACTGTGAAGTCAGAGCTGAAGGGCCAGGCTCCAAACATGTTGTCTCTGCTGTGCTGTCATCTAATGAATGTGCCTGTAAACTTCAACATAATGATTTTGCTTATCTAGAGGTTTTGTCATTTCAGTAAATCAATCTACTTTCTACTTGAAGCCTTTTGAGCCATCCCCTCTTTTAGGTCAGCTTGTATGGTGGGGAAGGTTAACTGAAATCTAGCTACTCAGCCCATGATATTGTGGTGGCAGGTCACTTTGAGACTCTTGGCAACATGAGTGTTTGCTTTAGAGCTCTATATCATATTGAAATCTATTGAGAGACATTCTTTGCCAGAGAGGAGATTTATAGCTGTAGCTCCCAGTCAGTATGTTTCCTTCCCATTGGCACAAAGAACCCAATAGTTTTAAAATATTTAAATACAACAATTCCATTAAAAAGTAATTAATATATGTATCACTGATGGAAATGATAATCTAATGAAAATAGGTTTGAATGGAACAGCATTTCTGTTCTGAAATTACTGCTTGATTTTCTCCATTAAATGAGAAATAGCAGAATAGAATGAAAAAGATGTGTGTATCTATAATATTTGTGAGAAAGATAGATGTTCTCTGTTCAGTTTCAAAATATCTTTTATTGAAGTCAGGCCTATGAATATCTGCAAAGCAGAATTTTGGTTTTATTTCTTGAAGGACTCCATAAGCTTTTCGGTTCCTCAAAGGAGTGTTTACAAACTGATTATGATGAAGTGAAGAAAATGCTTTTCTGAAAGCAGAGAAACTTGGACGTCATTTTTTTAACTTCTCCCAAAACAGATGGAAAAATTCTTTCTATTGCTTTCCATGGGGTCTCATCAGTGGGTACACTTAAACCATGCAGCACCAGAGAGAAAGAAAACATGGTCCCGTGAGCTGGAAAGAGAGTAGCAGAAAGAAAGAAAACTGACAAGGGTTGCCAGTCTCCTGCATTTAGGGTGTTTGCTGTCTTTGCTTAGAGAATATAGTTTTTCTCATACAGCAGGAAGTCCAAGGATTCAGACCTTTATTCTGATTTTTTTTTTCTTTCTTCTTTTAATTTTTGTATTGAGTTGCTCTATAACCTAACTGACTTTTTGGAGCGATTGGCAAGCCTTCCGATTTTTGATGGAATCCAAGATTTTAACAGGGTTATCTTTGGCTTATTTATCTAGGTTATACTCACTGTTACTCAGTTTACCAGTTGTTCTTTTTGGTCTAAATTTGTGTTGTGGGCAGGCGCTTGGGCATAACTAAACTGCCTTTCTCATGGTCAAACCAAAGGTGAAGTTTTGCACTGAGGCATGGCCTAGAGCCAAGTGACAGCCAGATCCCCAGTAGTTACCCCTCTGCACACGTGTGGCTTGCACTGGACCAGCAACCAGTGTAGGTTTTACTGGTGGCAGGGATATAATATAGAGATATGGCCCTACAGACATACAACTCTTGCAGGTTGTATCCTGCTCCTGCCTGCATTACTGGTTGGTAACATAGTTCTACCTATTCAGCACAATTTCAAAGAAGACACCTATTAGAATGGTGGCAACCACAGTGTATTTTTCACAAATTTATCATTACTTCTCCCAAAGCATATTTTTAATTGCAGTAATTACCTGGACTTTAGATTAAACCTGAGGGGTTTTCTTTTTTTTAATATACTTTTAAAATTGTGTTTCTTATTGCTCCTTGTGATACAGCATTTTTACTTTTTCTTCAGGGATTTTATTGAGAAAAATGTCTGAAAAATACCCATCTGCTGTAGATTGGACTGCATTTATTCTGACTGTAGCGGAGTTAAGTCTGAACACATTTTGTTTACATTCTGGGAAGAAGGTAGACTTCCACCTACCACAGTGCGTGTTGGGTGTGTGTTTGTTGCCTGTGACTGCCTTTCTGTTACAAAGGGATTAGGGTGGTTACACCTCTTCTAAGGAGAGTCCTGGAGCTTGTAGTGGGGGTAAAGCTGGAAAACAAGTGGGCTTAAATAAGCACTTTCAGAACAAACACATGTATTTTGGTTTTCTCTGGTGGGTTATTGATGGCAGCCAAAAAGGTCTTGACTATGGCAGAGAGGAACCTGGTTTTAATAAGAAAATATTCATGTTCACATCTAAAGTGGTGCTTTTCTAGTTCCGTGCTACCTGTCTAAGCTGGTCTCAGGGGGCAGGGCCAGTGCATTAGACTCTAGCTATAGACGTGCACACGCAGGATTTATACAGCTAAAGGCAGAGTCTTGTAAATGAGGATTAGCCCAAAAGACAAAACATTTCAAAAATTTTCCATAACATCGTAAAGCATAAGTCATGAAGTGTGAATTTTTTTTTTAATGGCTGTGCTTATGTTTATTCAAATAAGTTGCCCACTTAAATTACCACCTTCTGAAGCGTGAAGTTAAGTCTGTGTAAACATGAGCCTAAATTATAAGCAGAACAAGTGACACCTAAAGTATTTTTAAATCTCAGACAAATTTTTTTTGGTAGGGTAGGAGAAATGAGACCTGTGTAAATGGTTTCATGGGTTGATTCTGGAATTAAGCTTGTTAATAAAAAACCCGGTGGTTTTGTTTGTTTGTTTTCCTCCAATGGATTATCAAGGTGTTTGAAGGCTATGTTTTAATTAGCTGTATGTTAAGTTCTACATCTTATAGGTCACTGGGAACTGACCTGAAGGGTCAGACTGATCAGTGTTTAAAAACTCATTTACAAAAGTTACTTATGACTTTCTTGCTCTTGTGCTTCTAAGATTTGGACCTATATGTGCTGCTTATCAAAGTGATTGTTGATGGACAACTTAAACTAGATGTCAGAATAGTCTGAGTTGGAAGGAACCTTTAAAGCTCATCCAGTCCAACCCCACTGAAACGAGGAGAGACACTGACAACTTGATCTGGTTGTTCAGAGCCTAGTCCAACCTGACCTTGAGTGATCAGTGATGAGTGTCAAAGATATGACTTTTTTGCTGAAGTTTTTCAAGCATACTTTGAAAGAAGAAGGTAAAGTAAACTTTGACCACTCCATTTTTTTTTTTTTTTCCTCTTGGTCTTGCTGTCCTTCTCAAGGGTTCATTCTTGATTTAATATCACTGACCTTAATAACATTTCCATCATCTATTCTTGTTTTTATTGAAAAAGAGCAAACACTGTCCACATTGGTATGTGAATCTGATGTGTTACATGAGAGTATTTTTAGGTAGGTTTCTCTGGAAAATAAGAATTTATATGATTAGTACAATATGACTGTAGGTTTACTCAATTCCCCTCATAAATTTTGAATGAGGGAGGCCAATTTTAACCTAAATAGAAATGTCTTTTTTTTTTTTTTTTAGTTTAGTTTCAAAATTTGCAATATGGGGAGGTGGAAAGACATATAGTGCCGCTGCTGAGGAAGGGATAACTCACAGGCTGGCCAGTCCATGGGCAGCTTCAGACTGGTCTCAGTCTGGTGGAAGTGTTGGCAGCTGTTCCCACACTGCTGGCTCCATGTGTGGTTTTCCAGCCAAAAGCAAAACGGCAGGAGTCAAAAAATAACAATATGGGATAGAATACATAATTGATCACACCTACCTAATGCCAAACCCTGCCTCCTTTCCCTATAACTAGGACAAGTGTATAATATCCCAGCCACTGAAGTTGCCCTAAACTGTGCTGAGGACAGAGCCAGTATAAAATTTAGGCAGCCACAAACAATTCTTTTTTCTCTTCTTGCCCATCTGTTCTTTCTCTAGTGAATGCCCAGTGTTCTCCAAGTCCACCCCCAGATCAAAAGCAGTAATGAGCACCACCTCTTTGCAAGAGAGAGCACACGTGTCGTCATTAGCACCGCTTAGGGTCCTACACTATCATTAACTCAAGTGCTGGCAGCATTGCTGGCAGGATGACAATTTATGCTTTATTACTAATACTGCTGTAAATGGTCATGAAAGCTGAGTGCAGTGTGGCTGTTCTGAGAAGGGAGCACTTCATTTTTTCATGCCGCCTCAGCTGACCCATGATGCCTTTTACAGGTTTCACCGTTAATGTTTGCTCGGAGCGCATAAAAATTCATTATTATGTGATCAAAATCAACATCTTCCTTTTCCCTTCCTGTGGAAGAGCATTATGTTCTGTTTACTTCCCTTCTTACATGGATTTATTACTATTCTTCCCACTTGAGAGCTACCTCTGGCTCTCGTCCTTCCTGACCATTTTACTCTGTGCACAGAGAGCCCCTTGTTTTCAATTTTCCTTATGGCCGATTTCCAGCTACTTGGAATTTTTTTTTTTCTGAGATCTACTGTTGCTGAGGCCCGAATTTGCTGCACAACATAAGCAAACCAGTGGAGGTGAATTGTTTAAGTGAGGCAGTAGATGGAAATTAAATGAAAACTGTTGGAGAGCCTTGAAGTATTTGGTAAATATTATTCCACAATAACTGAGATATATATTTTTTTATTATCTCAACAGAAGCAATGGCCCTGCTTTTTCTGTTGATACCACTAATCTTATGACTGCTGACCAGCATCAGCAGTGCTAATTAAAGAGACCAGCCTGAAAAGGCAGTTTGTGCTTTGCAGAGCTGTCTGGCAGGTCCTGTGGCACTGTCTGTAACTGTGTGCAGTGTGCCAGTACTGCTGTCCAGAAGAGGCAAGAAAGAGAAGCTGACCATGAAAGCAATTAGTTTGGAAAAGGAAACTTAATTTCTCTCCTCCCCCTCAATTTTTTAAAATAAATTTTGTTATTTATTGCTCCTGGAATAACCCTGGTGCTCCTTTAAGCTGCTGGGGTTTAGGGAACTTGTCCATGATTAATACTCTGGTCTGCAGTAAGTCAGGTGTAATGGCCGTATCCAAAAATCTTCTGCAGTATCTCAAGGCCAGGTTGGATGGTGTTTTGAGCAACCTGTTCTAGTGAAAGGTACCAGGTGGCTTGGAGTGGGGTGATCTTTAAGGTCCCTTCCAACCCAAATGATTCTGTGGCTCTATGATCTGTTCTGTCACGTTTCTAACCTACTTGTAGCTCAGCTCCTTGAACACCTGGACCAGTCAGTGCTCATTCACCTCCCAGGCCACCTTAGCAGGCATTCAATGCAATATACAACTTGAATTTTTTTTTTTTTTGAGGAAAATGAAAGAAAACCAAAGTGGGAATGGTGTTTTGGATTTTTTTCTTTCATGTATTTAAAGTAGTGTGGAATATAAGGTTCCAGAGTGCCTTACACTGTAAAGAAAATGCCCTAAGATTAAGCCAGTGGAAAAGTAGAATTTGGAAGATGAATTTTGGTGAATTTGAGAACCTTCTTCATGTGGTTCTTAGAAAACCCATTATTGCTGTCTTGATCTAAACGGTTCTGTGTAAGAGCAAACAAATGTGTTGAGGGGGAGGTAATGTGATTCAGCTTCTAAGTAATAATTAATGATTACATAAAAAAGATAAAGCAAAATTTCAATGGAATTCCCTTGACTGCATTTTTAAAAACTAACCATCATTTCGTCTGTACACATGCAAATGTCTAGTTATTGATCAGTTACTGCTGGATTTGAAATTGTCTGATTAGTTAGAAAAAGCCTTGTGAAAGGAACGTGGAAGAATTTTAGACTTAACCAAGGCAAGTTAAACAGTGACAAGAACAAACTTTAGTACATTTTCCTGATATAACACACGTGAAAATTGACCAGAGCTCTGAAATCCTACTTCTGTGTCTTCCCTTACTTGGAATTGAAGTTTCATGTCTAGATCAAGAGGTTACAGTTGTATTTATTATTCATATTCTTCAGATTCATTAGAAAACAATTTTCAATAGCAAAATTGTTGTTTTGTTTCTTTTTTTCAGTAAATGTGAGAAATCAATTTGTGCTTATAAATCCTTACCTAATTAATCTCTGACAGATGGTGCAACTGGTTTTGACAAATCTAACCTATAAGATCATTCATCTTCCCATATAAAGAACAATAGGAGGCCTTAAGTTTAGACTTTGAATATTGATTCAGTCATGTACGAAATGACTTAATAATCATAATGCAGTAGTCTCGATAAAGGTATTAACAGCTTGTTTAGGAACTTGTGTGCTGGCCGAGTCCATGCTGTTATTACAATTGTTCTGCATTGGTTTTAAATTGGAAGATTTTGTGGCAAGCAATTCCAGCTTCATTTAAAATAAATCTGTCTGTGTTTTCTATTTGAAGGAGCAACTCATATTCTATTCATTGTTATAAAGCTGTGTAATGTTTGTGCTATAAGGCTTATTTAATGTGCTTTGTGCTGTGCACTATGCCAAGTCCCTCATGGAGTCAACAGATATTTCTTTAAAAGAAAAGGAAGTGCTCTTCCTTTTGCTATCTTTGAAATGCTTATTCAATTTACAAAATTTATAGTCAGACATTAGAAATAAGGCATTTATTTAAGTTGCCACTAACCAGTTGTACTTGTGATGTATGTAGGAAACTCTGGAGATTTGAGGAAATTTGGTTGCATGGCATCAGAAATTTACATCTTTGCAAGACTAAATTTCACCATTGGTATTAAAAGAGACTGCTCCAAATAAGAAGTTATAAAAGTTTTATTCAGATTCAAGGCTGCTTTGGGGGGGGGGGAGGGGGTGTGTGTGGAGTGCAATGAATAGACTGTCTTTTAATTAGCTGATTTCTTTTATACAATTCTCTTACTGTTTTACCTTGCTCAGTCATTACAGTATCTCTTGCAAGTATGTCAGGAGTTAGCCAGTGACTCCTAACCTTTTGCTTGTAGGAACATCATCAAAACCAAACTACTTATATTTCAGCTACGTTTACAGCTGATAAACCAGGCATACACTTTTTACCTGGCTGAGGTGTATTTTGGAAGCCAGCCTAGAGCCCACAGGAGCATCTAATAACTACCTGCAGCCCTCCACAGCACAACCACAAGGCAAAATTCCTGTTTTAGAAGGAAACTGAAATAAATCCTCAGCCATTAAATAACTCTTGTTTTGTTTCTACTTTGGCTTAAGGGCATGGTTTCTCCCTGTTCTCCTTTAGATGTTGTAGTGGCATATTTCAAAGGTATGTGTGTAAAGCTGTTTCCCTTCCTCTATAATTACAAATCCTTGTAAAGAAGATACATGGTAGAATCAAGAGTAAGTTTCTCTTATGTCCAAGATTTTCACTGAGATAGAAGAATTGGCCTGAATATGGAAAAAGATTTTGAAACCTGTTTATTTTTAGATCTGCTTGTGCACCCTACAAACTAATTTCAAGGCCTGAAAGGACTCTGTAAGAACTAGTAAAGCTGCTTATAGAGGTTTTAATTTTGCTGTTCTGTTCCAGTAAATTTTTATGAAATATGAGAGCAGATAATTTACAGTAAAATAACAATAGATCTGAGACTAATGAAAAAAATAATTCATTATGATTTGATTAAAGTTAGTCCAAAGTCTTACTATTTGTTGTCCAACTGATTAGATTGACAACAAACAATAACTGTATCATACAGTTTGTGAGAAAAGCTCTAGACTTTTTTTTTTGTCTAAATACTTTAAGAATTATATTTAGTGTAATTTTGGGAAACAGGCTCTAAGTCCCCCCCGGCTGCTCAGAATGTCCTTGGTTCTTCTTTGATTATGGTAACACACAAGGAATTATTTGCTTTCCAGATCTGATTTGATCTTGGAAACAGTTAAGTGATCAGTTGAAGACTGTCCAGCATCTGTTGGCAGGATGGGATGGCTTCAGCTGGATTTGGATATAGCCCAAATTCACATTCAGAAAACCTACCGTGTGTAAATACCTTATGGAGTGCCATTAACCTTGACTACAACTCTGCAGAGAAATCTGTTTTTCATGTGTGTTTGGTTTTTTTCATCCCGAGTAGTGACACTTGTCTTAAAACTTGTTGTAGTTGTCAGTTCCACTGAAAAACACCTCAGTGGATCAATGAGGAAGGCCAGCCAGTTAGTTATATTAACAGAACACAAAACAGGCTCCCTTATTTAGAAATCTGGGTGAGCTATGGACTGTGATAAAGCAGCAAACAGAAGTTGACATGTTCTTTCCCAGTCACTGGCTTGCACTGAGTCCCTTTTGAGAATAAAACACTAAACCAATTTCTGTAGAAGGAATGCTTGCCTTGAAGAGGCACATTCTTCTTCAGACAATAACTTGAAAGGATTTCTGTGTGGGAAGGGATCTGAGAAGACAGCAGTATGGAACCCAGACACCCAGAGCTGTTGGAGCCAGTTTGCTCTGATAGTCATGTGCTGGAGGCTGAGGCAAAAAGCTGTTTAGGAGAGAAATTCTGAGACCTCAAAAACAGTAGTGGCAAGCTGGAGAAAGTCATCAATGGGTAATACAAAAATAGAAAAACAGCTGGAAAAAAAGCCCAAGCAAAATACAAGGACAATGGCATTATCAATTTTGAAAGCAAGACTATTTTTTGAGAGAAAGCACCCTGCCTTACTTGTGCAAAGCTACATTAATAAAGTCCTCAAAAGAGAAAGAAGATGAAAGACTTTTCTTCTTTGGGAATTGAAGGCATTCCATGATATCAAGGTGTAATTCCAGGAAAATGGGGCTTTGAGCCACCTTGTCTAGTCAAAGTTGTCCTTGCTCATGTTAGGGGGTGGAAACTAGGTGGTCTTTAAGGGCCTTTCCAACCCAAAACATTTTATGATGCTATGAAAATATCTTTCCAGGGATTCTGTGAAAGCATCTTTTCAGGGATGCTTAAAGCATGGCAGTGTCCTTCAGTGACTGTGGTTGTGTCCACAGCTGAGCTGGGGCAATCCAAACTGGGGAATGCTGAGCATTAGGGAAGTGCAAGGGGCTGAGACCCATAGGTTGTGCAAGAAGTTTTCATATTCTTTTGAGAATTCCTGGGCAAAACCTTATGTTCATGTGCAAGGAAATCGCTGTGTCTGTAGTCCAAATGCACCACGTGTATGTTGCAGCTGGGGAAGACACCAAAGTGGTGAGTCTATGGGAAGTGCAGGGTTTTGGTGTCGCTGTAGCCAGACCCTGTCGTGCATACAGGGTAAGACCAGGATGTGTCAACACTTGTTGTACAAGTGACAGTGGCCTTTTTTCTGGGTTACTAAGCCAGCTGTTGGACACTTAAAGTCTTGAAAAATGCACTGAGTTAGAAGCTGCTAAACCTTGTGTGAAAATAGGAAGTCAGCACACACAGAGTATCTAGGACTGATCTCTACAGACTTTATTACCGTCATTCCATGCTTTCCCAGGTTTGTAGAGAGCCATTTGAATATGGGACAAATTTACATTGAGACACTGACAGTAATATATGCATGAAAACTTTTTCCTCCTAACCGTTTTCCTTTGATATGGACAATTCTGGGAGAGCAGGAAATTGCTCTAATTAGCTGAATACCAGTGACCTAACAAAGTGTGCTTTCTTTGAGAAATGAAAGGTCTTTCCAGTCTTCAGGTGAAATTAATTTGTCATGAATTGCTCACTTCCCTGCTCGGGTCAGATCTGTAACAGTGTTCATAATGTAATGGCACGTTTTGACATGGTGAGGGTATGGTATAACTGTCTTACTGTCCCCCTGTCTTATTACCCTTCTCTAAAGTGAGCAACCTTTGGTGAGGTTTTGGCTGTAGCTTGTATCTGGCAGCTTTTCCTGACACTGACCTTCTGACTGCAGATCTCTGACTAACAGAAATACACTGGCAAAAGTATGAAGAGAAGGCTTGGCCTGGAAAAACTGTGCTAGTAAACGGTGTGTGCATCAGCATGGCTTGTTTGGTCAGGTAGCTCAGTTTTAAGGAGCAGGTTTCAGTTTCAGGCCAAGAATTCACTTGCTCCCATGCCCTTGTATTTTAGTACTTACGTTAAAACTGTTCTGGGGAAGGATTCTAAGGGAAGCCTAAAAGCTGCACGATCTGTGCTACACTGGGTAAACTGCAGTCTGAGGGGATTATGCCAGTTTGCTCCTGGTAGGAAAGCTAACAGGATTGAATTTCTTTTTGAAGGAATCCCTTTAGATTTCAATCAAATACACGTGCCAAACTGGTTTAAAACAAATACTGGATAAGTGTATACCTATATATGTAAAATACATAGGCTTACACTGTCTGCCTGTATCACTGAGGCATTGAAAACCCACTGTATTTTAGGCAGGGAATACACTTGTATTTTGATGGATGTTGTGGGGATAAAATGACTTGAAGTAATTTTTTATGTAGTCAGTTTGGATGCTCATTGCCAACTCGGCAGTGCTAGGACTAGAATACAGAGATGAGATTTTTACTAGTTGCATTGCTGGTTAGCAGGACCAAAGTCCAGGCTCCTTCCCACCCTCCCTGGAGCAATTGTGTAACTGGGTGCTCAGCTTGTTTCTGTCCCCCAGCAGCCTCTTTTCCCTTTGTGATATGCTAGTGCTGAGGCAGAAAAGTCTTAGATGTGGCAGTGTTATTTGCATCAGTTCTTTTTCCTCCTGGCATGGTGTGTGGCAGATTTTCAAGTGCTTTTTTGTGGTTGATGTTGAAATAGGCCAAATGTTTTTTTTTTCTCAGGTAAGTTTGCCTTGCATGCGACAGTGTTGTATCAGAGCATGAAGAGAAGATTGAAAAAGAAATACTGGAATTTTTGTGTATCTTTTTCCTATGCATAGAGGTTATTGAAGTGTATGGTGCTGAATGCCCACTGTGATACCAGATTAGTGATGCGTATGATGGGCTGAACCAAAGAGCTCAATTCAGTGTTGCTGGATTCTCCCCTCACCTTTGTTGCTCTTGTGAGAGCAAAAGCAACAAAGAGATGCTCTTCTTCCTCCATCCAAGCACACACAAATGGTAAAAATGAGTCCTTAAAACCTGCAAACCCTCCATATTGTGGAACTGCTCTTTCTGTGAGGGGAAACTAGTGCATTTTCAATACCATTTCAGTAATGGCTCTGAGTCTCTGCTCCCAGAGCTTACAGATAAAATGGCATTCACAGCAGTAAGTGTTGTCACTGTAAATGATCCTTCCTCAACTTTCATGACCTCTCAGCAACAGGATAGCAGCTGCCACACAAAATATTTGCAATCACCAATTTGATTTTGTTTCTTTTTCCTCTTTCATAATGACTTGTTTGTAGAAGCTGCAGTTTCATGGATACCAGCTCACTGTTTGATGGAGTTTGGCTTCAAGCAGCAAACTGGGTCATAGGTGTGTTTGTGAAGCCTTATCTTGCATCTCTAATCTAATTTTAGTAGACTCTTAATTGGATTAGTAATACTGAACATTAATAGTAATGAAAAAAATATCTGGTGGTGATTTTTTTTTTTTCCATGGCTTATCCTGTCAGCATGGCTGGAAACAATTAATCCACAGTGCTGAGGTATAGATTAATGACTTATCACTCATAGAGTGATTTTTATCCTCCACCTTCCCCAACATTAGGCAGCTATAAGTTTAAAATGGTACTGCTCTATCTTTGATCAGCAAATGGTTCTTATTAACGCAGTTTCAGCCCCCTGAAGAGGGTACATTGTTTAAAATTGTCATTGGAAAATATTACTCTGTCATTCCCAGCACGGTGTTTACATCTGGTGTCCTGTGGCTGCTGACAGTGCCCTGTCTGCATAAAGCTGGAGGAGCTCTTAAGTAAGTACTGAAAGCTCCATTCTTTACTAAGTGTAAACTGTGACCAGACAAAGATTAGCAAATGTGTATTAGGGAGTAATCCTGCGGGATGGATGGAAATACTTGTTCTGGTGTTTCTGATCACATCCTCAGGGATTGCCTCCTTCCTTGCGAGAAATGCTTTCCTGGGATGCATTTGGCTTTGAGCTGACCAGATGGCAGCTTTTATATTTTTGCATCTACTCTTCACGATCATGAATAAACTTAATAGCAGGTGATTCCTGATGTGCTACAAACAGGAGCCACGAGAATCATCTCCAAGCTGATTTTTGGATCCTTTGCCAAATGTGTTTGGGCTGAGAATTGAGGGATTTCTATGCATGAGAATAACCCCCCTGAGTTTTGGGCATAAATGTTTTAACCTGCTAGTGTTACTGATTACTGTGAAACATGGTGTTTGCTCTGTTAAGGGATTTTGGCTGCTTTAGATCTATATAAATGCAGCCCAGCTTGTCAGATAGAGTATGTTGTGCCTTTTGTTTTTTTGTTTTTATATTTTTTCCCCAACCTGGCCTAGAGTTGTTTTTCCCTCCTTTGTTTACAAAACCTGCACAATAAGTAAAACAACATTCCCATGTACCTTTGGAGTTTAGATAAAGTGTATAAGAATGGAGATGGAACTGTAGTTCAGCAGCCACTGATATGATCAACCTTAATTAATTTGGTGTCTTATTGTGGACTTGTCCCCATGTGAGATTATTCCAAGCATGCTCCCTAGCCGTGCACCGGCTGTTTCTTTGTGATTTGCTGCTAGTGAGACTCTATCTTTTGAGACTATTTAGATGGCAGAGACTCTCTCTGGAGGGGAAAGGTTTTCAGTGCTTGTCTATTGATCTTATGGGTTTTTTTGCAGTGGGGGAATGAAACTTTGAGCTTGCTTATATGCCAAGAAGCAAAGAGTAGTCTCCTGTCATATCTTAAAGAAAAGTAAAACAGAAAAAGAACAGATTTATTCTCAGTGCTTGGAAGGCCATGAATTATTTATCCTTTGAAAGCTTCCACTATCTGCATGAAAGGAAGTCCTATTATTAAAAGAGAGGGTTTCTTTCTGTGCATGTCAATAAGAGGGAGATCAGAGTTGACTGATTATTGTGCCATCTTTTCCCTTAGACAGCTGGACAGCTTTAGCTGTTTGACACCAAGAAACTGTTTTTAAAACAACAATTAAAACAACTTTTAGCAAGTTGTTAGATTTTATATTAATGTGAGGTTGGAGCTCTGAGGTGTATGAGGACTGAAAGATGAAACAAAGCCTTGAAAGGGTTAATGAGAAACCACAAGACTTAAGTCCCTCTATGTCTGTCAAATATGTTTTCCCCATATACCCAAGGCTTTTGTTTGAGTTTCTCAGTCAGAGTGTGTTTTATTATGACCCTTTTCTTGGGTGTCTGAGCATTTACATAGGCTAGAACACTTGAAAATGAGATTACTCCACTGGAAGATGCCCACCACTCCACCCTGGTACTGCTTCTTATTTCTTGGCTCTACAAACACTCAGGCCTTGTTTTTGGTGCTTGTGAGAGCCAAGCCTCACAGACTGAGCAGGTGGCTGTTTTCCCTGGGGGCAAAACAACACCTCAGCACTTAAGTCTGCTTTATGTCTGAATGTTTTACTGCATTTGGACATTCCCTGTGTAGTGTGGCCAGTAAAACACTAGTTTTTGCTCAGATGTGTATGGTGAATGTATACTCATTATTTTCTCTAATTTTGTTGCTCAGTTTAAGTTGTCATAAGTAATGGCCAGTAATCAAAGCTATAGGCAGCAAAATATTTTCTTGGGATGTGTGGTACTGTTGGAACTGGCATCTTTTGTTGGTGGTACTTGTAGAAGATCAGAGTTCCCAAGCTGGGAATACAGTGTTACAGGTAAACACAACAGTGGGGACTCTGATTGACACTGACTTCACTATGGTTGTTATACAGGTAATGAAACAATATAATTTGATCTCAGTGATATTCTAGTTTTGGAGGGAGTGTGTTTTTGTACAGCTTTATTTAAGGATGTTAGTAATAGCTTATAGGAACTCCTCTTTGGAGGTATGAAATAAGATTTCTTTCCATTCCATCTCCTAAATTAAAGTAAGGAGAATATATCAACAATTCAGTGATCACACCATAGAAGAAACTCAGCAGCCACAGAGGCCTCCAGCTGACTGTGCCTCTGTCCTGGCCGTGGGTGCACCTTTCCCTCTGGTTTTAACATGATCGCTGTCCTATCTTTTTGGTTTTGGCATGGTGGCTCCCAGTGCAGGATGACTCTTGAGATATTCAGTTAGGATTACCCAAAGAAAGAACTAGAAGTTAAATTTTTCATGAGAAAGCTGGTACTGAAAGCAGGTAACAGAATTTTTGCTGTGTGCTTTTGTCATGCCTCTCCCCCTACACATCAAGAGGTGGAGTAGAGACCTTTACAGCCTTAAAATCCTTCCCTTCCCAACACTACTTTTCCATGTGCTTCCACTGGTTTCCCATTTCTGGTGACCCCTCTTCTGAATGAATGGCAGGAAAGAAGGTGGCTGAACAAAACTAGAATGATTTTGGTAAAGGGAACTGATTTGAGTAGAGCTTCTTATTCAAGTGGTAAAGTCGTAAAATAGGAGTTTCATTCAGCAAAAGGTCTTCCTTGAGGCCTTGCAGGGATTCAGAAGGTAAATTATCCTTGGAACTGCAAACAGGTGCCTGCTATGTGTCTGGAGGAAGTCCCGTGATAGTAACAAACACACTGACACTGGTTTTACCATGTTCAGCTAGCTACTGCAACAAAGGTGTGCCAGCCTGGATGCCAGCAACTGGTATCTAGGAATTCTGGGGACTCCTGGACATACTCTTAGTTCATAAAGTTGTGCCAAAATCCCTCACTTTGTATGTCTCTGGATCCTGCCTCAGCTGGCTAGGGTGGAGTGAAGGGCAGGTATTCCTACAGGTGTTGCAGTTCCAGGTGCAGAGTGCAGGTAATAGAGCCACTGTGAATTGCTTCTTCCCTGAACATGATGGCATGGCATATGTTGGTTTTATTCTTGAAGGAAAAGCAGTGAGCCTAATACTTAGTTAATTGAAATATTTAAAAAATGAGAAAGGTAATTTTTTTCCTCACAGTGGGATCCAATCTTTTGTCTGCTCTAGGCATCTCCCTCACTTTCAGAGAAACATTGGCTTGTGCTGCTCGCCCTGTAGGGAATTGTTGCAATCACTGTCCCTGGAAAAGTTAAAAAAAAAAAGTGTGGATGTGGCACTTATGGAGATGGCTTAGTGGTGGACTTGACAGTGCTGGGTTAATGGTTGTACTCCTTGATCTCAGGGGTCTTTTCCAGCTCTAATGATTCTATGATTCTGTCTGGGCTTCTGTTTCAGGGTATCTGTTAGTAGCACTTCAGGTCAAACTTGCAGAAAACTCTGTGGAATAAATCCCTACAGTGACCACCAGCAAGGTAATTTTGGAAGTCTTGATTCTGGGAAGCACCAGGCTCTATATCCAGGAGACTCTCCTGCTGTAGTTAGATATCCTGATCAACACCAGGACTGTATGTTGTCCCATTAAACCAACACTGTAGCAGTATCTCCTTTGCTGCTTGGATTTCTGCCGTTATCAGACTCAAATGGTCTTAAGTGCCACTAATAAGGACTGCCTTATTTTTCACTGAGTGACTGCAGACCATGACAAGTCTGAAAGTCTCCTGCAGCTTTAACAAAAATCCAATAATGAAAAACATCCACAGATTATCAATTATATGTGGAGCTGTTAAAAGCTGCATCCTGGCAAAATATTTTCATATACATTTAGTTTTAAGGATATGAGAGACTTAAATGTCTTAAGATGCTTTGCAGGATTAAAATCAGAATTCCCCAAGGAGTCCAACACACATTTAACTACACTTTAAGGCCAAACCAATCTACTCCAAATACTATTATTAATGCTTATACATGAAATAACTTTTCATGCAGTTGTTCTCAAACACTGTACATGGAATCCAATGTAGAATCAACACAAGAGTTCAAATAAAGCTGACAGAAATAGGGTTCTGAAGTGATAATCTTGCATCACTGTATATGCCACACAGGGGATAATGCCGTTCAGTCCTGTTTTGCTTGTTCCTCTGGCTTTGAGCAGAAAGAAGGCTCTAAGTGTCTAAGATTTAGGCTGCTTATAGCCAGTTCGTGGATCTTTTTGGCAGCATAATGTTCTCTGGGCCTGGAACATGCAACTACCCTTGTCTCCTAATAAATGAATAAGTGAGGACAAAATGCAATCATTAAGGAAAGTATTTGCTACTGAGAATTTACCTCCCAAAATGCAAGATGTAATTCAACTTGTGCTATGTGTATATATCACATTGATTTCCACCAGAAGACAGGTAGAAAACAGGTGCCCTGAAGGCCCATTCTTAATCTGGTTCCATACCTGTACCATTGTATTACAAAAGTACAGATTGTTGCTCATTGGAAAAAAGTATTTAAATCTCCTGACATCTTGTTTTTCCTAAAAATAAAAAGTATACTTCTCCTTTTTCTCTTATTTTCAGGTGCCTGTTACTTGTTATCTTTGCCAGCAGATCGCAGGACACACTCTTGAGCTCAGGAAGAGCACTGAATCTCAGCTCTAATCTTTCTTGGGGGAGTAAGGCACACACCTTTGGCATTGTCAGTTGACTCTGAATGGCTGTGTAGGTGCTGTGGGCTGTGCCATGCAGTTGTTGTGTGATAGGTGCACTCAAGTTTCCCTACAGAAACCTGAGTTTTGTAATTCTTAATCACCAAATCACAACTGGGTTTATGAAGATTTTAATGGAAAATTTCACCTCTAAGCAATCAAAAAATTCTGCAGTTTTGCCTGTTTGTAGAATACTAATCGGGTAAGGTGCCTAAAGTAGATTTATGTGCTTCAAAATTGATGCATTGCTGAGGGTAGCAACAGGTAGTAAATAATATTCCATTAGGCAGTTGACAAGGGGAAAGAACAGAAGTAAAAGCCAGAAATATATTGGTTACTCCAGATTCTAGGAGCTTTTTTCAAGGTATTATTTTCAAGAAGATGAAATTAATGCTGGATGGATCATGTTGATGATCAAAGGAAACAAGGGAAGCAAAGGAGAAATGAACTTTGCTTTCATTGCCAGTTACCTATCTACAGATGAGCAGTCAAATATTTGTTTTCAATGCAGATGTAAATCATGTAGAGTTGTTTAGGAAGTTATCTATTGTAGGAAAAAAGGAGATTGTCAGGATTTGAAGTTGCTGTATATTTTGAGAGTAAATTCTTGATTGATGTGGAGTATATGACCTTCTTTGAGTAAATGACTCAAAATATGTAGAGTTGTCAGCATGACATATTAGCTCAAAGTCTCTTGAAGTCTTGAAAGTGCAGTATACCAAAATAGATGTCAAGTTTTATACTTGTGGGATCCTGATAACTGGCATATGTTTAGGACTTCAAATAGTACATTTACCTGGAATTACATGGCTACGAGAGGAGTTGACATCTTGACTTTTTAGGATAATATGGAAAATATAACTGATCTTGGATTTTTTAGGAAGTGTGGATGGAAAGAAGAGTAACCTTGTCTAACAGCATTTGTACTATCCCCTGCTTTGGCTATAAAAATGAAAGATGCGACTTTTAGCATGAAACTTTCAGCTGATTGTGGAGTTTCAAAGCAAGTGGTAGTGGAAAGTTGGAAACTCCAGGACTCCTCTTACATACACTGAAGAGATTTTCAGCACATTATAACCTAACTGTGACAATTCATCAAATTAATTAATTCAATCCTGATAACAGTGAAAGACACATTTCTTCTTATTTACTTTGATTTCTTTTTGAGCGGAACAAAAGGTTTTTTGAAGCACTACTTTAGCTGTTGAAAAGGAAAGAGAAGTGACTTGCTTTTGTTTCAAAGTATATTTGTTACAGGTATGAATTTGGAGGTCCTAAAAAGTGAAAAGCTAATAATTGTGAATGCATATGAAAGGCTTATCTCTAGAACTCTAATCTCTTTAAATTATATGGCACTTGAAAGATGTGAAAAAGTCTGTTGCATTAAATCACCTAACTCTGGAATCTCAATTTATTTCCAGAATGAAATGCAAAAAAAGAAAAAGCTACCTGTATAATTTTGCATTGAGACTTCTGTGATACAGTTTAGATAAAATGAGAATGGTAATGTATTTAGCATAATGAATTTAATAATTATGTATAGAAATTAAATGAATGCCTAGAGTACTAGGATTTGACTTAATTTGAGTGTGCTCATTCTAGTTTGGGCACAGAATACATGGCTATTCATGTTGATACATTTAATAATTTTCACTGAATTAATATTTTATAAGGGTCTGGCATTGCATGTAGTGTCTGTTTCAACAAGAAACCCACATGAAGTTCAAAGCAGAATGCAGTGTGTTCATCTCTTTTCTGTTGATGGAATGCCTTTATGTAAAGACAGATACAATTTTATTGGCTGTAAAATATTTTGGCATTTGCTGTAACATTAGAGCTGTTCATACAGTTGTTCTTTTGTTCTTTTCTTCTCCCTGTGATGCATTTGCAGTCCTTTGTTGCCCCTGAAGTGAGAGGTGATTGGGTGGTCTTTGGGGGATGCTCATAGGTGCTTTGAAAACCCATAGGACAAAGCTCACAAGGGAAGGGGAAAGCTGATGGTGGTGGTTCTATTTCATTACCGAAGAGGTGGTGCCAAATGTGAATTTGAGCAACAAAGAAGGGAACAACAACCACAGTTCTTAAATTGTGTTGAGGAACAGGAGGCAAGCATACATGTAACAGGGAAATACACAGTGGCAGGCATAACAGTTAACATGTAAGCTGAGTGTATCTAAAATATATTCACAGCATGAGAAAGACCATATCCTTTGCTACAGTGTTTCCCACTGTTGTATAGAGTTTTGGTCAGAAACATCTTCACAAACACATTGGCTCTATTTCTTGCCTTGATTGTTTCTTAAAAAAAGAAAAAGAATTTAATGGCTTAGCCCACACTGGTCTTGCTTGGCTACTAATTTTGCTACTTTTAATTTTCTGCTTGTTATTGCCAGAGTGTATTTTTAATAGACACATGGCATGAGATGGCTTTTTAGAAACACAGGTAGGACATCTCAATTTTAATAAATTAGCTTTTACATTAAAATCCTTTTAAAGTGGCATAATATTCAACACGGTGCCCCTGGAAAATATCTTTGGTAGTTAGTTTAGGAGCTGAAGAGACACTGCTAGTCTAAAACTGGTGAGCCTACAACCTAATTTTCTGCCACAGATAAATCACCTAAGTACACTTTGTGTATTTTTAGGTCTACTATAGCTGTATGCTGACACTTTTATTGGTTTTGGGGCTCTTCTGCACTTGGTGTCAAATGGATGTACACAAAGCATTGGTTTCTATGTGTGCTGGAATTTTCTATGCCTTCAAATTGCCCACACTTTGTGTGGTATTCTTAATAAGATAGTAGCTCTTTAATGTAAGAACTTCAAATATCACCCATACTTATACTTTTGCCTTTCATTTGAAAACATCATATAAATGTATAGCAATTGCAGATTATCCATGTTAATATTTCATGGAAGGGTCAGTGCTGGCATTTCTTGGAGTCATGACCCAGGGTAGCTGAAGCAGTGTTTGCTGTTCAAAGAAACTAGGCTGTGGCTCATCACTGCTGTACTGGAGCCAGTGTTGCCGTAAGCCTTAATATAGCTGTAGATTTTTATATAGTTTTATAGTCTTTTGCTTTTTAAAAATAGTTTGTAACCCCTGTACAAGGAGCTGTCCCTTGCCCCATGCATACATCTCCCACTCGTGCACCCCAACTGGTTTCTGCTGTCTCAGAGGCTCTGGCATAGTAGACATCTCTGTGAAAGCTACTCCTTTAGAACACCACAACCTCTCTTTTACAAGGGACGTGAACTACCAGATGGATAAGGGATATTTGAATGTATACCAAAGTATGGATTTGGGTAGTGTTAAGAGTTTCACATAGAAGAGTTTTAGTATTAAAACAGTGCAGGTAGTTTGTATTTTAAACGCACTTCTAACCAAGCCTCTGTGAAAATTCCTTGAACCTCCTCAGCTATAATTACTAGACAATTGCATTTTTTCATTAAAGAAAGCTTGAAGTGTTGTAAATGCTATTGGAAGTTATTTATATTGTATTCCTAAATAGAACAGTAAGCATTACCGTGTTTGTACTGTGAAAGCTTTCAAGAGATTGTGCTATTTATTGCAACTTTTAATTGATTTGCTGCTACTGTTTAGTAAAGCCATCTCCTGCCACTGCATGAGGGTGTTGTGATGCAGGCCATCATGGGAGTTAAATTTGGTGCTGAAGCTTTATCGAAGTTTTTACAGCACTACATCTTAGCCTTGTGCTGAACTGTCTGCAATTTATTGCTGTGTTTTGCAGCAAGAAAGTAGAAAAAGAGATTGATGTTGGAATGATTTTATCTCCTAATGTCTGCATAGGTGTACTCAACCAGTGGCATTGGCTTGGCTGGGGTTTTACAGCACTTTTTAAAATGAGGCATGGAAAATGAATAAATCAATCAAACCCACCCATTCCTTTACTGAGAAGCTTTTCCATGCAACTTTCATGCAAAACAGCTTAGTCTACGTCTATGCTTTGCAATGAATCTAGGTTAATTTCCTAGTATCTGGTTTTACTGTTTACTTTCAGTAGGTTTCTTTTTTTTCAGTAGATTTCACCTTGTAAATGTTGTCCTCCAGCACAACTTAGTCTAAAGGTTTTGGTTCCATAAAGTTTTGTTTAACTTGTCTTGCCTATTCTTTGGGATTGTTTTTCCTGACTCCCTTCGGGGAATGGGCTCTGGGTTGTAACTCCAGGCATTTTCAAGTGGTGCAAGATCTTTTGGATCAAGCGGCCAGAAGTCTTCCTCTTCACTGAGCTGCTCATGGGGCAAGCATGGGCTCTGCCAAATGGACAGCAGTTACTTTCACCTGCTGCCAGTTACTACTTTTATGTTGTATTTCATGGTATTTATTATATTGCATGGTATTCTATTTGGAGAGGCTTTCCAATTAGATGGTCCAGTAGCCATTATTTCCTAGGGGAAATCATCCTTCATCAAAATGATTATGGAAGACAAGGAGTTCTTTACATCTGCTCCTCCTAATTCCTGGAAGTTGCTTGAAAGCAGATTATCAACCATCCTAAGTATTATTGATCCTTTGAGTGTAAGAAGCCTGTGCCACATGGGGAGAGGGAAAAGTAAGAATGGTATGGGAACTCTCATTGCTGTATATTACATTCAAATAGAGGTGTCAGCTGAAAGACCTGTGCTCCAGCGCACCCAATCTGAACAGTCTAGGAAACAGCAGAAAGCAGGGAAAAGTACCCTGCAGGCTCTATGTATTTATACCCTCCTATTTGAGAGATTGTGCAAGTTACGTACTAGGAGTTGTGTGGGTTTTTTTTTTTGTTTGTTTGTTTTCCCATGCAAATGAAACCTGTCTTTATGTATTGCAAGGCTTTTTCTGGTTTGAATAAAATGAGATATTTTACTTTACTGAAGTGTTTTTAGCTCTTCCTCATGACAGAAGTGGCATATCCTTTGGTTCATTGACATTACTGCGATTTAGATGATAATGCATGCCTTTGCTTGTAGAGGTATTATTCTGGAGGTAGTAAAAACTCCAAGGGTTAGAGAGTGATGTCACAAAACCCTGCAGCACCCTTCAGATGTTGTGAACCGTATGCAACATCAATAGCATCTTGTTTCAAGAGAGGAAGAACATGTATGTGAATGTGAATAAATAGTAAATGAAAAATGAAAAAAAATAAGCACTAGTTTTCTCACAATATAACCTGGACAAAATATATTTACTTTCTTATTTTTTCAGGATTAAGTAGTATAAAAAAGAGAAATGATGCTTTACTTATGTAGTTAACTGAAAATTTGAATGACAGAGGTTAGGCAACTATTTCTTAGAAACAACTCAGATGGAGGATTATCAGGACATTGACATTTATAGTTCTCTAAGCAAGTATGTAACATAACTTTTTGTAAAAAAATATATTATTGTACACATTTCTATATGTCCTGACAAGGAAAGGAGCATCTCTAAATAGCTACTACATATTCACTCCTGCAGTATTCTCTATTTTAATGATTCCTACCCTAAAAGGTTGAAGATGGGGTTCGTAAAGAACAGAAATAGGAAAGAGAAACTCACAGGACTTTTTATCTATTTTGTTTTGCTTCACATGGCATGTTCAGTTCAAAATTCCCTGAATTTTCCTTTCTCTTGTATGTTTATTTCTGCCTACCCTCTCCCCTGCAATTGCCCTTTATTTGCTATACAAATTTGATTATCTTGTCTGGCCTAGTGGCTGAGGTGTCCATGTGATGCCTCTGAGGAACCTGTCTGGTCCACCTGTGCAAGGTGCTTAACTCCTCAGTGCCAAACTCTCCAGCCTTTGGTTTTTTTTTGTTGCTCTTTAATGTATAAAGAAGCTACTGATTCTGTGTCTAAGAATACACAAACCCCAAATAATTAAGAGCTTGTTTACCTGTCCTGTTCCCAACATGGAGTTTTTAAAATATGTTTATTTTCAAGGTTAGTGGTTATTTTTTCAGGACCCTTCCCCCCTCCCCCCCCACCCCCCAGCCCCTGCATTCTGGAAGGAGCTACATAGGCTACCAAAGGTGGATTGGTTGAAAATATCAAATTGACCACAAAATGCTGCATGTTAGCATTTTCTGAACACTTTTTGCTGACACAACTCAGCAGTCCTGGAAAGAATATGAACAGAATCTGATTAGGGGACTTGGAGTAGTGCAGCAGTGACTGGCTCAGTGAGGAAGAGACTGCTAGGCTTTCCATCTGCTGGATTGTTCCAGAGGTGATGCTGGAAATGCTGTAGAGGGGTTTTTATGTCCTTTATGCACTATAGATGGCTTTATGCTGTATATGGCAGCCATTTCCACTAAACTGGTGGCTTTCTTGGTCTCTCATTGAATAAGTAATGAAGTAACTGATGATGGTTCATGTAAGGTAATAAGCCATTGTTAACAACCATGAACTAATAGCAGATTTTTAATAGGTTTTTAGAAGAACTTTGTGGTGTGACTGGAACTGGTTTTGAAAATCCATTTATTTGAATGGATGTGGAATCCTGTAGGCCACAGAATTAAGAATAATGTAAAAATGGAGATTTTTTTTGCCTGAAAACATTTCTGTATATAGTATCTTCTAGTGATTTTGTTATGCTACTTTCCCATCTGTGAAACATAAAATATATTTACAAAGAATACTTATATTTATTCTTTGTGTTGCAAACTCTTTAATATAAGGATAATTTATTTGTGTAATTGACAGATATATTTGCATCCTAAGTGGGTAATGTAGATATAGCACACTGGAGTTCAGGTCCATTCCATCAAAGCACTAATTCTGGAACAAATCATGTGCCTTGGAGAATGCTGAAAAGATATAGTGTTGCTGCTGCTTAAAAGTTTGTCAGTATAAACCTAATTAAGATACATTTGAAGTTCCTGAAGAATCCTCAAACAGATTTTATGACAGAATTTAACATTGCGAATTATCAGAAAAAATGTTTTTTAAAATTATATTCTACAATTTAAAGTAATTTTTCTTAGGTCTTTCATGCATTTTTTAGTACAAGAATAGAACACCCATTGATGTGTTATGTTTCATAGATATGAAAACAGGAAACTAGATACAGTTCCTTTTTATTATTTTTCCTCATGTGGCTGTGTATAAAGATATAATTTCTCTGCTTATTAAATAAATGTATGTGTGTAGCTTTAATAATCTCAGACATTGTTTAAAATATCAAGGTTCAAGTAAAGAGGTGCTTGAAGTCAAATTCTCCTCTCTTTTGGCTTCTCTCCTCAATGTTCAGTGTTGAGAAAACCATCAGCTATATAGGAGGTGTCTGAGCCACAGAGAGGTAAGGTCTGACCCCCAGAGCCTTGAGGAAAGCATTAATGCCTCTCTCATGTCACAGGATGCTCTGCCTTGATAAGGCTTATCTGCCTTGGTGCAGAATGTGACCAGAGAGTTCAAACAATACAAGGTGTCTGTGGTGTGCTACTGGTGGTTCCAAGGTGCTGCTTTTGGAGCTGAATTATGCTAAACCGAGCCTGATTCTCCAACTGCAAACACACATCCTGCTTTGTCAGGCAAGACTTGACAGAAAAGCTGCTAGCTGACCCAGAGATATGTGACTGGCAGTCAATCACTTTAGTAACTATAAAAGCCCAGTCCAGCTTTCATATGGCAGAATCTTCCACGTACTTTCTTGGTGTGCATGGAGATTCTCCTGTGAAGCAGGGATACCTCTTACAGTTAGTTCCCAGGGGAGAAGTGAAAGAGAGAGTACCCAAGACCTTAGTGTGGTAACATCAGTCTCTACTTACTGATTGTTTCTTTTTGCTAGCTTTGATATTGCTTTAATATAATTGCTTTGATATAGTCCAGTATAATATTCTATACTATACTAGTAGTTTTTAGCTTTTATACTGTGTAGTAAATATTCGGATTAAGATATTTTCTCTGTTCATTTGTTATAATAAATTATTCATTCTATGTAAATATATTTGTTTTGCCCTCCTTAAAACCTGTGGGACAAAGAGGTTCAATCACACCTCTAGAATTCCTTAAATTTAAACCTTAGACAAAATCTGAGGCTAGAAACGGATTTAACTTGATCTAGGCTCTTTTCTGAGAAGGAGTTTAAAGTGTAAGGGAATCCTTTCTGTGCCTCGTGACTCAATGGGAGGGTTTCTCTAATGAAGTTTGTCTAAGCCTTTCACTCCCCACCATGACACTCACCCTTCCCTTTAATTAGGATGGAAAGGTAAGCTTACATCAAAGTAGTGTGCCTATCCCTGAAGACTGTATTGATGACAGCTGGTTAAAGACAAAAATCTCTTTGCAAGCTGGGAGCTTTCTAGGCATTTGTGGAGTTAGCAAGATAGTCATTGTACTCAGCTGTTTAATAAACAGAAGGATAGAAACGTGTTGCTCAATTTAAAATGTCACTGCATACTGCTAAAGGTATTAGAGGACTGAGCTACTCTCCCTTAAATGCACAGCTCAAATAAACAAGGAGACATTTGGAGTGCCCAGTCATTGCAATATATGTTCTTTGTTCACAGACTTTTTTACAAAATTCTTTTTGGAAACCTAGACCCAAGATTTTAAATCATACTTGGATAGTTGTTTATTGCCTGGATTTGAGCTGGAACATATGGTAAAGTGTACACATGCCATTGAAATTCACATTATTATTCCTTCAAGATCAGTAGTGTGTGAGGAAAATGTTATTTGGGGTGCAAATACACATATAGAATAGAATAGTTCCTGTTGGAAGGGACCTACAATGATCATAGTCCAACTAGTTCAGCTGCGTGGGTGCTGTGGGGATAATTTTTTCTCATTTCTTTTTTGAGTGTCAGATCCCTCTTCAGAACTAGCAGTGAGGGACTGACTGAACTGGGAAAGGCAAACTGTTGGCTCTGAAGACTTCTTTCTTCCCATGTTTGTGAATCCAATTTCAGACACTTGGGAAACTAGTTGGAAGAATGGAAAAGATTAATTTAAACAGCCTAAAACATCTTTTACCAATTTTGCTCCCATTTCACTAGGCAAGTAATTAGTCAATAGATTAACCTGTCCCCAAGATGTCGTTTAAGTTGCAGGGCAAAATCATAGGATCATTAAGGTTGGAAAAGATCAAATCCAATAATTAAGCCAGCACTGAGAAGTCCACCACTAAATACAGCTATTTGCTACACAGAATAGTTGTCTGAGATCAGTCCAGTCCACCTGTCTCAACCTCTGGAAGGATTTAATGGTGTTGGTGGCTTTGGCACAGGAAAAATTGGGGTGCAGGAATAGAAGTATCTACTTGAGCATGTTATCTTCAACTCAGAGTACAGCACTTGAATTGTTTTGCTGTCTGGATTTTGCAGGTAGAGAGGGATGCTGTATTTTCAAAACTGTGAAATGAAATAAAGAAATAAACTCACAGGAGTTAGGTGTTGTATGTCCAGGAGTTTAATAATGACAAAGGCAGTATACAGAAGGTGTATAAACCCAGGTCTAAAATCTAAAAGAAACAACAACCTGCAGTGTCTAAGCTGAAAGCAATTCTTTGCCAGGTCGGTTAAACAGCTTGTTCAGAGATTTTTGTAAGATACATGATTCTGCCAGGGCTTTCTCATCTTCTGCTGCTGTTCTCTCCTATGAGATGGAAAGCCTGCGGAGCTCTCTGCAAGTAATCGTAACACTCCTCCTGAGGTGCAGAGCAAGATACTCCAAACACTGTGTGTCATGTCAGCATTCCACAGGACTTCTGTGTGGTTGGTTGTTTGGTTTTGGTTTGTTTTTCTGCACTTCATATTTTTCTCATTTGTCTGTGGAAGAGAGACTAATTTTCAAGGCAGTGAAGGAAAGCCAAGGTGTGCATCTGCTGACTGTAACACACGGATATGGACACCTGCCCCATCCGGCAGCACTGCACTTTCCTTCCCCCACGAGTAGGTTTGCCACGTTGATTTCCTTGCACCCCTCCTGGTTGCCCTAAGATGGATGTATTTCTAACAGTCTCCCCTGGTTTGTGTTTTTTTTTTTTTTTTGTATTTCTTCTTCTTTATTCCTTTTCCTCCTTTATTTTTGGAGTGAAATAAAAGGAAAAGTTTCCATTTCAAGTGGACTTGGAGGAAATGTACAGTAAGATTGGCAACAGGAAAAGGTGTTCCATGAAAGACCGAGAAAGTGGGAAGAGAGATTTGGTCAGAAAGAGAACAGAAAATGTGCCCCAGGTAGGTGGAAACTGAGAATTTTGGTGTGGAGTGAATGAACAGCCACATGGGAGAAGTATTTCCTTACCCCTGTGGTGGCATGGACTACAAGCTGGATAAGTAGTTGCCATTGTAGGGAGGCAGGCATTGTAAATATTTTAAATTTGGAGAATTTTTTTTTTTGGTGTGTGTTTATAGATATACTGCCAAAAATGCAAATGACACCTTAGCAACTCTGTGTTTTGATGATACACCTTATCCTTTCAATAAAAAGTAGAAAGCAAGACACTGCAGGATGCTGGTGGGTCTCTGTACACAGCCCAGAGTGTATGAAGAACAGAGGGGTTTTTCATGCTTGTGTTCTTTTATTCAATGGCCTCTCTGCAGTTAGGAAAACAGACACAACAGGCAAAAGTACAGCTGGCACACAGCACAATAAATGACTAATTTTCACTCAGCAAAGTTCTCCAAATGCCACTACATGCCAGACTCTGCGGAGCCATTTCGAAGATCTCAAAAGAAAGATTAAAACCATCTCAAATACACAGAATTGACAGAAAAGTAAACTTTTCTATGGAAGGGACACAAGAAGCCAGATGGTGAGTGTTGCACAAAGCCAAACAAATCCACTCTCTGAATTCCTAAGGCATGTAAACCTCTGCAGAGAAATTAAATTTCTCTGAAAGTGAACTATATGCAAATTCATACTCTATGATAATTCTGTCATGCAGAACAAAGATCTTGTAACTTCCCAAAGTTGTCCTTTCCTTACCCTTCTGAAAATGGGCTCAAAAGCATAAAATAAGCAGGATTTTCACTGAAGCAAGGAAGGAGATGAAACAATTACAGCAGAGGGTGATCAGTCAGTAGTTAAATGAGCTCCCTTTGTTCACAAGAGTTCTGTATCCATGCAAATCTTTGTCTTTTGTACTATTGCTGATGATGCAGCCAGATGTTAAAAGAATAATGTGATGGATGATCTGCAGCTTCAATTCACAGAATTTCAACTATGTTCCTACATGCCTAAGAAGAAATTAATTGAGGTGTGTTAATACTCGTTATTTAAATTCCTTGACCAGCGAGCAGCAGTAATAACGTTTAATATGATGCTGGCTTGCATAAAGCAGGCTGTAAGTCTAGGACTGTTATGCTGTCACTTTGTAGAACTCACTTTGTCTTCATCTGACATTTATTGCCCAACTTAGTTCACTCTATTTTGAAGAAAGTTGTACTAAAATTGTAGCACTTGTCATACAAAGCTTCTACATGACAAACAGGGTGGAAAGAAAAGGATTATGAAAGTTTAGAGGGCTGTGAAGAAACCATCTGTAGGGACATAACTGACAAAAAGGTAAGGGATTACTATGTCAAGATGTTTTATTTAAATATTGGTTATTACATTTTTATTTTAGCTTAGCAGCTAGGACCCTGTGAGGGTCTCTTCTATGCATGGTAAGATGCACTGAGAGGATTAGTGAAGCAGAGTGCAAGTCAAGAGAATGAATTAGCTGTAAGTGATTGGAATTGTGATCACATGTGACATGAGTGCCAATTATCTTTATCAGCTTCCCAGTTCATATATTTAAGTTAATTTTTCAAACTTTAACTAGAATTGACTATAACAGAAAAAGTGGCACTTTGTTTTGTGGACAAAACAGAACCAGCTGGTAGGTGTGAGATATTGGGGATAGAAGCAAGTGAAAATTCTTCACTTTATTAGAGACTACAGACCTAGATTACTGAAAGTAATCAAACCATTTTGCCTTTTCATCCTTGGAAGTGGCAACTTGGGACATTTTACCCTTACTAAAACAGAATATAGAAATTATAGAAGAATGAAGGAGATGGTTTTGTTGAAGTGTAGGTGCATGTTTTTAATTATACCTAAAGTATGTCTGGGCTTAATATATGTCAAAGTGTTTTCCAATGTCTGTAGTTTTCTGTGATCAGTTGAGTAAAGCTTTGCAAAGTCTCTTGTTATTTGACCAAGCCATAAATGGATGTTGAAGAAAAACTGTGGAGGATTGAGGGAAAGGGTTTCTGAGAAAAAATGGAGACAGTTATGACACTTTTTTCTTGGCTTGAGAAAACAAAGTTTGTCACTGCTTTATACTATCTAGTTCCAAACCCCCTGCTGTGGGCACAGACACTTTCCCCTAGACCAGTTTACTCAGAGCTTCATCCAACATAGCCTTGAATATGTCCAGGAATGGGACATGTGAGAGGCTGGAGAAAATGTTTACGGGCTGGAAACAACTAAAGTGTGTGTGGGTGCAGGTCAAGTTCTGCTTAGGTGAGATGGTGCATTGCTCCTCACCCCCCACCCCTGGAGCTTCTAGTCCAGCCTCAGAATGGCTCTTAGCCACTGGCACACCAAAAGTCCCACCTGGGGGCAGGGCCCTGAGAGACCAGGGCAGATAAAAGCAATTGCACAGGTATGCACGTGGTTGTGGCCCCACTGTTTGGGTTTTACAGTGGCTGAGATAGTGCTGGAATTTAAGTGGTGATCATTGATCTTTCTCTATCCCCTTTCCTTCTCTCTCACTCTCCCTCTCTTTCTCTTCTAATTTCCCCTTTCTGAAATCTAGGTAACTTAGAGTTGGGTTAAAGTTTGCTAAATCAGTGCCTTGTGAAAAAGCTTTGTTTTGATTAAATATTGCTTTATAATTTTCCAAGTACCCTTATTTTCTAAAGTTTGCCAGTAGGAGTTTGTTGTTCAGCCTCTTGAGAACATTGTTTCCCTTGCACCTGTCTCAGGGAGGTAAGCCTCCTTTAAGAAACTCACTGAGTGAACTTGAGGCTTTACAGGGCATCCACAATTTTTCTGGGGAACCTGTGCCCATATCTCAACTCCCTCACAGTAAAGAATTTTTTTCCTGCTATCTAATCTAAACCTACTCTATGTTTGAAGCCATTTCCCTTTTTCCTGTCACTACAAACTCTTGTAAATAGTCTCCCACCATCTTTCTTCTTGGCTCCCTTCAGGTACTGAAAAGCTGCGATTAGGTCACCCCAAAGCCCTCTTTTTTCCAGGCTGAAAAATCTCAATTCTCTCAGCCTTTCCTCATAGGTGAAGTGCTCCGTCCCTCTCATCATCTTGGTGGCATCCTCTGGACAATGCTCCAAGAGATGCATGTCCTTCCTGCGCTGGGGACCCCAGAGCTGGATGCAGCACTGCAGGTGGGGGTCTCACCAGAGTGGAGTAGAGGGGCAGAATCGCTTTCCTCAGACTGCTGACCACATTGCATCAGATGCCACCCAGGATACACTTAACTTTCTGGGCTGCAAGTGCACACTGCTGGTTCATGTCCACCCTCTGATCCCCCAGCACCCCCAAGTCCCTTTCTGCAGGGCTGCTCTCAATTTGTTCATCCCCCAGCCTCTATTGATACGGGGGTTTGCTCTGACCCAGGTGCAGCATGTGGATCTTGGTTTTCTTAAAACTCATGGCATTGCTATTGCCCCACTTCTTGATCTTGTCCATGTTCCTCTGGATGGCATCCTGTTTTTCACTCTACTCAGCTTGGTGTCATCTGGAAGTTTGTTGAGGGTGCACTTGATCCCTTTGTCTCATGAAGTCATTAAATATTCTTGATTTGCAGCTGAGTAGAATCATAGAATAATTCAGGTTGGAAAAGACCTATAAGAGCACAGAGCCCAAATATTAACCCAGCACTGCCAAGCCCACCACTAAGCCATGTCCTTAAGTACCACATCTACATATTTTTTGAACTCTTCCAGGGATGGTGACTCTACCATCTCCCTTGGCAGTCTGTTCCAATACCTGACCACCCCTTGGTGAAGAAATTTCGCCTAATACTGAATCTAAACCTCCCCTGGCACAAGCTGAGGCCATTTCCCCTTGTCCTATTGCTTATTATCTGTGAGAAGAGACCAACCGCCACCTGGCTACAACCTCCTTTCAGGTAGTAGTAGAGAGTGATAAGGTCTCCCATGAGCCTCCTTTTCTCCAGAATAAACAACCCCAGTTTCCTCATCTGCTTCTCATCAGACATGTGCTGCAGGGTTAAATACTGGGTTCTGGAGACCCCCAGGGCTCTCATCAGCAACTCAGGTTTTCTGCATCAGCTGGAGAAACTGAAGGAACATGGATTACTGTGTGTGGAGATCTTTTTTTTGCTTTCCTTTTTACCTAGTTTCCTTTTGTAAAGCCACTGCTAGATGAATTCCTGCCAGTTTTCACGTTTGTCCACAAATAACTTTAAACTTCTCAGAAATATTATCTTCCTTCCTTTCTTGTTTATTTATCATTCATGCAATGGCAGATGAACGCTGCTGAGGTTGAGAAATAGGTGTTGCCTAAGACTAAACGTGTCTGAAACCAAAACGGAAATTTCCCTTGTGTCCCAGGGGGTGACACTGGTTTACATAGGAGAAAATCAGCTATTTCCTTACAGTCCACAAACTTCTTGAAAACATTTCCTTCCAACGGTGGAAGAATAATGGGAAAGGGAGAAAACATAACCTGGTGGAGAAATATTCAGTTCTTATAAATAGATGTACACATTCTGTCTGCGTTACATTTGTTCAATATAGGACCTTCTCACGCACACTGCATGTGTTGGAACTCGAATCTGTTTTTGTAAGAACTGACACTGTAGTCAGTTTACTGCCTCAGTAAAAGATGGTTTTCCTGCTGCTTCTTGTAACAAAGTACTTTTCTCCTCCTCCACCTTTGTGAATCTAAAATTATAATAACAACTTGAAAAGATCAGCTGATATTAGTGAGGAGTTTTCAGTGACATATCTTCTGTGATACAGAAGGCTAAAATGAATTAACCATGGCTTCCTTCAGGGCCCACTGTTGTGATGCTGTAATACAGTAAAACTGTAAAACATAATAATAGAATAGAAGAAAAAAAAATTATCTCTTTTTGGGAATAAATGGTGATATAAAACAAGTGGCAACACTAACAAAATATAGTGATCTTTAGAAACTACAGTAAAAAATACAGCTACAGTAAAATAATTGCATTTGATTGATTTCAGAGATGCTTATTACTTGCTTTGTTGGTGTTTTGTCATTTGAAATATAAGATGGACTTCTACAGAGAAATCTCCTGGCAGGAACAAATTGTTCAGCCTTAGAGACCTGTTAAAACTTTTCAATTGTGTTGTTACTTGAATCTTTTGAGTGCCATCTCTGTGGATTTGCTGACTGCTTCCTTTGCGGGTTTTTGTTACCTCTAAAAACATTTTTAAAACAGAGAAAATGATGTTTTTGAGTAGCTTTCGCTTCATGCCTTTTTTTTCCTCCCTTTCTTCTTTCTTTTTCTTAGAAAAGTCTTTTTGATAGCCTGGATTTCAGTATCTCTACTATGTGCTTTTTAGTGTCAATCATTAGGAGACTGAGGCTGCATGTATAACTCTTCCGCTTGCCTGTTGCATGACTTTGATTGTGTCCAAGTTCAGCGTGCTGCACAATTAAGAAAACCGTGTGCTCTGAGTCTACTTAGGAAATAAGCAAGCTTAACAAGTCAGTACTGATCCTGAGAGTGTCTCAGAAAATACCTGGTGTGTTATATAATGGAAAAGTAAACTTGCCTCCAATTTTAAGGCGAGAGGTTGAGCATAGTGAACTGTTAACACTTGTCACAGTGGTGCAGGAGGTTTAATGCCCACAGTTATACCATACAGAAGAATCAATGACTATTTATCACTAATTCAGCCAGCAAAGTACACTAGAAAAAAAACCTATGACTGGGTGACATTTGTAGCTTGCATGATGTCTTTTAAGGGAATCTCAGAGGACTGTGAGCATTGATGAGCAATGAGAAAATGTTTTCACTTGGAACACATAGGTTTAACACAACTTGCCCAGTCAGATGAGAATTAAGTTTATATTTTGAGTCTCTGGGTTTCCAGTCATATTTTTATTGTTAGGTCATGTTTTCTTTCTACCAAATGTAATACAAAGCTCTCCCTCACTAGTCTTGGATGAACTTTTTCCTTAAGCTAGTTTGCACCTACTCAGAATAAAAAAGAAATGAAACACAGGTCCCTGAAAGACAGACCTCTTAAACATGAGCTATTTAAACCTGTGCATAAATTCCCTACATCAGAATGATAATGTGTTCACTTGATTGATGGAGAAATGTACCAGATCTGTGAAACTGTCAGATTAGAGGTCCAATCCTCTGAAAAAAACAAAACAAACAAAAAAAGGAGTGGATCAGGAATTTGTGGTTTGGTCTATGAATCACAACTAATTCAAAGGGAACAATTGAGAGAGCTTTACACTATGATATGGGGCAACTCTGGGTGGTGAACTCTGATCCCTTTTCCAGGATATGCCAGTGTTATCAGAGAAGTCATGAAATAGAACTGCATAGTGTGGAAACCTTTCTGAAGGGACAGGCAAAAGGAAGATGGCAGGAAAGCTTCAAGAATCACTGGAAGCTTTATGGAGAGTGACTTTTTTTTCACTTTCTTTCAACTAATCATATGAAGTTTAAGCTGTGATAAGGAGAATGGAATGGTTTGAAAGACATCAGCTATGTCTTCTGACATAAGAACAGGGGAAAAAAAAAGAAAAAAAGTAAGAAAAAAGGTTTCCTTCTGGAAAGAGTGGTCATTTGAACTTTGGCCACACACTAGTTTGCAATGGTAGTATTGAAGCAAAACACGAGTTCTAGCACACTTGTCAATCTCACATAACACTTTGAAGATATTGATTATGGCAGCTGGGAAATCAACACAGCACCTTTTTGCCACACTTCCTGAAATATTTGTGACCTGCCTGAGTGAAATGTTCGCCTACATTCATTTCTTCCCACTGCAAACAATGGCTTTAATTGTTTGTCCATTGCTTTCAGCTCTTATTCTTCCAGTTTGTACACTATCCAGTCCTTCTCAAAGTGATAGTGTTTTTTGAAATGTACCCTTTGAAAGCTTGCTGAGCTTCAGGCTTATACCACTATCTCTGTCTAAAGACTGCAAAAGGTGTTTTTTTAATTTCCTTTTTAATAATTCTAGTTTTACAGGTGTCTGTAGTGAAAAGGTAAATGAGTATAGTTGTTGGTGAGGCACTGCCATTCTGTAGAGCCTGTCTAAAAAAAAGCCTCTGAGAATGGGAAGGGTGAAGAGATTGGAAGACTTATCCAGAGATTATCTGGTCCAACCTTTTACTCAAAGCAAAGCTGACATCCCAGGTAGATCAGGGTGATCAAAGCCTGTCTTAAGGTTGGGCTCGTGGGTAAGGAGATCCAGAGAAACCAGCAGCATGAGGTGAAAGATCTGCACTTTCAGAGGGCTGTCAGTCCTGTCCTACTACATGCTGAGAATCAGAAGGTTTAATCTGGTCTGCTTCATTGCCAACTCATCATCACATCACCCAGAGCTAGCCCAGTTGAGAGCACTTTGATTTCCTAGTGAGGAAAAGGTCTAGGTGTGTGTTTGGTTTTTAAACACTTGTTAATCTTGGTAGTCATCGGCTGAGAGTTGATTATGGGATTTTTAAAAATGAAATTTCTTTTTCATAGTCACAAATCTTACAAAGGTGAGAGTGTTTATTGCTGTTCTCATGTACTTTGGATAAATATTTTTATTTAACCCTGTGAAAAATGTACTCCACTCCTGGTTCATGACAGAAGTTTAAAATAGACAGAAATCAGCAACTGGGCCTATCAAAGCCTGCCTTCCCTTTAAGGTCATATTGATCTTTTGCTTTATGCTTTCCTTGGAGGTTGAACATAGGTGTGTTTCTAAACATGCATACATATGAAAAATGTGTGTGTGTATATATATATAAATAAAAAATGAAAATGCTTGTTATAATTTTCTAGTAGATTCTGAGACAGTTTTAAAGGACCTCCTTCAATCTGATAGAGACTAGTAAGCAGTGGGTATATAGAGATATTTTTGAAACTTTGAGCAATAACATTAATGTAAATTAAATAAAACCTGCACTTATAAATGATATACACTAGTTATGTGGTTTGGTAGACTAACCCTACAGTGAGAATTTTTCTTTCCTATTTATGTCATTTTAGGAAATGGGATTACCTCTGTGTCCCTATGATATGTTTAAGAGGACAGAATGGCAGTCCACACTGTGTACTTGAGCAGCCTTGGCATGTAAAATCTTTGGACATGAAATGTTTTAGTAGGCATTATTGTAGCAGTGATGAGTGGCTGTTCAGAATGTGAGGGTTCCAAATGCCAAGTGGAGAGGATCCACTGAGTGGTTGCAATGCAAACAGCAAGAAATATGTTTCTGGGAGATTTCCCTGAGGCAAAGAGAAAAGAGGTGAAGGAGTAGGGAGAAATTAGAAACAATCATTACCATGTCATCTTCAAAATCTGAAGTTTGTTGAAAGGGAAGATGAGTGGGAGACTTGTTTTGAAAGTGATCCATAACCAAATGCTAAAATACAGGCTTTAGGGCTAGCTGACAAAATAAAAGACTACGCTAGGAGATGAAATTTTAAATGTTAAACTTGGAATATAAGTGAAGCTGAATTTGATGACTACCTAATGTACATTTTATCTTGCTCTGTGAAGACAAAGGACTATTATGTCTGATTTGATAGTTATTTTTATGTGCTTTTAATTTTAATAATAGTCACTGAGTAGTCATGGTCTGAATTTATTTTAGAGATAGCACAAGATACACTTGCTTATATAAAAGACCATTAATGTAGAGATACATGTTTGTCTTATCTAATACAAGATGAAGGCAAACATAAGACATCAGAAGACATTCTGAAATGATAGCTTAGAACTTTTTATGAAATAAATTTAAACAAACTCTAGCAGGTAATTACTTTTAGATTTTTTTTTTTCACATCCAGCCAGCTTTGTCTGCTTTCAATTGCTATTCATGTGACAAAGTTAGAAGATGGGAATGTGAAATCACTCCTGCCTAGAGGGAACAAAATGGTTTTCATTTACTTCAATGGGCTGGGCATTGAATGCCAGTCCTCAAAAATCAAGAGATTTGGCATTCTTTTATAAGCAGTTCTCTTTCAATCCCCCCAGGTCTTGTACCCCGATATGACAACACTTATGACTGGTTGTACTTCAAAACTCTAGCCTTGAAACTTCTAGGTAAAGTAGACTAAGATTCCGTGGGGAATCAGTGACATCCTTTGAGTAATAGAGAACACTCACACTGGTTTTGGAAATGGGTAGCAGAGAAGAGTATGTAAAGATATTTTCTTCAAGAAGCCAGTTTATTTCCATTGACACTCAATGGAAATAAAACAAAATCCTTTGTTTAGTAGGGATGACAGGATTTCTTTTGTGGGACATAGATTTTGTGATTAGACATGCTAAGCTGCTTTAAATCACAAGCAGAGGTACTCTTAAGCTCTGAAAGTGGTTTTAGCTTGGTTATTAAGCTCTGTGTTAAGCTACTTTTACATTGTATGGTGCATGGGCCATTTAAGATATGACCTGTACCTCCAACGGATCCAGCTGGGACACTAATGATAGTCTTATACAAGGTACAGAGACTGAATCCCCCTGAGGAGGATTACTGACCCCTCCTGGGGAGCTCAACAGCTGCAGCAGAAAGGTGCACAATGCAAAAGGAAAAGGATAACTTCTGTAATGGATGCTGTAAAGGAAGAGGAAGGAAGGAAAGTATTAGTCAAATCTGTGTTTAACTAAGACAGCAGTGTCAGCCTTAAGACTTCAGAAAGTGCCACAGGACCTTTTGAGAGCTGAGAGTGGTGAGTGCTCCCACTCTGCTGGTGAAAGTTCCCATCTGCTACATTTCCACTCAAGACCAGCAGCATGATTATTTTTCTCCCCCAGTTTTTGTTACTGGCTGATTTATGATTTGTGGCTACCTTTTACATCAGAGAACTTTGCATTTCCATTATGAATCCTTCAAGCGAAGTAACTCTTGAGTGTTTTATAGCACAAATTAAATTAATTCTTTGGTGTAGCACTTTAGAAAAGTATTAGGTCTAATCCAAAAGAGGGTACAGTTCCAGTAGCAAGCTACTTAATTCTGTATGATTTTCCATCTTCTAAAGCTCCTCTCTTCCTACAGTAATCCAGGAAGGTGCTACTTACCTAGGAGATCACGACACAGTTCAATGTATGTGTGGGGCATACCTGCCTGGGTCCTGCTTTCTGTTTGGTTGTTTGGCTAGTGCATGTGTGCTGAGGAAGAGGAGCCTGTGCTCTTTGGGGATGTGTAATTATACAGATCTATACTGCTAAGGATAGAATTCTGCCCTATTTGATCATGCCCTTTATTGATCGGTGTGCCACAAAGGTTAAACAGAGCTTCTTGCTTTGAAATCTTGGAAACAGCCTATCTGACAAAGTAGTACCTTTATTTGTTAAAAGCTTTTCAAGCTTACAGACCTGGAAGAGCTCCAGTAAAATCAATGAAAAACTATCCAAGGTAAACAGACTTACAGATGAATAAATGCTCAGTACTATTTTTATTCTGAGCTCACAAAATCTTTCTGACTGTCTGGCCTTTTTCACTAATAAAACAGCTAATTCTCCAAATATTAATAGAGGCGTATTGGCAGATTTGGGGCTCGCAGTTCTTCCAAGCTTAAACAGAGGAAGTGCAGCTAGACAAAAGCTTTTCTAAATGGGCTTGTAAGTACTTGTTTAGCAAAGTTCCTGTCTTACCAAGGACTGATCTTTCCACAAACTGTAAGCAGCGATGCATTAGAGAAATAGTTAGAAACACTGCAGCAAATGAAAGCTTTATTCATTACTGTAACTCTCACGAGAAGTATTTCTGTACAAGTAGACATACAGTCTTCTTATTTACTGTGCAATTTTCCAGGCCATTGAGCACTCAGGGCTGTAGTAAAACATGGTTGAAATGAAGTTTGGAAGGCCATGGGAGGGGAGTGGATAGTCTCTGGCACAGTCGGACCTCTTACCCCAAGACTCTCTTTTCTTCTCTGCTTTATTGCTTATCAATGTATATAGGTTTTTGTGCTGGACATGTGAGAACACACTTTCCTGTGTCTGCATGTGCTGGATGTGTTTCCTTTGAACTGGTTGATGTACTGACATATTTTGCACTGAAGGTTCTCATTCTCATCTCTTGAGTGGTTCAAGGTGACAGAATGCTCCTGGAATTTAGTTCACTGCTGTATTTTCCTCTTGCCCTGAGTATCAAACCCCACAACTTTGCAAAAAGTAGTTCCTTCCTGTGGCATAAGTTCACAGGTTTAGTCTGAAATTTTGTTCCTTTTTGAAGTAAGCATAATTTTGCCTCAAACCAACTTACAACGTACCTGTGTTGACTTGATGTCCCTTTGTACTGAAGTAATTTCATGGTCTAATGATGAGCTAGTGTGACTTTCAGGAAAGGCACCAGACCTCTGCCCTGGGAGTGCTCTGTAGCTATGCTCCTTGCATCGCCTGTGACCAGAAGTGAGATTTCTGTGAGGTACCAGCATGCTTAGGTTGCCCATATCTGCTTTAGCTTTTGAACTACATGTGACTAGGACTTCTACCTCTTTGGGTAGAAGCTGAAAATACCTTCTTGTATTTGCCCAGACCTTCTACAGTCTGCTCCTGCATTCTTGTTGGGTGCAGAATAACTTGTTTACTTGTTCTAGAAAGGATTTTCTGATCTGAGGCTTTTGACCTGTGGTGTATGCCTGGGAAGTTGGCCAGGAGTAAAAGAAGAGTGCGTGGCCAACATAATATGTCTTGTCTCTTTGCAACTTGCTTTTTGTGGATTCTTCACCTCATATCCAGGCAGAGTACACCCTGCTTTCATTAAGCAGATGGTTTTGGGATACCTCAAGAATGTATGTAATTTTGACTCCTAAACTCTTTGCCATACTGATGGTTTGTATTTACATCTGTGCTTCTGTGAATATTATATCCCAGCTCATCCTGTAAGGATGAGTAACACATGAGGGGAGCAAAACCCAACCTCCCTTGTGCTGGATCTCAGGTGAGGTAGCTGCAAGGACTGCAGTGAGACAGTAGATGGGAGTAGTAGATCAAAGACCAGAATGGCACCTCTAGCTCTGCTCCAGAATTGCAGATGGAGCGGGAGAGGATTTTCCTGCGAAGCTCTTCGTCACACTTTGTGTCTGGGATAACATGAAGATACCTTGGAAAAATGAAGCATGTGTAGGAATGGTGACTGTCTGCCTGGGGAGGTGCCTGATTGCCTGGAAGATGTTCTGCGTCTGGCAGCCCAAGCAGGGTCCTTAGACCTTCATGCTGAAGCTACCAGCGGCCCTGGTGGGGCAAAGAGTAAGCACATTTGTGCTTCTGTTGGCTGTTACCGGATGCTTAGAGCTAATACACAGGTTTGTTCTTGGGATTGGCTGTCATTTTCTTGAGCAAGTGTGTACATAATGAATTTAGACACAGCTGAATTTACTCCCTGTAACAACCTCCTCACATGCATGCTCAAAATGTCAGCTTTTTCTTTCTCCCATCCTGTTCTTTTGCTGTATTCTGAAGTGCTATCTTGCCACCATTTCCCTTTGCATCTCCGTCCCACTTCTCCATCTGAATTTCTTAGCTAGCATCTGTCTATCTCAGGTGCAGAAGGAGACTTCTTTTACAAAGATGTCTTTCACAGAGCAGGAGACCTTGTATTATATGAATCGGCCTGAGTTTGGTGGGGCTGCTCTCCAAGGTCTTGCACAAATTGTGTATCAGTATATCCCAGTCATTTTCATAAATTATACTATATTTCATATTCTAAAAGAAGCTTTGGTAGAAATATAATTCTTAAAAGCTTTTAAGTATTAGTCCCCAAACAGTTCTTACATTCTCTGTGAGCTGCTTTACATGCATTACCTGGAGCAGAAGCCACTGTATTAAGAAGTACAAATTTCCAACATTTTCTTACAGCCCCCCACATTCCTCTGCTCCATTGCAACAGCCAAAGGCCCTCTGAAAGGCGACACTGGTGCTGTGAGGGAGGTTTTGTACCTTCTCAGCTTATTTATAACCTGAGTTTCAAGTGTAGGAGTCTAATATTTTCCTGAGAGGGAACAGGGGTCCCTCAGTCCCACACTGCACTAATCAACACTTTTCCCTTTGTATTTACAGCCTGGCATCATCTTCACTGTCAGCCTGGGATGAGAGCCTGGGGGTAAGGTCAGCATTTATGCATTAACTGCTCTTGAATAACAACTTTCTACTCTGAAGGAAATCATATCATGTAGATGAGTCCCTTGCAGGTTTAGTAGCTCTGTAACATTTTCTTTTATTCTCTTGACAAAAAGTGCTGGAATATAGAGATGAGAGAACCACCTCAGTCATGGTTGAGCTTCAGTGAGGTGAGGTACACTTTGAACATAGATTATATGGCTGAATCTCATTTTTGTGTGACTCATTTTTTCAGTGACCTAGATGTTCAACCCCAGTTTTCTTAACTGTGAGTGTACTTGACTCCGTTCTACATGTACACCTTTCCTCCATTTGGTTCAAAAACCCCCAAAGGCCAACTCCAAGAGGCAGGAGAGGGAGAAGTGTATTCAGAACTGTTTTGTTTTCATTGTCTTTTGGGTGGCTTTGAGTCACAACATTGTGCAAAACCAATTCTGAAAATACCAGCTGCTGAAAGACAAAGCTTCAGTAAGATGAAGACTCAATGTTTAAAATACAAGTTTTCTTGTTATTCTTTCTTACTTCCAGGTATAGATCAGTAACTCTAAGTCCTTATGTTTCTGAATATGCATTTTGGGACAAACATGAGTTTGATTTTTTTGTGACATATCCCTAAACAACTCACATTGTAACACAAGAAGCTTTTTTTTTTTCAGTAAATGAGTTTAGAAACAAAAGTGGTGAAAAGAGTATTCTGATAATGTGTGAAGACCTCTTTATTCCTTCAGTAGGACTGGATCTCATGGATGGAGTGTCACATCATTGAACTGACTTGCAAACCAGGAATACGCTTCTTAAAAATACAATTTTGCATTTGTGAAAACACTTAAGACAAGGAAAACCCTTTACTGAAGCATTGAAACTGTGCAGAGGGGAGCTATGATGCAAGTCTTCAGAGGAAAAAACCACTAGGCTACAGGCAACACAGTCGGAAGCACAACAAAGGGCTCGTGAGGCTTAGCAGATGCACGCAGGAGATGGGTTGGCTTGCCTGTCTGCGTGGGGTTGGGGAAAGGGTATTGGAACAAGATTAAAACCTTATTCTTGGTAAGATTTCTGCACAGTTTGCACAGCTGACTAGGAAGGCAGGGCAGGCCCAGGCTATTGGCATTTATCTCTTTCCCCAGGTGTTGCTGGGGTGAGGAGAGCGGGAGGGCTGCTGCCGAGCTGTTGGCCCAAAAACGTGTGCCTGCCTCGCTTGGCAGCTCTCCACAGGAGGAAGGATATATGATTTTAAATATATTCTCATTAATTTCTTGCAGTGGCTTGAACACTTCTGCCTTCATTTAAAATCTCTGGAATATGTAATACGATTTAGAGAGTAATTTCTGTAATATATGGAATAGAAGGCAGCATGGGGAATTCTTGCATCCCTCCAAATTTATTGTGAAATGAAGAAGTACAGTGACTAGTCTGAGGATGCTTTTTTAAGTTCTAAACCTAATGCAATTTTTGGCTTGAATGCAATTTTCAACTTGGAGTCAACATGACAACTCACCTGACACTGCATATGGCTCCTGCTCTTGCAGAAAAAGCAGTTTATTTTCCTGACGATGGAGTTACATGAAAAAATGCTGGCATAGGGTTGTGTCAAGATGGTGCTCCTGAATTTTTACTTAAAATTGTTTTCTCTTAGTAATAGATGCATTACACAGATGAAAACTTCTAATCTCACAATGCTACTGGTTCTTCAATGCTAAAAGACCTTGGCAGCTCTGTGAGCATTAAAATGCACGTTGATATAAAGTTGTTTGAGCTTGTGACTCTTTTCACCAGTGTGCTGGCAGCATTCTTGAAGCAAAGACCTCTGAGCTACTGCAGTGTGAGACTTAACCCATGGTCCTAATCACTTCATTACCAAACATTTTTTTGTACTTTTCACTGTAGGATGTTTATTAGCTCTGATGTTTGCATTATGTTCAGTTTGGATAATTACATTTTGGCTACATAAAGTATTATACCACAGTATTTTCTGTTTGTGTATCTTTCCCTTCCCATCCTAAAACATGGGATGTTAGTCACGGTTCCTTCTACAGTATTTAGATGTGCTTTATCTGTGTCAGCAAAGCCAAGAGCCACAATTAGCACATGCCCATCTTGCTGGGTTGATGCAGTATTGTTGAGTAAAGATGCAGTGGGTGTGGGGTTGGGAAATGGGCTGTCTGGTGAGAGGGACACAGTGGAGTGTGTCTCATGGCTTTTGCTGAGTTGTCACAGCCCCCTTTGCCTCTTCTCACAGTTAGTGTCTCTGAAATTTAGTCGTGAATCTGTGGGGGTGTGCTGAAGTCGTAGAGGAATGTTCTTTGGTTTTTGTCACTTCCCCATTTCAAGTTTTAGCCTCATGACTTCCTTTGGTACTTCAGGTTGTGCAGTTAACTGATCCACATCCTGCCTTCACCAGAACATCTGTGACCATGTTGAGGTACCTGATACATAACAGGGATGTGTGGCAATTTCTGAAAATTGATGTTGAACATCTTCGAGTTTGCAAAATCAAGGGCCACCTTCCACTGTGGCCTGTGGTGTCTCAGAGAAAACCAGGGTAATTTTGTAATTTCATAGCAGGAACCTAGATTACTTCTCTTTCTGAAAAAGTGATTGTCTCATCTTAATTGCTAAATCTGGATTAGCTCTGGACTATCAGCAGTCTTATGAAAGAGAGAAGATAGAGGTGATATTTGAAGTGATTAAAATAACAGTGGAACCAATAGTGACATTGGCTTACCTTTTATCATGAAACAATATATTTGTGTATTTCATTCAGGTGCTGCTGTGGGTGGCAAAAAAAAAGCTTAAATTTTTAGTCCTAAGAGGCATCAGATAATGGAGTGTATGTGTTGGTAAGTGTCTGAACTTCTGGAATCAAGCATGTTGCTCCCTGGAAGCTGATGGAGAACTGGATTAAGATCTGGTTTGTGTAAAAATTCTAGATCCTTAACAGCATTTTTTCTTGTAAGTCCTTTCTGGTGTGGCATGAAATATAAGCACTAAAAGTAGTCCTTGAACATCCCCCAACTTGAGAAACATTGTCTTCCAGACCTGGTTTTGCTGGGTCTGGATTAATTCTTCAGTGGTTTCAGGCAGGCACACCCAGTCTTAACATTTCCTTTTCTTCCCCCAACTTAGTGTTTGCATGTGGTCTGCAAATCTGCTCTGACTCAAAGGGAAAATCAGGTAATTGATGAAAGGCTGAAAAAGTGAAATTATAACATGATTTTAAGGCAAGGAAAGAAGAGATAGCCATGAAAATATATCTGAGAGTTGTTTGTACAAGATCTCCTTTAGACAATGCAATGGCTTTGGCATTGAATGTTGCCTGTATGGCCAGAGAAAGATGAGCAAGAAAACAAAGTCTTTGCCTCAGAGAGTAGAAAAAAAAAATCCATCTGACAGACTTTAGATGGATAACTGAAGCCAGGGATTAGGAAGGGTAGCAATAAAGAGGGAAGAGTGGATATTAATTTTAAAATATATGGAATATATATGAAATATATGGAAAAATATATGAAAAGTCTGGAAGAAATATTGGTGAACATGAAGGTAAGGAAAGGCAATTAGATGCGAGGCAGAAAAACAACACTGAAAAGACATTGAAGTCTTTCTGATGTAATTAGTGTGCTGTAAAATGTGTGTTATTAACTTCTGCCACCCACTGCATCATATCTGAAATTCAAATGACAAAGTTGTCTGTCTTTGCTTTTCTCTTGTAATCTCCATTTAAGGAAGATGCCTGTGTTGTGAATCAGAGAACGATCAATCCTCTTTTAGCATAGCCAACCAGCCCTCCTTCC
>JAWWEU010000125.1:10269110-10319261 GCA_035583155.1 Acropternis orthonyx | reverse complement strand
TAATCCTTTGGCATCAGGCTGTTCTTTTATCTTTCATTTCTTCAGCTGCAAACAGAAGGTGTTTTCTTTGGTCTGTTTTTGGGTTTGGGTTTTTTGGGAGGGTGGAGCAGGAGAGACAGTCCATGTAGCACAGCTTTCACACAACACATTGAATATAAAAAATTGCACCCCTGATTCTGGTGACCATTTGCCTGGTACAGACACAACTCCAAAGCAAGTTTCTTTACTAATCAGTTGCTTGGCTGGAAGTAGAATCTGTTTAGTACATAGAATCACAGAATGGTTTGGGTTGGAAGGGATCTTAAAGGCCATCTAGTTCCAATGACCCTTCCATGGCCAGGGACACCTTTCACTAGACCAGGTTGAAGCAGGAGAAGCAGCTGTACTTTCTAGTGGTTTCAATCATGCTTTCAAAGAATCCTGTCACCTGAAAAGCAGTAGGGAAGTGGGTTTTGAGGCCAATGAGGACATACATGACTGGGGCAATGTCTATCTGCTGTTTACCACCCTCAATGGCACCAGTGTGCACTGACTGCCATGTCCTCCTGGGTGTACGGATAACTCTTGAAGAGAGCTGCAAGACTGAAATGAGAGCTGGAGTAGGCTAAAATCAAGGTGGTAAGCTTCTCTTCCTCACAAATACAGGAGTAGGGAGAAGAAGCTAGAGCATGGGCAATTGTAAACAAAATGTGTGTCCTCGTAAATCACTCCACCAGGGACAATTCTGTTCCCTGTCATAAGCATTTCATCCCTCTCCTAGCTTGTGCAAATGTACTACTGATTTGTCTCCTATTTGCTGCTGGTCTGTGTAGCAACTCGGTGAAGTGACTTGCAGGGCAAACATTAAAACCTGGCCCAAAGAGAACACCCAGCTGGTAAACAGTCCCTGCCAGCTGCTAGGAGTTCAAACAAAATGTTGTCATGTGTGGACACAACCAGGTTAGATGATGCTGAAGGGCAACTCACTCTGGCAGTGGCCAAGATTTTCCCTTGAAGAAGCTGGGAAATCCCTGTCAGACTTGGTTTTAAGTTAGGTTATCCTTTGTGGGGAAAGCCTTGCGGGACTGCATTTTGTGGTCCCATGACTTCTCAGTAGCTTTCAGGACCTGCTTCTCTGGGGAGGCTTCAGAGGAAGTTGCAGGGTGCTGTATGCATTTAGGGTAATTTGAGACATCTGGAGATGGCAAGAAATAAAGCAGACAGGAAAGAGATGTTTGAAGGGAAACCAGTTTTCTGTTTTAATGTCTATAAAAGCCATCAATTTAAACAGGAGTGCTTTTCCACCTTGGGAAGTTAGCATGTTTTTCCTAAACTAGTTCTTCAATATGTGAAGAGTTCTCTATTTTCAATAGTTTCTTTCTGCCTTTGGCTTCAGAGGAGGGGCAGGTTTTCACTTGGGGGTTTAATGCAGTGCAGGCTGTCCTGGTGAAGTCCTCAGTTCACTTGAATTGATGTAGCTCCTGTGATATAAGACAATGGGGCTGCTGCATGTTTGCTGCCTGATATTTGTTCTATTGCACAGCACCCTCCAAAATCTCCATACTTCTAAAACAGGAGGTCACCCTGTGCTTTCCAGTAGTGCTAGACTGAGGAAACTCAATCTAATATGTTTCAGGAGAAACAGGTCCTTAGCAGAACCTAATGGACATCAGCTTCATTGTACTCAAAAAAATTGGAGGGAATCCATTCCCCTGTTCTGGGATTATAAATATATTTTCAAGTAAGGTGCCTTTTGGAAGTGTTTTTAATATCTGATGTCAGGGTGGTTGGCATTTGTGGTTTTACTCAGCCCTGAAGGTGTAATACTAATATTGTCAGAGCAAGAGCTTGGATTCCTCCTCAAGTCTAAGACTGTAGTCTGCTTTCCTTTCTTTGTATTTCTTTTTTATTATTATCATTTTGATCCCTAGTTATTTTGCCCTGCACAGGCAATTGGTGTGACTCTGTTTAAAAGTGATGCATGATGACTTTGGCAGATTGGCTGCAGCACAGCTCACCAGATTTCTTCTAGCTGTGTGAGATGTGGGTCAGTTTCAAATCCCTGGAGAAAACCTGCCATGATATTTTACAGGCTTCACTTATATGAGCAAAGACTCATTTAAACCACTATCAATATGATGATTCAGGCTCTGTTAACAAGCTGAAATAAGCAGGTTGTGATGAGACACATAGATGTATTTAGATTTATGAAGAGATTTCTGTTTAGAGCCCTGCCATCAGATGATATAGCTCAGAGTCTAACAGGGCTAGTCTAGCACAGAGGTATGTAGTCAGTTTTTGCTGCATTGCTTTATTTTGGAAAAAAAAAAAAAAAAAGGAGGAAAAAACCCCTCTGTAAAACATTAGACTATATCCTTGGCACGTGTCGTTATGTTCTCAGACATTACCACTTGAACTGACAATTCCGGCAAAAAAAGTATCCTCCTTAGTGTAACACTTATCTCAGAGCTTAGAAAAAACTTTCAAGAAACTGGTGCAAAACAATTTTTACCTTTCCCCCTACAAAAGATAACAACAACAAAAATCAGCTTCTGGCCTTTCCCTGAATATTCATAGTCCAGTCCCTGTGGCAGTGTTTGTGAACTGGCATGCAAGCTGGCAAACAGCTCCTGCTGCAACAGAAATAAAGCAGCCTCCTGTCTCTGAAGCTCCCCCAGGTGTCTCAGGTTCAAGGCCTCTGGTACAGTCTCCACCAGACTTAATTCCTGAAGAGTTTGTGAATATCTATGGACTCCTTCATCCTGCAACCACACTTAGGACCATTCCAGTCTTTTTAGTGCTAATTTACAAGCAGCATGTCCTCTCCACAGCCCAGCCTACCTCACCTGCAGAAATTGCAGTTGACTGATGTTCGCCTCCCAGCCAGCTCTTATGCATACTCTTCTGACCTTTTGTGAGCCTGTTAAAATAGTTCAGAAGAACAAATTTGTTACATCTGCCACAACAACAATGAAAAAAGTCACATACTTTGATGTCCCTGTGGATGGAAGCATCAAAGGAAGAAGGAGATAGGAACCAGCATGTTCTTTAAGTGACTGCATGATTTGAGTTTTGCTTGGAATAGAAAACAGGGATGCAGCACTTACAGCCGTGAGCAGAAATGTGTCTGGGTTTCAGTTTTCAGCTACTATTAATGGCAGAGGTGCAGGTTTCCTCTAGACTTTGTTCAAGAGGCAAACTATACTGGTTTTTAACGCTGTACTTTAATATTTTCTACAATGAATAGTCATAGTGCAATACTTCAGTTCTATCTGATGCATTTTGTGACTTCCCATTACTATCTGTGTTATATATGATGTTGTGTGCTCATTTGTGCTGAGTCCAATGCTCTATAAGTCCTGCTGAGGTCATTGGGAATGCTCAGCAGACATAGGTCTGTGCTGCAAGATTGTGCTGCTCCGAGTTTTGTTATCGAGTAACAGTTATCAGACACATGCACTGGTGACACAGTGACATCAGGATGCTAGTGTAGATCACATATCACCTTATAGCTGACTGCTGTAGCAGTTGAAGCTGATGCATTCTCTGGATAGAAAAAGCAGAGATCTCCTTTCCATGTTTTGGTGCAAAATCATGGAACACTGAAGAAGTGTTGTTTTTGTCTTTTCCACTTACCAGTGTTTCTGTAGTCCAGAATTTTTGAAAAGGCTAAGTCTTACAGTTCTTGTATACTTAATTCTTTCCTCTCAGCAGGCATCTAAACCCTTGCAAAGAGATATTTGTTCTCTCCCTCTCTGTCTTTTTTAAGAGTTACTCTTTTTTTCCCCTCCCTTTCTATTCCTTGTAAAATGCTTTGCATTGAAATTACTTTCTAATAGCTTAGAACTAAAATCCTGCCTAGTGCGTCTGGATTTACCTAATATTAGTAATCCTATATTTGTGAAATGAAAATGAAAAACATCTGACATCAGTGAGAATTGCCACCTTCAGCTAAGAAGGGACATTGAAGTGAAGAAAAAGGGGTATATCTGAAATTAGTCTTTCCTGACTGTTCTTTGTGACTTGCTTTGTTGCAGACCTGCTGTGTTTCCAAGAGCTCCAGGCGCTCTCTGAGGAGTTGACATCACCCTTGGCATCGCCTTCCTCTCCCTCGCTGTGCACTTGAAAGCTCATGTGGCCCAGTTCACATGAAGTACAGTGATACGGAGCAAAGTGTGGTTGGTTCCCTCCAAGTATGAAAGGCAAATTGCTGTGCTGGCTCCTGATGTTTTATTGTGTGACCTTCTCTTGTGGTAAACCAGCTTCAGAGACCTCCTCTTGAAAGCTGCTGATTGCCCCTGGCAAAGCCTGTGGCTCTCAGCCCTCCCTGAGACATCTACAGAAGAATTCCCATAGCTTTTCTTCCTGTTAGCTGGGCTTTAGCTGTCCTTGCCTGACCCTAATCCCCTCCCCACTCTGAGATGCCCTTGGATTTATTTTTCCTCTCCCTTCTCTAGGTAGGAGGATAACATGTGAGTGGCATTTTTATTTTGGATGGGGTGTTGGTGAACTTGGCAGTGCTATGTTCACAGTTGAACTCAAGAATCCTGAGGATCTTGTCCAGCCTAAGTGACTCTGTGATTCTACTTCCTATTTGTTGCAGCATCACCTCAGCCCCTCCATGGCAGCAGAGGAGCCTGCTGGCAGTTTCCACTCAGAGCCAACAGTCAGGTCTGGCCTTTATCTAACTGTGCAACCGAGTGTTAACAAGTCAATGTCCTTTCTTTTTTACAGCAGAAATGTTGAAGAGGGTTTTCTTTTTCTCGTAAGAAACGTATATAGTAACTCAAATGACCAAAAAGGAGGAACCTGTCTTCACAGATGGCATCTCTTCATCATTCATCCAAGGTCTGTCTGATGCTGCATGAATGTGGGGTTCCCAGCTTGAGAAAGGTCACAAAATTTGCTTACCTTATTTTTTTCTGTTCAATCTTATCAAAGCAGGTATTTTATTAAACCACTTGTTGCTGGACTTTCTTGCCAAGATCTTGCTAAGAAGGAGCCCTGTGACATCTCTCTCCTACCTCACCCTCAGTTCAGAAGACTTGGCAGAGGAGTTTGAAATCATGACACTGTGAAAGTGTGGGTGTTGTGGGGTTAAACCTGGGGTGCAACCGGCCTTCAACAAGAAAGATAAAGCTTATAGCTGAAGTGTGGGGCCAGAGTACTCTTTCCAAAGAGCTGCACCTCGTGTTTTCCCCCTCCCTGTGCTGTGGTTTCCTTGGGAATGGAATGCTGGCAAGTGGATGGGCAAAGAGTTATGGCACACTAGAGTGATATCCAGTGACTCCAGTTGCTCTAGTGGCAGGCAAGACAGGAGTGCAGGGTTCATCCACTACCCAGTGCAGACAAGCAGCATGACTGCAGTGATGGTTACCTGTTAGCTGAGGGCCTGTGGCTTTTAAGCTGTGACAAAAAAAATGTAGCTTTTCTGTCTTGGTCTGAAATTGTGTCGACTTGTAAATCTCTGGTGATAAAACCTGTGTTATGGAGACAAAGCTTCACAGACTGAGGGTTGAAATGTTAGAAATGGGTATACTGTGACCTTTTTCAATCATAAGGATAAATAATTTTTAAATATCGTCCCATAAAGAGCTGAGCTTATGGGCTTGGTATGCTTTTCCACATGTGTTCGTGAAGTGCATACAGCAATTCTTGCATTTCCATCTATCAATAATACAAAAAATTCTGCAGAGACTTTTTTCTAATGTGCTCTTATTTCATCTTCTTTCACAGTCAGTCTTTCACATAAATATTTCCTGGTTTATAAAACACATGGAGGCATTAGCTATTTTTAGGTCTCTGCCTGCTACAAGAATGTAAAGTTAATGTGGTGTTTATATTGTACTACAAAATCAGGGTGATGTTACACACAGAAGCGTGGGGTGTTTTTTTTCCCTCTCTGTGTTACTGCTTTGCATTCAAACTTTACAACAAATACCAAATGTCTAAACTAACAGGAGGAAATATCTTTGGAAGCTGTAGTTGTCTTGGTAGGATTTTCTCACCCTAATAATTATCCACTAAAAAATTCTAGAACAAACAACGCTATACAGAGCCAGTAGCTACTCTTCATTGTCAGATTCTGCTGCAAAACCTCTTATACAATTCTGCAAATATATCAGATTTTACTCTAACATCACCAACCATTAAGACTCTAAATTTAGATCTTTGTTTTGAACATTTGGAACCTGATGAGATTTTTGCTAGACATTTACTTTGGTTTTGCTGAGACTGTCTCAGCTCTGATGAGATCAGAGTTGTGCTGGAAAGCCAGTATGTAATGCCCAGTTTTGTTATTAAGATTCCTGTGTGATTTTCTGGTCTGCAAACTGTTTGCTCATGTAAAGGAAGTTTCATACCCCGTCCTCTCATTGCCGTTGGTCAGAGCAATTTTGGAGTTATGCGAGGATATTCAGTATCTGGGTGTCATTTTGGATCTGGGATAACTTAGGTTGGCCCACATGTTGAACTCATGAAGATGAGATTGGCTCATCTAGGAGTTCAGGAGTCTTTTCTCATGATACTGATACAGAAAGCAAACTATGGTCCTAGCAAGTAGTACAATGAGAGTACAAAAGTTTTAGCAATAATATTCAGCATGTTGTTTGGAGTGGGACTGGGACTTTCTCTGTGCTCTGCTTCAATTCTTACTCCCCAGATAAACCAATTTTACAAGCAGGGACTGAGAATGAAACTTGGAAAGATCTAATTCTTTCAGCTGAACCATGCTGTGGCCCTGGGCTACCATCCTTTTGATTCACTCTCATAGGAGACTACCAAAATGAAATCCTTCCTCTCAGGACACACAGACTTGATGCATATCACACAGCTTGGGATGTTGAGACAAGACTGCTGGGCTGGTGGTACCATCAGTGTTACTGATTTGTGAAGCATTTTATATTTTATGCATTGAGAATTTCAGTACCACCAGACTAACAGGTAAATATCTAGAAATAGTGAAGAAGTGACTTCCTATATATATGTATGGGAATCACGCATGTCCTCCTTACAAAAGGAGAACCTTGGGAAGACAATACAGGGACAAAGATCAGATGATGCTGTCTTGAAGGAGGTTTCCCTTTCCCCTATGTCCCAATTAAAATCTTGTTGTTCTGACCCTGTGTAAGATGGGTCAGGATATGTTGGATTTTGTTTAGAAGGGCAAAATTGAGGCAATATAGCCACAGTTCTGTGATTTTGCTCAGACCTGGTTAAATGAGATGCTCCTAGGGATGCAGAGATGGTGTGGGAGCAGTGTCTTCCAAGTGGCCCAATTTCTGCTGGAGAAAAGGTGAAGAAATCTTTGAAAAGTGATGATTTTTATCATTTTCTGTAATTTGCACAAGATTGTATCAAGGTATAAATCACCATCTGTTTCCAACGTACTTGACTGAAGTGACTTAATTCATCTTCTCACCTGCTACCATTTAAATGTGAGTTGGGGGCTAATTACTTGTTTTCACTTAGCAAGTTAACTTTTTTTTTTTTAGGCTAGGAATTCTAACAACAATAATATTGTTGCCCATTTGTTTTATGATAGAATAATTGAATGTTCACTGGCTGAGTTATGAGTCTGGAGAAGAATGTGTTCATCACAAGTGAATTGTGCTTCCACTTTGCAAAGCACAGGGGCAATGATGATATCACTTAATTATCTACTTCTAAGGTAACCTTTTCAGCCTTTCTTGCTTAGCCCTCTGAGGCACAGGGCCAAATGTGACCTTGAGATCCATCACTTGAGAGCACCACTGGCTTCTGTAATGAGCTTCCAACTCTCTGAGCTTTGTACGACTTTCAAGAAACACAGCTTGTCCACAGCGAATAACAGTCACTTATTTCCATTGTTTTATTCCTGGAATAGCATAAGAAAGTGCTGCATGTTCCCCAAAATATTATTCAGTAGGAGAAAAGTAAATGCTGAGATGGATTTGCTTGCCTTCAAAATCCAGAAACATTTAAGGTCTGTTGTAATTACAGTATTTTGAAGGGGAAGAATATTGGAAACATGCCCCACTGACAGTCAGAATTAATGATGGAAGAAAACAAAGATGTTTTTCTAGGCTATTAACACTGTCACTTTTTTATGAAGAATTATGAACAGAGACACACAGACACACACAGACACTCCCACACCTTCCCATGTAAATGAATTGGCAGATGATTATTGAAACTAACAGCTTTAATAGCCATGGTTGGTGATACACTGACACTTTTAAATGTTTTCCCTGGAAGTTTAGCTACCTTTCACTAAGACTCCTTCTACACATGCAAATATCTGAAATATTTTTGTAATCTTGAAGACAGTGGTTGTTTACTACAGAATATATATCATGCAGAACATAATAAATTTCTCTTTTCAGACCAGATATAGTAAAATAACGTGGCAAAATCAGTTTAGAAGGGGATGCAATATTTTTGTGTATACCATAGGGACTGATGCAGTCTTAAAATGCAATGAAGGGTGGAGAGAGGAAATGTTCACCATCCTCCCACTTCTGCTTCTTGCCAAATTGTTTCTGCTTTCTTGGTCAAGGTTCCCCTTACTGTGGTGTAATAACTCAGAGTTCTGCCTGAAATACGTACAAACAGGTTTGGTAGTTCATGTGCTTCCACAGTGTGGAATCATGAGGACCTTACAGAGTGCGTGGTGGTTCACAGTCATGGGTATGGTTTGGAAGGAGAAAAAAAGCTGAAGAAGGAACTTGCCATAAACATATCCTGCTGTTCTTTTACAAAGGCAAATCTTCAAAAGGTGGATTAACCCTTTTGATGACAGAAGTTTTTGAAAGTTCCTTTTTGATCTTCTGGTGCGTTTTTAGAGCTACACATCTTAAACTTTTCCCCGTGTAGAGGTTGAAATGTAGGGGAAGGATTTAGTAGCTATTATAAGTGTTACTTACATTGTATGTTATACAAAGATTGTATTACAATAGGAGAAACAGGTCAGATTATACTTGTGCATATAAGCCCTAGTTAAATCTTCTTTTGAACAATGCAAACCTGGGCATGATTCATTCCAGGTGTTTATTTTGTGTTGGGGCTTTTTTCCTCTTCTTTTTTTTTCCCCTCCAAGTGTTAATGGATTGCCTGCTTAATAGTAACTGGAACTCTGCCAATATCAAATATAAACCACACATTCCTTTTAACTAGCAAATTTATAAAGATTTACAAACTTGTTAGATGACAGATAGCAGAATATTCAACAAATGATACTATTTTGGGTTCTTTCTGCTGCACAGAATTAATTTGAAAGGAATTCAGAAGGAAACATTTTCATCGTATTTAATTCCTGGAATACTTTAGCTGGCAGTTACTCTATTCATTTTATTCCCTGCTTTATATTCTAACAGGCTCTATGGCTTTTCTGACTTTAAAGAGCAGACTTCAAGGGGGGGAAAGTTACTTAAAGAGGTACAGTTGTAGAGATGTTCAATACTACAAGCTTTCTATAAGCTTCAATACTTCTTTATCCTCCTCAAAATAAATGAAAAAAAAAATGCAGAAAAGCCTTAATGGGTGTTTAAATTGAGTACCAAACTGAAGAGTATGAGCAATATAATATGTAACTTAAAAATAAAACATTAGTTTAAGTGATTTTCAATTCTATCACTACTAATATATTCCATTTTTTCATGCTAAAAAAACCCCCAAACAAGTCATAAACCAGTCTCACCAATGACTGAGCACTGAATGAAATATATGAGATGAGAGATGATCCCATTAATGATAGTAAATTCCATCACAGGATGCTAAAAAGTTAAATGCTCATGCAGGCAGCATCACATAAAGTCAGTGGCCTGGGAAGGGCAGAAGGTAGGGTTTTTGATATGGGACCTTTCACTCACTCCCTTTACTGTTCCCATTTACTCCCTTTACTGCCTTCCCATCCTGCCACCCCATCCCTGAAAGTGTTCAATGCCAGGTTGAGCCTCTGAGCAACCTGGTCTACTGAAAGGTATCCCTGTTAAAACTTGATATGTTTTGTTTTAAACAAACAAGTTGTTTCCTACCTTATAAATCAGGTTCTTTTTGCAAAAAACACCTGTCACTTCACTCCTAGAGAAACAAAGTTAAATTCATGTGAAGAGGTAAAATCTGGAACTTTTAATATTGAAAGGGAAAGAAAATTCAGGTTTGCTTTAATTATGAGAGGATAAAATTTTGATCCATCATTAGTCTGTAAAGTGGCTCTGCAAACTGATGTCATCAACATGCATACCAAGACCATAATAATCATTCCTAATGCAAATATAACATTATTTCTCTTTAATCTAGTCTTAGTATTCCCAAATTCTTATGTTTAAGATGATCTTTGCCATTTTGGCACGTTGGTACCCCCACTAATGAGCCTGTGCTTGATCGATTCTTTCCCACAAGTCATGTAGGTTCTTGCCTAGAAGCCACCTCAAAGTGATTCAGGGATGTCAGCATCATGTTGTGCAAAGGCACCGTGTTCCTCAGTACCCAGAGGACAGTGCCTTACCTTTCTCTAAGGAAAATTCCAGTTCTGCATTGAATGTGCTTGGAGACTGAAGCGTGTTCAGTGACAAGCTGTGAAAATCAGGCTGCTGGAAAACCACACAGGAAGATGTTTGTTGTCAAAACTTTCTCAAGGACTCTTCAGTGCATGACAGCCTCTCTCTCCTATGCTGTAATTTTCAAGTTTAGTTTTATAATTTTCAAGTTTTCTAATTTCTGGAAAAAAGTGTGATTTTTGTTTTGTCATATATATCAGGATGCTAATATTGCCTTACAAGAACTTATATTTTTCTTGTTGCTAATTAGGAAAAAGCAATTCCAATTACTTTGGTTTTTAAGTTACCAAGCAATTATGCAGAAAAATTTGTCATTTTAGTGTTCTTAAAAGCTAGAGTGCTTGAAAAGTTGAAGATGGGTATAAATCTTTTCTGTTGTTTGTGAAAGATATTGTATCTACTCCCACCATTTGATCTTTTTTTCTGTAGAACTAGATGATGTTCTTTTCATGGTTTTTTTTTTTGAGCTGGACTGCTGATGCTATTCTTGAGACATAGCAAACAGACACATGTGTTGTGCTGACTAGCATTTGGCTTCAGATCACATCCCTTAATCTCTGTGGAAGAATGTGTTTTGCATGGAAAGGTATTTGTCTAATACTTCCAAGGCCTCTGTCCCTTTACTGCACTTGCTACTACTTAGTTTTTTGTGTATGTTTTGCTTCACTGATCAAAAGATTGAAAGTACTAAATCAACACCTGAAAGAAGAAGGTAAAGTGGTGAGCTGAAGGTTGTTTGGTTTTTGGGTTTTTTTCGATAGTATTCAAATTGGCAAAGCTCCAGTTCCAGAGCATATACTTCTCTCTGGCATCCAGTCCACAGAAGAAATGTCCTTGAATGGGCTGGTTTGACTTACCTATTATAAACTATGCTAGTCAGCTTTCTTAAAGTGAGGCAAACTGTTTATGGCAGCCTGCTGAGAGGACAGTTTCAAATCCCGTTAAGATCTTATGGCACAGTACTGCTGGCTGCCTAAATAAAAATTTGACAGGACAGCTGAGTTTATTATTTTCTAGGGATTAGTATTGTATCCTTGATGACTTAACATAAGTGATAAATGCACTTGGAAATCCTTATGGTACTTTTCAAGTGGTTGAGCTCAGCCTTTGCAAGGCTAGGATTATGCTGATGTGCTGGCTGAAGATGCTCTCTGGTCATCATTGGAGTTAGGGAAAATTTCAGAATGGTAATTCACATTGTCTTGAGTTCCCCCAGCCAATCCTGTAGTTCACGTGCCTGCTTTTGAACTTTTCTTTGCATCACTTTTCTTCTGTTTTAGGTAGGGTCCTCACTCTGTGTGCTAAAGAGAACTCACGAAACGGAAATGGTATGAAAAAATATGCATGAACGCTTTTAGTATTATGGGCAGATATTCACAAAGGTGGGGAAAGGAGAGTGATTTGGTTAAGGTGGTCTCCATTACAGGTCAGATACTGCCAGAACTGTGAGCCTGAAAAACCCATGTGCAGCTCCAGCCTCTGTCTGTGTGGGCTGCATCCCTGTAGGTCACAGGATTTATGACCGCACTATGATTCCCCAGCTGGCTACAATCTGTGCATATCTTTAAAAAGCCTTTATTCCTACTGCTTTTTGGCAGCTTGTGCCTAAGACCTCTCTCCTTGAAGATATTTGATCTGTTCAGTTTCATCTGTTAGGCAGATTAAGCACATCAGCACCTACCCAACCACGATAGCCTTGGCTATTTCAGTACACAGCCAAAGGAGCTGTGGCTGTACTGTGGGAATAATTCACCTGAGCAGTGGGGCTTAACAGCTGAAGGAATTGCTAAAGATGGGGGAGATTTGCTCTGCTGGAGATGGGCTAAAACTTACTCCTTGGCATGAAGTCTTACTGTGATAAGGTTGGGAAAGCAGAAGGAGCTGTGTGGGTGTGTGACTTGGGAAAACTGTTACAGATGTAATTGTGTTAGAGGGATGAGAGCAAGCAAGAGCGAAAAAGAATCCCCTGTCATATTGTCTGGCACACCCTCTGAGAGTTGCTGCATAACCCTAGTACCAGGCTGTGTCTGTAATAGAGGTAGCTACAGAGCTAACATTTTTCCTTTCCTGCTGAACAGGTTGGAAATTTTGTTGCTGCTCACAGGCATAGGACAGGGAGCTGTACCATGCATGTTTTCCAAAACTGATCATTCTCCTAAACCCTTTCAGAATGAGGTATCTTTGCCATTCTTCCCCTCAGGGTGGATCCTGGATTTTTGTATGGAGAGCTAACCTACTTATTAGAAAAACATTGGTGCTGACAGAGGGGCTAACGTCAGTTCATGATTGATGGAGTTGGCATTTATTTGGGTCACTGCATTAGCTGTTTATGGCTTTTCAAGTGCATTGTAAGGAAAACATGCTTGATTAAATCTAACCCTGCTGTTGCAAAAAAATTGTTCAGAGGCAAAAGAATTATTTGCTCTTAATCCTCGGACAGTTCTATGCACGATATCCCAGTTGTGTAAAGAATGCTCTGGTTGTACAAGGCTGTTTTGCTCTGCAGGTGCCTTTGCTTTCTCACATTTCAACTGTGAACAGAGCAAGTCCAACATACTGAGCATTGCTGCTCTTATTGGTTTAAAACTGACTAGCATTTAGATTTCTTCTTTATGAAAGGTATTCTGAAAGCCAGATTGCTGCTATTAATAACAGATGTGATCTACCTCTGGCACAATTCAGGGATTCAGTTCACTAATCCATGACATTACACTCTCTTATGTTGTATTATTGTTCAAGTGGAAGAATAAAGGACAAGATGGACTTGATATTATGTTTGCTTAAATGCAGGGAGCTTAAATGATTTTTATATATATGAAAATATATGTTCAAGGTATGTATAAATAGGGATAGGTAGAAAGATATAGTGGGAAGTATCTGTAACCAAATATATCTAGTATATATCTCCCACTAGTGGGAGATACCTATTATGCCCAGTCCCTGAAATTGTTCAAGGCCAGGTTGGATGGGGCCCTGAGCAACCTGATCTAGTGAGTAGTATCCCTGCCAGCGGTGGGAGAGGTTGGAACTGGAAGATTTTTAAGGTCACTTCCATCCTAAGCCTTTCTGTGATTCTCCCTATATATCACTTCTATTTGCTCAGCAGAGCCTCTAATAAGGATTAGGAAGGCATTCTTCTAGGTGTTGTACAAACACAGTGTGAAATTTCTGTACTCCAAGGGGCCTTGGCATTGACAGGCTGAGTGTGCTGAGATATGGACATGAGGGCAATGTGCAGAGGAGGTGAATTCAAAGCAGTGGGGGGAGTTTACATGCTCACAGGGAGCTGCCAGATGACTTGTGATGGTGACAATTTGCAATTTTACTGTTCTGGTTTTTAAGTTCAATTTCAGGTGCCTCAGTCTTATTCATAATGTAGGATTTTCTTTTTGTTAGTGTGTAGTGTACATACATGTTAGATTTTCTATATACTATGGATAGTCCCTTTTTTGGGTAAGCAGAGAACAGGAAGATCACTTGTCAAACAAGCTGTGCTGGTTTAAAACCCAGATGAAAAAAATTAAACCCACTCAAGCTGCTTACTTTCCCTCACTGCCTTCCAATAACAGAGGAAACACTAGGAGAGATTATAAATTTGAATAACTATTTATTAACAATTGTAATAACCACAATAATACTAAAGAACAAAGGGTGTACAAAAGAGAGAGTCTTACCCACAAAAGGCTGTTCACTACTGAGCAAACAAAAACACTGCCCAAAGAGACTATCCAGTGTGGTCTCTAGATGAAAGCATTTATTTTATATCTAAAGGAATACTGTGACCAAAAGGGTACATGACATTTCCATTTGGTCAAGCTTTCACAGATTCACAGAATATTCTGTGTTGGATGAGACCCAAGGGGATCTTTGACTCCAGCTCTTAAGAGAATGGCCCATACTGGGATTGACCATGTGACCTTGGTGTTATTAGCACCATGCTCTAACCAACTCAGGATTTCCTTTCAAAGAAATGAGAGTATAACTCATTAACTGATTTCCCCCCTCCCCCTCTGAACACCTTTGCTGTAGTTGCTTTTCACAAGGGCTGAAGCTCTGGAAGTGTATGGACAGTGTTGGTAAGATGGAGAAGTTGTGAGGACAGACTTGTGTAGTGATGATACAGTGTCCTCCTGCATTTCTTCTTGGGTGTAGGATTTTTTGTTATTTTTGTTTTTTTTTTTCTTTTCTTTTTTTTTTTTTTTTTTTTTTAGGGTTCAGGAATGTATTGGATAGGTAGAGAGAGGAGACTAGTTTTGGCTTTCAGTTGAATTCTTAAGCAGACTCTTTTATCTCATATTGAAATGTCCTTTCAAACCATAATTGAAGATAAGAATGTTTTACTCATAGCTGGGACAGAATTTAGGACCAAAAAGGACCATTATGATCATCTTATCTAACCTCCTTAATAATCATTATTTGCTCTTGTGGAATGGAAATTAAAAACAGAGGGGAAAAAAAAAAAGAAAAATGGGTAAATTGTGATTTCTTCCAGAAAGATAAATATAAGCCAAACATATGTTAAACTGATTATGAATGTTGTGTGAAATACTTCTAACAGAGCTGAAAACATGAATGTATTCCCTTATGGGCTTCATAAAAAAATATTTTAGGTGAGTTTTGAATTTTTTTGAGATTTCATCACAACTGTGTATAAAATGGTCATAGAAAGGGGGAAGGAAAGGCAGGAGAGAAAATTTGACATTTTTTCTGCTGTTTTGCTGCAAATATTTTAAACTTTTTGAAAAGGCAAGCTCTATAAAAAGGTAAAGATTTTGCATCCATTTGGGCCAAGCTAAGAAGAATGATATTTTTTTATATATAAATTTTTATGTTTGTGATATGAAACGATTCTGAAATGTACACACTGGTGTTTGTACCTCATTCTGAACAATACAGAATCATATTTCTCTGAGGAAGAGTATTTTTAATTTGCAAAATATTGAAGATTTCTGCTACTAAGTATTTGTTATGAAATTGATGTTTTTGTAATTTTCATTGGGAAAATGTTAATACAAATGTCCATCCAAAAATCTTAATCCTTACCCTGTAACTATTGGCTTATGTAGCATAAATTACAAAGAAATATGTATTCCATAATAACACAGAAAGTGCCTTAAGATAAATCTTAAGTGTGTCATTTGCACATACTGTAAAGTAGCATAGATTAAATTTGCATAGTGTCACTATATAAAATAAGGGTAAAGATTTATTTTAGGCATCATCTTCTCTTACAATGTTTTCAGTGAGCTGATTTTTCATTAAGGTAAAATTTATTTTTTTTTGTGTGTAGCTCCTCTGAATTTGAGGAATACCATAAGTTATTTCTTGTAATCCATATGAACCGCTTGACTTTTAGCACACCTTGAAATGTGCATTTTCTAATAATGCAATAAAGGCACATTCACTCATTTCCCACAAGATCTATAGATATGAGTTGCATTTGCGGGCAGAAAACTTCAAGTGGCAATATGACAAGAAAAGTATGAGGTTTTCTTGGTTATCTCAAGATGTGGAGTCCAAGAACTATTTCTCTGGAGGAGTTAATATCCAGGTGAAAGGTCAGTGGTATCTGCGCTAGGGACATTTTCACATGCAGATCCTTATTCAGTAGTGTCGCCCATGAGAGGAAACTGCACATGGTCAGGGTAAACTCAGGTTTTTGTTGTTGTTTTGGGGGTTTGGTTTTGTTTTGTTTTCCTGGCCATGCCCTCTTTCTCTGAAGCTCTTTTCAAACAGATTTATGGGAGGTTTGGAGCAATTGGGTGTTTTACAATTTTTGTCAAAGGAAGGAGTCAAACTATAGCTTCTGTAGAGATAGCCAAAAAGCTGTCAGGCTTTTCTTTTTACCTTAGTGAAGGCCAGACCCTAAGTATGTTCTTTCAGTTCTTTAAGCTTCTTGTGTCTGCTGGATCAATGCTGGATTTAACATGCTTGTTCATGGACACTGTCATTCTGATCAGCATTCAACTGCCATGACCTAATGAGAGTGGGCAGATGGTGGTTGAGGTGGTTAGTCACGATGGCACATAATGACACACTGTCACTGATGGCAGTAGGACTCCAGGGGACAAAGTGGGACTAGATTCTTTCCACTACTTTTAAAGCTCTGCTCTCTACAGGAGAAAAAGTTACAACAGTGTGGTCTAGAGCAGAAAGTCATGGATAATATGACCACAGAGGACAGAAGCAGAAGGCTAGGAGTCACCACTGTGCTCAGAAGAGCAGAATCACAGGAATACCATGGAGACAGTACAGGAAGGACTGATTTATCTGCATCCCAATTGATGGTGAATTGTCTTGACAATCTAAAGCTTGGCTGTATTATGTCTAGTTGGCTTAGGTCTGTGTTTTCAGATACAAGCAAGAGGTCTTTCATCCTACTTTGATTCAGTTAGTTGTAAGGATGTCTCTGGAAAGGTAGCTCAAAAAGCATCACCTTATTTCCTAGTGGTGGTTTCCATCTTCTCTTTTATGAAGGCCCACCTGAGTGGGCCTGAATTTGTGTGTACAGTTTCCTCTGCCAAAGCTAGATCCCTGGCAGCCTTCAAGTCCCTTATTTTTTGAGTTGTCTCTGGTGAAGTTATTGAAATCCTGACAATGACAACTGTAAGCCTGACCTGAAGTTTCTTGCAAATATGGGTCAAAAGGCTCAGTATCCTAGAAAGGTCAGTTCACAAACTCTTAGAGTGGCTTATTTCCTAACTCTAACTCTCTGTAACACTATGTAACTCTACAACAGCTAACAAAGTTGCATGTCTAGAACTAAGTATCTCTAATACAATGCATTACAAATTATATAGATGTGAAGTTAAATGATGCAATTTAAGGCATAACTCAAATCAAATCTGAGGTTAAAGCATACTGTAAATGGACCCACACAACCTTAATTCTGCTCTTTGGCGGCAATTGAAATAGCCACCATGTACTTGTAATACAGCAAATGCTGTGATCCTTTAAACAACTTGCAAGCAATGGTTCAGAGTAAAACAATTGCCCTGGAATATCTCTGCCTGGGCCCCTCTGGAAAGGGAAGCTTCTGGATCAGTTCACTCACCCAAACAGTGTCATCTGCCTGCATTCAGGACAATGAGTGTGAACTGGTATATACAGCACTGAGCATGCTTAAAAAATCCCCACTCTGAAGAGTAAGTGGTTTTGTTTATCATGTTAGCTATACCTATCTCTTCATCCATCCCTGGACAAGGCCAGGTTAGATGGATCATCAAGCAACATGGTCTTATGGAAGATGTCCCTGCCCATGACAGGGGGCTTGTAACTAGATCATCTTTGAAGACCCTTCCAACCCAAATCATTCTGTGATTCTATCTCCAGCATGAATGTAATTTTCTTTTCAACACCATCCCAAGACACATTTTGCAGGGCTGCATTTATTTTTGTGGGTTTAATAAAACATTTTCCCCACTGGAAATTAAGGTATTGAATATTCTCAAAATGTATAGTCAAGTGTCTGAAAAGCAGAGTGATTTTTTTCTGACTTATTTGTTAGAGAAATTGATAAGAGTGCAAATGAAGCATTTTAGATTAAATGGTTTCTTTATCACTGAAATGTGAATGAAGTACAGCTCGTTGCACTGGAATTCTACATCCAGGTGGTAACTAGAATTAGATTTAGCCTTTCCTGTGCTTTTCTGATATTACTGGAGAACAGAGAGAATGGAATTCTTTTTTTTTTTTAATCTGTTTTTCCTGCAGAGATCTACATCGGGGCTTTCTGACAAGCTTCACTACTGCAGCAGTATTCTCAGACGCAGGCATGCTTTCTGAAAATATGCCTTGATGAAGGAAACAAGTGAAGACTAACTCATTGACATCGAGTTAGCTGGAAACTAAGCTACAAGGTCCATCAAAGGTTTAGTTAGCATCCTTGACATTTGCATTTTTAGTAGCTAAAGTGACATAGATCAAGGAGTAGAGAAAACAATGGGTTAAATCAGAGGAAGGAGCACAGTGGGGAGCATGGTATACTACTTGTACTTTCTTTTGAAAGTGATTTGCCTCATCTGTAAAACAGCTGGATGAGAAACTAAACAGACTCCTGAGAGATCTGTGCAGTAGTGAAATTTGCTTTCCTAGAAAGATTAGAAATGCAATACAAAAAGGGATCACAAGGACTATCAAGTAAAGTTCCCCTGTCACCACAGGCTCTGTCACTTAATTCTTTCTAATCCTGTAATTAGCTTTCTTTTGTATTTAGCAGTTTCATTTTCCCACTAATTTGCTTAATTCATTGTTTGTCTCCCTGTCTCTAACACATTTATTAATGTCTTTTTAATATCACATGTGCAATTTGGTTGTAAATGGCATCAGGCTGCTGGGGTTTATCCTCAGAGATCAGCAGTTAATTTTTGTTCAGCGTTTTTATTTCTGCAGCACAGCAGTCATTCCTAGGAGGTATATAGAGAAGAATTCTGATGTCAAATGGAAAAAGTGATTCAAATATGAGTTCTTTGTGCTCTCTGAGTTATAAGTTCTGCATATTATGAAGTAATTCTGTTTGATTTGCTGAATTGCTCTGGAGAAAATTTAAATTTATAGTATTTTCCCTTGATACTTAGAGCTCCTATATTATGCTTATCAGTTGCTGCTTCATCACCATCACAAAATCATGTGTATTTGCCAATCTCTTTTATTCTGTGAGCTGTCATTGTAAGGGCACTTAAACACCGAGCTATAATGGACAAGACAGTATCTGGAAAATCTTTTTTCTGGTGTTTTTTTTTTTTTTTTTTTTTAGCAAAATTTTTGAAACTGTTTCCACTTGACACCACTTTCACTTGTGGTTACTATTTGGTGAGCGAAGATAATTTCCATTTTTTGCTGCTTGAAACTTATAATTGCTTCCTGGCTGCTTTTCTACACATCCTGCACTGATTTTGATATTGTGCGGAATTTAAAGCCTGAGCAGAAAACTATCTGTGTTGAAAGCTCTTTCATCTTTTCTTTTTGTTCTTCGGCTAGTGAGCAGAGAGGCACTAATGATTTGATGTTGATGATTACTAGAAGTACTTTCAAATGGAACAAAATATCACAGGAAAGTGCCCACAGCAAAGGAAAGCAAGGAAAGAAGCAAGCAGTGAGGGTTCAGAAGGGTAAACAATAATGTGAACTGGCTGAGGCAAGGTCAGATGTCTCTGCTTAGTGATGTCCTAATTAGTAAAGCTACTGATGAACTATGAGAGCAATACTGCCAGTCTGATGTTAATCACATGAACCTAACTCACTTAATTGGATTGCATTTTGCCACTTTGCAAATCCTAATGATACAAAGAAACTGTTTAGCAGCAAGCATGCTTTAACTCTGCAAAAGGTTTTTCTCCCCTGTCATTTCTTCTTCACTAATGTAAGTCTTTCTCGAGAAATATGTTCTGCTCAAGTTGGATGGCTTTAATGATGATGGTTATTGGGATTTTGTTGTTTTTCTTTTTTCATCTTCAAACAATATTTGCTGGTAATATCTGGTCAACAGAGTGTTTCTAAAGAGGTGAAATGTAAATGAAGGAATGTTATCCCACGGTAATGGTCTCCTGCCAGTTCAGGAAAACCAAAGCAGAGCACAGTTATTGATTGCATGGCAGGGAGAGATTATAAGATACTCTTCATTTGTATTAGTTCAAATAAATAATATAGATTTATCCATTTTGTTATGGGGGTGTTTGTGCAAAAGTGATTACTGCATCATTAGTGTTTCTATTATCTTTGGGCTATAAAATCGACTGATTTGGGTTTGCAAAAGTAGAGGACCTAAGACTCTCCATTTTCACTCTGTCATTCAGCAAATCAGGCTACCTTCTCCATAAGGTTGTTTTAAGAAATATGTTATCATACTATCTCTTTAGGATGTACACTTTCTGGCATTCAAGATCAGACTTTCTCTCTTCTGGGCCCCTGAGCTGGTTTCCTCTCCTGCTTTTGCTTTCTTGTTGATCTGTATATCCTGACTTCTTGTTTCTGGTCATTCTGCCCAGCATCTTTCACACAGAAACCAATCCAGTGACAGGCTGTGGACTTTCTCTTCTTGATGGTGAATAAAGCAATTTGGAGGCTATTACCAGAGCCTGCTGTATAGAGACTGCCTTCCTGACAGTCAGCATGAAATCTTGTCTTCCAAATTACTGCAAATTTTTTGTTCAAACAAATGTCCTGCCTGGTTGTTGTTGCTCATGCTTGAGTTGGAGCTGTCCTTCCCATCTTCTATTTTACATTTTTATTTGCTCATGCTGAGTCTTTGGTCCAAAATGCTTGTGTTTTTAGGTTGTGCTAATTAAAAGCTGCAAGCATTGGCACAAACCAGCTCCCACCAAAACCAGTGATAAATCTTCCATAGTGGCACTGGTAGAAACAGTTAAACTGCCTGGTAAATCATCCCAGTGCAGCTTTTCCCCTGAACACTTTTTCTAGGATGTGACTACCTCATCAATGCACCAGGCACGTGCATGCCCATTGCTGAACCAGAACCAATTAGTTCAGCTCATCAACACCATTTCACTGTGCTCATATGATTTTAAGGAAACCTCTATACGTACCTGGCTGTGTCACTGTGAACCTACCCCAGAAAGCCAAGTTTCACCATGTGATACCTGTTTGTTTCTGAATGGTATGTTTACTTCCACAAAAGCCAAAGGTCTTTTTTCCTTTTCCAGACACAAAAATGAAGATGACAGCTGCCATAGACAGCACTCCAATAGGCTTCTTCTGTTCTCTGTAGTATCCAAATCTACTTTTTTCATACACAACCCCCAGAATTCTTCTCTCAGATCTACAAAGAGAACTTCAGTGGATTTTGAATATTTATGAAAAAAAGCAAGCAACTGTCAGCAGGTAGAGAACCACAGAACCTCTGTTGTTTCATTCCTAGCTGGTCAAAGAAAAAAAAAGTATTCTATGAGTTCAAAAAGTATATCTAAAAATATTTTAAGACAAAATTGATAAAAAAATAATCTGATGATATTTCCAGAACAGATACTTTAAGAGTCCTCCATAAAAAAAACAACAAAAGTTTATAAACCAATCAAAAATGATGAAGAATTCTACCACCTCCTTTATTAATAATTTAGTTTCATTTACCCATAATTTTTGACAAAGGCCCAAAATGCTGCTTTTCAGTGTGGTTCTTTTTCTATAAAGAAAATGGCCCTACACACAACTGCCTGCTTTTTCTTAAGTGCTTCTTTCCTGTTGCCCCTGCTCACCGATCTGGTTCTACTGGGATCATTCACACTTTTGCTGCTGGAGTCATAGACACATCCCTAACCGTACCCTCCAGGTACCTTAGGCTAAAACAAAACGGTAAGTAATCTAAGGGAGGTGAGGAAAATGCTAAATGGTGAATCCCTGGTGTGCTCCTAAATTACTTTCATGACCATGCACATAGTGAGTCCCACCAGGGAGTACCACTGCTTATTTCTAATCCAGGTGTCTTGATTTCCTGTCCCTGAAACCTGAGCAAAGTGAGGATGTAGGACAGAAGAAAAGGATTTTTGGCACAGTAAGTCATTCACGTCTCATCCTGATGATTTAGATGTTGCCCTGCTGTTTACTGCCCCGTAGTCCTCAGGCAGCTTCTAGGCACATGTGTCTAATTTCATTTTTTTCTCTTTAAGTATCTACCTCTTACCTTTCGTGGTATATTACCAGTCTAATCCAGTCCATGGTATTTCAAAAGAATTTCACCCTGAAGCATCTGAAATACTTTACAGAACTAGATATGAGTAAGGGCCATGAGAGGTAACAGTGGAATGAGGTCAACAACTTGCACTTCCCATTTTTGTTTGCTTATTTATTTATTTTGTTCCATTTGTTATATAGTTTGGTTTCTGAGAATGAAGTGCAATAGAACCCAGCATGATCCTTACTGGCACATTGCTCCTCCTTTTGCAAATGATCTGTCCTCAGCTGATGAACATCTGATCATCTCCAGCTGTGGGATCTCTGAGATGTATGATGGTCTGTCTGAAAAGCAGTGGATAAGGTGTTTCAAAAACACCAGCATAACCTCCCCTCCCTGAGGGGAGGAAATAAAAAAACGAAAGGTTTTAAAATTTAAAAAATATATATCTGTATGCAACAGTTTTATTGTAATATTGCTTAGAAACTCTTCTGGCATTTTGAAAACTGGCCAGTGTCAAGGAACTTTGGGTTCACATGGACCAGACGAGACCAGCTGTGAAACCAGTGGTCAGGCTTGGGAGGAAACTGCTACTGCTGACACCATTTCCACCCTCAAGTTCAGTGTTGGACTCATTGCCAGACAGGCCTTGCTGATCTTTTAGGCTATGCCTTAAACTTTGGTGTGCTAAATGTAAACACTATGTCATAATACCTTTAACAGAGACTAAAAAACACTGTGGAAATATTGGATTTTTTAAAATTAAATCTGTGTTGAAAACTACTGATATAAGTGGCTCCTTCACTAGGTAAACAACACTTTTATCCTACCCCCAAAGCAAACAGGCTCTTGAGAGTGAGAAATAACTTTTGGCAGAGAAGCTGCAACCATTAGTAACATTTTTTCCTTACTAGTGTGAAAAAGGTAATCTGTATATAAGAGAAATGGGCACCCATGTAAGAGACATGCCCAATACCTTAGGAAGAGATGAAAATAAACCAGAGCATAGGAATTGTGGAATGGAAATAAGTATGACCCTCATCCTAGCAGGCATCAGAAGACAGGTGTAACCTAATTTTTGGGAACATGTGTGTGTAGAAGCACTTGCCTGGGCAGGGTCTGGGTTTCCAGTGCCTCCAGGACGAAGTAATTGCCATCCTTTGGTGATGCCCAGGGACCAGACCCAGAGCTGTGCACTCGAAATGTGAAATGGTACAACATGAGGTGTAGTAACAGAACTGGAATGGTTTTGTGCAGTTTTTGTCTCTTGACTGAATTCACTAAAGCGTGTTGACTTCCTGAAGTGTGCAATAGGGATATGAGGCATCTGGGCTTAGCTCAGTAAGAGTGGGGACAGGGTTTGCAGTAGCAATGGGAGCAAATGAAGAAGTGGGACATATTAGACAATGACAAAAAACAACACTGGAAATATTTAACTGCCATTATCTAAACAGATCTTTCTTCTAATGCTGAATGCTACACTCAATTCCAGCTGCATTACAGCAGCAGGACCTGGCAGAAAAACAAGTGATGCCAAAGGCAGTGGAAATTTATTAGAGACTGAGGGACTACCAAACAGAGATTTCTAGGGCTTGCCTGACCTAGTTAAGGAAAGAGGACATGGTAAAAGACATTGGCAGTGTATGAAAAATGAACCGGCATGGAGAAGATCAATCGCATGCTTAGCTTTTGTTCTTTCTCATAACAAAAGAACAAAGGGATATTGAAATTAAAAGGCAACAAATTTAAAACAGATAAAGAGAAAAGCATCTTCATGCAACATTTATTTAATCTATAGAAATTTCCAAGGCCAGACGATGCTGTTGCCAGTAGCTCAGTTTACGCAATAAAAATGATGAGACGCACATGAAAAGGAGTTCAGTTACACAAACAGGAAAAAAGTTACATTATATGAGCAATTAATCAGGCTTCCAGGGAAAAATAGCGATCGACTGCTGGGTGTAGGAAGAAATATTTGAGCCTTGAGTTTTAAAGAGGCAAACTTTTAAATTCAGGCAAATTTGGTCTAATAAGGCCTGTGTGTTTGGCTTCATCATCCCACCCTCTCTGCAAGATTGTGTAATTATGAAAAAAGTATATTTAAATAAATACTGCTTGGTGCCTAAACACAGGATTTGGTGCAAAAATCTGCCTTTTCTGCTTCCATTCTTTAGGACAATATTCCTGTGAAAAAGTTGGCTAGTGCTTGGCTTAGCATGCCAGATTTATCCTGCCCTGTGATGTTAAAACCAGTTTACAGTCACAGCTTTAGAACAGTTTTGGGCAAGGATCTGGATATAAAGTCCAGTGTTGATTCCTTCTACTAGATGAGGCTTCCTGCAGGAATGCAAAGACTCACGGATTGTGTGCTAGAAGGAGGGTATTTATTAGCATATTTTTGCTCCTGGGCTGCACAAGCTCTGTCATGTTGACATGTTACCAACATTTTAATTACAAAATTCCAGGATGAAGGCTTTTAGCAGTCATATGCTGTGGTACTATCCTTTTATTAATGTTTTAAAAAATACATTTGCAATTACCTACCCATGATGCAAAATACAGTGAAATTACATTTGATGACTGTAGACCTACCTGCCTGCGGTGTGTTGTTAATATCTAGTGTTAAAAAATATTTTGAAATGGAAGTCAAAATACTCCAGTTTTTCACAATATAATTGAACAAACCATTAAGCCAAAATGACTGTGTCTTATTGTCTGAGATCTCCTTTATGTTACCCTGCCTATTATATGTTTAAAACATAATTCCTTCATATGGTACAGTGTTTTTGAATTTAAGCTTACATCTGTAAATCATCTTGAAAGTTCTTAAGCATTTTTCTCCAGAGGATATCATTCTGGCTGTTTTGTATGCTGTAATGGTCAGTGGCAATTTAGCTTTCTTCCTTCAAAAAGACTTTTCAGGACCTCATTTTGCATATAGTTGTGAAATGAATGGGTATGAAAGTCACTTAGATTGCTTGTTTGTGAATATATCTCAAAGACAAAACAGTCACCATTGGATTTTCTGTGCCTGTAAAATGTGAAGCCTCACACTTGACAGGCTGCTTTCTTGCATCTGATAACTGGCTGTTTCTTCTCCCAGCTCAGTCATGTCCTGAAGCCTTTATTATCCTCCTATTGTCTTGCAGGTCAGAGGCTATGGAACAAATTATTGTGATAAATGTCAATAGTTAATTTAACTTCCATTAAAATTTTCTGTGTCGTAAACCTTAAATTAAAGACTAATGGCCTCTCTTTTATTATTCTCTATGGCATAAAACCAGGATTACATCTGGCTTTGGCTCACAGTCACAATGATGTGACTTGAAAAACTGTCACAAAAATATAAGGGCAGAGCATGGTGGCCTCCTGCTTTTCATGATTACCTGATGCTCTGCCCAAACTCAAATTCATACTGGAGTCACTTAATTCCTAGTGGAATTCAAAGTCACTCACTGAGGCTGGACTGGAATCAGTTTTTAAAATCATTATTATCTATTGCCTCTGTGCAGTACCTGCCTCTGTTTGTAAGAACTATATCTTCTAGCTCTTTCCTTCTTAAAAGGATACATGCTCTGAAAGGGAGATCTGCAAAATGTGCAGAATACAGACTGGAATGCTTGTGTTGAGGGAAGGAATCTATAAAAAAACCCCATCTAAATAAAGGGAGCTTGAGGAGATGGACAGGGAATGTGTTATCCCATTGGCACCTCTGATTTTGTGTCCTCCCAGTAACTATAGCAAATTTGGAGTTTCCAAGAGAAAGGGAGGTGCTTTTCTCAGTTGAATAGGTAATGTATTAAGTATTAATGTCAGGGTCTACCTCGTTTTACTGTTACTCACTTAGAAAATGGAGGTTTAAGAATGTGAGCGAAATGTTGCCTAAAAAAGTGCTTATTTTTCACCAACAGTTTCCCTCACAGTAGGTACTATGGGAGAGCCATCAGTCCGTGATTCAGACCAATCATGCAGGGCACCTTACTTGATTAAGGAAGTGCTGTATGCTACTGGGAATGCAAGCATATAAAAATGGATATTCAATGATCATCTGTCACACTTATGGATTAAAGGACCAAATGGCTGGTACGAGTCATGCAAGTATTTCTCTATCATCTTTTGATCGGATCATTAGGTTAGAGATGAAACATCTTGTAACTGAGTTTGTGGGAAGCAATATCCACTTACTGTTAATTGTTGATAGATGCAGATATTTTTGTTAGCAATTAACTGTCATCCAAGAGGAAATTTAAAGTTATCTATTTAAAGTTCTCTATTTTTCTAATGAGAAAGGTTTTTTTTTTGTTTGTTTGTTTTGGTTTTTTTTTTGTCATTAAAGGTTTCAGGTTGCCTACACTGGCTTAAGATCTTACTGATTATTTTGTGCCTTATATTTCTGCCTGTCTTGATAAACAAGCACTAGGCATAGATGAATATGCTGTACCTAATATGTTTATGTGTTTAATGTCAAACATAACTAAAAACTTTGAGAATGTTTGAAAGTTTTACTGAGTTTTTTTAAAGTATAATAATTAAAACGAACAGATGAAAGCTACATGATGTTCTGCATTAAACCATCTGTCATATTAGACTTTAAAATGAATTTTATTTTTTATCAGGAAGATAATTTTAGTAGAACTATCTCTCTGTACTTAAAATGTTTTCACAAAATTTGATTAGCTTCTTGAGAAAATCATACATATTTGATATTGCTGAGTTCAACTCAGTGCCATGCAATCTTGAATTTTCTTCTGTCGAGAAAGCTCACTTGTTAAAACACTGAGGTTCAGAGATAAAGGTTAGCAAAAAGGAAAGAATAGTGTTGTGAAAGGTTTTAATGCTACAAATTTTCTATAGCTGATGTTCTACTATTTTCCTGTTGCCTCTGCAAGTGCCCTGTGACAATGCAAAATTTAATTTGTCTATTCTCCAAGCCCCCACATTCCTTTATGTTGGACTGCAGCACAGTGGTGAAATGAGGATGAAGCTCTCAGTGGAGTGTTGAAACAAATTTGCTTTGTGAACCTGAAAGGTCTGAAAGAGAGGAGCTTTACTTGGCTTCTTCCAGTGTGTCTATTGAGTTGCCAACAGGTCTTTAGCCAGTGTTTTTCCATGTCTTTTTCCACCTTCAGTCTGTTCAGAAGTGCAGGGTAACCAGAGTGCTCCACCAGTGCAATTGATTCATTGTAGAGTCCAGGAAGGGTTGAAGAAAACACGAACAGAAATCCATCCAAGAAAAACAACTATGGGACTTGGAGGAGACAGGTAGGGGACCTTGTTTCCTGTATATGTGCATCCCTGTGCCTGCATCCCACTGGCACCTTGGCTTTCTGCATTTTTTCTGCTCTACAGGGAGAGCCTCATCAGTTTAGTCTCTAACTTTGGAAAGTTTTAAGTTCTTAAGTTTATTATCTGTGATATTCAGCTGAACTGATCTCCAAGTGGTAACCTGGTCAGCTGTCTGTGGTTTGGATTTCATTTTGTTTTATTGGCATACAGGAAGAATTCTTACAAGGTGGAAAAAACATCAGTGGACTTAATCATATTTCTTTTTTTCTGTATTTTAAAATACAGCATTACGGGGCTATTAAATTTTCAGGATGCTTTGAATGTTTGATCTGAGAAGGAGGAAAACTCATAGGCTCTGGAATGAAAGTAACTGATACAGGAAGGGAATGGAAAAATAAATACTGCAGAAAATTTTGTAAAACATTTTAATAATCTGGATGAAATATATGTAATAAGTAGGTCTATAGCTGTCTTGGGGTTTGAGACTTTCATTTATAATGTGTCAATTCTTTCTTCTTTTGAAATATACAGGGAAAGTGTTAAGGTAACTACCTTCCTCCACAATCTATTATTTGAAAATAGGCAATTAGGAGAGCAAATAATTTAATATTAGTTGACAGATCATTAGCCTGTAAGACAAAAAGTAAGAAAAGACAGGAGCCTGAGGAAGCAGTAGTTATATTTGGAGTTGAGGAAGAAAAAAGGTCTTAATAGTGCAGCATGATAATAGCTAGAGGATAGGCAAAAGAAAGCAGAAAATTGCTGGTACACAAAAAATTTGGATTGTGGCTTGTCCCTGAAGCTGAGTCAGCTGGAATTGGAACACTAATTGGCATCGTGGGCTGATCTGTGCTGTTCCTTCATGACCTGGACCTGTCTTGGGTGATGGGGTGTGCTGAGTGCCTGAGTGAATGACAGCTGCAATGGGCAAATTTGGGCCTCATTTCCTACAGGGCTGCGTCTTCATTAGGAAAAATGTGTTTTGAATGGTTGAAAATAGAGTCAAGTCTTGGTAAAGGTAAAATAGCTGGAAGATTTAATTAGCTAAGATTGGGTTTAGACATCCTCCCGTTTCCGAAGGGAGGAACTGGGGGAATGTGTTGAGGTGAGCAGGTACAGACTGGAGCATGAGATTGAAATGGGAATTTCATGTGACTGAAACAGGGAGCTGGACAGACTTGTGAATAGCCTTTTAAAATAGACATTTTCTTTCAAAGAGGGATTCACAGTGGGTTGTCACACCATCCCAAACCTACAGTCAAAGTTTTTGGCTTTCTAGATCACATAATTCATAGTATGAGACAAATCTTATTTCAGACCTTTCATTACAAAGAAGGAAAGGTATAAGAAATACCTGCCCTACATGTCAAAATGCTTCCAGACCCCTGTGTGTCACTACACCTACCACCTGAGTGAGAAACATTCCCACAGGAAAGAGCAGTAGCAGCGATGGGAGATGGATGTCCTAGGACAGGGAGGAGCACCTTCAGCAGAATGAAAAGGACTCTATGTTCTCCTTTCAGGAATTATAATGAGATCACAGCAAAGACTGGTCTGGAAGCAACATTTCACTCTAGGCAAAGCAGTAAAAGGTATTCTGCTGTTAATTTTAGGAGGGTTAATATTATGAAAAATATGAAAAATCCCCAGCTAAACAGTCACTACCTAAAGTGCAGTTCACTAAATAATACATTGTGGTTTTGGGTGGCTTTCAATTATAATTAGAATAATAATTTTTCGAAGTTTTTTTTTTTTAACTCTTTTTTTCCTCCTTTTTTTTTTTTTTTTAACAGAAAAGGCAGAAAACTTTCTAATGAAATTAAAATAGAAGAAAAGTTTTTTCTTCCCTTTTCAGTATTCATTCAGAATGCTTACATTTTGTTAAATTTTCTTTTCTTCTCTCCTAGTACTAAAGATTGTCTTTAATTACTTTCCATTTCTTCATGGCAAATTATTAGGAAGTAGAATCTGTAGTGGTGATTAAAACAAATGTGAAGTTTTTTGTATTCCCTAAGAAACCTGGATTCTGAATAGCTTAGAATAATATGCAGTTCCTGAATATTATCTAATTATGTGTTGGGATTTTTTTAACAAATCCCTAGGAGAATAAAATCACTGCTCTCTTTCTTTATAGTTTAAAGTCCCCATTCTGCAAACACATTTGCATAACAATTTAGTAGCTGATCACAATTTATGAACTATATACCCTTCTGAGCTTGCAGTGTGTTTTAGAGAGGCCATTTAAGATATCTTTTAGATTGCTGTTTAGATATCTAGTTCTGTGAGATTATTTTATAGGACACAGTTTAGTACACATCTTAAAAATTATAGCACACATCTTTCATTTAAAAATAAGGAAGTGGAATTTCATTGACATGCTTAGATGACTTTGAATTGAAAAATGGAGACAAATAACAAACGGATTTATGGAGGAAAGCCATCTTTCCTGCTGAAGAACAGGTGAAACAAACTGGATTAAGTTTTGGAGGGAGTCTGGCCCTCTAAAATCTGAATATATTGTTAATATAATACAGTATTTGTAAAAAAAAGAAAAAAAAAGATTGATCTTTTAAGTTAGGAGCTCTCCATCTGGTTGTTCTGATCTTTTGTCCTTTGTTTTATCTTCTCTGTGTATACATTTATGATTTCTGGAATCTGGGACTTCTCTGATGCAAGTCTGTGATGCCTCTGATTTATTTTTAGTTCCTTCTGACCTGTGCCCTATTTCTATCTGTTGACTCTAAAGTCTAGGAGCAAATGGCATACCAGATATAGGTATATCCTTCTTGTCAGAGAAATGATGCATTGCTGTATAGTAATTGACATTTTTAAAGTGTGTTGTCCATGCATATTTCACAAACTACTTTCTTTCACTAACACAGGAGTTCAGAGTAGAGGAGGAGTGATCTTGTAACACTGGCTTTGGATAATCTAAATACAAAGGTGAAGCAACAGTTTCCCCAAGAATTTAATTTGACATGGAACACAACTACCTTGGATTGGGCTGTTTCTCAATGAAGTGCTGCTTCTGTGCACATGTGCAAACATATTAATGTATACAAAAAATGGCATAAAAGATAAAATCCTACAAGTTCATTTTTTGTGTTGGCCAATTTTGCTACATTATTTTGGGATTCAAAGATGAGAGGAAGTTCAGAGATGTTCTGAAGTTCCCAGTACCCTACAGATATGAACTATAGCCATAAAACAGGGAACTAAGTTGGGATGGTGGGAATATTCTAGAGAGTGCAGATGGACAAGGATTTTCTGTACATTTTAGTTTCAAGGATAATCAGAACTTCCTTGCCTGTTAATTTGTGAGCTCTAGAATTATATATATATATATATTTTAAACTTCCTGAGCTAATTCAAAAGTTAAATATTAACCATGGGGTGTTTTGTATTTATGAAACTGATATTTCAGGCCACAGCACTTACTCTTTGTGCCTGCAATGAGCCAAACAGTTTATATTTGAACTTAGCAGCACCTGGATGGCACTAAAACCTGTTGTGGCTGGTGCTGGCTGGCTTATGGAAGACCCCTTAAAGATGCAACTCAGTTCTCCACTTTCCCCTCCGCCCCCCACCCCTGTCATATGTAACCAATTTTTCATGTTTTAAAGATGGATTCATATAAAGACTTTAAAACAGTATAACCTAATTAATGTTTACTGTAAATGTCATTCATAGTGATATCTTGTGTCAGAAGTAGCTCCACCACATCAGAGAATTTCCTGAGCTCTTGACTAGTGCCAATATTTCAGCAGAAGCCTTTGCAGCTTTCTGGAAGCCCTGACTTCTGGAGGGAAGACACTCCTTTTTTATTAGAAAAAGAGAAGAATGTGCTTTAGACCTCTTGGCTCTGCTCTTCTGCATGGAAAGGCTTGAAAATATGAGCTTAATTCCTCCCCAGTGCCTAGACTACACAAATCAAAGGGATCCATCATGAGAAAAAGATGTTTTTTAAAAGCATTTGAGAAAGGGGATTGTTTCAGGAGGGTTAAAGGCTGACTAATGAATTTATAACGCCAGAAACTAGAAAGACTGTCTGTGTTCTGGAACTGAATTCAACCTGTGCAGCTGGAGGCACAGAAATGACTTCTCCCTTTTATCTTGCCTTTGACAGCTAACAATTTCATCTTCTCTGTTTGCTGTGCAGGTCAGATGCTTTTCCTGGTTAGTGGATTATGGGAACAGAAAGCTTCTGTGCTTGCAAGACAGTTACTGTGATCTTCCCATTGTTTGTGTGTTATGAATCAAGATAATCTTTCAGATATAAAACAGATGCATTTATGTGCTGAATAATATGATGCTGTTTTAATAATTGTGTGGTGTTCTGATCACTCACTTGTGCACCCTTGTTTCATTTGGAGGTCACCTTAACAAACAGGTATCATATTAGCAATAACTCAGTATGCCTCTTTGATCAGTCAGTTATGCAAAGTTTCTTTATTTCCTTTTCAAAGAAAATTCAAGATGTGAGAGGTTTGCAGGAGTCTTGGCTGATTCAGGGCTGGCTGACATGTAAAACAGCCTTGGGCACAACTGTGGTCTCTTCTGATTCTTGTGTTTCCTGTACCACTGTGTAAAACTTGGGCAGGAATGCATGAGAGGGGAGACGTGGACTGGGAGGGATGGTATCTGGATTTTCTTCAGTGCCTGCTTGTCCCTTCATGACTGTTTGCAAAATGAACAGTATCTTCTCCCCTTTAACATAGTGGAGGTGGTAACTCCTTCTATAATAAACATTTGTTTGTTTACTCACAGTGACATCCTATTTGTCACTTCAATTCATAGAATCGATTGTGTTGGGAAAGACCTCTGAGATCATCAAGTCCAATCCTTGATCCAACACCACTCTGATCACTAGATCATGGCATTAAGTGCCATGTCCAGTCTCATCTTAAAAACCTCCAGGGATGGTGAATCCACCACCTCTCTGGGCAGGCCATTCCAATGCCTGATTACTCTCTCTGTGAAGAATTTCTAATATCCAATCTAAATTTCCCCTGGCAGAGCTTAAACCTGTGCCCTCTTGTCCTGTTGCTGGTTGCCTGGGAGAAGAGACCAACCCCCACCTGGCTACAACCTCCTTTCAGGCAGTTGTAGAGAGTGATAAGGTCACCTCTAAGCCTTCTTGTCATCTCCGTTGTTTTACAGGAGGTTTTATTTTCAACTTGGTGGTTGGTGGACTGAGGAGAGGAAATGAGCTCTCATACGAAGGAGGGAGGCCCAGACTGGCAGATGTGCAGCACCACTGGCAGTGCAGATTGTCCAGGCATCATCAGATGCTGCTTGAACTGCTGGAAGGTTTAGAGAGGCTGGTGCTGCCAAGAAGGGCTTGGGGATGCTGGTGGATGAGAGGGTGGACATGAACCAGCAGTGTGCACTTGCAGCCCAGAAAGTTAAGTGTATCCTGGGCTGCATCTGATGCAGTGTGGCCAGCAGTCTGAGGAAAGTGATTCTGCCCCTCTACTCCACTCTGGTGAGACCCCATCTGGAGTGCTACAGCTCTGGGGTCCCCAGCACAGGAATGACATGAACCTGTTGGAGCGAGTCCAGAGGTGGCCACCAAGATGACGAGAGGGATGGAGCACCTTTCCTATGAGGAAAGGCTGAGAGAAGTGGGTTTGTTCAGCCTGGAAAAGAGAGGACTTTGGGGTGACCTAATCGCAGCTTTCCAGTACCAGAAGGGAACTTACGGGAAAGATGGGGCGAGACTATTTACAAGAGCATGTAGTGACATGACAAGGGGGAATGGGTTCAAATTGAAAGACAGTAGGTTTAGATTAGATATTAGGAAAAATTCTTTACAGAGGGTGGTGAGGCACTGGAACATGTTGCCCAGAAAAGCTGTGGATGTCCCATCCCTAGAGATGTTCCAGGCCAGGTTGGATGGGGTTCTGAGCAACCAAGTCTGGTTGAAGTTGTCCCTGCCTGCAACAGAGGGGTTGGAACTAGATGATCTTCAAGGTCCCCTTCCAACCCAAACCATTCTATGATTCTATGACAATGTTTTACTTTAGTCTAGATGGAGGCTTAATATTCATCAAGATGTGTGTTGGGGTGATAGCTGAGGCTGTTCCTGGGTTCCTCTTCTCCTTCCTGAAGAGCCCTCAGGGCTGCTGTCACGTGAATGAAACCCTTCCCCAGTTATCCCCACTATTCTCTGATCCCTATGGAACAGCTGCTCACATTAACTTGCACAGATCTGTGCTTGTGCAGGAGTGCAGGACTGCTTTGTCCCCATCATGCTCTTTGTTTGCATTAGGTGCTTTAAAAGTAGGTGCATTAGTATTCATCCACTGGTTGTCCTCTCTGCATCTCATTTTCTTGCCTTTTGAATGGTATTAGCTTACATGGGAAGAGAAAATAGACAACTGGCCCCATTAGAATCACTACACAAATTGGCACAGTATCATTTCCTTGTTTATGCTCAGATAAACTTTTATTTCTGTCAGTCTTATTACTCAGATTGTGTGAATAAAATCTGTTGGTGTAGCAGAGCATTCAGGGCAGAAATAGTGTGCTTTAACACTAGTTTGAATTCACTTGTTCATTAAATAAAGTATCAAAAGAACATGGCAGTCCAAAATTGAATTGTCATGTTTGTAGACCCTTGGTTGCTAAGTTGCCTATCTCTCCGTGTGCTTTTCTCTCTTTGTCTTTAAGTCACAGGTAAACCACTTTTACTTGCACAGAGCTTGGCTTCCTCATTTCTTTGGATTTCTAACCCCAAGGTAGCTGGAACTCATACATGCCAAATCTAGGAAAACTCACTGTCTTTGTACCCTTGTTTATTCTCATTAGTATGTCTCTGATACAGAGATTAAAAATCCGGATGGTTAGAAAGAGCCTCAGCTTTATGCAAAACTGGTCCTTGTTCTCAAAGGGTGATGCATTGATGTTGTCTAGCTCCTTGGCTGGCACCATCTCTTTCTCCATCTTTTCCCCTCCAATATTGCACTGTCAGAAGAGGGAATGCAGTGGGAACATCACTGGTTGAGAATGCTTAGTCCAGATAATTTGGGTTTTGTGGCTTAAGATACAGTGTTTTTAAGTCTATGCATAAAACCAGTGAGGAATATAGATTGTTAGAGATTCCAAAAGTCTTGGGATATGACTTAATTTCTCTAGAAATGAATCAGTATGAGTGTAAATCTCATTGGTCTCTTTAGTATAGTCCTCGTGCTTCTGAGGAAAATGCTTGACATTTTGGAGAAGGAAGTAACACAAAATGCAGGAAACCTGCTTCTGCATATTGACTAGGGGATAATACAGATAAAGCAGCAGCACAATCTACCAATTTGTGCATGTTGACACAGTCATGTTAATTTTTTATTACTTTTGAAGTGGTTATATCCTTAAAATAGCTATAGTTGTTTCTGTTTATTTTTTAAAAAGCTGTGTTGAATTCCTCTTTTCAGCTTTCATGCTTACACCACAGACACATTGCAGTGAAGAAACTTGCTTTGGCTTTGTTCTTCAGTTATCATCAATTTGTCATCACTTACAGCCAGGATAGGCTTCTGACCTAATAGAGCATATAAGATAGCTTGTGATGAAGTAGGGAACACTCAGCTATTTTTAGTAAGCCTCATTTACAGTTCCATTAAGTCTTTATTTCAGTAGCCTGCAATGAAGATCAACTGAAATCACAAGACTGGCATCAGAATCAGAAAGAATATTAGGAAACAAACTTTTGTTATCTCCATCAGTTGTACAGAGCTCACAAGGAAGGATACCTTGCTGAGGCTGCTTTTCCTACCTACCTCATCAAGAGCAGTTCTGAAAAAACTTGAATTGTTGTTGTACTTGTAGACAGTGATTGAAGCCTCTTTGCAAGTGTATTTTTGTTAAGCAGGCAAAAGACAAGGGAAGGACACTCTGAAAGTGCTTTCTGTTTGGCCATGGTAGGAGATGGAGTTGTTCAGCAACCAAGATTACTAAACGGGCAACTTACCTTCACATCTCTGCTTTAGATGGCTGTAACTGATGGGAATTCACTGAACTTATTCCTGGTTTACAGTACTGTAAGAGTAAGTCAGAAAATACTTAGCTTTAAGAAAATTGAACAGGTTTGCAGTTCACTTATGCATTCCTAGAACCTAAACATTATGTGTCTTGCAGGAAGACATTTTCTTGGTCAGAATGCTGCTAATGGAATTTGTTTTAGAAATCAGGAATCCACACCATTCAAATGGTAAGCTTCCAAGTCTCTGCTACATTGCATTTGAAGTGCAGTGGTTTCTGGAGAAGAGTACTTTTTTTTTTCTTTCAGCCTCTACTGCTGCTTTTGGAAGTTTTGGATTTCTACTAGCATGGCTTCCATGCCATAGAAAGGAAACTAAGACGTGCAGGTGATATCCAAACTAGATGCAAGGTTGTTATGTGCCAATATTGCTTATGAGAATGAAATTGTATATATTTTGTATAGGACTCAGTTCTTCAAAGGTCTGCAAATGGTGGCATTTAGTCCTTTCTCAGCTACCTCTGAAGCTGACTTTGTTAGTGGACATGAGCTTCTGTAAGAAATCCCTCATGAATCCTTTTGGTAATACCAGTATCTATCTGGCAGACCAAAGACTGAATCAGACTGGAAAAAACTGTTTGGGATTACAGCATGGGATGGGTGGCATCATCTGCTGACCTGCTACTGCTTGTGCTGTTACTGCCATGGACAGGGGATCCACTACTCCAGATCTGCCGGAGCAACATGGTTCAGATACTCTCCTTCCTTTCTTTTCCTTTTTCTCAAGTTGTCTCTTTTGATTGTGCAAGTCAGGGGTCCTTGAGGAAAGTCCTCTGGCAAGATCATTGGAGCACTGACTTATGTTAATAATAAAGTAAGAACATTAGAAGATCTGTATTTTCTACCTCTGAAGGAAATACCCAGGGAGCAGAAGTTACTGAACACTTGGAAGGACGTTTAGCTAAGAAAATTGCATCCTTTTCAGAAAGTCAATTCTCTGACCAGCATCCAGCAATTTCTTGCATGACCTGCTGCTCATCGTGGTGTTTTTCCTACATTACTTGTCCACACAGTGCTCTTCTGTTGCATTCTTAATGGAAACCTTTTCCCTGTATGCTGTCTTGTTAGCCAGCCATTATTTTTACCTCCTGGTCTGGGTTATCCAGGAGGAAAATGTCAGTGGACAAACTTGTAGCTTGTTTGATGCCCCTTCAAGAATTCTGCTGTTGTTTTGTGATTTATTTCTTTTTTTCTGCCTGTAGTAATTTCTAGCAACTGCTGTCCTTGAAAGTGGAGAGCACAAAGGTGAGCCTATAATTATGGCTAAAGGCAGATCACTGAAATGTTGAGCTTTGGCACAGTGCTGTGGTTCGCATCAGAATTTCAAATGAGACAAGTCCATGAGATAGGAGAAACAAAGCAGGAGCAGAAGCCCATAACCAATCAACTCACCAGCATATATGCCTGCTTGATCCAAGAAGGGATCAAAGAACACAAAAGCTTTCTCTGGAGAACAGTTGGTGGATGATAGCTAGAAATTTTCTTGTGTCATTGTATTTAAGCATAGCTGGTTGATTGAGGTTTGCTTTTTTTTCCTGTAGGAAGCCTATGACTGTCTGATGTTCACCAGTGTTTCTTGAAAGGTAGCTGTCAACCTGCTGGGAATTCTAGATCAGAATAATAATTGCAGGATTATCTGAGCTTCGCTGGATGATGTTCCTTTCCTAATGCTTCCCCTGAGCTTTGTTTGAAGTCTCTTTGTGAGTCTTTTTCTTAGGTGGAGAAAGGGAGAGAAAAGCTTGTTTTGCTCTTCTAGCAATCCCTAGATAGAAGAAAGGTTATGAATACTAAATATTCCTGGAAATATTTCCACTCATTTACTGTTGCCATTTTCCAATAAACACTTCATTGTAATGTCTATTATTGAAAGCTCTGGCATGTGATCCCTAGAAGTGGCAATAAATATTTGGAGCTTAATGTTGAGCCAGTCTAATGGAAGACAGTGTTTCTTGTAGACTCCAGTAACTGCTCTCTCAGACTTTTGATGTCTGCTCATCTTTCCAATGAAATCTGATGATCTTAGTGTAACTGAGATGCTGAGAGTGTTTGAAAAGTGAGAATAAAAGTAGGAACTGAGTTATTTGACAGTAGATCTGCTAGAGAAGGAAAAGAATAATGTTATAGGAAAGAAGATGTAATCTTAAATATTTACTGCTCTGTTGTCGTTGTCTCTGAACTGATTTAATATGGCATAAAAAATAAAATAACAGTACATTGGGCCAGACATACTTTCATTTTATATGAAAAAAATAAATTTAGCTGCAATCCAGTAAATGTTTAGGAAAGTAACAGATATTGTCTTGTATAACGTACCTAAGATCAATATCATTAACTTTTTATAAGGACCTAAAGTTGTGCTTTTATTATATGTTATAAATAATTTTGTCCTTAGTATTGGGTCCACATACAAACAGAACAGAAACTCTTTAAGGAGCAGAATCTGAGTTCACTGTGTTCAGGTTTTTGCTCTCTGTGTATCAGTTTCACATACTTCCATATCCTTCTTGTGTTTGGTTTTTTCCTCCAACATTTACCTTTTTTTTTTTTTTTTTTTGTGGGCGGGGGTGTGGGGGGGAAGGTGGGGACAGCAGAAGATGTCTGTTTTTTCTAGGATTACTTCTTTGGCTCAGATAGAGATAACTAAGAAACAGTATATTGCCTTCAGAATATTCCTTTTAGAGTTCAGCAGGGATATGTAGCTGGGAGAGTGACAAAACCTTTTTTCAGTTGTTTCGGTGGAAGAACAAAGTGTAAAGTAACTCTTGTAATTTTATGTGTAAATGATATTATTTTGTGAGTGAAGTCAAATTGCAGTCAGGCTTTTTCCTGCTAAGCATGCAGCTGTAGAAACAAATGGGTAGCCTGTAGTTTCTGTACTGCTCATGTACAGTTGGAAGCATGTCTCTGTTCCAGCGTGCTCTGTAGTACAGTACAAGATTTATCCTGAGGCAGAAGTGTGTCCTTTACAGCCACCAAGACCAGAGTTTTAATTCTGGCCAGAGAGTGGTGAAGAGTCCACGGCTCTTACCACCTCCTTGGACCTGGGATTAGAAATTTCAGGCAACTGATACCAGCCTGCCCACTTAAAAGCACAGGCAGTTTTCAGGCAGGACAGAAGTGAAGAAGTTATGATTTTTTTTCCCTACATAAACCTGTTTCAGGGGTTGAAACATTTCCCAAGGTAGTGGTCGGTCTAACTCAGTGTGGTGTCCCAAGAGCTACCACTGTCAAAGGCACCCACCAGAGCTGCTCTACCACCACCTTCCACAACTAGACAGAGAAGAGATAATATAATGAAAGTTTCACAAGTTGAGATAAGGACTGGGAGAGATCACAAACAGATTACCATCAAGGGCAAAACACACTGAACTTGAGGTTATTAATTGTATCTATTACCAGTCAAAATCAGAGCAGGATAATTAGAAGTAAAATAAATCTTAAAAAGCACCTTCTCCCCACCACCTTCCTCCTTCCTGGCTCTGCCTCCTCCTCCCACCTCAAGCAACACAGGGTGACAAGGAAGGGGGATTATGGTCAGTTCACCATATGCTGTTTATGCCACTGCTAAGGGTGAGGAGGCCTTCCCCTGCTCCAGTGTGGGGTCCCTTCCATGGGAGAGAGTTCTCCACTAACATCTCCAGTGTGAGTCCTTCCCATGGGCTACAGTTCTTCATGAGCTGTGCCAGTGTGAGTCCCTTTCCACAGGGTGCAGTTCTTCAGGAAGAGCCTGCTCCAGCTTGGGTCCCCCACTGGGTCACAAGTCCTACCATGAAACCTACTCTGGTGTGGGCTCCACTCTCCATGAGTCCAGAGGTTCCTGCCTGTTCCAGCATGGGCTTTCCACAGGTTCACAGCCTTCTTCTAGGCATCCATCTGCTCCAGTGTGGGTCTCCTCCAAAGGCTGCAGGTGGATCTCTGCACCCCCATGGTCCTCCATGGGCTGCAGGGACACAGCTGCCTCACCACGGTCTGCACTACAGGTTGCAGGGGAATCTCAGCTCTGACACCTGGAGCACATCCTGCCCCTCCTTCTCCACTGACCTTAGTGTCTGCAGAGGAAAGGAGGGTGATGTTTTCTGCTGACTTTTGTTTCCATTTTGTTTCAAGGCATATCACCATGCAAACTTTGCCAAAGCTCTTGCGCACACAAAGAAGACCTCGTGTACATACAGGCAAATACAGGTTGGAAAAAAAAGCCCCTACTGAAGTAGTTATCTTAAATAGTCTAATAGTGATGTAAATAACCTGTGGACTCATAGTAGAACTATTATACAAAAATAACTGTTAGTATCTAGGAGATGTTTACTGGGACTCTAGTTGATGTCTGGATATAGTTGACTAAACATTAAATTTATTATTTCTGGTTAGTCTTAGAAACCCACCAAAAATCTGCTATAACATAAAAGGACACACGGTTAGGGGTGAGTTTATGCTTGAAGGAAGGACTCAGCATCTGTGTGGAGCTTAAATTTCCCTGTGCCTGGGGATTCTCCCCCAAATCTCTGACCTTTTTGAAGCCTGGAGGAAATTTGCAGATAAGACACAGATTGGACCTTGGATACAGAGAGCCAAACCACCCCACTCTGCTGGGGCTTGCTTCAAGGATGGACTGCTGCCATCCCGGTCCTTCGGCTGGCAGCTCAGGCTTTGTCAGGAATGCAGAGGAAAATTGGCATTGTACCCCTAAAGCTGTAACTGCCTGTATCTGTCTTCTCCATCCCAACTTTGTAAACTGACTTTGATGTTGGGTTACCTTAAAATGCAGGACTGAAAAGTGGGATGAGTTAGGAGCTGATTCATGAGTGGATCAGACATCCCTGCCTTGGGGGCAGCAACATCTGTTAGGCAGGTGGGGAGGAAGGCAGGGAGTGGTAACAGCTTCAGCTGTCTAATTTTCATCTGCTGCTGCATGTCTTGCTGGAGCCCTGCGGTCACAGGTTGCCCTTCATTAAAATGTCCTTCTCAGACTGAGAGTTGCTGCTCGTTGTTCTCAATGAGGTTGAGGTTTACGGGATCAAAGGTTCTAGCTTTGCTTGACATATTGCCACAGGCCATATTTACTTAATGCAAAAGCAAACTCTTCCTACCAGATGAGCTTGAGCTGTGCAATACTTTCTCCAGCCCTCAGCACATGAATAGGGAGGGCTGCAGTTAGAAACTGCAAGAGCTGCCTTTTCCTCCTGCATTTTCAGTTTTTCTGATGTCTTCCCCACCTTACTGTGTTGATACTACAGTTTTCTTTCTTGTTTCAGGAAATCTTCTCACTGTTCACATCTTCTCCTTGGTTCTCATTCAGCTGCAGGCAGCAGTGACCCATCCAAATACTACAAGGTTAGCCTGCTCACCCTCTTTTGGGGTATCCCAGCTGTTTTCAATGTAAGGATCAGCTATCATGGACAAAAATCCACAGTCAGTCCTCGACACTATATGCAAAATAGGTATCTTTAAAAATTTAGCTGTAATTTGAATTTGTTTGGTGGCTGGCTTTTATCCACAGGAGTCTCTTATGTGGTTTTATTCAAAATGGTAACTCTTACTTATGAATGATTTCCTAACGTCTTGCAGAGTACAGGCTGAGGAATGCCAATCATCATGAAAAGTCTTACCAGCCTCTGAGAAACTTCAGTAACAGCCAAAGTCATTATTGGTAAAGAAGCTACTGAAGTTTGTCAGTTATGCTTGTATTTTTCTTGATCAACTTCCCAAATTCAAGTAAGACGGAAGTTAACTTTACCTAAACTACATATAGACTGTATGCTGGGGTCAACTGTGGTGTATCCAGGTGTCCTACGTACAGAAGTTAGATTTTGGAAGTAAAAAACAGGCTTGGGACATGTGCAGATGCAGAACTGCCTCTCTGGGTATGCACTCCTGCCAAGCCCGGTAATACAGATGTAGCTCAGACCTCTTCTGTTTCTGCTTATGATGACAAAAATAGCACTGTTAAATAGTACTGCCTTTCCTCCTGATTTGAAATCCATTAAAAAGAAAAGGCAGATGCTTGATCTTGTCTTTTATGCTGAAGAAGCTAGTTGTTTTGGAAGGGAAGCTGAAAGAACCTTGCTGTGGGATGTTCTGGCAGTACATGCTCAGCAGAAATGAGTAATGAGGAAGAATAGCAGGTGATATGGGTAAGTGGGACAAGACATTTTGCGAAAGGCCTAATCAGAAACTGAAATTTTTCTCCTTGGTTCCCTTAATATTTTTTTAAAATTGTTTTCCAGTCATTGCATCTTATTTACATGTATTAGTGAGAAACACAGAGGGAGTACTACTGGTGCTCAGCTCCTGCCGGTGTAAAATCTGGAGTGAAGCTCCACTCAGCTCCCTGCCACTCTGAGCACTGGAAAAACAGAGATGCAGATGGCCATAATGGGGTGTGGGGTGGGGAAATATCAGTAGTCCCAGTGAAGCACATCCTTATACTCTAAAACTCTATTCTGTCAAAATCACCTTGCTTTTCTTAGGGCTAATTCGTATCCCAATATTTAAAAGTTATGAGATTATTCTTCTTCTAAGATGCCAAATCAGATATATACCTTAGCATAGGAAAATATTAGCCTTGATGTATCTCTTCATTCATTTTCATTCTGTTGAGAATGAGCCAAGTAGAAGTACAAGGCTACATTCAGATAAATTATGCACTAAGTACACTTGCACGATAGGAAAAGTCTGTTCACATCCCCCAGAAGAACTTTCTAATTCTCTGAAATAAAATGTTACACTTCTGAATTTTCATCTGCTCACTTTCTCTTCTTTCTTTTGCAGAACTCCTGAATGAATAAGGGATAGTTTGCTGTCAGTTAATTTAAACTATCCACTAGATTAATTCATTATCCCAAATTTATTGAATCACTTGGCTTATAGAGTAAGGAAGATTTGATCAGGTTAATACGTGTAGCTCAGCAAAGTCTCCATTTAATGTAGGATTTGTCATGGGTTTGTGCCAAATTACTTGTTTTTTAGTACAAAAGATGTGAATAAAGTTCTTCAGATATTCAATCTGTTTCTCTATCTCACTCTGAAGAGAGTGCTAGATGCTGCATTAGTCAGATGTGGTATCAGGTATGTTCTTATTCCTTCCAGTGCTTTCCTTACTCCTATCCTTCCAAGTAGGTTGTGTCTCTTTTTTTCTGCCTCAGATTAATGGATGAAGATACTCAAAACTTGTGGTGTCTCCTGTGGGCTTAAATGGAGTTTAGGGTGGAAAAGGCATCACAACCATGGACAGGCTTGCACTAGACTCCTAACAGACTCCTTCAAACCTCTTTTCCACATAATCCTTGCTACACAGCACGTCCCAGCGTGTCTAATTACAGTGTACCAAGGGATTATGATCCACAATAATGACCTGCCTTGGAAGGAGAATGGGGAAGGGGGAAGGCATTGCTATTCCTGAGTCCTGAACTGGCCAGTGATTCTGACTCATTTTCTCCTAGACAGTCTTCCCCAACTTCTTTTTTCATACATTCAGCTTCATATTTTTTCAGCTGTAAGAGCTGCTACTGAGGGGCAGTAAGTGAAGTTGTCAACTAAATGTTTTCATTATCACCTTTGAAACATTGTTGTTCCTTATGCTCCCTCCTTTTTCTCATTCAGGTCTGTTACTCTGAGCACATGCCTCATGGAAGCGTTACAATAATGTATTGACTCCTTTAGCTCCTGCTCTCTCCTTTCTCCAACAGGCACCTACATGAGTGTGAGACCCAGAGCTGTCAAACTTTTGGCTTTAAACTGAAAGAGGACAAGTTTCAATCAGATACTGTGAAGAGATTTTTAGGATGAGGGTGGCAAAACACTGGCGCAGGTTGCTCAGAGAAGTTGTGGATGACCCATCCCTGGAAGTTTGTTCAAGTCCAGGTTGGATGGGGTTTTGAGCAACCTTACATAGATGAAGATGTCCCAGCTCATTGCAGAGGAGTTGGACTAGGTGACCTTTAAAGATTCTTTCTAATCCAAACTATTTTATGATTCCAAGATACTTAAGCAGGAGGAACGTGCATTGTGTTTCTCTTCTTCAGGAAAGAAATTGTGAGTGTAGTGCTTTCCAAAGTCATGAAAGAACAAGATGATATCCTGTGCAGGCAGAACAGAAAACCTGTTCAGTCTCTGTAGTGGTGTCTTGGAAATAGCAGGGTATTTCTGCTAAGCACTTTGCATCATTACTGTAAGCTCCTTGCGTTATTAATTGTCCTCACATTCTGTGAAGCAGGAAAACAGCCAAAGTTGCATAATCTTAATTCCCAGTCCCTTTAGATAATTTAAATAGTATTCAGTGACCTTTAGCTGGAGAATGATTTTTCAAAAGCCTTTTCAAAGTCTATTTTTACATGACATCCATACTTTGAGCTGAGATTTTGCCAGGCTTAGGGGAAGGTCAGGACATTATATAGAAGAGATCATCTTGCTTCTAGCTACACTCCAATAAAGAAATAAAATAGATCAATAAAGCATGTTGAAACCATTATAATCCAGATTTTGGAAATTCCTGTTAGCAGAGCACTTGAGGGTATTAACAGAAAATATGTTTTCTTTAAGGATGAGTGGCTGCAATATCTGCTGTCACTCAGTGACTGAGAGCTTTCTCTGAATGCAGATATCATGCCCAGCTCAAAAATGTGTCCTTCAGGTGGCAGTCTTGATAGGTGCCTTATTATGGGCACATTGGTAAAAGGAGAAGTATGTCCAAACTCTGATTGCTCTTCAACTAAGCTGTTTTGGAAGCTTGGAAATTTTTCAGTCACAGGTTTGTGTCTGTGTAGTCCTGATTAGGCAAGCACTTTCCCCTGTCTATTAAGATAAAATGTCAAATTATTTAAACTCTGTTTGTTTGAAGAGACTGATGGACAATAAGGGATACAAAAATAATAAGAAAATCATGAAGTAATATGTCATCAAGTATGTGATCCAACCAGCAAAATTAACTGCTCTTCTTAATAAAACCAACATCCTTTGTGTGTTCCAGAGCAAGGGAATTATCCAGGGAAGAAGAAAATCCACAAAGTGCCTAATGCTTGACTTGTTGTGGCATATTTTCTATTATAATTTCAGGAAATTAAGATAGAAGCAACAGAAAGACATCAATATTTTTTTTTTAACGTTATACTGGGTTTGAATGGATCTTGTTATAAAATATCGTCCATAAGTTGAACACATTGAATTACATTCTAGCCTGCTCATCATTTCAAAGAAATGGAGAAGAGCACAGAAATGTGGATAAAAGTAATTGATTTACCAATTTTTAGGAAAACTATTCTTTCATGCATTCCTCATGTAAGAAAGAAAATCCCTCATGTGAAAGTTGCAATACAGTGAAATTTCTTATCTAAAATAATTTCCAGGTTATTAAATGATGAACTTAATATTTCTATAAAAGGTATTCTTTAAATTCCTTCCCTTGTGATGCTCACAGAAGCAGAACAAATGACTAGTATTTGGTTAATTCTAAAGTGGGTGAGATAAAGCTGTTATAGGACTATGCATTTATTTGTTTACAATGTCACCAGCCCAAAGTGTTTTGTTGAGCACTGACATGTTTGGTACCTTGTATTGTAGGGCAGGTCCTGGTTTCCTACAGCTCTGGTAATTACAAGGGCATGAGGTCTATAAAGCAGTAAAATTACTCCTCCTGCCAGGTGGGGATTTTTTCCCAGAGCAGATGTTACACTTTGTTATGGTATTTAATAGCTGAAGGACTGAAGCTTCCAGAAGACACCACGGAAGTCTGTAAGTTTGGTCACCCCCAGCTTCTTATGAGAGCAGAGGAAGCTCAGCAACATGAAGAAGTCAGCCAGCCCCACCTGAGCATGTGGGCTATGGGCAGGAAGTTTAATGCATTTTCCTGTTCTCCAGTTCATCCCATTATTCTCCCTCAGTTCTCATTACTTCCTGACATTTAATCATTACACACAGGAGTAGTTAATCCTTGTGGACATCTGAAGGGTCGGGCATTACATGACGTGTGATGTCAGACCTTGAGGAGTATGATTTTGTCCTTCCTCAGGAGACCAACAAGCATATGCAATCCTTTTCTTTTTGGTGGTGTGCTGGGAACAAAATACATGACTTGTGTGTTTGAGTGCTAATGCTAAATTTACAGGACTGACAGTTGCTATAAAAGTAGAGCTGCTTGCAAGATGATTGGACTTGTTCTGGAAACTACTGACATGGATCTCTAGCTCAACAGTTTCTGGAGTTAATTTTCTGAGTAAAGTCTCAAGATAACTGCAAGAACCATTAACTTCCAAGGGGATTTTAACTGCCAATGAATTTATTACACTTTGGAGATATTGCTAAAGTAAATGCAGTCTGATTTCACATGATGTCACATTCAAAACATAGTCCCTAAAAATGGACACACTTTAAGTAGAAGAAACAAATACAGAGAACTGTTTTTTGTTCAGCAGTTATTAATAAATCTAACCTCAAATCTCGGGTACTTTTAAACAAAAAAAGAAAAAATTAAGATCCAATTAAGACCTCCAACAAAAATCCTCTGGTGAGTCTTTCTTAATAACTATCGTTCCTATCCCCATTAGCACCTAAAGGAGATAGAAGTTAAGCTCATAAATGCCAGAGAGAGAAGATCAGCAAAACCTTTTCTGTTGAAATCACCAGTTGCAAAATGTATGCCTTTGAAATTGCATCCAAGCATAACAGAAGTTCTTTTCTCAATAGGTTAAGTAATCTTTTCTTATTTGAAACACTTTATTTAATTGAATACTGCTAGGGATGATTTGTTACTTTTCACTCTTTGTTTATAGGGACTTATATTGCAGGAAAGTTTTTTGGGATTTTTTTTGGGTAGAATTCTATTTTTTTAATTTTTAAATTGATTTCCAAAACCCTTTAAATATGAAACCTTGTAAATTAACCTGTGTTTTCACAAAGTGATATGTAGTATTGCAGACTTCTGGTTTAGAAGTGAGCTATAATGATCTATAGCTGTGAAGTTAACAACCTGTCAAGCTTGTTAGAAAAATGAAACAATTATTTACCCTTAATTGTCCAGAGATACTGAAATACAAGCTTTCCACACGGTTTTTAAAAGTCCGGTTCTGCAGTCCAAGGGGCATTTATCTACTTCTTATTGTTGAATATTTTTTTAGCATTATGAATAGTATCCTTTTTTCCTAGGCATGTAAAATATAATTGAAACTCAAATATATGCCTGAAAGAATTCTGACAGCAATGAGTCATTAGAAATAGTGCATTAGTGGGCCTCACTTGAATAGTATCAGACTGTTTATATTCAACCAATAGGAATAAGAGGTTATTTTTTTCATCTGGAGGAACATTCCTTGTGAAAGTAGCTTTGCAAGCAGTGCTGTCTGGAAAGGAGAATTTACTGTCTTGAGTGCAGCACTCTGCCACCCCTGGGTCCCAGACTAATTTTGCTCTGTGTCTCTCTGTTCAGCTTTGTCACCACTGGCTCACCTAGCCCTCCATGGGTCAGTGGAAGTTTGCCCTTTGCCTCCTTGGCTGGGATTCATTCACTCAAATGTAGACCTCGGTGCTGTGTACCTGAGTAAATGGCTAGACTCCATTTGCAGTCAGTAGAAAAGAAGATTAATGTCTGGGGCATGACTGATCTCATTCTAAAGGTAGATATGTGAAAAAGATCAAATGGCCACAGCCCTAAAAATGTCTTTTTTTCTCTGGTGTCTGTATAACAGAACCTATGATGCAATCTACAATTGAATATTATGAAGCCTACTTTATGTCACCTGCCAAAGCTTAGTCATCTAACCTTAAATGTTGAAAGATGAATGTAAGTTTTGGGGAAATTCAGAATGGTCACAAACCCAGGAAAAGTAGTAGCTTCAGGAGCCAAATGATGTGAATATGAACATTCACCTACCTGATGTCCAGGCTTGCTTGAAAATGTTGGCCTTTCTTGGTTTGCTATATTTTAAAGTATAATGATACCACTTTTTAATTGTAAACAATTTTGTGCTCTCCATAAGGAAAACCAGGCCTACAGCCACAGTCATATAAGAAATAGACCATGAAGGTATGGCATTAAAGATAATTTGATGAAAAAAATCTGACATACCCTGATTTTCATATGTGTTACCATCTGTACCTACAAGACAAGTAAGTATCAATTACTACAATAGCTATTTCTGGATATACCTTATTCTGTAAAAAGAATATTTGGTCCCTCTTTCACTTCACTTCACTTCACTCTCTTTGAAAGTGTGTGTGTGGAGTGGTCATAAATAGCTCCAACTAAAGAAAAAGGCTGTGGGGATACATGGGTGGAATAAGATTTGCATCTATGTGTTATTTGCCATATAATGCAGCTCCAGTGTGTTGACCTTTTGGCTCTGGGCAATGTTAAAGATGTCTAAGAGGCCAAAACAAAAGAGGCATAAAAATGTCTAGGACATTGAATTGCCTCTTCAATGCAAAAACAGCAGCAGTATCTCATGCTAAAAGTACATCACTAATAAATGATCAATTGTTCTTTGTTAATAGAAGGAGTTTGAAGCCCTTCATCCAATTTAAGTGATACTCAGAAGTTCTGAGTTTGGCCATTGTTATTCAGATCATGCAGGATGAGAACATGTTAAAAATGGTGAACTAGTACAGCTGCTTGGGATGGCGAGAAGGAGAAATTAATGAGAGACTATGGGATCGACGTTGCCTAGCTGTGATTGAAAATTAGAAGTGTTGAGCACTGTGTGATTTCTTTGGTGTAAATGGAATGAAAGCAATTTTGAAAGCTTAACAAGTTTGTCTCCCTCATACTCTTTGTAATTCAAAGCAAGTGTCTTTGCTGGTAATTTCTGTCAGAGTCTCCTGAGACCCCAATAGTTAGGGAGAATAATTATGTTTGTTTTCTGAATTCTAATCTTTTTTTCTTCTTACTTCTTCTGAACACAGGAGTCAGGGTTAATTTTAAGGAGGAAATGAACTTTGAATGTTATAAGCAGTGGCATCTGGGTAACTTGCAGAGGAACTCTGCAGTGTGCCTTGGAGTCATGAATCCCCTTTCCAGCTGCCTGGGGAAACATGCCACAGCTGCTGTCTAGCCCAGGTGCCTGGATTTCCTTTTGTTGGACATGGGATGCAGTTGGAACATGGACATTGAAGTTGTAATTTGATTTTTCAAATTATGCCTTTTTCTGAAGCACTTTGCAGTGAGATCTTTGTCCATTTGATAGATAAATTTGAGGAACAAAGACACTTACCTTAAGGACATTGCTGAAATGCTGTGTGCCCTTTTGGTAATACTGCATTATACAAGTGGAAGAAGAGGAAATATCACACTTTTTTCAAGGACAAAATATTCAGTGTCCCAGTGCCAATGGACTGTGATGGATGATGCAGCATCAGGAGTAGTGCTGCCACAAGGAATGTTTTTACAAGCTTATAGTTTGCAGGCAATGAAAGAGATAAAAGATAAGTGATTCAAGTACTTAACTGCAATAGACATCTGTACCTGCTGATAAAACCTCTGTATGGCTGGCAGGTATGACACAGGATCTATGGGATACCCATGCACAGCTGGGACATCAGCTGAGGCAGGAAGATACCTGAAAGAATTACATATGAAGTATCAGTGTCTAGGCACGTGAATTCCTCTTAAAGCAGAGAGAATTTAACAGTGACCCGGTCCTTCTTCTGCTGCATTAAGATCTTTAGTAGGACAGGTTCTGATCAACTCTTCCATTACTGACAGAGTAGTACTTTATGTCTGACTACAATTTTAAAAAAGTTTTAAAACATCAGCAAGGCCAAATTTGGGGATAACATTTTGGCTATCACCATTATAAGGGAAGAATACCTTGCTTGATACATTTTAACTGTAGCCTACTTCAAACTCAGAACTCATAATTTCTGTGATAAATAGAAGATAGTCGTATTGTATTGGCTTTCAGTTCATAAAGGGGGTCTATGTGCTCTTTTAACTGTTCTGTGGCTTTTCTTAAGATGAATCTGAGTGAATAAATAGGAAAAAATCGCAGTAAGGTTTTGAGAAGTTGTTTAAATGAGTGCCTCTGGTTCCATGTTGTATCAAACTCTCTTAAAAAATACCAGCTGCCACAGCTGATAAAAATAACAAAAGCTATGGTACAGGAAAAAGATCATAAGTAACCTTAGTACCTATACAGTAGTTAACTACTGGCCAAGAACTACTGTCTGCCACAGGTGAGTAATAGTTTAAGTGCATGGCCAACACAATCATTTTTGCCTCTGTCCAGTCAAAGCAAATAATTCCATTTTATTGTCAGAGAAAAAAACATAAATTTCTGCCAGTTTTCAAAGTAATTGTTTCACATTGATATAAAACCAAATCTATTGCTTCCCTGGATACAAAGTGATCTCCCCTCTTAGGACATAAGGATTTCAGTCTTGCAAGACTCTATAAAATGGGGTGAAAATTTTCAGCAAAAATAGGGGAAAAAAGGCAATATGTGAAATAAATAATTCCTGGTTTTGAACAAACTGTTAATGTGAGGACTTCCCTTAGGCCCAATGTGATCTAAAGTTATCACACAGGAAATTCAAACGTGTGGGGGTCTCATGAAAATACAGTCAGAACTCACTTCCAGGCCAAGTAAGGAAAGGCAGAGCTACTCAGGTAAGTGAATACTGTTTGGAATAATACCTCAATAACTCTGCTTGCTGATGAGGTCTAATTTTATTGGCAATTCTTGTTGTTGTGCTTCTTCCTGCCTCGC
>JAWWEU010000125.1:10179916-10267121 GCA_035583155.1 Acropternis orthonyx | reverse complement strand
TATGATGCTGTCACTGGCACAGTTAATTTTATAAAGTTGCTACCTAATCTTTATCAATCCTAACTGGACTCCGAATTTATTGTTTCTTTGAAAGAATCATAGAATCATTTAGGTTGGAAAAGGCCTTGAAGACCATAGAAATCAACCATTTTGTAACACTAAAATCTTCACTATTAAACCACGCTGTTTTTCTTTCAGAATGGCAGGACATGAATAGTCGAGGAGATTTCTAGAGGACATCAAGAAATAACTTCTTGCTCCAAGCACTGGAATGAGCATCCAGAGTGATGCACAGATGGATTTGCTCATCCTTAACAGGGCTTTGGGATGTGGTAATCAATCACAGAATCGTTTGGACTGGAAGGGACCTTAAAGATCATCTAGTTCCAACCACCCTGCCATCGACAGAGACATCTTCCACTAAAGCAGGTTGCTCAAAACCCCATCCAAGGTGGTTTTGAACACTTCCAGGGATGGGGCATACACTGCTTTTCTGGACAGTGGTAGCTTTCGCTATGGGGTCCACAAAACAGTGGGGTTCAAGACAGTGAAAAGAGGGAGGAAGGAATGCAGCAGAGAACAGATTCTGGCCTCTGTATTAACTTACTCATCAATAGCTTGGATGAGGGGGCAGATGCCTTCTCAGTAAGCTTGCTGATGACACAAAGCTGAGAGTGGCTGGTACCCCAGAGCACTGTACACCCCTTCAGAAGGACTTTGACAGGTTGGAGATAAGGACGGAGAAGAACTGTCTAAAATTCAACAAAGCTAAATGCAGAGTCCTTTACATGGGGAAGAACAAACTCATGCACCAGGACAAGCTGGGGGCTGACCTGCTGGAAAGCAGCTCTGTGGAGAAGAACTCAGGGGTCCTGGTGGACATAAAACTGTCCTTGAGCCAGCAGTGTGCCCCTGTGGCCAAGAAGGCCAATGGATCCTGGGGTGCATTAGGAAGACCACTGCCAGCAGGTTGAGGAGGGTGATCCTGCCCCTCTGTTCAGCCATGGTGAGGCCACATCTGGAGTGCTGTGTCCAGTTCTGGGCTCCTCAGTGCAAGAGAGAGGTGGAGCTTCTGGAGTGGGTCCAATGGAGGACAATAAAGATGATTAAGGGGCTGGAGCAGCTCTCTTATACGGAAAGGTTGAGAGAGTTGGGCCTGTTCAGCCTTGAGAAGAGACAACAGAGGGCACCTCATCAATGTCCATAAGTATCTGAAGGAAGGGTGTCAAGAGGATCAAGCCAGGCTCTTCTTAGTGGTGCCAAGCAATAGGACAAAGAGGCAAAGGGCAGAAACTGATGCATGGGAAGTTCCGCCAGAATATGAACTTTACTGTGTAGGTAACTGCACACTGGAACAGGATTCCCAGAGAGGTTGTGGAGTCTCCCTCACTGGAGATAGGTAACGACTGTCTGGATGCAATCCTGTGCCATATGCTCTGGGATGACCCTTCCTGAGCAGTGAGGTCGTACCAGATGCCCCGCTATGGCCCCCTTCCAACCTTACCTGTTCTGTGACTCTATGACTTCAGGAGAGCAGTCAGCGTCTGCAGCAAAATGACAGCCTGGATGCCTTGGGAAGTAGTTAGAGGGGCAAAGGAAGTCAGGAAAAGAAGCAGAACCTATCAGGAGATGTCCGTGTGTAGAGGAATGCAGCCCACCGCTAGTTCTTTCACTTTTTTGCTTACAGACAGATACACTGAGTTGATACAGAGCAAATAAAGCTGGATATCTAGCCTGTTCCTCTGGAGACTGGAAAAGGACACAATGTCCAAGCAGCTGTTCCAGGACTGGGAGCTAGATGTGTCCATAGCAGACAGGGCTGAACATGTCTCTTCCAAAGTGGTGCCTTGCCCGGGCGAGGGAGGCAGAACAGCAGACAGGTTGAGGGCAGACAGCTGGTGCCAGAGCCCTGAACCCAAGAGTTATGCTCAGGGCTGGATCTGTGGTGAGTCAGGTCTTTGCAGGGCCATGCTGGCCATGGCTCCCAAACCAGCTAGTTGTACAGGGTGGAAATTATCCATCTCTCCCTTGCATCAGGCTGAAAAAGCATGTTATAACTGAAGTGCAACTGCAGACTTGAGTAATGGCTTAATCTCACCTTCATCTCCTGTTATATTATCAGAAGAATAATGTTATTTAACTGTAACATAATTTTGGAAATTTATCAGTGGGACTAAAGGGAGACCAGACATATTTTGGCTAGTGTGTGACTTTCAGAGATGCTCCACAAATTGCAGAAAGTTATTAACTGGTTATAGCAGCTATGGACTGTATTTTGAAGGAAACCTAACTGTATAATTATTTGGCTTTGATGAAACTGCTGCTGGTGTCAACGGTCTAGCAATAATCTCAACACTGCATTGAAGCAGAATGTAGATGGCTGTACAGTCTTACAGTCTTCCCTCGTCCTACAGCTTGAAATAATGGTACCAGTATTGCCTGATATTACTCTTAGCACAAAAAATTACAGCCTGACATAATAAGAAAGGAAAAAAATAAATACGATGGCCAAGTGTGTTAGAGACTTCATTGCCAGAAGCTATTCATAGGATACAAGTATTTATTGCCATGTCCTCATTGCAATGGTTGTGTCTTAGCAGTTTCCTGTTCAGCAAAAAATCCAGCCCTGGCATCCCCTGCCAGAGCAGCAAGGTGAGTGCACAGCTCAGCCTTTTGCTCTGGTTGTTCACATGTGGTTGTTCCCTTGTACAAAGGATTTTTCTGTATATTTTCTTACTGTATGTATTACACTTTTTGAAGTTGCTGAATGTTTTGACCTCAGTTGCAGCCTAAGCTGATACTCTTTCTTTACATTTTATTCTGGTAATATTTACTCTTCTTTTGGGACCCTACTGCGTTGGGGGGAGGGGGGGCAGTTTTAAGTACCAAAAGATCAAGAGCTGGAAACATGACAGTGACAATTAAATATTCCTTAGATTTTTCTTATGTTGTTCTTTAAACTATCAGAGAGGTTTCTCTGAAATTGAAAATATTAATCTTAACATGATGTGGAGGTAAAACTTAAATATGCATGCACACACAGCATTGTTTAGTTATCCATAACGATGATGAATAACTCTCTAACATCTTCATTTTAAGTATGTTTGAGTGTGTGATGGACAAAGCATTACTAAAAGCAAAGCTGGAACAGGTGTAGAAATGCTTCCTCATGGACCTCAAATATTTTTGACCTGACACTCATGACATGCAGTGATATGCAATTTCCAGAAAGAGGACCCAAGTATGAGGCAGTTGTCAGTGGCAGGTGAGGAATGTATCATGTTATTCTCCAACCTTGTAAAATGTCTCCCACACTTCTTCATATAGAGAGTTTTCAGTAGAGGAGCAATACACAAGTTATGCTGAACTGTAGATTTTAAAAGGGAAATGTGAACTGCTGCTCTCTTTTACGTGTAGTTTTGAAAGCAGACTTTAAACACAGGATGAACTAATCTTTAAAGAGAAGATCTGTTCTGCAAAGTCATTCTGTAAAATCCTGAGGAATAAGGTGCTAAGTTGTCTCAGCTTCTGTCAGTGTGTGATTGTGGATACAAGATCAAAAGCAGATGTAGAAAAGACATGGAACTCCACGTCTTCATAAAGCTGCAAATGGCAATAAAAAGTGTACTTTGGAGATGTTCAGGAATGACATTCTAAAGGATATTACCAAATATTCTTCCTCTGACCTCTTTTATGCACTGAGAAGAATTTCCCACTATTGCTTGTCTGCAGTAACTGTAATTTTTCCCATGTGTTTTATCCTCTGAGGTGTTGGAAACATAGTAATTCATACGAGAGTTCTGTTCATAGATGGCTTTTGCTTAGACTAGGTTTCATCTGGTACTGTAATGCCTCCTACTTAAGTACTACTGTGATTCTGGAATTTGTTTTTTCTTGTAATTTCTACTACTTTGCTGTCAGCAATTTCCCCATTTTACTCCATTTCTCATTTCACCAGTAAACAGAGCAAAGAGCATTAGTGTGATTACAACTCCATTGTTTTGTGTAACTCAATGATCTTCTGCCTTAAAAAGTATTCTTTTTCATTTTTGAATCTATGACAGAAATTTCCTTTTATTTTTCTAAATTACTAAACTTACTTTTATTGCATTGAATGAAAAAAGTACATAAAAATCTTTTAGAAACTCTGAATCTATATTCCGGCTTCTGTTTCTGTTTTAGGAACTTCTTGAAGTTGTCTAGTGAAGGAGTACAATTCTCATGCTCAGAAATTTCTAGTGAGAATTTTCATGCTGTCTACAACTCAAATGGTTGTCATCCTACTAATCTTGAGTAGTGTAGAGTTGTGTTTTTATATATATATGTATATATCCTATATAAAACACCAAGGATCGAAAGTTTGGATAGTATTTTGTGCACGTGTTGGGTTCATACTCTAAAAAGAAAACAGAGGATTCACTGCACAAATTTATTATCTCAGCATCTACCCACAGGTAAAAACCCTGCAGTTTTCTGATACATTACAACTTGTATCACTGTCACCTCTTGTTTTTCTGAATACATCTATGTGCTATTGTGAAACTAGCAATGGTTATGTGGGTAATGAAGTTTTGGGGGTTTTTGCCACCAAGAGTGACTTCTTGCATTTTTCTTCCTTAAACAAGATTTTTCTGCAAAATTTGGTCCATCACAGTGTCATAATAATACATAGTGATACTTTTATGTAGGTAGAGAGGAGCTTGCCATAGATCTGATCTAGCATAACAAAGTCTTGACACACACTAGAGTACACGCAATTACTGCCACTGATAGTTAAACCAAAGCTTTTCCTAGAGAGATGGAGCTTAAAAATAACCACTGACTTCTGATTCTCCATCTGGATTTACTTGGTTTAAAGCTGGGCTGCATAACGATAGACAAGCAAAGGAACTACACCACCTGTTGTTGTGAGAGCCTTTTGTGGCCCAAAAGAATTATATGGATGTGTCTGAAAAACAGAGGAGCTCAGGGACAAGTCAGAAAGAGAAGCCAGGAGGGGGAAAATGATGGCATTTTTCCAAGTTACTCTTTTCCCTCCAAACTCTCCTTTCCACTTCTCCCATTGTTAGTTTCTTTGGTTATCAATGTTCTCTTTGCCATGTCCGTGCCAATCCAGATACGTCCATGTCAGTCTGTTTGCCAGACTACTGGATTCACTTTAAGGTTAGGAGTTCTTACGTGGATCAGTGGTTCTGTTTCTTGTTTTTCCACTATTTGATGCCAGAGCTTTGCAGTGGATGTACTTTACTTTTACCCACTTTGAAGTGTTAAGGGGTTGTTCATCTGGCAAAAACCTCATTCTGCTGCCACTTCTTCTGGAACTTAGAATTTATCCCTCGTGTTGATGCACACACATATGTCTTAAATGGGTTGGTAGCTAATCATTATCTTGAAGTGGCAGGTGGTAATTGCTATATTAAAAATCTATGTAACTATTTGCCATGCAGGACTGCAGCAGAATTGTGTGTACCTCACCATCAAGTTGATTAGACATGCCTTAGGAATCATCTTGTCCAAGTTTTAAAAAATTAGTCATACACAGTTTTCATATTAACTTAGAACAGGGCAAAGGTTGAAAATGTGACAGTTCTTGCAGCATGGTCCATATGTTCTACATCTTTTTATGAGCCCAATCTAACCTCTGTCTGCCTCCAATGACCCATACCTGAAAGAAGAAAAGGAGTATTATAATGAATCCACTTTCTCCAGGAAGGAATTTTATTTCTTGTAAAAAAAGACACAAATGAAAAACAATATATATTTGAGTTGCTGAGCATTCATGCTGACCTTGCCAGCACTGGAATGGCTAAGGTAACATATGTTGGCATATGTCACGGTTTTAACATGTGAAGGTGGAGACGCTGTCTAGCAGAGGTGCAGGGTGTTTGCGTAGTACAAAAAGTGGCAAATGACATAACCTAAGCCTGCAAAAGTATTGTTAGTGAGTGTCTTTCTACAACAGAGATTTTGCTGTTTATATTTGGGTTGGCAAAGTGATTTATTCTCCTTTCCAATGCTAATTGGTGTGGTTGAAATTGAAAACTTTTTTTGTGTAGACAGTGTCCTCTTAAAAGAAGAGGTGTTACAGTGGTCTAAAGAGCCACTTTTGCACATCAAACAATATATGGGGGAAGAGACAGACTTTAGTAGTCACCACTCTTTACTGATTGCACCAATTTTAGTGAAGTGATGGTCTTGCTCAGCTTCCCATGTTATTGAGGAAGTTTTTTACCCAGGTCCATCAGTAGGGCTGGACAAGAAAGTACCATGCGGCTTTATTTTCCATAGCATTGGGTCTAGCTGGGTTTTGAGAACTGAGTAATTCTTGTTGTGTGCTTACATTATAGATGGGAAAGATGCCTGTCATATGAGTGAGCAACTGTGGATGGACACTGGCTCTGGAGCAGCTACAGTATCATGTACACCTGGGATGAGAAGATGACTGTGTGTGCCCAGGTACAGAGTGGTCTGAGGAATTCCTGTTGTGTTGGTTGGTTTATATTTGTAAATTAAACACCCAGTTGGTGCATTAAAGGGTTTGCAGCCTCGAATTCTGCATTCAGTTTTGGGCCCCTCACTACAAGAAAGACATTGAGGTGCTGAAGCACATCAAGAGAAGGGCAATGAACGATGAAGGGCACAAGTCTGATGAGGAGCAGCTGAGAGAGCTCGGATTGTTTGCCCTGGAGAAAAGGAGGCTCAAGGGAGACCTTATCGCTCTCTACAACCATCATAAAGGAGGTTGTAGCCAGGTGGGGGTCAGTCTCTTCTCTCAGGTAACAAGAGATAGGATATGAGGAAACTGACTAAAGTTGCATGGGGGAAGGTCTATATTGGATATTAGGAAAAATTTCCTTATGGAAGGTGTTGTCAAGCATTGGAACAGGCTGCACAGGGAAGCGGTTAAGTCACCGTCCCTGGAAGTGTTCAAAAAATATTTGGTGTGGCACTTGGTGACATGGTTTAGAGATGAAGGTGGCAGTGCATGGTTAACTGTTAGACTGGTGGTCTTAGAGGTCTTTTCCAACCTAAATGATTCTACGATTCTCAATACTAGTGATTAAAAGGAATTAAAGTCAAGCATAGGAGTGGGACTTGTGATGTTAGCTGTGAATACAAGAAATGGGATGGTGGCAGATGGTGAAAACAGAAGTTGCAGGATCCTCCTATGGTCCACTGTAGTTTGGAGGCTAGTAATTGTTTTCCTCATTTTAAAAACAGACTGAAAAAATCCCTTTTGTTTGTTACACACGAGGGAGATTTTGAGAAAATTACAAAAATTCTGCATTAGAAAGGCTTACATGTACTCTAAAAGAAGCCCCTTTTGCTGTTTATAATTCCCTAATATGTAATGATTTTCATAGCAGACAGTGGTGTCATGAGCACAAGATTATGATGAAAGTTATGAGAAAGGCAATAGAAGAGAATTACTTAATAATGGGTATACTGAACCCAACGAAGGAGCATGGACTGCTTTCTATTTAAAACAAAATAAATTACTTGATAGTTGTGTAAAAACAGTGATCAGTCCCATCAGTGTCTCTGCAGCTACTGCTGAGATTAGTCAGTGATTATTTCACTGGATGAGATTTTGGAGTAGACCCAGACATGCATTTCTTTCTGCACTACTGTGCAGAAAGTAAATTTAGTGATTGCTTCCCTTTCCTTCCATGTAGCTTGTGTAGCATGATAAATAAATTTACAGTGTTCCTAATTACTGCTGCCAGCTGCTAGAGTCACTTTTGCAGTAGAGGTGGTTTATATTTTCAGGTTCAGCATCTTCTTGATGGTTCATGACAAAGGTTGTCATGCAGCCAGAGAATATTTCTTTGAGCAGCTGGAGGCAAGAAGCTGCGTATGGACTTTCATCCCTGCCTCCTTCCAAGAGAACATGAAGCTGAATTTTTCTTCCTTTTTATTTGGTTTCCATCTCTTTTTCCCATGTAGCCTACATACTGGGAGTATTTAGCTGTTTCAGTGTACAAACATTATTAGCTTCAAAATGAAGAACTGCCAAATTGACTTTGATCCACGAAATCTGTCTGATTTTTGCTGCTGTTGTTTAATTTGCTGTTGGATATATATTGAAAAAGTTCGTGGCTGATAAACTGCTGAAGTGGTGCTTCTTTTGTGTAGAAAACTCTGCCTGAATAAGGAGTTAAAGACCTATATGAGAACTGAATAGCATTCAAATAGTTAAGGCTTTCAACACAACAAACAAGTATCTCTTGAAGGGTATTGTGTGCTCATCAAGGTCTGAAACATAGATAGGCTCTCTGATGTAAGGTAATTGAATGAAGAATGTATTGACTATAAGAAATGAAATAACTAGAGTGGAAAAAAAATCCTCTTATTTTATTATAACATCCAAATTACCCCACTTTGGAGCCATATCTGAGAGCAGAGTTGGTCCATATAAAGTTCACTTGCAGAAAGAAGGGTAAGAGAGAAATGCACTAAAGCATTAATCTATTGATTTACAAGTGGAGTGAGATCAGTCTCTCACTGTACTAATGTACCAGTTTCTCCTATCTATAGATCAGATTGGCTCAGCTAAACATTACACTTTGAGAGAGTTTTACTAAGAAAAAAAAAAGAAAAAGTGTAATAGTACTTATTTGAGGTTCTACTGGAGGAATTAGTTTGATATATTTAAGCACTACAAAGGTTTCTGACCTAAATGAACAGTGTAAGAGACCCAGGGGTCCACTTTACCTTTGGTGCTTTTTTCACCTGGAGAAAACTTAATGTAATAGTTAAAATGTGCTATAATCTGTCTCTCAGAAGTCCCATTCAGAAATTTATCTTCCTCATCTTTGGCATTTAAGCCTGACCGCTGCTTGCTGAGGAATTTCAAGGGGAAATGTTGAGATGTTCATGGTTTAAGTGTGTACAGATGTCAAATTGCTTTGTGAATGATATTTAACAATGTTAATGGGGGGGAAATATTCTATGACAGAAATTAGTGAAGATCATGATTTGGGGTTTTTTCCTCTTTTGCATATTTCCTTAAAGTAGTTGAAAAATACACCTAAAAAACCTTCCCTCTAAACTGAAAGGAAGCATTTTAAAGAGCAGCACAGTGTGGAGTTTTAATATGAGTGGATGGTCTAAAATAAAAGAAATTTTAAGCAGAAAAAAAGAAAACTTTTGTTTTTTTCCTCTGGAGTTGAAGTATGGTTCAAAAGGGCTTGTTCAAAGTCATGGTGGAGGTGTGTTCTGTTACATTCATTACAATTCAGATGCATTTTTTGTGTCAAGAACTCTTGGGACTGCTGCAAGTGAACTCTTTGTGTCCTACAGGTGGATGATGTTTGTTGCACATTCAATTTGCCAGACTTGGCAGAACTGCTATGATGTGGCATTGAGCTGATGTTCAGCAGTTAATGAGTGAACCAGAAATTACTTCTTTGTTATGAAAAGAGATGTTCCTAGAAGAGCAAGGTGAATAATATCAACTCGGTATTAACCTCAGACCTCTGGTCTCACTTTTTCCACCAGAAAATAAACTGGTTTTTCTTTCTCTTAACATTTAGTTGAGAGTGCACCAAGAGAACATCAGGTTATCATGGAAAGGCTCCAACATGGAGAAATATGAGACTAATTGATTAAACTACTCAAACCTGGAAAAATGGTGAGATCTGCTAGTTACATTTGTTGCTCCGATTTTCTTGCCATAGTCAGCAAACCCACTGTGTGTGACTAATAATTGTAGAACTGGGCCAAACTGTGATGCTATTAAAGTTTTGGAGATGTAGATGAAGGTGAAAGCTGGCCAGCTGATGGAACAAGGCTGTAATGTTCAAAAGCAGCAGTGCTGTGTTCTCCTTGATGGAGGTGTCACTTTGAAGGCTGCCTTTTAGAGTGATTCATCCAAAGCATTTCTATTTTATTTCTGTCTGCAGTGGCTTTGGATGCTAACCCAAAGGTGTTTTTAAGACTGAGCAGGTTTTGTTGATATACAGACTGGGGACAGGACAGAATGGAGAGATAAGAATGCCACAATGGAATTGTGTAAATGAGCAGTTGAGACCCTGAGTTGTTCCAGCGGTTATGTGATTTAACACCCTCTGCTCTGAGTGAGATTCACTTCAAAGTCTGTAGCATGCAATTTTGTTGTGGTAGCTATATCTGTTGAATGTCTTGCAGCTTTCTTTATGTGCTATTCCAAAAGGGGGAAAATGAATAGAAGGCAAGAGGAAAAAAAAAAAAAAAGTTTTATTACAGGATAGAAAGAATCAAGGATTTAAAAAACGGAAAGAAAAAAACCTGGCATTTGTTAGTTGGCTCTTCATGCTAATCCTCTTTAACACACACGTGACTTCAGCTGGAAAACTGCTCGCATTTTTCAATCTGCTGTGGAGCAACGAGTTTAGTGATAGTCATAAGAACCTTTAAAAATCTCTAAGCAGTTTCTAGCCCTTCTCAGTGTCACACTCTGACTCTGTAGGCTGGCAGACAGGCACTGCTCAGAGACCTAGGACCAAATGATAAATACTAACCCTGCTTCTATATATTTCAAGTAGCCTGTTGTACTGTGACTATTGGTTCAAAATGACATGTCAGAAATTGATGTATGGATTTTAATGCCATTTTTGAAAGGAGACTTGAACAGAATTTTTATTTTCAAAGTGGAATTTAATTTGTAGCCCAAGCCATAAAAAACATCCCCTGGAATTCCCTGATTTCAGCTGCTAAGGTACTTCAGGGGAGTTACTACAAGTCTTGAAAGGACAAAGCAGAGAATAATGATGAAAACTTTCCCTCTTGACTGACCATAGAGATAACAAATTAAAGAAAAAAAATATAGTACAATAGATCATTTTGTCTCTTACATTGTCAAAGTTGGAGTAGGTTCATACTTCATCATTTTGCAGTATTTATCCAGATTAATTTTAGATGTCTTGACAAGGCTGGATTTTACTACCGTATATGCTCAGAGCTACAGACATGGGGTTATTTCAGTTGTTTTTTCTTTAAATATGGGCTAACTGAGAACACTTTAATAAATAATTATGGCTCATATGTATGGACAAACTGTATGACAATGGGTTTAGATCTTAAAGTGAAACTATTACTTTTTATAATTCAGAGGAAAGAACAGAAACCTAGAAAAGGAAGAAAATGGTCAGGTTTCAGTTTTTATTCCACCATTAATTTGTCTGTATTTTCTAAGCATAAGACTGAAGAGAACAGCTGTCTGCCTGGAATGATACTTTATGCTGAGCTCAGGTGATGTTTATTTTTATCTCTTTGGTAGAATCATACTGTCTTTATTTTGCCTAAATTTTTAAAACAGTGACACTGATGAATTTTCATTTTGTATGATTCCTTTCATATTGTAAGAAATGAGATATGTAACTGTCTGGAATCACCAAACAAATAATTTAGCTCTTCACAGATGTCATCAATTATGAGACCTTGAGTTTTTCTGTGAATAAATGCTTCAGCAAGATTGGCTGGGAGTAAACACAATAAACCTATAGAAATTGCATGAAGGGTAAAACATGGAAAATAAATCTGAAAAGATCTATTTTGCAAGGTGATTGTGACACGAGATGCCATGAATTACTTAAGAAGATGTGTTTTGTCATGCCAAGGTACTGTCTTAAACTGATTAGTTCATGCTGACAGACTTTTCTTCCTTCTTGATTTCCAGGTCCTAGACAGTATTAATGAATTCAATGGCAATTTTAAGACTGTGTTTTATACATGCAAATGTGTCACTATGGTTTCATGCACTGCTTCTTTATCAGCTCAAAAAGTCATCTTTAAAATTCACATGTACATATAAATTTAAAAGAAATTTACTTTTTCCTTGTAAAATGATGCAGTGGGAGTGATTACAAAACCTTCCTGGCAAGTGAGACATCATAAACACAGGAAAAGCACTTTGGGAATGTGACCTTGAGAAGCTCTGGGAACCTGGTCCACAAATCCTACGCCCATTAAAATTTAGATAGCAGGTAGTAAAATTCAGTGCAAATCTTGAATTGCATTTGAAGTTATTTTTTTAAGACAAAGTAATGGAAAAGCACTGTATGACTGCCCTTAGATAAACCTTCACCTAGGTGATATTTAGAAGATAAAACTTACAAAGGGACAATATATGAATGGAAGCAGGCAGGCAGGCTGGGGGAGTGGCCATCAATTTATGCACACAACTGCATTTTCAGCATAATTAGATGTCTAATTGAGCATTATAATTTAACTGACACATTTAAGCATGTAATTTATTTGAATGCACACTGCCTGTATTCTATTTATAATGTTTGCTCTTCAGGGTGGCATCCAGATCTAGAAGATGAAATTATCCTCCTGATGAACAGAAAAAGAACCAAAAAGAGTATATTGAGGAGTCCTGAATGTAAATAAATTTCTGTAATTTCAAATCAGAAGAGGAGCATGGAAGCAAAAAAGCCATACTGAGAAAGTTAAGTACTGAGCATGACTGCAAAGACATGACTTAATTTTAAATACAGTATAGAGATGTACTGCACTTCATATTATCAGATTATTGTGCAAATCTGCCTGGTTCAGCTGGCAGCTGGGTAAGAAGGAGATTTTGGTAACTGAGAGGTTTAAACTGCACATCTGTCTTGTCCTGAGGAAAGAAGCATCCTTTTCTCAACATGAAAGATATTGCCATATAGGTAAGGCCAGCTCTTTTCATACCCGAAAAGAGACAAAGGCGTGTATGTTAATATATAGAGTAGCCTGTCAAGTAGTTGCAGAGAAAGAAGCCCAAGTCCCATCATTCATGGTTGCATACTCCTTGGTGTGCCAAAATTTCACTCTCTGGGTGATAACTAAGCACCTGGACCTTTATTTTCAAGGAAAAAAACCCCAAACCAATGCATTTTTGGTTTTGTTACCAGATTTTTTTATTTTTATTTTTTTTTTTTCACTTTCAGGCTTTATTTTCTGAGCAAAATAGTTGCAGGTTTCCTTTTAACCCAGTAAACTTCCGTAGTTACACCTTGTTATATATTTTATGATGCTGAGCTGAGAATCTGCTGCTTCAATTACAGAAACTGCCTATAAGACATAGGAAAATCCAGAACATAGAGACTGAAACACTCCTGCATTTTAGCTTTGGAATTACTTTTGCATACTCTGACAATTTCCCCTTATAAATGAAGTGTAATAATAGCTCCAGTTATGGAATGCAAGAAAACTAGTGCAAAAATTTCCTGCCAAAATAGAGAAGGAAACTACTTTTTCAAGCCAGAGGTTGGCAGGATGCCTGGCTTTTCTGCTCACCTTTCCCTCTGCTCTCTGCCCTCCCAAGTCAGTCATTATCAGAAAGGAAGAAGAGGAATTAAATGCAAGGAACTAAATGCAAGAGGAAATAAAAATCTATGAGTCTTTTACCCCAAGGTGAATTCACTTATTAGGAGATCCTGAAGCTTATAGAGGTGGATTTTGCATATCTGGATAGGTAAGGTAGAATAAGTTCAGAAGATAAAAATAAAACAAGGTATGTCAAAAGCTCTCTCAGATCTTGGAGAGACGTGTCTATCACTGTGTTGGTGCACAGGTTGGTTGCTTGTGCATGCCATGCAGAAGACAAGAGCAAAAAGGGGCTCTTCCAGGAAAACTGGTCTTTGTGCTCTTTATGGGGAGACAAGGGAGAATTAGGAAGATGGACTGTGACTCAGATCCATTCTGTGAAGATTAGCAAGGTTGGCCATGCAAAGGGGAGAGTGCTTCAAAAAGCTCTGTACTCTGGTTATGGGATTTGTTGGAACTTTTTGGGTTAGCGCCTCTTGTAGTCTTTCTTGATGAGCCTTTCCCACTTGGAAGGTGAGGACCAGTGGAAGGGGATAATCAGTGGAATTACTCCCCAATTACCTGTAATAGGTAATGATATTGCTCATTCTTGTGCTTAGAGGAAAAACAGGAATTCCCACCTTTGTACTCTGAGTCCAGTTGACTATGCAGGTGGGAAGCAGACGTGGCAGCCCCCAAAACCAGTTAAGGAATGGCACCAATGCCAAGAGGCAATCTGGGAACTGCTGTTCCAAGATCTCACCAAAATTTCTGCTTGTCTGTGCACTCCTGTGGACACACAAAGCTGGCTCAGCTAATTGGTCATGTCCTCCTCCAATGTGCAGCACTGGCACAGCCCGAGGGGCAGGCAGGGCAGTAAAAACCACTGGATTGAGCCGCTTGGCTTGGTGTAGGTTTAGCTGAGCTATCTGGGATAATGAGGGATATCTGGATCAAAGAGTGAATTCTACACTATGCCTGAGGATTCACTGAAACTTGGGCATTCATAAGCATCCCGGAAATGGGCCTGGAAAAATATGGAAAAGAAGAAATTCGGAATGGCTTCTACTTTAGTTTAGACTTAGAGAGTGTGCTTTAAGTTGGAGAAAAGGAGAAAATAACAGATCAAAAACTAAAATAAAGTGACAACTAATGGCAAGATACCTTTATGTATCAGATTCATTGCTGTCATGCCTGAGGAGATGCCTTTACATCTATGTTGTTTTCAGAAAGCTGAATTGGGCTATTTTCCCTAGTTTCTCTGAAAAGGTTTTATAAATTGAAGATATTAATGAAAAGTATACTCAGATGATTAACATGATCTCTCTGCTTAGCCTATACTCCTGTCCAAATAAATATTTATTCAATTTTTTTTTTTTAATTAGGAATAAATTCGAGCCTACATTGTGTAACCTGAAGAGAAACTGATACAGGAACAGTTCAAGTTTCTCCCAGTTTAAATGTCTCTGGTGCTTTGACCTATTCTCCAGTAAGTGTTCACATAATTTACAGGGCATCATCCTTCTGTAATCCCTCTCTTCAAGCCTTCTGCATGCCACAGGAGCACATTTTACAGGGAGGTATTGTACTACTTGAAAGTGACCCTAGTTAACATCATGTGCTGTTTTGACTCAAGTATTAGTACTCTGACTTGATAAGGGTACCCAATAACTGAGGTGTCTGTATACTCAGGGTTGCACACTTAAGGGGAAGGCCACTTCAGAGTGTGACAGGTTATGCAGTGGGCAGGATTTGTTTTAGCTATAGAGACAGCTGACTAGATGTACTTCTACTTTATATATGTGCTCTGAATTTCAGCAGCATGCGTGTCAAAGTGTCTTTTGAATCCCTCTCTGCCACCATCCCTGTGAGGGGCCTGGACCCTCTGGAAAAGTGTGAGCAATACTTATTATATCCATTTATTTTAAAGCAATAGACCTCAAAGTGTGCTCTTACAGAGTCTTCTCAACTCTCCTCTTTGAAGTGCTAACAAAGAAGAATAAAACTGAGGTTAGTGTCCATTTTGTTGTAAAAGAGCCTATGATAAGAGTAGAGGCATTTGATAGAAAAGCTTCCTGTTTTAATCTTTAGACTAGATTAAGTGTGGGAGGGATGGAAAAATGCTGAAATTGGTGCATTATGCACTGAGGGATTGAGCTGTTGACTGTTTGTGAGTTTATATGTGAAACATGAGTTAGAAATGTACTTAGAATTTCATGTCACTACTTCTTGTTGTCTTGGAGACTGGACTTCTGAGGCTCTGGGTAAACTGGACCTCCTCACAAAGGTGGGGAGGGGAAAGAGGGCAGATTTCTGACACAGCAGTTGTTTTGCATAAAATTTTAAAGTCTAGAGTAGACAAGTCAGAAATACCCTCATCTAGCCTGCACATGGTGTGCATCTGCTGTACACTGTCTTCAAAATCTTCTTACTAAATGTCACAAAACACGCTAAAATTGCTAGGCCTGAACAGACACATTCTCTGAAAAAATAGATTATGAATGTGGAAAAACTTTGCTTTCAAAGAAGAAACAGGCTGACCTCAGCACTAAGATGCTCCTCTCCATTGAAATGTGAGACTACTATATGGAGCTGCACTAGTACAAACTGCTGAAGCACCTTGGCGGGGCTCCAAGAAGTGGCTTTTTCTGATGGAGTTCTTAATACTTCAAGAAGATATAGTATGTGCATTTAAATGCCAATAAAATGATTCCCTGTTGGATCCATAGGCTGCATTTCAATGCTAAATTATGATGACAGTGTGAATGACTGACTGACATGCCCTGTGAAGCGTTTCTGTGCATGTCTGTTCTTTCGCTTATCTGCAGTTTAAATCCCTTCTTGTGGTAAATTCTGTCACTGCTTCACCCCTTAATGGAGATGCTTCTGTCCATCTCTATTGATGAAGATGTTTTGCCATTGATCTGATGCTAAAGAAGCCCTGAACACTGGTGAGCTTATCAGCTGGTGCCTGCACAAGAGTCCAATCAAGATTTGTTTGGTTTCCAGACAAAATAAAGTCTACATTAAATGAAGGAAAAGAGACATCCACAGGTGCAAGTATTTACACATATGGCAATTGAGAGAGGAATGAGAACTAAATGGGACCTAAAAATCCCATTAAAATTATTCTTGAGTAAGAGGGTAGTTTTCTGTTTAAGGAAAATCAAATAAGTTTGAATATATGCTCCATCTAGTCTCAATTGTATGCAGCAGGAGGGGAACGAGCTTGCTTAACCTGATGGGAAAGACAGGTGACCTTCTGTTAAGGGTGGGAGTAAGGAACTGGAGTTCAGATCCAAGGAATCTAAAAGATTTCCCCATAGAGTGGTCAGTAAACTAAAACTTTGCTTAACTTCTTGAATTCCCCTTTCCAAGATTTTGCATAGATTATTTTCATAGCAGAATTCAGTGGCTGAATCTGCCTGTCACTCCTGTGAATTGTGATAAGATAAACCTTTTAAAAAAAGAAAAGCTTGATTTATAGTGAAAAAAAACATGACTCACAGAAAATTCAGTGTCTGGTCAAATAGAAGAGTAATGCAAATGGATAGATGATACTGCATAAATTGTATGAAAATTACAATAAAAGTGAATACGGAGTAGCTAAAAGGCCAAGTTAAATCTGAAAATCTGTGCAGTTGTTGTCTGTTTTCCTCAAAGTATAGGCTTTTTATCTAGTACGAAGAATACTCACATGAAAGATGGAGAAATGGGTTAGAAAATCTCAGTGCTAATTCTGTCTCTATCTTGATTTTTTTTTTAAGATAATTTTTTTTATGCAGTGCCAATTAATTTTGTTTGCATGCCCTGCCCAGTGCAGCCTGAGTCAGCTCAAGTAAAATCCCGACTCCCTGAAGCTACCAGCAATCTTTCCACTGTGCCAGGTATCCAGCACATGCAGTCTGGATGGAAATCTACCCTGAGGTCTTGATTTCTTGAGAGTCATGGCGTGTCTCAGCATTTGCATCCAAAATCTGAGGAACAATAACACAGCGACTCTGAAAATTATTGTCTCATTCTGCTGATGAAAAATGCAAACACAGAAAACTCGAGAATAATATTTATGTACAGCATTGCTTAGGTTATGATCACATATACCCTGAATATGAAAAATGAGATGGTATAAAACACACTCATGTTTTAAACACACACAGGGCTTCAGTAAGAATTGGCTTTCTTTCATGTGGAGCTTTCTTCCTTGGTACCAAGTACTAATGACTCCTGTCTACTTAAAAAAGACACATTAAACTGTCAAACCACTCAGACAAATTCATCACCGCTTCTGAAACAGAGCTTTAATAGTGAGAAAAATAGGAGGGATTTCTGAAATCCCTTTTTTTTTTTTTCTTTTCCAGCTGAAAATTGACTGTCAGCTATCAGCAAATTGGAGACAGGGAAACTTTTAGAAGTATTTGCCTTCTAGACTGCTATTGTTGTTTGCAGTCTTCTTGGTACCAGATTTCTATTTGCTTCCTGCATTTTGTTGGAAGCTTTTGACTGAAAATACAAGAAATAGTATTTGAATTGCTTTTGGATTTCTCATAGGAGTTTTATCTTATTTTTTAAGCCTGTGAGCTGGATGTGTATTTCATTCCTTCTCATTTTTTGTTTTGCTGCTAAATATCATCTTTATTTCCAGCACAAAGTGGAATGCAAAACAATTGAGCAAGTAATTTGTAAGTCTCTGACTACAAAACAACACTCCCCCCAACATTCACAGTAATTCCATTTTTAACTAAAGCTTTGACCTGTAGTAGAGATAATAACAAATTGTTTTAATCTTCTCACAGTTCTATGTTTGCAATATAACTTAAAAAACCTGTCCCAATCTGCTGAGATTTTCATTACTTCATGATTTATTCTCACTTAATTCCCAATGACATCTTAGTTTTTAAATGCTTACAGATTATTTTTTTCCCCCAAGTTTTTCCCCCCAACACTACAAAGGGAGCAAAAATCCCCAGTCAAAACTTTTGGATGTTAAATTATCTACATGAAACAAATACTTTTAGGTATTTTTTCATCCTTTGACATTTGAAACCAGACTACCGCCTTCCTACAGGGCTGCTTTCCGAGGCTCACAAACAACTCGGCATTATACAGAGAAGACTCAGATCAGTTTTCTAAACAACATTTTTCATGCCATGCCACCCACATAAAAGAGTTTGGGGCTTTCCTCGCCTCTTCAGTCTTGCTGTACTTCCTCTTTTATTCCCATGTTTCCAGTCAGCATGGAAATGTGTGGCCTGGAGGCTTGACTTGTGACTCTGGATTTGTTCGATGCAATAAGCTGATATACAAATGCCTGGAAGGATTGTCAAGGTATGCTCACTACACCTAGAAATTGTGGGCTTGAGAAGTGGGAACTCAAGTTCAGGCTTGAATTTTAGGTCCTTCACTTTGCTGCGTTTGTTGTAACGTGGCCATAAAGGGGAATGCTGTGTGTTGGTGTGTGTGTGTTTTGTAGCATTCTCCAGGGGAAATATTGTAGCTTCTTTTGAGAGATACAGCTGTGTCCAGATATTGGCACAAGCTCTGCTAGTGTAGTAAATGGGGGTGACCTTGTATCAGGAATGTTCGGTCTGTGGAACACTGTAGTGTCATTATTCCCAGTGATGCCTGAGCATAGAATAGCGTGGTGCAGCTGACAGAAAGGTTATTCAAACCGTGACAGGTCCTGTTCACCAGAGCCCACCAATGGCAGCAGGAAACTATCCCGGGGAGATGAATCTTTCATCTGGTGGCTTAGTTCTTTGCAGGGTGGAGGTGTAGGAGGACCTGTAGGCTTCTCTGGTAAGGATTTGTGTTTTAAACAAGACACGGATAGATTGATCAGGGCTGATGGTGAGATTGAAAAGGAAACCATTTCACAGTGATGATCTCAGTTATGTCTATGAATTGGGAAAAATAAACAATCAGAGAGAAACCATAAAAGGCTGTGCATAATACCAGCTGCCATTAGAGACTGGAGGTTTATTTTCAGAGTATCATTTTTAGAAACAGTGTTTCAAATAATTTCATCACTTTAAAGAAAATTGCATTTTATACCTTTTTATTCTGTTTTTAGAATGAGTTTTTATGGAAGAATGGGGCTTTTCTGGGTGTTGGACAGGTTAAGTCCTACAGTTTCACAAGAGCTCTCTAAAAAAGACACTGAGTGTTTGTTGTTTGCATAGTGGTTCTTGCTCTGTGATGAATAATTCAAGTAAAAGTCTGTAGTGGGCTACAAATAATCAGAAGAGATTTTGTGAGTATACTGTGTAATGGGTGCAGCAAACAGTTATGAGCCTGTTCCAGTTTCACGCCCTCCTCAGGACTGAGCTCAGGTGATGGAAAATTCTCATGAAATTTCCAGAATATAACAAATGATCCCCCAACACCAAATAAATATTCCTTACCCTGGATGGAACTGATAATTGGAAGTAAGACTGGAACTCAAACGAGAAAAACTGCTCCAATTTTTCTTATTTTTAGTGGATAGTATTGAGAAGCAGTGTACCCAACAGTACTCACAGGGAAGGCTACAAATAACAAGGTCACTAGCAAGTTGCCAGTAGTTAGGAACAAGTTTTCTGCATCCAGCCTTCCTCAGGTGCCACATTAAAAATTTCACTGGGAATTTCACATGGTCCTAAGCTTTGCATGCATGCTATCCTGATACCACAGAAGGGAAAAAGCAACCTTTTCCCTGCATGGGAGAGCATTAATTGCTATGTCCAAAGGGCAAACATATATTCTTCTGGTTAGTGATCAAATGATATCTGAAAGTCATTATACTGCCCAGCATTTGTACTGGATGGCTCCTGCAGACAACTGGATTGCGGGGAGCTGCCTCAGGATTGTCTGGTTATTGAGCTTGTAGTTTGATCTTGGAACCATCTTCCTGTGTAAATAAAGGATAAGCAGTAGTTAGAAATTATTAGCTTAAAGTATTAGATGTTTGAAGGTGTCATGTGTTCCTTCATTAAAGGGCCTTTGAAAATTAAAGTAAAAGTCATCAGCCCAGCCCAGTTCTGTGGTTAATATTTTTTTGCTGGTTTGGTTTGATCTAGTTGTCTAATCTTATTGAGGGGCAGCCTGTGGAATGTGCATCACGGGAAAACAACTTGCCATAGAATGCGACCTAGTCCTGCCTTTGTTTGTAACTACTTCCTTGAAAATTGACTGTGGGGTGAGCAGAGAAGGCCCTGCCAGCAGTTGGTTTGTGGAGTCACCTATGTCACGTACTGGAGGGGCCATCCCTTCCCTAAAAGGTTGGTCACTCAGTGCAGTGACAACAGGAGCGAGGGCTATACAGAGAAGTGAGGCATCAGCTGCTGAGCACATCAGTAGATGCAGGGAGAAGTAGGTATATTCAGAAAACAGGCAAGCACTACTTGACTGCTACACAATCAAAATCTATAACCACTTTACTTTTTACCTGTGTGCATTTAAACCAGATAAGCTTTTTTTTTTAATGCCTTCTTTTACCTCACTGCCAACTATTACAGGTGAGTTATAACTGAAAATATGAGGCTTTAAAAACACTGATGTTTTACAGCTGCAGCATGTTGATAGTCCAGGATTTTCTCTTTCTCACATGAATTTGAAAGCACATTCATGCTCTGAGCTCAGTGCCTGCTTTTTGAGTGATAAAATGGTTTCACTTATCTTATTTTCCCCTTCTAACCTGGGTGCTAATTAAGCAATACCTGTAAGAGCAGTAACTGCAGCAATAATTTCTCACTGCACTGATCTAAGCTGAAGCTACAGCAGCTGCAGTAGCTATGCCACGAAGGATTTTTCTCCTTTGGCATATATTGCACGGGATTTCCCTTGATTAGGTCGCAAGTGCTTGAAGGCTATTGATTTTTGCTCTCTTTTAGGAGAATGCACCTCTTTTTAACAGTTTAATTGCTCAGGTTTGAATTTGAATGATCAGGTCGTGGAACAAATGTATGCATGCATCTGATTACCTGTTTACGGGCTCAGGGAAGCTCTGCGATAACACAAAAATTCCCATTCTGATTCCTGAGCTGCTGGAGATCCCGTGCTCCAGGGTGTTGCCCTCCTCCTGCCAGCTCACACCCGCCAGGCGGCTGTAAACTTTAACAGTAGGTTTTAAGGAGAAGTGGTGTTGCGGTGTTGCTTTCCGACATCCTGGAAACAAGCTGCGCATATGAAAATCACTCTTCTGTGAAAGTAACCCCTGGCTGTTCCTTAGGCTGATTGGGGGGTGTTGCTAAGCAACTCGGGGTAACGGGGGGGGGCTGTACTTATCCTGTAGGTAGGTCCTGGTCCCTAAGCAGAGTTCCAAATAAGTAACACAGACGTGGGAGAGAGTGATCAACTGCGACACAAGAAGTTCAGCCCCCGCAAACTTAACTTTTGTTAAGAGTTTTTCGAGAATGAAATTGGATTAGACCCAGGGATGACGAATCCTGTTTGATTTCTTTTCCCCTTGCGCTCTGACGAGCTTTGAGTTTAGGCAGGCTTTTGTTTCTGGCTCCGAGTTGCTTTAAAAAAAGAATTGGGAGTGTGTCTCGGGGTGTCGAGGGTGATGTGCTTAGCTTGATTGGCTAGGCTTGGCTCGGTTTGCTTGCGAGTCCTTTGTTCTCCCCACCACCCTCAGGTCAGTTGTGCAACATGCCCCTACGGCTTAAGAAGGGGGGAAAAAAAAGGGAAAAAAAAAAAAAAAAGAAATGCTGAGTAATGCCAGAGTTTTCTCAAATGGCTGATGCAAACCTGGAGAATTTGCATCATCATTCAGCTGGAGTAACTTGGTATGACAAGAGCTTAAATACAAGTCCACGCGGAAGCTGAGCTGGTTTCCAATGATAGGGCAGTACCAGCTCGCAGTGTGAAAGCGCAGGTGTTCCTGAGCCAGGGTCGGATCGCAGGAAGGGCTCACATACTCTTTAGGAGCTTGTTTTACCTGCGCGTAGGAGCAGCTGGAAAGATAAGAGAGGACAGAGGAAGAGACAAAGTAGTTGGCTACACAGAGAGAGGGGAAAAAAAAAAAAAAAAGCCTTGAGTTCCTGCTGAAAACTTTTCTGCCTGTGCTTGCCGTCAGTGTGCTGGTGGCACTGTAGCATGCCTAGGAAAGCTGCTGTGCCCACGGTCTCTAATGGAAGCTACTTGCAGGGGCAAGCTAATGGCTGGTTGTCCTCTATGGACAGCGGACAGCCAGCCCAGGAGGGAAAAGTTATGCTGAAGAAGAAAGTGACGCTTTTGAGGGGGATATCCATCATAATTGGCACTATCATTGGAGCTGGCATCTTCATCTCTCCCAAAGGCATCCTGAAGAACACAGGCAGTGTGGGCATGTCCTTGACTGTCTGGACAGCATGCGGTATCCTCTCGCTTTTTGGTAAGTCCCTAAAAATTTTCTAATTGGTCCAGAGGGGCGGCCGGTGGATTATCATGATTATTTGTCTGATTTTACTATTGGATAGCAAGTCACAGTGCAGAGTTTGAGGACCAATGGGGCTACAGGAGCTTTGTGCTGCGGGATGGGTTTTGCGAAGGGCGCAAAGATACACAACCCTTGTTCGCTCTCACCCCTGGCACCTGGCTGGTGAAGGTTGGAAGTGTAAATTATTGTTTCTTATGGGTCCCTAAAGGAAGAGGAAAAGCAAATGCCCATTTTATTCCATAGAATGTGCTGTATGTATAATATTTTTCTCCTGTCTGTAGAAGGTAGTTTATGGTTTGCTTGTAAGGCCCCCGGCAGCTGGGGATACGGATCACGCTGGTTGAATACCTCTGAAATGTTTAGACAGCTCGAGTTAGTTCCCTAGAGGCTAGAGCAAAGTCTGAGAGGAAAAATTCCCACTGTATGTAAGCTGTATTGGCATGGAAGGGAGCAAAACAGTAACACTAATAAAGCCTCTCCCCGTTTCTTAACTTCACTCCTCACTCATGATGTTGCTTTGAAAGATGGGGGTACAAGAAACTGCGTGATGGAAGCAAATTTTTCATGGGAGTTTTATTCCTGGCCTTCTTATAATAAGTTTTTACTAGTTCCTTGTATTCTTGAAGACTGTTAAATTCTGAAGAAGTCCAGTTTAGTTGTTCAGCACACAAAAGTCCCATTCAGAGTGGAAAACCCCACCCTGGCCTCTGCGGGATGGAGGGTTCATTGACCTATTTAATGAGTTAATCTCAAAGAAGCTGAAGAACTAATAAGAATATTGGCTTTATTTAAAACAGAAAAGACTTGTTTACTGGCAGGAGGTAAAGAGGACAAACAGGGGCTAACGTGTCTACTTAAAAGGTGTAACAGGCAAATGCCACCTTGTGTAAATTGGCTCTGAGTTTAAAAGAAATAGACTGTCTACATGCTGAGCCCACCCAGGCCAAACTGACCATGTAAGTGAGCAGTGAGTTAGGACCTGTTTGGGTCAAATATATTGATACAATGTGCAGCAAAATCTGTTGTACAAACATGGAAGTCCTGCCTGTAACCAAAATTTCCCTATCAAGAAAAACCTCAGAATCAATTTGTAACCCTGACAGAAGGTCTTGGTTCTTTTGATTTAGTCAACATAGAATTTGCTTAAGCACTGCATTTTTGGCTGTAACTATAGTAGTCGTAATAATTTTCTGGCTGTGAAATAAAGTACACAAAAGAAAAGGGAAATCTGTCTCTTTCTCAGAACGGACCTGTTACAATTTGTTTTGGGTTTTTTGTTTGTTTGTTTGTTTTTGTTTCCTATGGATGCTTTTAATTCCCTGCATGACTACATTATAGTTCAATGTCACGTTAAGGTCGTGCTGAGGCTGTGTGTATAACAGGTATTGAAACACCATTTAATGTCATCCTGAACCTCCACAGAAGAAGGTGGCAAAAGGAAACCCAGCAATAGCTTTTTTTTTTATAATGTGGCTGTATGGATTCCTTAAGCTGAAGAATAGCAGATAAAAGCTGCCACATTTTTGCAAAGACCCAAACAAAGCAAATGAACCAAGGATGGAATTTGTCATAATGTGGTTCATCTTTTATGGGCTTCTACACGTGGTGTGGTTTTGACAACTCTAGTTTTTATCTAAAAGGGTTGTGGCATAAAAGCATGCTGATCTTAACTCTGTGTTGTGTAGTGCTTGCAAACTTTATTACTGTTTTCATCTGGCTTCTGACTTAGAAGTACTGTTGAGGAAAATTCTTAATTTGCAGCTTCTGCTTTCAAATTTTTGCCAGTTGGTTGCTTTCGCCTGTGGCTGAAGAGAGTTTTCAGGCTTTTCTTCAGAGGTTGAACCAGGCATCTCTAAGGCTGAAGGGACCTGAGCAGCCATTGATAATAAGGAAATGTGTCAGAAAACTTCACTTAGTGATGCAGTCTGGCTGTCTGGGAAGTAGGGTAGCTGGTGTGACACCTTGTTTTGTTGTCCCTCTTCACAAGATACAGATAAATAACAACACTTGTTGAGAGCAAATAGCTTGTCCAGTGGCTTTACATATAAATGTAGCTGGATATATGCACAGTTTGGATAACTGCATGTCTAGGTGAATGATTAAAACTTAAAAAATTGATTGGAAAAAGACATATAAAATAGCTATGATATCATGGCACTCTAGTTATTTAACCTATAAATGTTATTTCTGGATACCTCTCATGTTATCATGGTTTAATTCTCACAGGTGCCCTCTGCTATGCTGAACTAGGAACATGCATTAAGAAATCTGGTGGTCACTACACATATATCCTGGAGGCCTTTGGCCCATTACCTGCTTTTGTGAGAGTCTGGGTTGAACTACTCATTATTCGGTAAGTGTATCGCGACTTTGCTCTTTCTTTTCTGATGGCAATATGCTCTTTAGTCATAAAGAAAACTGTCCAGTACATGATGGGAAAATAAATCAAATATAACTTGATCAATGAACTGTGTTCTTTTAGTATGGTTGCTTCAGATCATTTAATAATGATATTTTGTTCATCAGCATTGAAGCATTCAAGAAGGCACATGTATGGGGGAAATAAAAGGATTCTAAGAAAATTGCCTGCTGCACAAATTCAGCTACTTGCTTAAATTTTGCTAAGCTTACTGTATCCATTAATGTCACTAATAATGCTAATACCCATGCCTAGATGTAGTACAGTGAAAGAGGGAAGTCACCTTTACATTTTCTCAGTCTTGGCACTGGCTTTTAGAGCAGTTGCTGTTGTCTGTGGACAGAGGAGTAACTCCTGGTGTAGCTGTTACCCAGTAGTGCTCAGAGTTAGGGGCACCACGTATGCTTGATATGTCAGCATGGGTCCCCATTGTTTGCTTTTGAGGGGTGTAGGAGAACTTAACTCTTAACATGAAAAGCACTAACTGACCAAATATATCAACATTAATTCTTCGCATATCTATAAAATGTTCAAAGTGTTGTTTTGGTGTGTAAATCTTTGACGTACAGCTTTTGACACTGCATAGATGAATTACAATGAATTACAAAGATGCCAGATCATATCAAATAAACTTTCATAAGGTAAATGGATCTTTGTGTCAAACTTGCATGTGGCCCTTTGAATTTTTGTTTTTGTTCTTACCATATTGCTGAGATTGGAGAGCTGGATACATGTAGAACAGGGTAATTTACTTATGCATAGTGACTTTGGGAATGCTCCATCCCCCCTTAGGCTGGTTAGCACTCCTTTCCCCTCTCTTCCGCAATCAGCAGATTAGTCACAAAAGCACAAGCCTCATTTCAAATCACAACTATGTTTACATAACATTGACAAGTTCTAACATAGACTATTGCGTTTAAAAGTGCTGACAGTGCTGAGTCATTATGAATACATAAATCCGTATGTTGTTTCTGGAGGAAATAATTTTGTATGTCAGATGGTCCCTTGCATCCTACCCACCCACACATAACCTTTGAATTAACTGCATAATTTCCATCAAATGTGATGAAAGGGCAGATGTCTCAACTATATTAACTTTTTGCCAAAAAAGAAAAATCAGGCAGAGGAACGAGACTTAAGTTTTCACAGTGCTGTGAACAGTTACATTATTTCACATCACAGAATCAACAAAAGAGAGCAGTGTTACAAGCCCCGCTCTTAACCTGCACCTTGTTAGGCAGAGGAACCCTATTAGCCTAGGCACAAACACCCACAAGAAACCAGGCTTCATAAATTCCTCTCCTCAAAGAATAATACTGTTTTTACATATGACAATGTCTCAGGAATGTCATGAAAACGCTCTTAGTCATCATGATCTGCCCCACACCCAGAAAATAATCATCTTGCATGGGAACGAATATCAGTGGACTCTTTAATCACCCAGAGAGGCAGCAAGGAAGGCGTACATGTTACAACTTGCGATGATCAGAGCAAAGCTGCTGAAACACTTTGTGTAGAGTTTGTATCTGACTCCTGCATCAGGAAACTAATTGGCTGCTGCTATCAAAGAAGTTGAGACCTGATATGTGTCTATATTTGTTTTCAGCAGATGAAGTTGCACAGACACTTCTCAGCTAAGCTGTTTTTTCCCCCTAAAGATTGCAGGATTATCACACTTGCAGGCTGGTGAAGTGGTTGCAACCACAATAAACATTTCCTGCTCTCACACATCTCTTCAGCCACTACTTTACAGTGTAGGACACACTTCAACTCTGCTCACATACTGAGTAAACCATGCCAGCATCACCTGCTGTTTAGTTATGCCTTGTACTGTGTTGCTCTTCATCCAGTGCAAGTGTGAACATTTTCTCCCCAAAAGTGAGGTTGCTATATTTTATATATTGATATACATACCTTTAAAAAACCCTGAACAACTAGTTTTCAAACAAGTGAAGATGACCATGTGACTGCATTGCTGCAGTACTTCACTGTGGTGGTTACTAAACTCGGGCTGGGTGAAAGTGTGCTGCCAGGTGCCTGACTCGTGTGGTATGTGTTGGGACACTGACTTGCTTCTCACCTGCCAGCTTTTTGTGTCCTTCCCCTTCAGTAAAAACTGCTCATGTGCTTTCTATCTGCTCCTGAACACGCTGCTGTTGAGGGCTGCCAGCCTGCCTGTAGGATTGAAGTCAGAAGGAAATGCGTGGAATCACTGAGGTTGGAAAAGACCTCTGAAAACATTGAGTCCAACCATTAGCTCAGCACTGCTGAATCCACCACTGAGCTGTGTCCCTAAACACCCCATCTACACGTTTTTTGAAAGCTGCTCCATTCTTTAAACTTCCACCTCCAATGATTGACTACACTGCCAGCAACATCTCCCAGACACAGATATTTATTAGAGGTGTAATTTAGAAGCTGTGATTCTAGAAACAGAGTGGTGGAACTGCTTCTTTAAAAAGGCTTTACCTTAAAATGGAAGGGGAAAATCCAGGTTCTGGGAAAAGGAGCTGGGACTGAGGAAAAGAGCCTGGGACATCTCCAAAGATCTGATCTTGTATCTGATCTGGGGCACTTCAGGCTACTTTTGGCAAGCTGCAGTATTTAAAAACTGGAAGCCTGGTGATCTTGTTATGTGAATTAGAAATATTGCACTAAGGTAAAGTCAGTAAATGTCTATGAAAATCCAGGTAAAATTTGTAAAGCCATTTGCTGGCCAGTGAGAGGGACATCCTTTTACACGGGACATGCACATGTAGCAGCCCATGCAGAAACTTTCCAAGGAAGATAATTCTGTTCTTTGCTGCTCTGCAGCTTAGTTCAGCACAGTGTGTGACTTCTGGGTTGAGTCATAACATGAAGAAAGTGGGTTGTGTTTCCAGGATGAAACTCTCTTGTGGAAAATTCCGTTACTGTTTGATCGAGAATAACAATTTCTCTGCAGAATTTTTACCATGTTCCATAGCATTTTTATCAAAATTCTGAGAGGTGAAGTGTTATTTTATTAAATGCTCTTTATTTTTTCATACAAAATTTGCATGGATTCTGGTTTAACCCAGGAATCCTTGGAGACAGAATCACATGCCCTTTTGTCCTTACAGTGTGTATAGTGTGTGATGCCACCAGCTGTCCTAGGAAGGGTGAAAGTGTCCTCCCAAATGAAACGTGAACAGACCACTGGAACTGTAATATGCAGACAGTGTCTGATGCAAGGCTAATTTGCTATTAATGTGTGTCACTGCTAAGGCTTCTGGCAAACAATTAACTTGTCTCAAAGAGAAAGGCTGTATGAATATTATAGTAGTTCAAATTTGTAAATGCAATAACTATTTGCCTTTCTTCACATTTCTTGACTTTATGGTAGGGGCTTTCTCTGCTCCGTGGATTTTTGCTCTCACTTGTAGTTCTAGGAAGTTGTTAGTAAATAAAAGGAACAAATCCTGTTTGTGTTTTAGGAAATCCCATTTTAATAATTTTTTGTATTTCTCAGAATTTAATAAGACTTGGGTATGTTTTAGACACTTATTTCAGTAAATCAGAATTCTCCGCTTGACTGAAATTAATTTGCTTGTGTCCCTGAGGGGTGAGATATACCTGGCCACTAAAATTCATTGACTTTTATCCAGGGTTTTGTCCATGTAATCCATTTCTGGCTGTGTTTTCTTCAAGCTAGTGAATGAAATTTCTATTGATACTTTTCCTTTCTGATTATGGCTGCTTTGCAACATGTATGTAAGAAGTGACAAGAGGTGTTGCTGTCAAAATCAGAATTACCGAATGCAGTGCTACATTCAGAAACCATGGTACATATCGACATAGTTACTAGTAGGCACCAAAACTAAGGTTCACAGTTCTGTGATAGTGAAATTACAGCATGATCCCGTAAGAGGAATATCTGTGTACTCTTGCAGATTAATTTTGTAACTTTGTTGTTTTTACTCTAGCCCTGCTGCCACGGCAGTGATATCATTGGCATTTGGACGGTACATTTTGGAACCTTTCTTTATGCAGTGTGAAATCCCAGAACTTGCGATTAAACTTATTACAGCTGTTGGCATCAGTAAGTATCATATTTTAGGTTTCAGGGATGGGTAAAGATTATATAAATTAAAAAAAAAAGAAGGTAATTGCTCACTGAACAGGTAGTTGTTTGATGTGAATCATTAGTGACTGGGCATCCAATGCCAAGGGCATCCACATGACATTTTGCCTGGGTATGTGTGTTTGTGAACAAATGCATTAGTAAAAAAGAACAGCAGGCTTTATTAATAGCAGGGAAAATCTATTGCCAAGGTTGATTCTGTTGCCACTGGAATTAATGGATGAAGTCTCATTGCTTTTGTGGAAGCAATTTCAGGCCCTAAAAGATGGTGAGCCAGTGCCAGAGATATGGAAGAATGATTACCTACTTTTAAGTGCTTTGCTCTACCTCTGTTTTAGGAGGCAATTGAGTGCCAAGTATGATGCCATGAAGAAATGTAGTTCTCTTGAGTGCAGACAGGTGACATGAGATCACCTTCCCTAGTCCTGCTCTTTCTGTCATGGCAATAATCCTTGTTGAGGCACTTGTGATTCCGGAAGCAGGAACCTAGCTGTGGGAGCAGAGTATCCATGCTTGGTGCATGGTTGTTACCAGCAACTTGTCCTACTCTTGGTAACTTTGCAGTGTAAATGCGACCATTAGCAAAGCTAATATTTGCAGTTGAAAGAGGGAGGTTACCCTGAGTGCAGGAGCTTTACAGTGTACCTGGGCTGGTGTGGAGGGTGCATGAAATAGGAAGGCATGAAGGGTGATGGGAATGGAACTCTGGAGCCTGCACCTGTAGCATTAGAGGTTTGTTTCCAGTTCTGTGTGGTCACTGATGAGGTTGCTCCTTGTGGACACATACTGGCATTCAGCTGTGCTGGGAGGGGAGTGCAGAGTAGACCTGAGTAATTAGTAACAGATTGTTCCTTTCAATTTGCTCAGTGCACATATCAGAAACAAAAGGACTGGAAAAAGGAATTAAGACATGCAAAATGATCAAAGGCCCACAGGAGACCCCTTCAGTTTTGCAAAATAATAGGTTCAGATGACTTTTTCTTTCTTTGGGGTAAGGAGTTCAATTGACATTGAAATTTCCAGTCTCCAGGTTACTGTGGTGTTTTGCAGGAACTCTCTTGATAAGATTTCCCTTCTGCTGGGAGTATTAAAAAATCAGTATGTGACCGCATTTCTTTCTAACTTAATTGCGCACAAACTATAGGTTTCATAGGAATAATTGAATTAAGGTCTTGAATTTTGAGGTCAGTGACTTCTTACAGCTACATCTGTCTAAAACATTTCAGTGCAAGATAAGGGTGAAACAGATGTTCAGCTACAGTCAAGGTCACTGAGACAGAAGGAATGTTAAGTGAGGACTCCATCAAAGCATTTTGTTAAGTGCATGTGATTCAAGCACAATAGGTGAACAATTCAAAATATGTTTTTATTGCTTTTAATTTAAGTGAAAACCTGTGTGATAAGCTAGGACTTGAAAAATAATTAAACAAAGAAGTAACATTGCAGGGGAGGTGGAATTAGGCTGAAATAATCATAGCCTAAAGGGAGAGAGGAGGTCACAGCAGACTGTTCCTGTACAGAGCGGGTCTGTACAGTGCAGGTAGGATGACATTTCACTGAAAGAAGGGATTCTTGTAGCAAGCTTGTAGTGGTGAATGGGACTGAGGTTTTATCTTTATTCTTTGCAGTATGCTCTACAGTGGAGTTTCATTTGTAGTAGTCTTAGAACTTCTGCTGCACTTAATCTCAGGGATCCCAGAGTGTCTGACTGTTATCCTTGTATGGTAAGAGTCAGCTGTTGTGGTGGTAATTGTTACGAATGTTTGGTATTGTGCATGTAGGCAGAGTGATAGGTAAGATTAAGGTGGTGAGCTGAACAGACACTGTGGAGCCCTGATGATTTTATTATACAATTTAATGGTGCCAAAAGTACTGTTTGCTTCCACTGCAAATTTTAAGTTAATCAGAAAGTGAAATGACATGCCTTTTGTCTTCTTATCCATGCCTGGTCCCTTCTCCCTCCTTCCCTGATGAGAGAGCACTCGTTGTGTATCTGTCTTTATTGCATGGGGAAAAGCAGTGGGAAACACCATTAAATTCTGTCCTTGGGTGAGACTTTGTTCTGTTTTACATTGTCATTTCTCATTATACTAGAAAGGGCAGGGATAGATTTTGAAAAATCTTCAAGTGATACCCTGATCCCAAACACAATCAGTGTTATCTAAACAATTTCTTGCAGATGTTTATCTAAACTGGTCTTAAAATCTTCAGTGTGGGAGTTTTTAAAGCCTCACATATTTTTTCGATCCTTATCACAAGACAGCTTTTCTCTTTCCTTTTCCCATCTCACCCCACCTAAACCTCCTTTTATGCATTTTAAGCCTATTATTAAAAGGTTGCCTGCAGTGGATGTGCCAGGATTATGTTGGGGAGTGGCAAATACTACTGCTCCTCTACCAGCTGCAAAAAAGTATTTCTCGCAGAGGGGGTACAGCCCATTCTGCTCCCCACCATTCCCGCTCTGTGCCTCGGCAGTGAAAAAGGAATGATGATGCAGGGAAGATGTAGATCAGATGAGAGTTAAAATGAAACTACTGGAGATGACCTTTAAAAAATCCCTTGTTCATGCTTTATTATTTATAGAAAAAGAAAGCATATTCTGGACACAAAACTCCCCTCAAAACCATTCCTGTTCAGAGCAATCTTGAACAATCTGTAGAAGCAAAATTTTCTGTTCCACAATATGCTGCTTTCATTTTTAGTTGTCATTATTATGATTTCTCTCCCCTCTCCCTTCCTCCCCCACCCCTAAACATGACTGATCAACCAAAATGTCCAAACCTTTCAATGTCTCGGTAAAGAGAGGAGGATGCTTGTGTGGAGTCTCTTCAGATGCCACAGTTTTCTGGACCTCTGAAGGAAAACCTGAATGTTCTTTTTAAACTTCAAAATCACTTAAATTCACCTGGTGTTTCTTAAGCAAGTCTTAACCAGGAGAAAAGTGTAGGCAGATACTGGATATGTCTATCTCGGTCTGTCGGTCTAACATAAACTTTTTCTAAATTCAATGAATTTTAACTGTACCTGAAAGAAGAGAAGACACCTCAAATATTTTTATTACATCATACATTTCATAGACTCAGGGAATGGTTTAGGTTGGAAGGGATGTTGTAGATCATCCTGCCATGCACAGGGACACCTTCCACTAGACCAGGTTGCTCAAAGCCCCACCCAGTGTGACCTTGAACACTTCCAGAGACAGGATATCTAATTACTACAATTTTAATGAGAATAAATGGCCAGGTAGAGGAGAGAGAAGCTGGATGTGCCCCAGCACAGGGAAGGACAGCTTAAGGAAATGTGAGCAGAAGACCAGCCCTTCTAACTGCCCAACTTTGCTGGAGTAGGGCAAAACAGCCCCAGGACACTAAGCAAAAGGGATGTTGTCTGCCTTTGTTCTGATGCTCAAGATAGTCTTTTTTTAGGAGAAAGAGTTTAAAATTCATTTTTCTCTTCAAGTGAAAACTGGTAGATGCCTGCATATTTATTGTTTCTTCCAGTGAAGAAACATCCTATCACTGTGCCTATCATTACAAAAGCATGATGCCAGTGTAAAAATGTCCTGTATTCATATATTGCTTTATTTGTGTCTTCTAATTATTTTCCTAAGGGTAAACTTAAAAATAATGGTAACAGGAAGGGATAAATTGTACTGTGCAAAGGTATTAAACTCTTCTATCGATACGTAACCTGAATAGAAACACAATATTGACTGAGCCTGTTCCAATCTTTCCACTTGGCCTCCATATCAGAAAGCAGATAAACAGGTTTCAGCTATTAAAAGCTGGAGACTGAAAGCCAGTTGCCAACTCACATGTTTTTACCCTCATTTATGTGTATTTTGGACATTTTATGTCACAATAATGTATAATTTCCCCCTTTTTTATTTTTTTGGGGGCTCTGCCAAAAAACTCAAATACCTCAATCTGTACAGATCTATCAGTGCTTGCTGGCAAATGCTCCAGCCCCAAGCTTTATTGATGCATATATAAGTCTATAGTTGATCTTTTTTCCTTCCCATCATGGTAGATGCTACAAGAGGGAAAAAGGCACTTCCTTAAGGCATCTCACCTCATCTGGGGTAAGTGTCTTAAAGAGGTATTGTTATTCATCCTCTGGATCTGACTATCTTCACTAAGGATGCAGCCACAGTGGGTGCTTGACTTCTGGTTACCAAAGTTAGACTTGACTCCTCCTTTCACTGCCCTTTTTCTGGGAAACTGCTGCTTCCTTGTGATCTTTGCTGTGATCCTGTATCAAAGTGTCTGCAATCAGTTTCTTTAAATATCTGCATCAGACCCTATTCATAGACAAGAGGTGTTGAATAATGGCCATAGCCCCAAGATATAATTTCCTTCTTGAATCCTGGCACAGTTGTCATGTTCTTTTCCTGGTTTTTAGTGGCTTTCTTAGTGACCCTGCTTCCCCTTCTCCTTTCACTGCTCAGTTCCTAACAGTACTAGTATGGTACTGGTACATGATAGCAGTGTAAGTCCCACATTTCTAGACAAGTGTTATGCACGTAGAACCATTAAGACTAAGTATTATATTATAAAATACTAAAATTATTATTACTAGTATATAATAAATAATAATGTACTGATAAATTTATTATATTTTATAGAAGATTGTAAAGTCTTATACCATAATAGGTACAATAAAATGAGATTAAAAACCCCATAAAACTGGCCTCAAATTTTCTAAGCACTTAAGTCTCAGCCCTGCAACCTGAACTATTCCTAGTGCAGTCATCCAACTCTGCAAGGGACTTGCTTCTGTGGAGGAGCATCAAGGGACTTTTTACAAGGGCATGTAGCGATAGAACAAGGGGGAATGACTTCAAGCTGAAAAAGGGCAGGTTTAGATTAGGTATTAGGAGGAAACTTTTATGATGAGGGTAGTAAAATACTGGCACATGTTGTCCAGAGAAGTTGTGGCTGACCCGTCCCTGAAAGTCTTTGGGGCCAGGTTGGATGGAGCTCTGAGCAACCTGGTCTAGTGAAGGATGTCCTTGCCCATGGCAGAGGGATTGGAACTAGATGATCTTTAAGGTCGCTGCTAACCCAAACCATTCTGTGATTCTATGAAAACTTAATGGCGTGTGCACAGGACTGACTGCGGGCCTAGCATCCCTTCAGTTTTCCAGTTAATGAAGGTCCTTGCAGTGTCCCCTTTTGCTTTCACTATCTGATTAGAAAGCCTCAGGTGAAATGTTTGACTGACTTGAACTCATAATTGGACATGGAGAAGTTTTAACTCACAGTGCTCACAAGGTTCTTTTTCTTTCAAGCTGTGTAGCTCTCACACAGATTTGGTGATTTTGATGTGTGCGTTGCCTGACCAACAAGCAGGGTCATGAGTTTCCATATGAGTTGACGTTGGTGTTTCTGCTAGTTCACCATCCAGTGACATTCTCATATGTGTATCAGGAAGGTGAAACCAATGCATTAGAAGGCCTGGAGGAAGTCTCTGAGGACTGGGTGCTCATGTTACCTACTCTCACTTGTGTAAGGTAACAGACTAATTGCCACAGTCAACTTCAACTCCGACTAAGCTGGATATCAAATTGCAGATCCTCTTACACAAAAAACTCCTCTTTGACATTTTCTTGTGGTCTGGTCCATGCCTGGGCTTCACCTTCTGGGCAAGAAAAGTGTGATAACCTGAATCTTCTAGTGATAACCTGAATCTTCTAGGAACATTAAAATAAGCCAGTGCTTGACTATGGCACTGAATTTTTTTATAACTTAAACACTGTTGGTCAAATGAATGTTTTAAATATCTTTTGCTTAAATGATGGTTGTTAGTCTTCATGGTAATCAAGCCCCAGGAGAAGATGAGGGGCCTCAAACAGCACTAATATTCAGCGGCAGCCTAAAGGGGTCTTTCAACATTTAAATGAGTCATGATATGTCAGGGTAGTATTGGGACAATAATGAGTCAGGCCTTTCTATTGACTGCCAAGTATAGGCATACACATAAGTAAAAAACAAACAAAAAAAAGTATTTGGATGCCAAGTGGCATTTTTTATAAGTTCAAGTGATTTCTTTGTGACTTAGAAAAGAATGCCTCAGCTCTGAACCATGGTGAGATACAGAGCTAATTAAAGATTTTGATCCTTAAGATCTTTCTTTCATGAAAAAATCATGTAAATGGATGTTGTGAGTTTATGTTGACTTGTAAATTGTTTGTTTGAGAGTGGGACTCTCTCTTTCCCAAATAAAAATTCCAGAAAAAATACTTTTATTTTATTTCCTGGAATTTTTATTTTATTAAAAGTATCTAAAAATGCATTAAGATATAGATAACTTCGAGTTTTCTCCCTTTTCCGTTAAATAAAAACTACTTTAAACTAGAAGATTTTTTAAATTATATATTCTTTAGCTTTGCTGGTTAACAGAAACTGTATAAAAGACTTGGGATAAATTAGTGTGGTTTGCTTCCAGAAAGCCTGTCCCATGTCAGATTTACAATGCTAGGTCATACAAACTGGCAACTTGTGATTTTATGCATCCTGAGATGTGTGATGTGGCTGCTGATGTAGACAAACTGGTGCTCTTGAGAGAGCTTGAAGTACAGGAGGATTGAGATGAGGAGCTACTTCATTAGCTCCAGAAGAAAGAGAAGCAAGAAAGAGATGAGTGAACAGGCTTGACTATGTTTGTGTTTCCTTGAAGAAGAGTGGGGAAAGGGACTTTTTATACAGTGAAATGACTCCTATTTTACATTCTTTAGGGAAAATTTGATTTTAATTTCTAAACTCCTTTATTGATTCTATTTTGTCCGGGTAATTGTTTAAGTAAACTAGAATAACTGGCACTCAAATGATCAGATCTACCATCCTCCTGTCAGTCAGTGCTGTACTAAATGCCAAAAGATGCTCTTCCTGACCCAGAAGGAGATGCGAGCTGAGCACACAAGATGTAAAAACCTCCTGACTTCTCTCTCCACATGCTGGTGAGGTGCAGACCGGGGCTTTGTTTTCAAGAAGTAAAACGTCTCTGTTTCTATATCAATTCCCAGCAAGGGCGGGCACATCACTTGCACTCTGGCCCTCGTGCATCTCTGGGGGTACAGCAAAACGGGAGGAGAAAGAGTGGAAAAGAAGAGCAGAGGTAAACAAGGTAGTGACAAATTTATGTGGAGTCTAAAGAAGGGTGAGAAGATTTAATATGGTTATTAATTGTTATTGCTTTGTGAAAATTTCTAGTCTCTACTCAAACCAGCACAGACAAAGAAATCTGGAGTGACAAGGATTGGGCAATTGATTTTTTTCATCCAAGGCAGGGTCCTGCCAGTCAATTGTCTACCAGAAGCTGGCAATTCTGGGTCAACAAAGCTGTATTTTGTTGTGGAGGGAACGAGGTAGGGAAGGGACAGAAGGGATGGGCCATGCAGTGGGTCAGTCAGAGGGACTCAGCTCAAGCCTTTCGTGTGGTGCGTTGAAGTGGAATGGGAGAAGTAGGAGGACGACAGCTGGAGAAGGTTGTCAGGGTGTATTTCATTTATTGCATCTGGATCTATTGCATGTGTAACCTGTCTGCTGGCAAAGAGTTTTGTGACAATTATTTCTTTCTGACTTTTCTTTTTCCCCTCATAGCGCTGGTGATGGTCCTGAATAGCACAAGTGTCAGCTGGAGTGCCCGCATTCAGATGTTCCTTACCTTTTGCAAGCTTGTAGCAATTCTGATAATTATAGTCCCTGGAGTTATCCAGCTAATTAAAGGTATGAAATGAAAAGTAAATGCTTTTAAAGAGCTTTTATCTTCACCCTCCCCAGTCTTTCCCCACCTGCCTGTGCCAAATAATGCTTATAGCAGCAAAGTCTCTTAATTAGTCTGTGCTTGCTTAACTGAGGCTCTGTACTGTCATGTAATTGATTAGAAGTGGAACTGCACTGGGATGAACTGGTGTTTGCTTCAGCATGCCAATGAGTCTATTTCAATCAGACTTGCTTTTCAAACGAGCAAATGGACTGCTCTTCTCTGTAACTTGCCTTCAGCATGAACTTTGTGAAAGGGGCAGGATGGGTTTTAATAACAGATGGACATAGCCCTCCCCGAGCTCATGCCTAGAGTAAGCAGAATATTTCCTTTAACTGTGCTAGTCCCTAGTTATGATACATGATGTGTGGTGGTAGAAGGGCTCAGAATTCACAGAATCGCACAATCATAGAGTGGTTTGGGTTGGAAGGGACCTTAAAGATTATCTAGTTCGAACCCCTTGCCATGGATGGAGATACCTTCTGCTAGATCAGGTTTCTCAAAGCCCCATCCAGCCTGGCCTTGAACACTTCCAGGACATCCACAGCTTCTCTGGGTAACCTGTTCCAGTGTCTCACCACCTTCACAGAGAAGCATTTCTTCCTAATATTTGATCTAAACCTGCCCTTTTCAGTTTAAAACCATTCCCCCTTTTTATGTCACTACATGCTCTTATAAAGGCACTCTTTTCAGTGACAGATGCTCGGCTACCTACGGAGACTTTTCCATTACATCCCTCTCAGGAGCGTGTGTGAGATGGTTACAAGCCCCGACTCACTCTCCTGACAACTACACAGAGCACAAGCAGCCATTCAGTGCAGAGGGGCAGAATAGGGAGCAGTCTGTAATGAACTGGTGGCAGATTTTATCTAACAAAAACTATCACTCTTGTTGGCTCTGTCCGTGGGGATGCTCTTCTCTGATGACTCACAAACGCTCTCATCCAGTGAATAGCACAGTATTGGTCTGTGTGGTGAGCTCGGTTTCTCAGGGACAGGCAGCTGTGGTTAATATGGACTCTGAAATAAAGGTTTTCCTGTGTAGCATTCTGCTGGTTCACTGTTTTTGTTTTCTTGTTTTCCACTTTGTTTCTGGCAGTTGCAACACCATTTCCCGTTGGACATTACACATAAAATGTGCAAAATTTCTCTCCATTCCCATCCACCTCACTTTTCCTAGATCTTTGGAGCAGGTCAGGCCTGGGTTTTGTTGGAGTTTGCTGCCCTGAAGTACGTCATATATTCTCTTAACCAAAAAGTCTCTGCTTCATTGGGAATTTTGACTGAGGGCTCAGTGAAAACAGAGTAGAGCATAGAGGATTTGACCCATTGCTAGTCTGAATGAATTCTGCTTCTTCCTGCTCTATGTCTGTGGAGGATCATTGCTACTCAGGAAATTTTGGATATTGTAGAGACATCTTACAAACCTTGAAAGACTTTCTAAATGAAAAAGAGTGTAACACAAGTTTTAGATATTTGCATTTATATATATATATGATACATTAGATAATTTTTACTTCGTGTAATATTAATACAGCATTGACTATCATGTAGGGAGTAACTACATTTTTCAGTGGTAGAAATGTTTAAGATTTTGGGTTTATTTATCTTACATACATTCTTTCTGAATGAAATATCAGCAAAGTTCCTTCTGATTAAAATGTTGAACAAGTGAAATTTTCCACATCAAAAACTACAGAGCTCATTCTGCTCTTTCATGCTGATGTAAGTCATTGCTGGAAATGACAGAGCAGGGACTGTCATCAAGCTCAGAATGCTTTGAAACAAAGTAATAGGTCAAATGCTGTTATTGGATGACTACAGACAGCACAAAGCCTTTACAATTGCTGTTGATTATTGCTGCAAGAGTTGGGTCAGAAATTAAGGTCAAGGGCAGAACTTGATGTCAGTGAACTGTAGGGTGATCAAATGTTCCATGGTGTGATATATTTATTTGTTTAAAGTTGTAGGTGACCAAAGAGCTTATTTTTCAATATTCTTTTTGTTGATGTTGCAGGAGAAACACAGCACTTTAAAAATGCCTTTGCGGGGAATGATGCCAGTGTTATGGGATTACCACTTGCTTTTTATTCAGGAATGTATGCCTATTCAGGCTGGTAAGTGGATAAAACTTATAAGTACTTGTCCTGAAAACAAACACTAATATGCTCCAAGAAAGAAATTTGTTAATGTGAAGGGAGTAGCACATTCTATATCTTTTTAAGGGTAGTTCTCACTATTCCATATGCCCTGTGATTATTGTGCAAACAGGTCTACAAAGGAAAGATTTTTCTTCTTCAGTGTACAATAGACAAGCATGCACTGAACACTAAAAAAATCAGACAAGATTAAATTTTCATTAAATATTTTGATAAAAGGATAAAAGGAATAATGAAGCTTTAATTTTTGTTAACAAGGTCAGTAATTACATGAAAAACAAATCTATGATTCTGTTACAAAGTTGTGTGGCCCTTTGCTTTGCGAAATAAGTATTTGAAGAATAAGAAACAAACTATGAAAAGATCAGTGTGGACTAAAAAACAGGTTAAAAGCCTAGATTCTTATGCTTCTTGCTCTGAGAGAATTGGACCTCACTTAACAAGAAGTTCAACTGGCTTTCACAGAAGTCAAGTGTGATTGACTGTGAGCAAAGGTATGATAATCCGCCTTCAGGTATCCTGTTCAGAACTTTCAAGTTCTTTCTCTCTTTCCCCAGCAAAGTGCACAGCAGCTGGTTTGAAAGGTGCTGCTGCTCTTCGAATCTGCCTTTACAATTTATTCATGCCTGCAAAGGCTCCACATTGTGCAGTGCCAAAGGGCTTTCACAGCAGCAGTGTGGGGGGGAAAGGAGACTACAATGCACAGAGTGGGCTTATTTTGAGATAGCTTTGTCTTCCCTTTGCTTTCCATAGCCTCACAGGCATCCAAGTTCTTTAGCTCGCAGAAAAGGAGAGGGTTGAGAGATAAGGGGTTTATTTATTTAATTCAGAGGGACAGTTGGAGTTCTCTGCCCCTCTGTAATTCCCTGGTTGCAGGAGCATTATAAACATGCACACTGAAGTATGAACAGAACTTTATGTATTAAATGGCAGGAGGGGAGGAAACCCAAGAGAGTCCAAAGCCTTTATCTGGGATAGATATGTAAGAAAAGAGCCTGGCATTTTGAAGCCTCAAAGAAATGGAACTTATTATGTGGACAATCTCTACTTTCTTTCCTCTCTCTCCTATAGCTGCCTCTGTCCTCTCATATCCGTACATGTGATGGTTTCTCACATTTAAAATATTAACCTAACTGTATGATTTTATATGAAAGCAATTTTAAAAGCCCTTTAATATTATTCAGAATTTGGTTACTGTAAAATGTTACATCAAAAATACTTTTATTCTTTTGCTTCTTGCCCATTTCTTCCCATTTCTCACATAATGTTCCAAACCCCTACAATGAAAGTAATCTCTTTTTTTTTTTTTTTCTTTACTCGTTCTGACTTATTTCAAGGTCCTTATTTGCCACTTATAAAAGAAATTAGCAGGAAAAAGACCTAATTTGGCTAGTGGTTCTTCCCAGCTGCCTATTTGTCTTTGTCACCAGCTCAAATTGATTGCCTCGGAGCACAGAGGAGCAGACCATTAAGTGGAGTGTCAATACCTTGCACTATCAGTTTCATGGGGCTAAATCAATACAATAAGCTGAATGAGGAGGAGTGTTGCAAGTCTTGGTGGCATGTCCCCAGGATGCAGGCAGAATTTTATGCATAGCCTCCAAGACTATTAACTTTTAATGATACAGCTTTGAAGAGGAAAACAAAGGCAGTATCTCTTCTATGTGTGGGTTCATCCTGCCAAGACCAAGGGTAGACTGTTGGGTATATAAAATGCTGGGTGAAAAAGGACAAGTGGAGGAACGAATGCAAAGCAATGTGTCTTTACACGAATAAAGGGGCTGATTCTGGGCTGTCATAGAATCATAAAATCACAGAATGGGTTGTTTTGGAAGGGACCTTAAAGATTATCTAGTTCCAACCCTCTGTCGTGGGCATGGACCCTTCCCACTAAACCAGGTTACTCAAAGCCCCATCCAATATGGCCTTGAACGTTGCCAAGGATGGGGCAATCACAACTTCTCTGGGCAACCTTTTCCAGTGCCTCACTACCCTCACTGTAAAGATTTTCTTCCATATATCTAACCTAAATTTCCCCTCTTTCAGTTTGAACCCATTACTCCTTGTTCTTTCACTACAGTTCCTGATCAAAATCACTTCTGTCTAGCAGCAGGACTAAGACCAGAAAGAAGGAGCTGAACATCTTACACATCAGAAGCCATCTCTCTTTTGAAGTATCCCAACCTCTTCTTTTGTGCTCTGTGCACTAGAAGGTTTAAAAACAAGTACTGAGGTTGTTGGATATGATGGCAAATCTAGTTTTGCAGAATTTCATGCTCAGTCACAAAATCACGTTTTCTTAAAAACCGTGAGCCAGTGCTAACTCATTCTGCTAACCCAGATGTGCTCCAAGACTTGTGATGGAGCAAAGCTTTCTGCCAGCTCAGTTACCATTTGTTTATTCACTGTAGCTCTGTTGGCTCAGATATCATTTGTCTTTCTGTGCAAGAGCAGAAAGCCAGTATAAGTGCTGTATTGACTGCCCTGTTTAATTAGCCAGGATCTGACTTTGTGCCTGTCTCCAAGCCAGGCACAACTGTGATCCAGCGATGCACAGACCTAGTGCTAATAAATGCAGAACAGAGGGTTCACTGACCTTGAGGCTTATGTTTGCTTTGTATGCAGGGCTATGCCTGGTGAGTAGTTCCTATGAATTCCCATACAGAGCTATCTCTTGAATGCTGCCTGAGTATGACCAGAGTGCAACCTGTACTGGAGGTTGTGCAAGAGCATGCAGGGTTAGCAGCCTGGGTTTGTGATTCTATACGACAAACTAGTGTCAAAGTTCTTGTTTTAGAAGGATTTTTTCCAGGACTTCATTTATTTTTATTGTTAAGAAGTCCTTGCTGAGTACTCTGATGAGACTTTTGTCAATATAACTTGTAAAAGGCTACAACCACAAATGGAATATGAGGTTTGAGGGTGCGTGTGTATGTATGGAATTAGGGTAAACCATAATGTCCTAGTATGGCAAGGGAAAGAAAATAATTTAATTGTACACTGACTTTTTGTAGGCTTTGTCTTTTTTTTTTTTTTTTTTTTTCCTGCTTTGCTGTCTTTTCTGAGAATTCCCTTCCTGAATGTGGCCATGAAGGAAGGTCAAATCTCACACTCTCCTTAATCCAAACATGGATCTGCAAAGTCTACTGTAATTAATAGCTGTGCTTAACTAAAAGCATCTTCTTGATTCCATGTGAAAGAAAGGCAGAATAAAAATCTACCAAGTCCTTATAATATATTTTATAACTCTTTTCTAGGTTTTACCTCAATTTTGTTACTGAAGAAGTGGAAAACCCTGAAAAGTATGTACCTAATGTTTTCCTTGACTTTTGAAAAATGATCATAAAATTTAAAATGTTATAAAAGTAGTGATGGTCAGAAATTTTGCATGCTGGTCAAGCTGCTTGTTTTCCAGCAGATCTGGTGTCTATTTGAATTGCAACTGCTTGAAGAGTTACTGGTTTTGGTCTGTTGTGACCTTGTTATGTATTCTGCTTTCATGTGCACAGAAAGCAGCAAACTAAGTAGATCTCCAGGGCTCCAGTTCTCCCCCTCAGGATACAAGTAACTCTCAGTGGCTCCTTTCAGTGGAAGTTACTGGTATCCTGTTGGGGAAATCTTGCCCAAGAAACTTATCTGCTGCAATATTTGTCAGTTTTGCTGTGTTTAAATATTAATCAAATACTTAGTTCTACTTTTTTAGATGTCTCAGAGATGCAGGATCTTGAATACACATAGCACAGCATCCGATCCAATTAAACCGAACAGGGGCTATGGTTTGGGGTCTGTTTCAAACCAGAGATGACTGCTCTCACAGCACCTGTCTGCAAAATATGGAAAGAAGGGTTGTCCTATTAGGGAGAGCTTGATTTGTCCCATCTATTTTAGGAGATATGTTTTGGTACATGGGACCAGTAATAAAAAAAAAAAATTAACCTTTTCTAAAAATTACAGAAAATATACCTTGTCAAATAAATTTGTTTTCTTTGAGGAAATTAAAAATTTACTTGATTAAAAATTAATAGCTAAATATAATTTTCTTAGGTTTTTAAAAACAGAGAGCTGGCTGGGTACCAAATAACATATTGTTTAAAAGGACCCCCAGCAGTGTAGACTCAGATAGTATGAATCTGAGGCATGTAGAGAAAGAAAACCCCAAACAGCCTTCAACTGGGAGCATGCAGAAGCTTTCTTGTTGGCTTCTTTAAAGTCTAAACCAAACCCGGTGCTGTTTCAGAGGCCTGAAAATCATTACAAGGAAATGGATTATAAACAAGAGGATGGCAAGAAAAACTGGCAGATATCCATTGTTTCAGTGTCTTGGCAGTGTCTTGGGTGTTAGCATGCTCTTTAATATGATCAGAATATGTAAACTGAGAATTGTATGACTGGAAGCTGAAACCAGACAGATGCAGGTAGAAAATACAGCATTAGTATTTATGACTCATCATTAGCACAGGTACTTATGTACAAATGGGTTTTTTAGTGGTGGTCTTCAGTTTTCACAAAACACCTTTTTAGGAGCTGTGCTTTAGCAAAGCAGGAGTCCACAACCCTTGAGGTGTTTAAAGGATGTATAGAGGTGGCACTGAGGGACATGGTTTAGTGGTGGACTCGGCAGTGCTTGGTTAATGGTTGGACTTGATGATCTTAGAGGTCTTTTCAAACCTAAATGATTCTGTGATTCTAAGCCATTTGCCTCTGTGAGAGCAGCTGGCTAAAGCTTCCCAGGCCTGGGACATACAGGAACTCAAGCTAGATGATCTATTAAGAAATCTGGGTTTAACTCTCAAGGACCTGTGCACTTTATAAGAGCAGGAGAGGCAGACATTAAAAAAAAAAACAAACCAAAAATAACCAACCAACAAAAAAAAAATTCTTTTTTTTTTTTTTTAATTTTGAAGAATTGTTGTATGACAGATTGACTGGAAACGTGAAACTAAATCAAGGAGTAAAGTAATTCTGGTCCAAGACATCCACAGCTTCAGGAAATCCTGGGGAGATAGTTTAGAAGCCAGAGTCTTGGTGTGATGTGATCAAAAGCATTTGCTAGAAGCAATATAATTTTTAAATTATCATGTGTTTACCATCAACACTGTTGATGTTTTTAAGCATGCAGATGCCCAGCACCCTTCAGGAGTCTTCATATACTTTTCATATACTGTCTCTGCAGTTCTCTTAACCGAAATTACTGGTAATTGTTATTACAGCAATTTTAATTTATGTTGACTTTTTTTTCCCCTTGTGGTTTGAGTCAGAAGAGTGCCTATTTTTGAACATTTTACCCTCTGCTACATAGGACAGAAAGGCATAGTTCCTCTTTTTTTTCTCTTTCTTATTTTTTTTAAAACTAAGCACCTGTTGGAGCATAATGTATCACAGCTAAGAAAAGTGGTGTGGGTTCAGTTTTGAAGTTTTTTTTTCATTGCAACTGGGATGTGAGGGAAGAAGACTCTGTCTTTTCTGTCCCCATCTCAGGGGAGCTTCACTGTTCTCTGGGTTACCATTGAAGTTATTTGTGCTGCTAGTGAGGATGTAGTACCGGAGGGCAAACTACATAACCTGGCTGGTTTGGTGTGCTCCAGGATGACTCTAGAAAAAAAACCCAGCTCAATATTACATGAGCAATGTTATCACAAAGCTGTTAAAGCTTCCCTTTATCATTCTTCTTCTTGGGGTTGCACTTTGAGAGGATAAGAAAGATGCTCAGTGTTTACAATCTCCAGGTATGCAAAGGTAAAATGTAGACTAGAAAAGACTGGGATTTTAAACATTGCTAAGTGGCAGGTGATAGCAGGGCAAGTGGATTGCTAGAGGCTGTGCTGTCAGAGACCTCTGCACCACCTCTAAGTGGGGATTCTGGACGCTCTTAATCTGAAGCAAAAAATTAAATGAAACAGTTGGAAGATTTTTTTTATCTGGTTGCCACCTGTGAGTGGCTCTGTTGGAAGGATGTCTTGCTGAGCCAAGGCCTGCTCCGACACTGTTCCCAAAGCTACAGGGCAAGCGAATAGTGTGGATTAATCTCAGTGACAACTGTCTCAGCTCCCTCCAGACTCAGTGCAAATGTTATGTGAGCCACTAATCGTACTGCTCTTGCAGGAATTTATTAGGACTCAACTGTGCTTTTTTTTTAATTTATTTATTTTTAACCTAAAATCCTATCTTTCATTATTGCCATGTGCCTTATGTTAAAGGTTGTACTGAGCAACTTGGTCTAGTGAAAAATGCTTGGAACACTACTTTAAGGTTCCTTCCAACCCAAAACATTCTGTGATTCTGTTGTACAGGGCTCCTGTGGAGCTATGATGTAGCTGTTTTTAAAAGGGAATGGGGAAGTACAGGCTTGAATTACTTAGAGCCTGTAACAGCTCCAGGTGTGCAATTTCCAATGTTTATCAATGGTTAGGGATGCAAATTACTTACAGCAACAGAGGTGAGCACGGTGATGTCTTCTGCCCTGCATCTGCCAAAGTAAATATTTGACTGAGTCACAGTTGCATTTCCAGGTGAGCGACGGCTTTGGAAGTAACTGAAATGAATGATCAGCTCCATCCTCATGTCAGCCAGCCTGCTGCAAACCTGCAATGAATGTGCCAAAGGAGTTGTGGGGAGGGCAGCACAGTTTACAGCAGAGGGAAGGCAGGAACACTCTAGCAGTGGTTGAGGGTGGGGCTTTGTGTGACCTGGTGTATGGAAGGTGTCCCTGCACATGGCAGGGAGATTGAAACTAGGTGCTCTTTCAGGTCCTTTCCAGCCCAGATCATGTTATGATCCTATTGAGCTGGGACCTTGAATATATCCTGAAATAATATCTACTAAACATCTTCTTTTAAAGTTTTCCAGCTAGGGATTACATTCCTTCCTGTGGTGTACTGTACCAGGAAAACCTGTACAGCATGTGTCACTGGGAATGCAGGAGAGGGACAGGGAAGGGGGGATGCTTGTGCCCTTGCCCAGCTGAAAACCTCCTTTTTGCTCCAACGGAGTGGCTGTTTGTACAGGCAGAGAGGGCTTGGGAGGCTGTGGAGGTGCAGCAGCCTGCCCAGGTGCAATAAATTGCAGACTTAGGTCTATAAGTAGGATAAATACTATGGGCCTGAGGCACTGGGATGCCTAGGTGATATGAAACCCTACACAGAGAGAGCTGGCACAGAGACAGTAGAAATGAGCCAAGCAGGGAGGAAGCGCCCTTTAAATTATAGATGGGAGAATAGAAAGACTTTAAAAAAAATCTCAAAGTGAATGCCATTACTTTTTGAACAGAGTTTTGGAAGTAATGTTGAATTCTCACTTTGGAAATGCCACCGTTCCTTCTTTTGTATAAGGACATTATTATAACCCCATTATCATAAGATATAAAAATAGCTGTTTCCATCTCCTGCTAAACCCCCTTTTGATGTCTCATTTTTAAGCCTGAACTCATTTCTTTATTCCTCTTTGTTCAAGCGCTCCCCTCATGCAGCATTAGTAGGACCTGAAGCAACATGAAGTTAATGTTTATTTTACAAGGAGCTGTGGTTGCAGTGTTCGCTGCTTTAATGTACAGTTTTTTAAAAGAGCCTTAAATAATTTTATTATCAAGAATATGTGGAACAACACTGAAGTGTAACAAGAAATTTCTTTTCCTTTTTTTGAAAATTACTCTTTGCATACGTGTGCTGGCTCCATAGCAATTGTTGTTTGAAATGAAATAACTAAATAATCCTTGGAGCAGAACTTCAGCAAAACAAACTTGTGCAGGCACATCACGTGCACCTTTGATCTTTTTGATTTTCTTACATTATAAGGATCAGTGCTACGCAAACTGAGATCTTTCTATATTGTTTAAATAATAAGTGAATGAAGGAACAGCTGGATCTCTGAGAGAGAATTTGTCACCTGAAAATTGACAGGAGCCATGTTGTTTGGAGTAGTAAATTTAGAGGACAGGAAAATCAAACATGTTGAACTTTCAAACTCATTTCTTATATGTAGTCTTTGAGCTCATCTGTATTCTTGAACACCCACTATGTGCTCTCAAGAAACAGACCCAAGTTTTTTCAATCAAGACCCTGAAAGAGGCTCGTGCCCAAACAGCACTACCCTCCTCCCTCCCCAGGCTGCGCAGAGTCCAGGATCAGTGCTCTAGTTCATGAAGAATTTTGGCCGTCTCCAGATGATAAAATAACAGAGGAGTGTTTTTACATTACAGCAACATCTTCAGAGCCTTGTCAGATTCAGGGCCAGATTGTGTCAGATGCTGGCCAAAGAGAATCCTGCTTTAAAGATGTAGTGCTGCATTCTCACTATGAGTGGATGATCAGCCTGAACTCTTCAAGTTTACGAAGGTTAGGCTCTTGTTGGAAGGCAGAGAAAATATTATTTCACTTTAAGGGGAGGGAAAGTAACACTCAAATTCCTTAACGACTTCAAGGCAGTCTGTGATCAAGTGGACAAGTAGAGAGAGGTTTAATTTACAGTTTAACTCAGTCATATTTCTTTGGCAGTGTAAGTTTTTGTTAGTGTTGTTGAACTTAGGAAATATTTTTCATTTAGTGGTCTTCAATGTCAGTGCCACAAAATGATAGAATTTCAAAGGATGTGAATTCTAAAAACATTTTACAGCATAGATTACTTTGCAGTTGCAGTTAAGTATAACTGCTATTTGGCATAATCCCTTCTTTCTCTATTCTTTTCCCCTCTTTTTACCCTCCCTTATTGAACCATTTCATTTGCAAATATTCTATTTCTGTTTGTAAAATAACTTGGGTCCAGCTCAGGCAATCTATCATTGTTTAAAAATTTACACAGTGCAAAGAACATATTATTGAGATGTATAGTGTTTATAAGTCTGGTCTCGGATTGATAAATCATGTCTTGTGCTGTTGAAAAGCCAAGAAATTAATTGCTTAGCTATGACCTTGGGGTCTGAGATTAGTCAGTTTGTCTATTAGACTTTTCCAGTGTTCTTCTCACTTCATTTATTCCTTCTTTTCTGAGGAACTGAGAAAGAGCAGATGTATAGCAAGTCACCAAGGCTTGATGTCATCAGACATTTTGTAAAATCGGGATATCAAAATGTTTGCTATAATTTGGTTTTATATTGGTTTTAATAATGTGAATGTCATTTCTAATTAATCTAATGTGTACCACCCATTTATTCTAATTATAGTTTAAAGTCAGCTTGGCATCTATGAGGACTGAGTAGAGAATTTGGTATTAGAGGTGTTTTTTTTCAGGGTATCTAACCATAATAGCGATGCAGATGGATTGGAGGAGAATGGTGTCCATGATGCTACAACTCTTCCAGCTCCCTTGTTTCTTGTAGCCATGTGATTTTTGGCACTTTATGTTAAAATGCAGCCCTCTTCCAAAATCAGTCAGAAACTTGGATTGCATTGTTGCTCGCTGCCAATCCAGCCCCTCATTAAGGGTCAGATTCTCGGTAATCAAAACAGTAAAAAATATTTTTACTGTTAATTGAGAGGATGCAAATCTTTGCCATTTCTGCCTCTCTGCTCGTTTCTTTTTTTTTTTTTTCCCTTTTTTTTCTTTGTTATTTTATAATTTATTGACAAGATTTACTCTGAAGAAGAATATTAACATTGATATCAGTAATCTTAGACAGTAGAAAGGTTTATCTGCCTGGAGTTTGAAATCTTTCATGTGTTATTATGTTCCACTTATTCATAAAAGATGCATTTGACTCCAATTCATTTTCTTCATGTCAGCCTACAGTGCCAAACATTCAGTGCAGAAGTTATGGGATTACATTGTGATATTTTATCTGAAGATAATCAAAAGAAACAAATGCTAATCTTTCCAGTATTTTGCAAAGCCCATTTGCTATGTGAATTCATCAGATTACCTTAAAGAAACAGCCAGGTCAGTTAGGTGAGCCTTTGCATTTTTTCCTCCATATATTATTTGTGTCCTGGGTTATTTTTGTATTTGAATACTTATTCTTCATCATAGAATGAGGATCTTCTAATTAGCCTCCCCCCAGCTCTTTTTATGTTGCTTTAATAGAAGCCTTATTCTTTCTACATTTTACTGTAACTAACAGCATAACAGTCTCTCTAAATTCCCTCAGTTATCTGTGAAGCATCTCAGATGAGGTGTCCAAACACTGGTGAATTCAACATCACTTTCCACGGTTTATTTGTGCCCTGTGTAAGGGATAAAATCGTGGTTTTAGATCTATAAAAGCCTTTAATGGGGAGGTGAAATCTGCCAAATAAAGAAAACAAATTAATTTACTAGCTCAAACGTACTTACGCAAAACCAAGCATGGGATTTCCTATTTGTAAAATGTATGAAAAGCATTTAATTAAGAATATAGTTTGGTAGTATTTGTGTGTTTGAGAGGGACAAATAGACAATTACTGGCTCACAGGGGAGCTGACTCACCAGCATGAAACTGTTCTTGATAAAAGGAACTTTACTTTTGCTCTCTTGCTGGTCCTATTAACTCCTTACTGGTTGCATGCCTCACATCTTCAGCTCATTCATTATTGGTTTTTAGAAATGGCTAATAATTCATTTCTGAAACTAAATATTTCAGTCTGGCCTGCGTGTTTTTTTGATGGGTTCAGATTTCTGAAACCTCAGTATGAGAACTAATTTTTCCCTTCATGAATTTTTTTTTTTTTTTTTTTTTTTTTGTAATTAAAGGATGCTACTCTTGCAGGAAGTTGGAAATTCCCTTTTGAGTGGGACCTGAATGGTTTTAGTTGCTCTGCCTTTATTTGTATTCTTTTTTTCACTCCTAGTTCAGGAGATTTTAATTGTCCTAGAGTTTGTTACTAGAGGGGTTTTGCAAACTGTGTCACTCAAAGACCATGGATATAACTTCAGGCTGAGAATGGCTTCACAAAATATTATGTGGGAGGCAATGCAGGTGTTAGCTATGACGATATGCTTCATGAATACAACTCGCTGGTAGGAAAGAGGAATTATTACTTAATTTTGCTCCTCATCTCAGCTAATCTTTGGTGATGATTTGAGGCAGCTTGGATTCAAAATCTGTTGGAAAACTGGGGATGTGGAGAGAGGGTTAGAAGGGACATAAAAGATCATGTAGTTTCAACCCCCTACCATGAGCAGGAACATATTGCCCTGGACCAGGCTTCTCAGGGCCCCATCCAACCTGGCCTTGACCACTCCGGAGTTCTGGCTCCAGGATCTTCTCTCATGACTCTCCATCCCACCCACCGCAAAATGTGCCATAAATGCCCTAATCTTGACAATCTGTTGGTTCTGTCAAGAAATGATGCACTTAAGAGATCCACATGTGAGACATGCAAACAATTCAAGGGTTGCATCTTGCTTGTGAGCCATAATTGGGGTCTGTCTGTGATAGGATTTGGTGGGAGTGACTGAATCCACAAAATATTCCCAATTGGATGGAGCAAAGAACAAATACTGTGTTAGCAGCTTGAGCTAAAATGGGAAGAGGGTCAGAATGGAATTGAAAGTGGTAACCCAAATTAAAACCCAATTAATTGGGCTCTTTCTTTTTTTGCTAACTTCAGTTACATCAAGTTGGATTTTTTGATTTAATAATATGGATTATCTTGTACTCTTGTGCAGACTTTTCTTTGGCCCTGCAGTTTCTGAGAGTTCCAGCATTGTAGCTACCATATGTAATATCTCTTAATTAACTAAGGATATAAATTTGGTCCTTCTGTTCTTATTTTCCTCGCTCTCAGCTGCTGAACACAAATTCCTCCTACCACACCTGGATGTCCCTTGCTTCACAGGTGCAGTGGGTCCTACTCAACAGCAGTGCTGTGTCACAAGAGAGAGGAAACAGAGAGCACAGCTGGAAAACACAGCTGTTTGAGACTGGAGTGATCCAGATGTACGCGGAAAGACACTCCCCAAACCCGAATCTCCTGCCTCATCTTTGACAGATGCACTTTGTGTCTGAGCAGCGCTCTGAATTCAGCAGAGCAGTTGATGCAGACAGCAGAGGGGCTGGGAAGATGACTCACCGCATGAATTCACCTGTCATCTGCAATAGGGATCACAGAGAGCAAAGGCTTCAGCAGCGGGGATAACAAAAAGGCTGCAGATTGCATTGGGCACTATTCCTCCTCCTTACCTCCACAGACAGGCAGAGGCAGCCTCTGTATGTGCTTACTGCTTTCCAGAGACTGCATATTTTACTTATGTATTTAGTTAGGGACTAACTCAATGGATACAATATATGATGTTCAGAAATGTGTATGTGACACACATTCAACATAGTATTACTATTTCTATTTCATTTTCCCTTGTGCAGTTGACTGTTTTTCTTCCTGCCCTGTATTTTTTTTTTTTTGGTGCTTGTATCAGTGCTGAGTCCTGTGGTGCAGTTCTACACCATGACAGAGATAACCCTCGGTGCAGGTTTCAGGCACCACTACATTTGTCATTGGCAGCTGCTTGCTAAACAACAATTTAGCATTTGAATTGGTTTAGCTGTCTTCCAATCTTTCTATCTCCTGCTTCCACTTTATTATCTTTTTATTTTGATGTTAAAAAAAAAAAAAAAGGGATGCTCTGTTTAGAAATTAACTGTGGTGAAGAGCTACCCGTGACAGGGTTTAAACTGATATGCCAATTAATATGTGTAAATTAGAAAAGAGACTGATCTAATCTACAGTGTCTGTAAAGATTTCAAAAATGTACCTTGGTCATTAATTAAGACAATAAGGATGTCTTATAAAATTGCAGTTGAGAAGACTAATAATTCACTATTGAATGAAGCAAGGCAAGGTCACTGTTCTAACATTTATATTCCTTGTATAAAATGCTCCTACTCACATCAAAGTTGAGCTGATGACCACAGAAATATTCAGGACTAGGAAATGCAGATTTTATACCTAAGCTTTGAGAGCACACTAAAGAAACCCTGTAGTTCTCTTTTTTACGTATTTGTTTGATTTATCTAGATTGAATGATTGTTTCAGATAGTCAGAGTTAACTTACAGCACATGCCTGGCTTGGGTGCTTGAGAGGAATGAGTGGGAAAACGGAAGAAAAAAAATGAATACTATAGATGTAGGGTTAGATACAATATTGCTGTGCTGGGTTTTAGCTGTGAGTATGTGTATTGGAATTAATAGTGCTGTCTTTACTCCTTTTTCCCTAGTTGTCTGATACAGAATATGATTCTAATTCCTTTTATGTCTCAAAAATGTAGTAAGAATACCACCAAGATGTTTGTACAGAAATCAGGAAGGTAATAAGCTCCTTGAAAATCAAAGATATTCAGCAAACATAGGTGGGAGATGGAAGGAAAAAGATAAATTTCAAGGGCAGAGACTGTAATACCACAGTGATATATACCAGGACACGGGGTTGGTAGTGGTTCTGTGACTGTGTGTGCTGCTGGGAGGGAGTATGATAAGGGGGAGTGGGAGTGCAGGCTGCCTGCATGATTGTCTCCTCACTAAGGCAGTGTCTACAACAAGGTAATACTTCAGAAACCATTGCTTTGATATGTTCGTTTCTGTTTATGTAGACTCTGGTTTAAGATAAAAAGGACGAACTTGAAATCAAAATGTCTGAATGAATTCCTTCAGAAGATTGGAGGCACTTGAAACTTTTTGATTATTTGTTAGAACTATTAGATAGTTCTAAAAATGCATCATTTGGGCAGGATCCCACTGCAGGAGGGATGTGTAGGAGTGGTTCCTGCAGGCTCACTGGCTGAGTGGACATGCAGGTGTTTGGGCTGCTGTGATGCATGGCCTTATTCCTTTTTGTATCTAAGGCCAGTGGAGAAAGGATCTGCAGGAAAGATCCTCATCTGCAGGGGATGAGGATTGAGCAATCTGGTCTAGGGGAACGTGTCACTGCCCATGGCAGGGATTTGGAACTAGATGATCTTAAAGGTCCCTTCCAACCCAAACCATTCTATGATTTCAGTCTTTTCATTTTTACGAGTGACTGCTTTTGTCAGTTTAATGGCAACAATGGAAGGTATCATGTCCAGGTTTGGGTGAAGTTATTGCTTGCAGTGTACACAGAAGAGGTAAACATCTCCATGGAAGTGGACACGTAGAGACAAACCCATAACCAGGTTTTCCTCTGCCAAACGCGTGGCATCTCTTTTGAGGGAGCAAAGTCCAGGGGACTCAGCTGGAGCTTCCTGCTCTCCCTCCTCCTGCAGAGCCTTGAGGGTGTCTCCCCAGCATGCCAGGATGTCCGCAGGTTTTCAGGAGCTGTGCCTGGCTGCTGCAGAGTCTTGGAGCACCTCTTTCTCTGAGTTTCCCAGAGCTTTGGTGGCCCCAAGGCGTGTGGATGTGATAAGCCCAGGTGCAGGCCCTGTCTGTCCCTGCTGTGGCTGTTTGGTTTGTGGTGCATGGCATTGTGTCTATGCAGAGCTGGTTGTGCCTTTGCAGCCCTCAGTGCTGTTTGTTTGCCGATGTGATAACCTGCTGAGTGTAAGGTGTGTTTGCTTTCCTTTTGCTGGTTGGGGTTTTTTTTTTATTTTTTATCATTTTCTGTTTGTTTATGTGAATCATGGTTACTATGAATCAGCACCGTTAAGGAAGTAAATCAAATGTTTATCCACAGTCTCCCGGGGTTGGTGGCAAAATCCTAATCTGTTTTACCAGCAGGGAAATGTAATGTAACACAAAACAGTGTAACCTTCGAAGTTTCCGTTGCCCAGTGTTTTCCATCATTTTCACCAGCTGAAACACATGCAAGACTGTTCTAACATCTATTTCTGTTGCACTGAGGGACATAGCAGTACTTGCACAGAATGGTGATGGTATCCTCTTTATGGGAAGCCTAAGACGCTCAGCAGAATATTCATTGCAGGAATAAAAATCTCTTGCAAGACTGATGTACTGCTGAAGATCCAGAACTGTAAAACAGACTGTATTTTACTGGAGAGATGATGAGTCTCTCAGGGCTATATAGCTCTTCTCTTGACCACAGTGAAGGTCCCATTAGACATTTTCATTCTCTTTTCAGTGGTTCATAAGCAGGTGGCATGACTGAAGTTACTGGAAAGGAGGTAAAGCAGCAGCGTATTAGTGTAGTGGAGATAGAAAAATTACTAAATTCACCAGATTGGTTATAACCAGATGAGTCAAAACCAAAATTGCCTAGGTAGAGATCTATGTGCTTAGAACGTTAGCCACCACACTGAGTCTTTGGGCCAAAGTGCCAGGCCAAACCAGCAAACATTTTGTCTGCGTAAGAATTACTGGCTCAGGAAGCAGTCTTTCAATTAACTGTGATGCATTGCCTATTTGTGTGCTGATGCAGTGACTGAAAGCCTTGATTGTACTTGCAGGTAACTGGCATCAGGCAGTGCTTTGGGCTGACAGCTGGGTAAAGGTGACAAGTCCATGTGAGGTGGTTCAGAACAATCACTGCAGCTCCCCCACAGCCTCCACATCTATCACCTTGTGTCCTGGGGATGTTACACTCTTTGTGAAAACAAGGAAGTGTGGTTTATACAACTTCTAGTGTGGCTGCTGCTGTGCAGTATAGACAAACCTCTCCTGGGTTTTCTCTTTCCCACTTTAAAACTGGCACCTGGTTTCCCCTGACGCAGGTGCTTTTATTTCTCTGTTTACCAAAGGCATTAGCTCTTGTGGAGGTGATTCAGAGCACTCACCTTAATGTTTTGGTCTGAGATTTAAATTTGTGTTTCAAGTAGCACTGAAATCTCACTGTAAAACCTAGTCAAAGCCAAGAAATCCCTTATGGAATTGCAGAGGTGTAGATCAGCCTTTGCTCATAGGTACTGTCACTGCTATGTACAGCCTGTGTATAGAAAAAGTGGTCTCAAATGGTTCTCCTGTTATTTGTAAAAGCAAGCCAACCCTCACTATCTATGGGTATATATATGGCAAAGATGGCTAGTTTAATTCAGTGTGATGTTCTGATCTGTACTGAGATGCATCCTTTCCTGGATCCAGAAGGGGGTAAGCTTCTTTTTCCACCTTTTTCTTCCTTTTCCTTGTTATGCTGAGCCTCAAAAATGAGAAAGAACAGGGTGCTAAGGTTGTGTTAGGTAAGCATGATGTTCTACTAGAGCATGCAGCAGCATCTTGCTTGCCATTAACAACAGCCTTTCTTTAGAGGACCATCTGAAACTTCAATTGACTGGTGCTGGCACCATCTGACAGAGGTGGTGCGATAACACACAGAGAAAGTAAGACAGCATTTTTTAGTGGTATAGTATACAGAACAAGAGAATAAAATAAAAATAAAGCAATGGACAACTAAAATTGTGAGGGTAATATGCTCTTTATTGCACTCATGCAGGTCAGATTGCAGTTTTATAACTGCACAAACAGTTATTAACACATGCCATGTCACCATGAGTACTTATTTTTTGGAACACCTTGGTCAAAATACCAATAGTGATGGTATTATCGTAGACAAGAAAATTATTTTCTTCCACTGGGTTCAGCCAGCAGAATAACTTACTTAACTCTGAAAAAGTCTTTTTGGATGAGACATTCAGTGAAGTTATCTTATTTGATTGTTCAGCTTTAATAGGTATTGAAATTGCTGGCTTGTATTTAAGATACGTAGTAGTCACATGAAAGCCACACAATTTGGCTTTGTACACCTTTCCTGTAGATGAGTACATCCTTTTCTGTATGACAGCAGAATTTCCATCAGAGGAGGATGGTTCTTAGCTAATGAGTGCTGAAATTCTTATTCCCTTGCACATCCCTTCCCTACATGGTGACTGTTCTGTGTGAGTGCTTCATGGGTGTATGGATGTTCTGGAGGCAGGTTCTGGTTGCTCACAGTGTAGCTTATACTCTGATATTTGGCTGTGAGTATGTTGGAATTTTAAAACACATAGTGACAGTGATATTTTATTTAAGGAAAGACTACTGTTAACTAACAACCTGCAAGGGTTTTCAATCATTTAAATTACAGTACAACCTATATCCATGAACTGTAAACTAAGAGGATTTATATAAGATTATAATGGCTCCAGAGAAGCTGTGAAGTGAATAATCTCCATTTCATAAGTTGCACTGCTGTGGTCTATCATGTCAATCCTCATTCACTTGTGACACTTGCTGTTGAGCAAGTACTATTATTTGCATCTTCACCTTGTCATTATGTTTTGTTCATTGTAAAAAAATGGACTATATTATAACAGTATTTAATTTTATAAAGTATGATAGAATGGAAAATTCCTTGTAAGAGTAGTTTTGATAGCATCATTTGAAAAGATCTAACAGCAATTGAGAAACCTCCTCCATAGATCATGAGAATGGGCAGTGAATAGTACTCTAGTACAACAAGAGGTCAGCTTCTGTGTGGGGTTGTTTTAGAGAGAAGAAGAATTAGATTCCTTCTACGGTGTAAGGGAATGACAGGCACTTCTATTTTTTCATATCTGTTTATAACCAGAAAAAAACCCCAGTTGCTAAGCAAAACCAAATAAAAGTAAAGAAGACCATGAAATTCCTTTTCCTTGGGCAAAACTTCCATTAGAGAATAAGCTAGTTGTTGTATCTACGGATGAAATATTTCAATAGGTGTGAAAAGTGAGCAGAATTGCTTTGGAATTCTTTCTTGGTGATTGTGAAGGCCATGAGGGCAGGCTTTTTCTTAGTTGCAGGCTATCCCAGACATGAATAGGTCCTAGCTGTAGGCCACCACAGTGTTGAGCATTGTCAGAGTCATGATGCTGTGCTAGAAGAATGACCCTGGAGCGTAATGAATTATATATTTTCTTCGATCCTAAGAACATAATTTTGCCCACAGTGGTGCAAATCCTGCCATCTGCTTTGTGCTTATTTTGGTTACTGAAAAAAAGCCTTGCAAGCACTATTGCTAAACTAACACATAAATTTGTGCTGTTCCCCAGAGCTAGTGTTTTTAAAGGGACCTTATAAGAAAAGGGGGGACTGAATTTTTAGCAGGGTCTGTTGCTATAAATAGAACAAGGGGTTTTAAAATAAAGGAGGGTAGATTTAGATTAGATACATGGAAGAAATGTTTTACAATGAGGATTGTAAGCCACTGGAATGGGTTGTCCAGAGAGGTGGTAGATGCATCATCCCTGGAAATATTCAAGGCCAGGTTGGACAGGGTTCTGAGAAACCTCATCTAGTGGAAGGTGTCCCTGCTTTTTGCAGGGAACTAGGACTGGGTGACCTTTAAGGTCCTTGCCAACCCAAACCTTCCTATGATTCTCTAGGTTTACTTTCAGATTCAGATGTCAAGTAGGCTGGTGCTGGGCAGGATGCTAGGAGGTGTCAGGATGTTGGAATTTTTTGATGGCACCAGTACGTGTTTTTAAATAGGTTGATTCTATGGATCAAGGTAAGAGGTAGTGTGGTAAGTTCTGTATAAACCCTCATTATCGCTTTCATTTTAAGATTTTAGCATGGAAGAGTAGTGCATTCAGGGTACCCTGAACAGTGTGCAATTGCAAAGATGAGTCAGCCTTAAAATCCTGAGTGTCATTGATTATACTGTTCAAGATAATTGAAATAGACTAATAATTCTGGCTATTTTGTGTTGCTATCCAAACTGGAGGGAACTTGATTTGCAGCAAGGTTTCAGGATTAACTTTCTAAGGATATGTTTAAGGTTATATTTAAGATTTCTCAATTTGGGCACAGAAAAATCCACCCTTACTGGTGACTTTGAAAATTGTGCATGTTTTGCTTCATGACATCACTTCATCACTTAAAAAAAAAATATATATATATAAGCTCTTCTCATATGCATATGATTGTAGTTCAAGCATTATGAAGGTTTAGTGAGAGAGGATTTCAACTTACTGATATTTCCTTTCTAAAAGCACTGAAGGTAATACAATAGAAAAAGTTGATATTCCCATTTGAACTCCATTCAAGTGCCTCTAGTTACTGGATGCTACAAAGGCATATTTCAGCTCACATTTGGAGCTTTCTGGATTTCTCTTCTGTGTTGGAACTCCAACAGAGCTATTTCAGTGTGCTATATTGGCTGTCCCACATCTGTAGGCAGTCTGCTTGGCTGTCCTTAGCAAGGCCCTCATTTCCCTGCTTTCTGCAGAGAAAACAATTTATCTGCCAGACAGGCTCCTTCATGGCAGTGTAGTATTGTTAAGACATTTCCTTTTAATTTCATTTACACCTTTTTATATCTTTGAAAATGCTAATGCTTCAAGGCACTCACAGTCAGCATTTTTCTCATTTTGAATTCCTTCAGAAGAAGAGCCTATCTTCGTAAATGATATTTCAGTTTCCATGGTGCTCCTTATTACAAGTAGCTGCTCTTTTCATTGGTGCAATGAATTGCACCGAATGGTGCAATTTTCATTCACACTGAAATATCAATGGTAACATACAGCAGCAAATTGTTCCTGTATGATCCTTGCCATTGTGGAAACTCTCCTGCTCAAAATTAAATGTCAGAGAATTTAACAAGTATGAAAAATCTGGCTCTTTTTACGCACACACACACAGACATGCACTCCTCTGCATTCCACTGTGCACCTAAGCATTTGTCTTCCTTTATTTCTGTAAGGAGTCATTAATATTCTAGCAACGTTGCTTCCTAAAAAGTTTGGCTGAGGGAGTGTCATTCCCTCCTGTACCTTCCACTGGAGTCAAGTAAGGTGTTTTGTATTCAGGCTGCTTGTTCCCAGACTCTGAACTTGAGGGGCTCATTTTGGGAATGGTAGCAGCCTTGCCAGCCTGCTCCCTTGCATTACTCAAAGTGTTGCTTTGTCATTTGCTGTGGCCTAAGTCAGAAATATATGTCCTCAGTATAACAATAGAAATACACATAGATTGAGGCAGGGCTCTGCTTCCACCCCAGCCCTGCTGCATGCAAACACTCAGGTACCTGCAGGAGTGTGAGGAGGATGTTGTGACAGGCAGCATGGTTTTTAGTGGGATTTTTTTCACAACCACCATAATCTCTTTCCCTGACCATGATATTATTGTTATGTGGTAGCTGCTGGCTTAGGTTTCTCAGCTATGTGGCCTGATCGGCACATTTCCCAGCTCAGGTTCCCTTGTTTATAGTTCTGAATATCCTTCTCCCCACCTTGCCAGCTACTGCTGGTGCTCAGTCTTTTCTAGGAAAATGATTCTTCCTGGAGAAAGTAGACCCTGTTCATAAATCAGGTGCTCAGGCAACTAATAATTTCAAATTTCCAGGAGAGCCCCACGTAGTAGATAAAACTACTTCTAATACACAATTATATCACTCCCCTCTTTTTACATTTATTTTAAATCTGGCAGTGAGGTACCTGTCAGTGTGAAGCAGTTAAGAGAAGGTTAGACCCACTATCCCATGCTAAATAATGCAACTCAGAGGAAGTGCTCTGAATTGAGGCTCTGCCCCATTCCCCTTCATTTCCATATGGGAGCTTGGTGCAGGCAGGTGTTTTGCTTTTTCAGCCCGATGTCAGGTTTGTGTGTATGGCTTCCTTGCCTTTGAGCAGCCACCATGATTTATTAGTGCTTCTCACTGTAATCTACACTACTGGCAGTGCTGTGAGCACTTCCAACTAATAGACCTCGGAAGAAAATAAAATACTGGAGCTTGTGAAAGAGCAGAGGTGCTCCTTTCATCTCTGGTTGAGAGGGAGCTGGTCAATATATGTAAAATCTGAGGTTTTGCATCTCCGGTAGAAAAGGTCAGAAACTTCTTTGAGTACATGAAAGTTTCCCACAAATAAAATACAGCAAGGGTGATGTTAAATGATGATGTTAAGTAGAAACATGGAAGTAATTCATCAAACTCAAGAGTGACAATGCATTTGTATTTGAATCCTTTGAACTCAGACTATGCTGCTTTTTAAAAGGAATGCTTTTGTGAGAGTGGCAGAAAACCCTTTTAATTACAGGTCCAGCCTAAGCCCCACCTTTATTGCAATATCCTACACAAGCAAGCATTGTCTTCTGAGCATCTTCACTGCTATTTCAGGTTCTCAAATGTTAAATGCAGAGCCTTTGATAAAGATCCTGCTGAGCTGGTGCCCACATTTCCGGGCACCTGGCTGTTCTCTGGTTAAGACTCCCAGACTAATATTTTAAGTTCCCAGGATAAGCCTAGCTCCATGCAGTTTGTGACTATTACAATAGGAAATAAAAGCCAGCTTAGGTCCCTGGGACTTTTAGGTTTTCAAGAGGGATGCAACTTGGGGTCAAGTTATGGTACAAAATATAAACCGCATTTGATTATTCACATGTCTTTTGGAAACAATTGTAAACTTTGTACAATAAGTTTAACAACTGAGGTAAAAGAAAGATGTTAAATACTGGCACTTGATGGACACATGGAAATAGAGTTGACTGAGAAATCACAGGGGATGATTGAAATTTTATGTTTCAATCTGTATTCCATTTCTTTTTTTGAAGAGATTTTTAAAATTAGCCTCCATAGTAGCTCTGTGTGCTGCTTCTTGCGTCAGTTTATGGCTCCTAACAGTGCTCACATGCTTGCTGTACAAGAAATGGCTAAGCAGAGACAGCATAACTAATATTTAGTGCTGTAACCTCAAAACTTCATTGTGGATTTAGCTGTCATCTTTGATATCTGCTGTGTTGGCTTAGTTTTCTTTGGGAATGCCAGGAATCCTATGCACCACACGAGAAAAGATTCAGGATCCTGCTTGAACATGAGAGGTGTCTCTGACTGGTAGTCAAAGTTTCAGAGAAATCCATTCTTCTCTTCGGAGAAAAGTGTTTCATGAAAGGCATTGGCTCGACAAGGTGGGGTTTGGCCCATGATGTAAATGCTTATGGCACTCTGGCTTGCCAACCTGAGTTTGTACACAAAGAGATCACAGCTTAAATCTCTATTGAAATAAAGCAAATCCCGTTGCAAAGGTAACAACTGTTCTCAGTCTCTCAAGCTGGCAGATCTGCTTCTACTTGAGACTAGCTGGGATGATTTGCCTGGAAGGAGACGTTATGGAGAAGAATGTTACTCTGTGCAATTAATACCTTTCTAAGTCGTAAGTTTTGGACAAGGGAGTATTTATGCTAATTAATTTTTGAGGAAAGCCTTCTGGAAGGAGTACTGAAAACACTTGAGAAGCTAATAAAATTTCCTGCCCTTCACAGCACACTGGTAATGCAGTTTGACCCTTTAAAGTCAGTTGGTCAGGAAAGACCCTATTTATGAACTGTGAGCAATTATAATCTGAACCAGTGAAGTCAAACACTGGGAAGAATACAAGTAATTAGCACAGCAGAAACTCTTTTCTTCTCTTGCTAGGGGGTAGAAGGGAAAAAGGTTTTTAAATGCAGACTGTGGCCAGATTCTGCACTCTGTTATCCTGGCATAATCCTGCTGTGTCTCTGCAAAGTCAGAGGTATGGAATCAAAGCATGGAAATGAAAAAGGGAGCCCTTTAACACTCCATCCATGGATCATGTGATGGTGTAAATAAGGGTGCAGCATAATAACTAGGTCTTCCTTTTTATCATTTCTCCTCTCAAAATCAAACAGATCAAAAGATGATGAAGAGAATTTATGTAATTGAAGAGTGTCTGAGCTGCAAGCCCACAGACAGCAGCTCTGGTCTGGAACATAAGGATGGAACACATTGGGAGGCAGTGAAGGGAGGAGGAGGTGATCTGCTGAGGGGAACCTTCACTACAATCAACAAAATAATAATAGCTTACTGCTGAAGTCAGCTGTTGCTGAGACACCTACTAGCATTTACAAATATGTGGATTGGAGAGGTGCTGTGATGATTCCCATCCCTTTTGTCTCTCTATTCCTGGCTTTGATTCAGTCCTGGGAGGTGGCCTCCTTTAAAGTTTTGCATTCTCCTTTTGTCCTAACAGATGGATGAGATTGTAGTTTTTTTTCATCTGTTGACACAGTGAGAACTATTTGATCCCTTCAATGTTGTGTTCTGTCTTGTAGTCTGTTTTTTTGCATGAAAAACGTGTGTTGGGGTAAGTAAGTTTTTATCAAAATGTACTGCCTTGCTGTCCAGGATTTGTGATTGCCACAGCTCACAGAATGACTACCTTAGAATGCTGAGGCACATAGGTTGGTCTCTGGAACACAGCCCATACTAAGGCAAGCCTATATGTCTTCTAGTCTTGCACTAAAGTCCTGGTATATTAAATAACCAGGATTCTCTTGCCACTTTCTGTATTTGGTTACTTTTTTCCGGTGTCAGGTTATTTGGATAAATTTGCTCTTGTGACTTCTGCCAAGATTTGGCTCTCTGGGCAGTGCAGTGAATGAGTGGATTTTTTTTTTTTTTAAGGAGTGCTAGAATCTGGAAAGAGTTCATTTGGACATTCGTTTAGCAGATTGCAAATGGTGAATAAATTATTGCATAAAGGATCTATTGAAACTCCTCTGTTGGTAAATTTTCAACTAAAGAAATATAGTATGTACAATATCATGCTCATGAAAACCATGAAAATGCCTGCCTGGAAATCATGTGGAATTAGGACTTTCCCTGTCTCACTTTTTACTATTTTCTTTTTAAATTTATATGTAACAGAAAGTATCTTCCACAATTTCCCTAGTACAGTAAAGATGTAGTTTCATCTAAGTTTATAAGTAATTATTTAGACCTTCTTATTTATGTTTCTTGGCTGGGTCCTGCCAGTGTAGCTTTGTCCAAGACAGTAGACTGGGTCTGAGCATCTGTAGAACCAGGCTTTGAAATGGATGTAAGGAAAGGATTTTGGAATGACCTCTAAACAACAAAGGATGTGGTGACAATGTGTTTCACCCTTGTGAACTCAGCTGGCTTGGTGGGGTGCATTTGACTGTGTGCTTGTAATTTCATAGAAAGAACAGTCTGCAGTGGTCACAGCTCTTAGTGCTCACTATTTGTTGTTATAAAAGTTGTCATTAAACTGGGATGTGTGCTGTAGATTTCTGGGAATCTTCCTTAGCTGATTTATTGACATTGTTGCTCTTATCTCCAGGTTCTTGCTCTGGTTTTCTTTGTCTTTTTCCTTTTTTCTCTTTTTCCATTCTCTTACTTGCTCTGCTCTGTGTTTTTTCTTGCAAAAATATTTGTAGGAGGTAGAGATGTACTAGAGCTGATTGTCAGAAGATCTGTGATTCTACAACACTGAAGGTTAAATCCAAACCCCAGTGGTTATCCTGATTAACTGAACCATCTCTCCTAGCTCTTGGGCCCTTTACAAGCTCTAGAGGAAGAAAATCTACTTGCAGGCCATATACAGCATTGCTTAGCAGTGCACTTCAGCCCTGTATGAGCACATGATAAGCTAGCTGTATTCCCAGTGCTGAATTTCTCTGTGATGGTAGGCTCCTTTGTGGCTCTTTTTCTGGGAATCACGAGGTAGATGTGCTCTTTGTTCAAGCCATTGCAATTCTTCATTACAGGTGCTCTGTATACAGGATAAAAGGGGAAGATTTAGCTTTGAATAGTAGCTAGGGATAGGTAAATCATAAAAGGTGTAGAGATTTAATTCAATTTTAGTCAACATTCAGATGCATAGAAGTTATCCTAATTGTCTCTCATCTGCTTCTATAAAGACTTTTTAATTATATTGTAAATATTTTCCCAATGGGTTTCCTCAGATTCATTTTGATACTGATTTTCCTCAAATCACTGGGAAGAAGAGATGGATATTGCAAAAAGACTATCCTGGCAGCAGCTTCCCCTTCTAACCCAGGAGGAGTCTGCTTGAATATCATCTTGACAGTAATGTTAAAGACATTTCCAAATAATTGTGTAGGTTTGAAGCTAATATCAGGGCCAGTTTGGATGGGGCCCTGAGCAACCTGATGTAGTGGAAGGTGTCCCTGTCCGTGACAGGAGCATTGGAACTAGATGATCTTGAAGGTCTGTTCCACCTCAAACCATTCTATGATTTTATGATGATTCTATGATCAGCACCTCAAGGTTTATTCAAGCAGCTCGTTTGGAAAGAATTGCACTTGATTTTGAATTCTGTTGAGATTTCACTCTGAGTTCAAAAGGAAAGCACTGCCCTGTAGTAGAGCCAGTAGCCACCTCAATGCAAGTTCAAGTCCTGGACATGCTTTAAGTAAATGAGGTATTGCAATCGCCTGTATCTGAGCACACACAGTGCTGTTTTTTAAGCCATTAACCATTCTGAGATGAGATTTTTGTTTTTTCTAAGATTTTTTTTTCCTAAGAAATATCTTACTGATATCCTTGAGTTCCCCATCAGAAGTTTTAACTTCAAAGAATCAAAATCTTAAAACAGTCTTAAAGTGGAAAATGTGGGTTTTTTTGAATTTTCTGTGTCCATCTAGTGCAAATCTCTCAGCTGCGAGGCAGTTGTGAATTTGTATTATATCAGAAATGTGGCTTATCAGTGATCTGATACCCTGTGTTGTGTGTGATTCATAGGCTGTAGAAGTGAAAAGGTGAAACCTGCATCAATAGAGGCAATTTAATGAAGAGTAGAACTTACATATGATTTTTCATATTTAGAGAGAAGATTTGGAAGTCTCAGAGAATATCTAAAATATTCCAAGAAAATTGGTACAGTGATCCTTCAAGGAAAGGATGTAATCTTTATTGGTAATGGTATTACAGTTTTTATTCCAGTGCAGCGACTGCAGTTCATAGCAGAGAGTCTGATAATGGGATCCTGTTACAAATTGGGAACTGCCTCTTAAATTGGATGGATGGAAAAGACACGATTAAAGCTCTCACTTGGTTTTACATATGGTTCGTGCCTGTTTGTCTGCACTTCCTGGTGACTCGAGGACCAGGTGCAAATCCGAACGGAGGTGTCAGTGAGAAATGAACCGTACTGTATTGCTCATCCCTGAAATCTTCAAACTGGCCTTTTATATTTGTCTAAGTCTGTCGCTGAAAGCAGTGGCTAATAAGCAGCACTTGGAAGGGTTGTGGGGGCATACAACAGCCCTCTGAAGGCTCGCTCCTGCCAGGAGACAAAAGGAGGTGCAGCCTGAGAGCTGGCTTCCCTCAAAAACAAGGAGTCAGGAGCTTAGAAGTCACAGCATCCCTTGTGCCGCTCCAGGAGCTGAGTTATGATTTGCAGGCTTTATAATGAATAGTGCTTGCTGACTAGTTCTGGCTTGTTTAAGGATTTTATTCTTCTCCTGAGTGTGTTTTTTTTTCTGTTGGTATTACTATCCAAGGGGGTTAGTGCTCTTCAGCATAACAAGGCATGACCTTCAGTGCTAAGTTTGGAAGCATGATTTCTTCCCCCCCGCCTTAGTTTTGTTAGCCATTTTGTTTTATCAACAATGGGATTTAAATTAGATATGAATACAGGGTGTTTGGTAAGAGTTAGAAGGAACAAAGGATGTTTGTTAAGTTTAACAATGTGGTTTCAGTAATTTAAATGGTTTTTGTGAAAATAGTCCACATTTGCTATCTTTGGCTGGAAACATTCTTTTTATGGCTGGAGAAAGTGCTGATTTATCCAATAGCCTGGTGGTTGAAGCATTCATCTGTGATGCAGAAGATATAGTTAAAATCCCTGTTCTCAGAGGCTTTGCGTCTGTGTACCCCTACCTTGAATCAGATGCTAAGAGGATTGAATTCAATTTACGCCCAGGTCAGGTAAGAAGCTTAACCCAACTAGTTGCAAAATATGTGGCAACTGACCTACAAAACCTGTTTTTGCACATATTATCAACACAGAGAGCTTCAGTATTTTTTGAGTCCATAACTTTGCCGGTTTTGCAGCAACACAGCACCTGTATTTTGGGCTTTTTTGCTGTCACATTCTTCACCAACAAGTACATTGTACAAACTGACTGGCTTCCCTTTTTCCAGTTTCTTCACCTGAGATCCTGTGCATGAGGTATCTGTGGTTAATGCAGTATCATCATGTCTACCCAGATTTGGTGTTACATTACAGCATGATCCTCTTACCTACCTGTGTGTCCGGGTTAATGGGAGTATTTGACACCATCATTTCTAACGTGGGCAAGATGTGCAACAGTGATACTGTCCTGCTTTACTTATTTATAAATAAATACATTTACTTATTTAGTCTCAGTTTAGAGCTCCTTTTCAGCTCTGTACAGGCACACTGATGTAAAGGACTTGTTTGAGAAATAAGAACTGGTAGCAAAGAGGATCTTTAAATTCTGACCCGGCTGTGTTTCTTTGAGAAAAATATCAGAAAAGAATGGATCTTTGTGTTGGTTTTCAAAACGCCTTTTCCTTTGAGGTGATTACAATAGTCCTTTAGGACTGTGCTTGTGATCTCTTCTGGAACACCAGAATTCCTAGTTCTGTCTCTTCTTTCTTCCACCTGTTGGGGTGACCTTCACAATGAAGTTCTCTAAATATGGCAACCTCTCCATCCCTTCAAAAGTAGCCTTAATACAGACAACTGGGGGGAACCAGCCTTGAAACAGTGAGGGAGCTTATATACTGCAACTCTCAGCCTTGGAATTAAAGGACCAAATATTGGTCTCAGATCTGAGTCTTTTCTTGGTGTGATGCAGATATCAATAATATTAAGTGGAAAGAGACTAGAGTAATACTTGAAGTATCTGGTTTTTTTCTCCTGACTTGAACATTTGCCTGCAGTGTGGCTTTGGACAAATTCACTGTACCTCTGTTCCTCTTTTTTAAAATAGAAATAATTCTGCTTTTTTGACTAGAAGGATATGCTATATAAAATTTTGGCATTAGTATTTGTTTGTTATTTTTCTGTCTTTTAGTTGTCAGGGAGTTTGTGCTATTCAATACTGTTTGTGCTGTGCTAACAGTGCAAATTTGTGCTGCTTCTATTTCTGTGTCATATTCTGCTCTCCTGTTTCTCTGAATAGTGAGAGAGATAACTGGGATATGATAAAGTGTGCGAGGGAAGAAAAGCACAGAGGAGGAAAGGACAGAATTTCACATGCTGGATATTTTGGCATCCAGGGGAAGATGTGGAACATCTCCAGGTGGTCAGTCCACTCCATGGAGTGCCCCTAGATATGCTGGAGATGCCACTGTGATTGTTCTCTTGATGGAGAGCTGTATCACCTGCATCTGTCATCTTAGCCTTACTGCTGGTTCAGCCACTGGCTTCAGCTTGCAAGTCAATCAGAGTAGGCAGCTCAAAGGGGCCATACTTCTTGTATGGGAAGCATGGGGACCACAAGCTCTTTGTCCCCAAAGGACTCGTCCCTCAAAAGTTTTCTCACCTCTTCATTATAAACCTATTTGCTTTGTATAGATGGTTAGATGGTTTTGGTTTTTGCCTTTTTTTTTTTTTTTTTTTTTTTTTAACTGGTAGTTTATAATGATGGTATTTTGGGATCACCAAATGTTCATTCACCATCATTACTGGCTTCTTCTCATGTAATTTGTTTCATGTTCAGGGACTAGCAACCAGATTGCAAAATAATGAGCTACCTTGTGTATTTCAGAAACATACCCCTCGCAATATGCATTTCAATGATTATCGTCACAGTTGGCTATGTGTTAACAAACGTGGCTTATTTCACTACAATCAGTGCTGGGGATTTGCTGCTTTCAAAAGCTGTAGCAGTGGTAAGTTACAGAAATAAAATACAAAGCTGTATCCCTGCTGCAGTTGTGTTTGTTGATATATTCTTATTTCCAGGGGAAAAAAACTGAGTGGACACATCCAATCAGATTTTTGTATGGCACCACATATTAGCCTCCTGGTGAAATAAGTCTGATGTTCGACTGATGAGTGGGTTTGCACTTAAGGCCATTGACAGCATTTATAATGTGACATTGGACTGTATTTATTTACCTCTTATAACAAAGCAAATAGGACTTAAATTTTATAGTCAAGTACATGCTTGAAAAATTCAGTGCTAAATTGTAAGCTCAGCTCCTTGGAAGCAGGAATCACACATATTTGTGGAAGAGGGAGCTCTGAACTATCTTTTGCAGCAAGAGACAGTCATGCTGTCTCTGCACAATGTGTGTCCTGAGTATTTAGGAAGGAGGTTGCTGTGAATACTGGAGCTCATTTGGGAAGGAGTTACAAGGCAACCTGGCTAGGAAATACTGCTTTGGTTGTTCTTGTTGAATTGTGGTGATGACACGGATTTTTATATTTGTGGTATCTGAGTCACAATGAGGAAATAAAAAATTCCATTTCCTTTCCAGTAGTGACATTGCCTGTGCCTATTTCAGTTGACGTGGCTTTTGAAAAATGACCAAATTCTGTAGCTAATGGGAGATTTAGAAAGAAAACATTTTGTAAACATGAAGAAAATTGTACGTCTCTTGTGGTGCCCCAAGCTCCAATTAAGGCTCTTCTGCTAACGTAGAACACTAAAGCATCAATGGATGGGCTCTACCACTGGGTAGCATTAGCTGAGTACAATGAAGGCTATAGGAAAAAAATATTAGGTATGCAGATCAGACCTTGATCCATTCAGACTGGGTCTTCTTTGGAGTCATAATGGTCTAAATGAATATAAATCAGGGCCTAATTCCACCTCCTCAGCATTGCTTCAGCTGGTGATCTTCCACACACCCTCAGCAGTAAGAGTGGGGAAGCTCAGGCTGTAGTAGCTGGGGTGTGTCAAAAGAAGAGGCAACAGCACAACTTTCAGTGAGGGGTGCAGAAAAGGGGTATAACTAACACTTACCATAATAATTTGCTAACAGAGTACCATTACTTTCCTGTTTTATGAAAAATCACTGTATGTTTCTCTCTCCTCTAACAGACCTTTGCTGAAAGACTAATGGGGAGTTTTTCTTTAGCTGTACCAGTATTCGTTGCTCTCTCCTGCTTTGGATCTATGAATGGTGGCATTTTTGCAGTCTCCAGGTGAGCATTGCTTGGGATACATACTGAAAATAAGGAAGCAAAGGGAAGGTAGAGTAGGGTTCATTCCTTTAGCAGGATATGAAAAATGACTACAGTGTTTACTAGGTGTGGGGCTTTTGCTCACTTTGTGCCTGTTGACTTTAGTATATTATTGTTAATTGGTTTGGAAAGGAACCCCTCTGAGTATACCCCTTAATTAATGGCTCCATTTTACCTGTGAAGGAGGGAAGTTGGAGGGAAAATATTAACTAACTTCAAATGCCAACCAAGGGACACATTCAGAGATTACTTTGATTTCTGCATATGGGTTTTTCCTGCTAGTGTTTTCATTCAGAATGCCTCAAACAAGGCTAAGAAGTGCTGCTGGGCTCTGTGACTTTCATGAGCCACTTTGCGTAGTCAGAGTAATGAGCACATTTAAAGTCTGTCCACATTTATTTCCCACCAGGATGTTCTTCGTTGCATCCCGCGAGGGTCACCTTCCGGAAATTCTCTCCATGATTCATGTCCGCAAGCACACTCCTCTGCCAGCTGTCATTGTTTTGGTAAATCATACAAACAAATGTTCCTGCACTAGAATTCATATTACAGATTTGCTCTGGAGGATTTGAACAGAATTTGGGCACTGCTTGAGTCTCATTTATTAATGTGTACATGGGCTTTTGGGCAGGGCGGAGGACAAGAAAGAGAGGAATGAGGTTTGGGAGTTGTTCTTTTTCTATCATCTCCTTCTTGCCTTCTTGTCGGAGCGTTTGACTGCCTATCACTGCAACCTAATTTATGTCTTATTGCTCTGTATTTCTAAGGACCTGCTAGTGATGAGCTAGTTCCCTTTCAGAGAAACAAATTCCAGTTAAGCAAACAGAAAGGGATTCAGTTAACCGAAAGTGTAGCTAAACACCAGCATCTGGGAGCACCCCAAAGGCTCATTATACTGCCTTATAGTGAAAAATGAAAACAATTATGCACTGAGATAATGGAGGGGGAACCCTCAGCAGTACAGTGTAGTGGTGATTAAAAAAATGAGAGAACATGTGTCTGGCAAATAGTCTGTGAATTGTCTAAGGAAAACCACTGGTGTTCTAGTGGAAATCCTAAGACTGATTTCTAAAATAGCAGCAGAGGTAAATGTTGGCCATGTGTTTGCATTGCAGACTAATTTGTATGGTAAAATATTAGGACTAAATGTCAAAATACGAACCTCAAAGTTCAGTTTGCATAGTGCCAGAAAGATTTTTGCTTAAAGTGCAGTCTTTGTAACTGTGGATATTCAGCCCCTTTTTTGGGTTCAATAACTGTAATGGATCTGGAGGAACCTCTGCCTCTTTAGGAAGTTCCAGGCACAGCAAAAGATGCATCTATGAGTCTATGCTAGTAAGATCAGATACTTGTACTGAGTTTAAATCAGTTTTTGCCTATAAGCTCACTTCTGAAGTGTCAGTTGAAGTGCTGACTTTTTTTATGTGCATGTACAACCACAGGCTTCCAAAGTTTGAAAATTAGGCAATGTGATTATGGTGAAAAGTTTTAATGTAAGTAATTTTACACAGGCATTTAGTTTGCGTTTTTATTTCTTTGGGTGAAGCAGTCATACCTTTTGGGTAAATTGTGTTGACTGTTTTCTGTGGAATGAAATGCGCAAATGTATTAATATATGGGGTTTTTTTTCCCCTGAGAGACATTTTCTGCTATTGTATATGGTCCTGTTACACTAGTGCATTGATTTTCTTTGAAACAGTCAGATTCTCATATGAAGATGGCTTTCCTTCAAAGATTGCTATTTTTTATCTTGCCTTACTGCAAATAGAGCAGTTGCAGGATATATTCTGCATCAATAGTCTGTGTTTGAGCATTTCCCTATTTTATTTCTCCTGCCAAAGTCTACACACTGTAAGAAAGGAAAGTGCTCTTAAGGGTAAACCGAGAAAATGAACATGTGAGCATGAGGCTTGTTAGATACCACCCCCCCCCCCGGCCCCCCCCCCCCCCCCCCCCCCCCCGCCGCCGCCACACACACACATTTTTAGGAATTAAGAAATCTGTGTGTGTATGTATGTTTTTAAAGAAACTTCCCAGTCTGACCATTGTCTGGCAGTCACGCTCTCAACACTAGAGATTAAACTGCTGGGACTGAAGCTCCCTCACAGGCAGTCAGACCAGGTTTCCTCTCTGGTTCGATCCCAAGTTTCCCATAGCAGAGTCTCAGGTGTCTAATTCCATCAGCAACACAGAAACAGCTTGAGCTGCTGCCTTCGAGGAGGGACCCCCACCAAAGGAACCCCCCACAGTCAACCCGCACTCAAGCCTCTCTCTTTCCCTCAAGTCTTTGGTTCCTGCGTCCCATTCTGTGTCCATCCACTTCCCTGGCATTCTCTCCCGTCGTCATCTCCTTTGTTATCCAAAAGGTCGGCAGTTCCCGGCTCCTGCTGTGTCTCACAGTGTCCATTCACCTGTCTGGCGTCCAGCATCTTTCATGCTCTTTGTTATCCCAAAGGTTGCCAATTCATGGCCTCTTGTCTGGGGCTCCTACCCAGCGCTCAATCTGCATCTCAATCTGCAGCTTGCAAGCCGATCGACCTGGGCAGGATGTATTCCTCACCAATGCTATCCCATAGATGTGTGTGTAGCAGCTCCAAGAAATTATGCAGTCTTTTGTAAACCCACTTTATTATATTTTTTCTCGATAGCTCTCCTTCACTTACATTATTGTTATAACTTGTATTATAACTGAGATTTTAAACTTTTAGGGGCTAAGTCCATAGAGAAGAAATCTTGCCCAATATAATTCAGTGGTAAAATTTCCTTTGACATTTACATAGAAGCAGTTTGCTTAATGTCAGTGTGTAAAGAACCAAGTACTTTATAAGGCATTAGAGGCTGGAAGCCAGAGACTGACATCTGAAATATTGATTCTTCTGATTCAAATCCATGTTGTCTTCACTTCTTTGAAAACAGGAAAGAGAGAGAGGCTGTGAATCTAGATAATTAATACAAATTAGTTTTCCTTATGTAAAGATTTAGCCCAGTGTTTTACTGCATCTGGAGTTGATTTCACCTGTTGCCTTGTTATAAACCTAAAGGCACGCACTGCCAGGATCTTCCCTCTTGCTGAAGAATAAGGGCTATGGTGAATTTGACTCATTCCTTCATCCCCAAATGCAAGGACACATTTTGTCTAGATTTTACTTTGAAATAGATCCCGGTAGCTTACATTGTCTAACTCAAGACACAACACTATAGTTTATACATACACTTTTTCCTGCCTCACAGAAGCCCTGTGTCTCAGAATAGCTTTTTAATGAGAAAACATATTTATTCGGGTGTGCCTCTCCTTCTTGTTCTTTATTTGGCACCTGAGTGACAGCTAACTGCTTCTTTCTGCTTAGAAATGTCTGCATTTACAATAAGTCACCTTTTTTCTTTCACAAAACACCTACAAACCTCTGCTTTCATTATGATCAGATGTGACCAAAATTTAAGTGCTCCTATCATTTGCATCAGCGATTAGAGAATAAACCTGCAGTGGGCTATTATACTTGTCAGGTCCCATGAGAATGCTCAAGTATTTTGGTGATGCAGTGGGCTGTGTGCCTATGTATTTGTCTGGGTCACAGGGGACAGATTTGTATTGACCACGTGTGGTCACCCAGGACAGATATATATTGATCCAACACGGTCTCAGGGGACAGCTGGGCATCGATCACACACCTGATTGCATGACAAAGGCAAGCCCGAAGTCTGTGGCACTCAGGTGTGTGCATAAGGCTTGTCCCTGTGGAAAAATTTGACATCACTGCTGTAAAATAATAGAGATCGATCTACTAAACTCCTCTTATGCTCTGAATTTCTTTTTCAGCATCCTCTCACAATGATAATGTTATTCAACGGAGATCTCTACAGCCTCCTGAATTTCCTCAGTTTTGCCAGGTGGCTTTTTATTGGACTAGTAGTTGCTGGGTTGATTTATCTCAGATATAAACGTCCTGATATGCCTCGTCCTTTCAAGGTAACCTCTGCTCTCCATTGTTTTACATGAATCCTTCTCCCTCCTCTCCATCCTGCAGTCAGACAGCAAAGGAGCATTTTCTGATGTAGGAAGCTAACCTCTGTTTTCAGAAAAACAGAGTCAAGATAAAATAGTCTTTTGCACTGAAGGCTCTCTGAGTGTTTTCCTGCAAGCTCCCCAGCTAAAGACCTAAATAATTTTACTACCAAAATTCATGTCAAGCATAAACATTAATGTAAAACGTTTATGTCATTGCCTATCCAGTATCAAGTATGCCAATTTTCTGTGCAAATAAGTGGGTAGTGCTGTTATTATAATATTTGTGACTCGCAGTGGATTTGAGTTACTGTAAATCCAGAAGGAAAATGCTTAGTCCAGCCCATTGAACTGTAGCTGTTTTGTCCTTCATTCTGCTATTCTTCTTGCTTATTTTAAGTAACATCTTACCAAGTAAGTCGTTGCATTGTGTACCCAGAAAGATAATGACCATAATAAAAAAATGGAGGAATATATCCCCATTTAGATACTACCAAGGCGCCTGTTTTGTGAAGAGCTAAAAATGTGAGCTGTTGCATAAGGAGGTCAACAGCACAACCTGTTTTGTTCCCATTAAAAGCGAAAATGCTTTGACAGTGCACAAAAGAGGAACAGTAATGCTTTGAGGCATTGAAAGGAAGAGAACAATCTCCAAGGAATTCTCCAATTCTCCATTACACTCATAAGCCATGCCTGTAGGCGGTTCCTTCAGAGAGGTGCTAACAGAGTGATTGTAATGGTGTTCTTGAAAATTGAGTAAATAAATTTGATATTGTTACTTTGTGTGCTTTCAACAGTGACACTGATAATGCTATCAATCATACAGTCAGAAAGCGCTTTTTCAGTGGCTATCAGTTGCACAACACTATCAAATATCTTTATCGTAGTCAAATTGGTGTTTAATTTGCTCTCTTCCTGCTAGATTTTGATTTTTACCTTAGGAAGAAAATCAATATGTTCTTAATAGTTTTAAAAGGTGACTTGAGCTCCTGGTTGTGTTTTAAAACATTTTCTAATAGGTAATTATCAAAGTGGAAATCTTTACTGTGGTTAGAGCTGTTTACTTATCTACCGGGGGATTAGAGAAAGGACTTTTACAATGTAACTTATTTACAGTCTTTACATTTTAAAAGGATGTAAAACACTGAAGTGTTTTAGAGTGTAATTAAGAGACTTCTGTGGCACTCTCTGCACAGCACTCTGCAGGGCTTGACTTCTGCAGTCACTGACATTTTGCGTGCATATTCTAGATACCCATATTTCTCCAACACTGTCCTGTAGTGCTGGGTTTTATCCAATTTACATTTCATGGAACATTAAATGCCTTAGCTATTACTTTACATTGACCCTGTTATTTAATGGTTCTTTGTGTGGTTATGTTTCAGGTTCCTATATTTATTCCAGCATTGTTTTCCTTCACCTGCCTCTTCATGGTTGCACTGTCACTTTACTCTGACCCAGTGAACACAGGGATTGGATTTGCAATAACCCTGACTGGCATTCCTGCCTACTACCTCTTTATTGTATGGGACAAGAAGCCAAAGTGGTTCAGGAAGCTCCTAGGTAAGTCCCTGTGGGACTCCTCTCCATGCTGACTCCAGGAGTTTCTCAGGGCTCTCGCGGTGTTGTGAAATCCTTCCAGTCAATCCTCGCAGCTGCTGTGAGCTGGGGATGACAACATAAGTGCTGTAGCATTGCTCTGCCAGCTGCAATCAACGTCTGCTACCTAATGAGCTACGTTTACAGCAAGGCTATTCTTCAGCTAATGATTGGCTTGAAATGGCTGATGCTGCTTTTCGTACTGTGGTCTTCCTCCCTCCCTCCCCTACAGACATCTCGTACCTTTCAAATCACCCATCACCTTCCCCTGACCGGTGTTCTGTGCTAATAGAGACAGTGCTACACTTCTTGGAAAATCAGTTTGGAACCTTGAGCACAACTGTGGTGATGATGGGATGGGCTTGGTGCTCCCTACTGAGACCTGCATCTGTGGACCGCTGAGGAGTGTTTGGAATGGGACAGGTTCAGGCAGGTTGGCTGTGGGGTTATTGCCCTTAGCAGTGGCTCCTGACAAAACGGTAGCAAAATATGGAAATTGTTTCTGCACTTCTTCAAACGGCTTCTTTGTGATTGAGCTGTAGTATTTCCCACCTGAAATGCACTGAGAATCATTTTTATACCACTTCTGAAAGTTTTTGAAAGCATTTGTGACAGTTCTGATGTCTTAGAGAGGGATTATTTGGAACATTTCAATTAGTAGTCAGTATCATTTATTATAGCTCCCCATTCCTCTCTTTTTTTCTTTTTTTTTTCTTTTTTTTTTTTTTTTACTCCAAGTGAGAGGTTTCCAAAATGAAAGGAATTTTCAAAACATGAAACAAGACTATTGGAAAATATTTCAGGAATGCTGGATATTTTGTCAAACAAAACCCAAAGAAAATCTCTCTTTCTCCAAAACTAAAACTCAGCCTGTGAGAGTTTTCAACTGAAAAGAGTTTATTTGTATAGATTCTGAATCAAAAAATGCATATGGTCTTCTGTGCTGCAGTCTTAAATGATGACTTAAATTATCTGTTCACAAGAAAATAATATTTTTATATGTGTGTTATTACACTACAACCAGTTATATGTATTTTCACTATATTAATATGCTATATAGTTTTATTTTATCTCTTGTAGAATCAATAAATTTTGCAATCAATTCATGCAGGGAAGTCCACAGACAGTAGGGCAGAAAGTATTTCCAGAAAAAAATGTTAGTTTAAGGCTAGCACCCTCTCAATTTTATATGGTTATAAATTGCTTGCAGTATCCTGGGAATGGGTAGAAACCTCCAGTGCAAATTAAAGCAATTGCATGCAAAAGAACATTCTGTTAAATAGTTGGGGTTCAGTGTGTTTATAATTTCTCAGTCTTGACATTTAGGGACTAGGAAATTTTCCCTTATCAAACCCCAGTAGGTTTTTGGCATTTTCTGTCATGCCTCAGAGGTTTTGGAATACAGCAACTTGAAACTTTGGCCACAGGATGCCAGTGTTGAACTACATTGCTTGGGTGAGAGAAAAAATATTCTCTTTAAGGTAGACTGGATAGATGTGAATATTTTTCTGCCAGCTGTGACAATGAAGGTGAATAATTTCTAGCTTTTGAGATAACACAAAATTCTCCTAGAAAGAAGGTCTGGTGCCTGTGTCATACCTATGGATGGGCACGGTGTACAGGATCAGAGGGGAAAGCAGAAGAAGCCAGTCACTGGGTAAAACAGCTTGTTTGACTTGCAATTATTATCCCCAAAATAACAACAGTAATGACAGAAAACTGATGTTGACAGGTTTGGGGTGAAGCAGAGAGGATATTTACTTGTTAAATATAAAGATATTTTTTTCCCCCCCTCAGAAGAAGCAATAACCCTTCTGTGTAGAGTCATTAAACTGGCATTATTTTATGAGTGTTAAGGGACCCCCCATTGTATAGCCTGAGAACATTTTCTACAGGCATTGAATGAGGATAAATTCACTTAAGGTACCTCTGTGGCATATAGAAAAGTCATTGGACAGCTGCAAGCTTGATATTCTAACCTTGAAACAATATGCATTAAATGTACATTGGCATGAAAGTCTAATCCCAGACACTAGGTAAAGGACAACATGAAAAAATGGGATTGTCATTTAAAGGTAGCTTTTTGCCAGATTAACTAGGAAACTTTCTTTGAGAAGATAACTGATTTCTCTAGACAAAGGAGAATGTGATGAGTCCAGTCTACTTAGACTTCATCAAAGCATTTTGTGTAGTACCAGAAGGGAGGTGGTGGAGCCTGTTAGTCTGAACACAGTACTGTGCTACCAAGACTGTTCCCAGGCTGCTTTGTCTGCTCAGATCAGTGCATGGCAGGCTGGTGTGGGGCTTTATCCATCTGAAAAGTCAATACCTGTTGAGAAATTGAGGGGGGCAGTTACCCAGAAGTGCTTTGGCAATAAGAGATGACTGCTGCTTATAAACTCTATATGGTTGTTTAAGTAAAGGTCAAAACTGGTGCAAAAACACGTGGGTACAGACCAGCCCCACATAGGATCAGGCTGAATATTCCAAATCGACTTTGTAAGGATCAGGGGAGAGGGATGTTGAGCAGCCACAGTGAGGCAGTAGGATAAAATACCCAGCCTGAAGATATATATATTTCTGAAAGGGGTTTCAGGCTAATTACAGTAGCAGAGCCCTCCAATGGATTACCCAAGGAATCCTCCCTCAAGGCTGAATGTCTTTGTTCTGTACCTTTATGACTGTCTTAATGTCATTTACGTTGCCCATTCTCCTTATGAAATTACTGTATTGAATAAAAGGTGACTTCACAGTTTGTGGGGTTCGTAGGTTCTGAGTGGTATTTTGCAGTCAGAATAACATTTTGTTCTCTCTGCTTTCAAAGAGATTTTGCTGTAGCACCAGATGTGCTGGGACAAATAATTTTCAGCTAGTACAGGCTTCATTTGACCTCTGCTTTCTTGCTTTTTGTAGAACTAATGTGAAAATGAAAAAAGTCAAGTCTAGCAAATCCTACAAAGCAGATCAGTGTGTGAAAGGATGCGGCATCAGCACCGAAAATGCTTCTATTTGCACTTCCTCAGCTGAAAACCCAACCTTAGACTTGTATTTAAAACATCTATTTCTTTATAGTGGATTGAATTACGGGGAGCTTAAAAGTTGAATGCTACTTTTTTTTCATAGCCAGAGCCCTTGCTGGAAACCAGATCCCTTTATGTAACAAAATGTCTCTGTCAGGGTTATTTGGCAACACTAGAGGATGACACTTGCTCACTCTGGACAAAGTGTTTATATGCTCAGTTTTCTTCTCTTTGCCAAGTTTGTGATGGGATAGACAAGAAATTATCTTGGCATTTTGTTGTCACAGATTTCATGACCAGTCTTGCACATATGTATTAAACCCCAGCCTTCTTTCCTCACCCAAGCTTTATGTGGTGCTTGTGCAGATACCGAGTTTGGTTTTGTTTTTTTTTTTTTTTTTTTTTGTTTTTTTTTGTTTTTTTTTTGTTTGTTTTGTTTTGTTTTGTTTTTGTTTTTTTCCATAAAGGTTGTTCCCTGGTACCCAGTTTCAGTGAATTCTCCTCTTGAAAGGGAAAATTTGGGCTTAATGTGGGCTAGGAAAGTTATCTGTACCATCATATGTTGTCGTGTGACAAATACGAAGCTAGTCCTGTAACTCCAGGTACTGGAGACATATTGGAACATTTTTTTTGGGGAAAATACCCTGCACACTGATTTATTCTAAGTACATCGCAATGGAAAAATGCAAAGAAGAACCCCAGCACCCCCCAACCCAACTTGTCTGCTCCTCTGTGGCACATCCCAGCACCGAGCATAGAAACTGCTGCATGGAGGAGTGAGCAAGGTCTTGCTGCCAGTGGTTCTGTCCACTTTGTTGAACAGGATATTAAAATCACAACCCTCTCCAGAGTCATCCAGGCTTTTCCTGTCCTGCCATGCCCTTTTCCAAGAGCTGTTATACCATCACTCAGCTTCATAAAATTCTGTTTTTCCCTTTGCTCAGCCTCAAACCTGGAAGGGGCGAGATGGCAGGGGTGAAGCCCTGCTGTTTTCCTACTGCTGGCTTTCCTCCTGTCTTTCATCCCAGCCATACTCAGCCCAGCTCTGACGTGCCTGCTGTGGGCAGGGAAGGCAGATGGGAAGAAAATGCAGTCCCTGGAAACTCTCAGCCTCTCTGACCCTAGCAGTTTATAGTCTAAGGGCAGCCTGGCTTTGCACTGAACTGGGGACATCCAGAGAAAAGAGCAAAAGATGGGAGAGTCTGCCTTAGACAGGAGGTCAGGGAAGTCGTTTCAGTTCATATCTTCTGTGAGTTGCACAGTTTTACCCTCCTTGCTTTACACTGGTGTCAATGTTGGTATGTCATACTAGACAAGAAAAATCAGAACTTTCTTTTACAACAATTCCTGCTTGTTTAAAATAGGTTACTAAAAAGAGTGACAAGTGAAAGGAATCATAAGAGAATGCTCTTTTACTATTCTGTATGTAAATTAACTGCCTTTTATTAATCAGTACCCTAAAAAGAAAACCAACAAAAGGAAATAAATGTCCAGAGTGACAAAAAGGTGCCATGAAGTTGCTTTGGATGTGTGATATTCTTAGACCTGTGAGCTTTATAATTATTATTTCCTTTTATTGTACCTCCCCCCCCCCCCTTTGCCTAAGCAGGTCTTGGTACAGGTAAATTAACTTGTTTGAACTCTTCCAGATGTTTATTCCAACATAGTAACTTGGTTAAAACTAAGCAGTTGTGGAGAGTAGTCATGTTTTAAGATAGCCTTTAAATGCATGCAGACATTTATTGAATAAGATCATACATCTATACCTTTCCATTATTATTGTATATGTGTAGCCTTGGATCAGAGGCAAAGAAAACATAGTTAAAAAGATGAAAATTTTGAATTTAAATGATATATGTATATGATATATGTGACCAATGTATGTGCAAATAGGCTGTGTAGCAACTAAGATAAGTTTTGTGGCTGCTTCTGCCTTCTCCATCTCCACCATGAAAAAGCTTCCCATCTGTTTGCTTTTATCTTTGCAGACAGGGTAACCAGAACATTGCAAATCCTCTTGGAAGTCATCCCATCAGAGGAAGATCAGAAGTCATGATCTCCATGTACTGCTTTTGGCTTGGTGTTTCATTTCAACCTGAAATCAAGAGACTAGGGATATTTATTCCCCTTCCTAACATCCTGCAAACTGGAGGAACAAGTCACAGTCGAGATGAATACTGAGCAAGTCACTTACCAGAACTGTATTTTACAATGCCGTTACAAAATATTTTTTAACGTGGTTGGTTTATATGTAGAAAGCAAGAACTTGTGCTATGAGAGAACTCATCTCTTCACTATTTCTTTTGTTACAGAGTCCTATTTTAACAAACTGTATGTTTGTCAGGCTAGGATTTTGGTTGCCTTGTCACTGAAAACAGGTTTAAGTGATGTGTACGCAATAGTAGGGTGTACTGTGAAGAATGTATCCTGCTTGCTGTCCCTGGAGATTCCAACTCTCACCAGAGAAAGGGTGAGATAGAGCTGCTGAGTTTCACATACTGCATTCTTCCTGTCACACTGTTTGGCAGCCTGATTTGACTTGTCTTGGCTTGCTGGAAGCCCCACCACACTGATGCAGAAGCACGGCGGTTTCTACACCTTCCTGGTGGCAAGTTCAAGGTTTCTTCATTCCAGAGTTCTTATACAGAAACATCTTTTGAGACTTAGTGTTTCTGCCAGTGGGGCAGGAAGATTTTAACTTGGGAACAGTGATGTTATGCACGTTAAAGTTTGTACCAGTCTGGAGATGATTTCTGGTTTTACTGTTGTTTCTTTGTGTACATACACACAGGAAATCCAGCAACTTGAGTAATCATCTGCAAAAGAGTCAAAAAAAAACATTTGAATGTGACCTCCATTGCTGTATGAATATTTCCTATCTGGAAGCATATGGTCCTGCATTATCAGTCAGGCAAACCCGATTTTAAAGTTTTATATCAGTGTTGGTAGCCAGAAATAAATGTCACTGGTGGGAACATGGTATAGACATGGCAATAAATGCAATACCTTTTTATGAATAAGGTAAGCTACAGCAGACTGTTGATTTGAGTAGGATATGTGCCTAATCTGTGGGCTTTTCACTCAAGCACATTCCAGATAACTGGGCTTTGTAACACTGAGAAACAGATGCTCTGCCTGCCTTCTCAGGTGTTTTATCTCAGCAGAAACAGAGAAAAGCCATCAAAAATTATAAAATCAAATTAAATTCACCTTCAGAACTGTTTTTGAGCTGAGTGCTGGCTCAAACATGATCTGAAGTTTTGCCCTTTTTATAAAGATAGTTGTAGATAAAGAAATTTTTTAATGCTTATAAATTCAGTTTTATATTGTTAATGACTACTCAACCTTAAGATTAAGGTTTGTTATCACTCTGTTAAGAATATTATACTTAACTATGGAATGCACTACTTTTTGAGCTGTCTGCTGTCAGCAAATCATGTTTCATGAGAGCTTTTGTGGAACTAAGCAACATTAAACTTCCTAAATTGGGAGAAAAGCACAACTTGTAGCCAGACCACTACAGTAAAGGGAGACTGTGTATTGTATATGTGTTGTATATATCCAGAATATCTACTGCTTTAAGGGTGTACAGTAATATGTCTTAAATTTATACATGTTTTTCTTTTTTGTATCTCTGTGGTGGAATTTCACAGAAGTAGGGAAATGCAAGTAACTGTAGAAAAGCAGTAATTTAAGACACAGAAAGCATTTAGCAAACAATTTTTTCTGTAAATGTTTTCTGTTTGCAGTAATTTAAAGTGTTATTTTAAACTTTTTTTTTTTTTAGGCAAACATTTTGAGAGAGGTTTATATGTTGACAGTAGATGTGTTTAATTAGTACTTATGTTTGGGTCAGAATTCTGCCTTTGAGGTCATCTCCTGCCATCCCCATTCATCAGGGTTTGGCCTCATGGGGCATCTTCAGAGTACACAAACTATAATTCTCATCTGGTGCCCTTCAGGAGAGCACCTAACCTGTTCCTCCACTAATGGATACTGAGTGCATGGATCCAAGGCAAAATCACCTGAATAGCAACAGTGTGGGGGCGAGGTTTTCAACTCTGTTTCATCCCACGTGTTCACCCTTATTGTGCCACGTTTACTTGAAAGTTTAAATGTAGGCAGTGTTAACTTGTAGAAATAAACGAGCTCCATAAACATTACTGAATGTTGCTTTATTTTCCCATCATGGTCTTTAAGTTTATAAATGTTTCTGAAACCTGCTTCAATGAACGCATTTTCACTGGGATTATTTCATGTAAGGGGTTAATTTGTCCCAAGGGAAATCCTATGACTCATTGATTGTGAAGTTGTATATTTTTAGGAAGTAAAAAAAAAGTACCCACAAAACAAAAATGTATTTTTTTAAAAATAAAAAATAATGTAGTTGGGTTTCCACTGTATTATGAAAGTCAGCATTAAGGACTTTCGTTACAGCTGGAAGTGAAGCGTATCTTCACAAATGGAGGGAAAATCAGGTTACAACATTTTTTTAAAAGCATCGAGTTCTTTTTTAAGACCATTAAGTATTTTCTTCAGAGTCATAAAGGAAATTCTTCTAGAATAAAATATAAACTTTATGTATAATATTTCTTATTAGCACCTGAGGTATTCAGGCCAGTGAGACTATTTCTGTGGAGAACTTCAGTGATGCATAATTTTTTTTTCTTGCCCTATCTATATATAAATATAATACTTTGTCTGAATGTGTGTACTACTGCTTTTTGATTTTCAGAGAAAAAACAGTCTTAAACTCAAGAATATTTCTCAAAGAAGAAGATAAACATTACCTATATCCACAAGGTGGGTAGCTAATTGTGTTGATGCAACAAGATGAAATGGATTTTCCATTTTGCTTGGTACCTCCGGAATTTTTTATTCAAACATTGGGCATATATCTGGATCCAGACAGATTTTAATCAGCATAGGTCTTGGAGAAATGGGTGTTGATCTCTCATCAGGAGGAATTAGTTATTTCATTTTTCCAAGATACCTATCAAATATTGTGTTTAATGACCAACAGAGCACAGATGGCTTGGACAGCAGAGTATGGAGCAGGTAACACACTGTAATTCAGTACAAGAAGAATATGTATATCTGGGAAGGATACAAATGACAAAGTCTGGTCGTTTGAACTCAGGGAGGAGTGGTCAAGAGGAAGTGCAGGACAGTGTGTGCTGGCCCGTTTGGTGACAGGGCTGCTCCCTGAGGCTGGGCACTCCTCTGCAGCTACTGCAGTGTCCGTACAGCTGCTGGCACAGGTAAGGCCAGCGACAAATGCCAGTTTGGAAACATCATTGGAACTTCAGACATTTGAACTGGATTGTACTTTTAAACTTAGTCACACTCTATACATAGTCTGTGCAGGTGTTTTTTGTGTGAGTGAGGACAGCCATCCTAAAAAAGTCTACTTGTGCCCATGCTGGCTCTCCCCTTGGCAGGGTAGGTCTTCAAGAAGGCTGGTGCTGCCAAAGGGAGATGGCAGGTTGAGATACTGCTCTGCCCAGATAGGTGCTCTTGTCTGTAGAGGACATCAGTTGTGATTTTTTTTTTTTCCCATTGAACAACCCCCAGCATTCCTTGAACCAGTCCTCTGTGGTGATGAGTCTCCTTGCCTTAAAACACCTACTGGGCATTCATTGAGACTTGGCGAACTGATGGAGTTTTCTGCTTGCATTTGAAGCCTGTATGGTTTTCTCATGAGTTAGTTCATGTTTAATTTGTTTTCTGCTGTCTTTTTGCCAAGGAGCTGTTGGGGAGCATGTCAAGAATTGACAACAATTTGTTTACATTTTCTTTCTTGTTTCATTTTTATTCAAAGAAACTTTTGAAATAATTTTTTCCTTGAAGCGCAAAGACCCAAATGGATAAAACACCTTTTTCAACAAAGGCTTGACTTTGTCAAGAGAGAGTTTGGATCCTGTTTACATTCCCTGTAACAGGAATGTTTATGGTGTTGTGATCTAAACCAAAGCTTTGATACTTTCTAAGTATCATATTGATGATGATCCAACATGCTTATAGAAGTGCTGTAGCTGCAGTGAGTTCTATGCTTCTATAGCTCATTGTCTCTTCCCAACACAAGTTACAAAACTTTCCAGCTGCTAAGCTTTTCTGCAGGCCTTTTTTGGATCCCAGGAATTCACCTACATCTTTGAAGGGGAAATGCCATCCCTTCCTTTGTGGTGCATCTCAGCACTCAGAACTGGGTGTTAACAAGTGACTGTAGCTGCAGACAGGCACCTTGCTGAGGCCAGAGCTTGTTCAGGGGAAGTTGGAGTCCTGGATTTTAAAAAGAAGCTGGCTTTTGCAATCACCTCTCATCCTTGTACTTAAAATGTTATGTAAAACTGTTACCTAGGAATTTTGGTGGATTTTTTTTTAATGTGATTTCTGTGTGTGTGTGTGTGGTATATTTATTTTTTTTTTCCTCCCCTCTCTGTTAGTTATGAGAAGTTAAATGTTGTGGGATCTTTTTCTAATTTTACCCCAATGCCTTTGGTTCTGCCTGCAGAAAGCCATTCGATGCAGTTTCAGCTGCCAATATCTCTTTGCCACACAGTCATTACAGTGTAATTGGATCTAAAGTACATGTACAATTTGCTGCTAGTAATGCTGACTTGTCTTAATTATGACTTCCAGCTGATTTCTAAGGATACTGATCAATGAATATGCATAGCATAGCAGTCAGACTGATGAAGATGAGTAAGTCTTCCTGAGAACTTTCACAGTACTTATATATCAGGCTGTTTAAAAGCATCAAGGCAGGATCTCTGGCTTAAAGTGGGTGGAGGCTTTCAGAAGGGCTTGTGGTGCAGCCCAGGACACAATGTGTGCAAAACCTGAGGTGGTTTAGACTGTATATATGTGTACATTCTGCCAAACTTGGCAAAATTTCTGGGAGAAAGTGAGCAAAATCTTAGAGGTATAAACATGACCTCCTAGGCAGATGAGTGCTCTTTCATTTTCCCAGTGTTTTCTCCTACATTCATCCTGACATGTAGACTGAAGACTGCAAATAAATTTTCACCAGAAGTGATTCCTTCTAGTATTTCTTTTGCGGGCCAGCTTTTTGAGACATCTGTATTTAATTTTAAGCTGGTGCTATTCTTGCCCATCTGCTTGAGATTTTTTTTAGCCTCATATTTTCCCTCATCTGAGAACTGCCATGTCATAGTGTGAGAGACTGGAGAAAATTATTACTGACTCCAAACAACTAAAGAGTGTGTGTGTGTGTGTGTGGGTGCAGGTCAAGTTCTGCTTAGGTGAGATGGTGCATTGCTCCTCACCCCCCACCCCTGGAGCTTCTAGTCCAGCCCCAGAATGGCTCTTAGCCACTGGCACACCAAAAGCCTCACTTTGGGGGCTGGCCCTGAGAGACCAGGGCAGATAAAAGTAATTTCACAGGTATACATGGGGTTGCAGCCCATCCTTTCTCTCTTTTTCTCTCTCTGTCTTCCCCTAATTTCCTCTTCTTGAAATCTAGGTAACTTGAAGTTGGATGGGTTAGAGTTTGCTAAGTCCATGCCTTGTGAAATGCTTTATTTTGATTGAATGTTGCTTTAAATTTTGCCAAGTGCCCTTATTTTCTAAAATTTGCCAGTAAAAGTTTGTTGTTTAACCTGCTGAGAGCATTGTCACATTCTCCCTTGTGCCTGCCTCAGGGAGTCAAAGTACCTGAGCCCCCTTTAGGAAACTTGCCAAGCGAGCTCGTGGCTTCACACATTTTTTCCTGCTTGCTGCACCAAACTTTAGAAAATGAGGGTACTTGGCAAATTTTAAAGCAACATTTAATCAAAGTAAAGCATTTCACAAGGCATTGATTTAGCGAATGCTAATCCATCCAACTTTAAGTTACCCAGATTTCAAGAAGGGGAGATTAGGAGAAGAGAGGGAGAGAGAGCAAAAAAGGGGACAGAGATTAATAATCACCACTTGAATTCCAGCACTATCTCAGCTACTATAAAATCCAGATGGTGGGCTGTGACTAAATGTATACCTGTGCAATTGCTTTTATCTGCTGTGGCCTCTCAGGGCCATCCCCCCAGGTGGGGCTTTCAGTGTGCCTGTGGCTAATAGCCATCCTGGGGCTGGACTAGAGGCTCCAGAAGCAGGGAGCGTGGAGCAGTGCGCTGTCCCACCTATGCAGAAATTGACCTGCACTCACGCACCCACCACACACACACTCTCCCTTCAGTTCTTTTGATCCAGTAATTATTTTCTCTAGTCCCTCACGCATAGAAACCAGTTTTCCAGGTTGTAACAGTACTTTTAAAAAGTAACACAATCACAAGTTAGGGTCTCATAAAGCTCTAAAGCTGTTTCAAGCAGCAACTCCCTTACCAGCTCATATAGTTTTGTTTGCAGACTGGGGCTGGAAGATCTTAAAGCTTTATCACAGCAAACACTCCACTCCTCTTGGGTATCCAGGATGTGCTAGATCATTTTAAGAGAATCCTTGCACTCCAGTGCCCAATTAGAGGTCCTGACACAGCCAACTTGGTGTTAGAAAATTTGGGCATGTTGACATACCCTGGCTGGGGTTACGAAAACTCTGGGGGGGTACTGAGAAATTTGGACACTATGTGCACAGCAGTGAATTTTACAATTAGCCATCTATGTATACTTAATTACCTACATATTTTCAATTAACCAAGAGCTTCATTTAAAAAATATCTGCTATCCATTCCTAGGGGGACATTTCAGATTTCCTGAGTTTGTTTTCTTTTTTGATACTTTTTCCTCTTTTTTTTTTCCTTTTCGTTTTTGAGCATTACATTCAGGACAGTTCCCTCAGGTGTTCTGCTCGAAAGCTGGGGCAGGCAGAGAAGCTTTTAAGGGAATTCTCTCTGTATTTTCACTTGACATACTGCACAGTGCATTTCAATATTCATAAATTACTTTTGGCTGCTGTTAGTATTTCACATCTCTGTTTGCTAATTCATGTGCCAGATATATTTAAAATAAATCATTAAATGCCAGGGGATTTGATGCTTGTTCCACATGCAACAGCTTGCTATTGAACAAAACTCCAGTACTTTGCACTGATGCTAAACCCTAGCTACCTTTGATTTTATAATAAATATATGAGTCAGAGACAGGATAAATCAGATCCTGTACTGTCAGGTTGACAGAGATGATTGATCATACCTTTATTCTGGCTCTGCATTTGACTGCAAGTCTCATGTAGCCCTACTTTAGATTGTACAAAGGCATCTGTATGATGAAAAGCAGGCTAGCTTAGAAGACAGCACACCAGTGTCATATTTATCTAGTGGCATGTGTATGCTGAAATGCTTCAGGTTATAGCTCATGGCAATAATTATCTCTTGTGTTGAATCGATCTTGACCCATTTTTATTCCTTTACCCATATTTTAAACAAAAGTTGTTTTCAAAATCCTTTCCAAGATGGAAATGTAAAACCTTTATCTAAAGCAGACACATGTGGGTAATAAAATACCTTGTCTCTGCACTCACTTAGAGTTACTGTTTTTAGAAATGAAATCATTATATGTTAGTCAAAAGGTTAGGTGTTCACTCAAACACTCCCCTTTTTCATGCTTAAAAAATAGGACCTGTTTACTTGGGTATCTGAAACACTTTAGTCCTACAGATTCAGGTTTGATTTGTTGCTGTTTGGCTCTTGGCAATGGATGTTTTTACCAAAACTCTGGTGTGATGGGTTTGATAAATCCCAAAAAACTCAGATTAAGGTTTTAGTTTTAGCTAGGCCCCACTTCTGTGGGTC
>JAWWEU010000125.1:10163026-10176092 GCA_035583155.1 Acropternis orthonyx | reverse complement strand
GGCCATTCTTCAAAGATTTTGTTCCTTAACCGGCACACCCCCCCCCACCCCACCCCCCCAAAAAAAAAAAATCTAAAACCAAACCAAAAAACCTACTCTGTTTTTATTTTCTCTGCTCTGGATACAGTTCATATTCTTGTATTCTTGGCAATTCTAGGAACTACCGTTTCAGAGGCAGCTATCTGAAATCTAGGCATAGTTATGGATTTTACATTAACAGCCTATTTTGCAGAAATCCTTTACTCCTCATTAACAAAATACAGGTCGAATGAGTATCATGATACTGCTACTTTTTTATTCATGTTTCCGTTATTTCAAAAATTGATTGTAACTTCACATCAGTTGGTTTTCCTATCTGTTACAACATGCCATATTCAACTTGCTTTTTTTTTGACAACAAGTTATGTTTAGAAGTTCTGGTCCAGAAAGTCTTGTCTTTCCTCATTTCTTTCTGGTTTTCATTAAGCTTATTTGTAGTAATTGGTAATGCTCAGAGTCCTGCATTTTGATCTGCAGTCATCTTACAGTCAAAATCCCTCAGTACTGTTCTGCTTTCCTTGGTAGTCAGTGGTTGCTTGTGTACACCGTTACAGGGTTTTCTGACAAAGAGATTATTGATAGGACAAGGGGAAATGGCTTCAAGCTGTAAGAGGGCAGGTTTAGAATAGGTATTACAAATTCTTTACTGTGGGGGTGGTGAGTCCCTGTAACAGGTTGCCCAGGAGAAGTTGTGGAAGCTCCATCCTTGGAAGTGTTCAAGGCCAGGTTGCATAGTGCCCTGAGCAACCTGATCTAGTGAGAAACGTCCCTGCCCATGGCAGGGGGATTGAAACTAAATGGTCTTTAAGGTCCCTTCTGACCCAAACCACTCTATGATTACCTCGATAGAATACTTTTTAAAATGTAATTATTTAGGAATTCCATTTCTTTTTAATGTTATCTAGCTGGTTCTACAATTAAAAAGCATGACTGATCCTCTTAAATATTGCTTTATAAAAACCATTAAGAAAGACCTGTTATTATGCTGTGGTGTAATTTCATCTCAATTTTTCCTAATTTTTGTTCTAAATGTCATATCTTGGGATATGAATATTCAGCCATCTTCCTTCTGTGGTGCCAAAAGTCTTCAGTAACTCTAATCCCAGAGCACGCTAAATTCCTTACTTAATGTCTTTGTATCAAAATATCTGGTATTAATTCACCAATGATACACCAGCTTCAGTCTGGGTTACAACAAAACCCAGTATCCTTTGTGCAATGGTACAGAGAGTACCTCTTCACATTACCAAAATTTTACATAGTGAAAACTCATGAGGGTGTTTTTTTTGGTCTCTCTACTGTAGTGTCTTTTTTTTTTTTTTTTTAATCCTCTCATGTCCTGTAGCACAAGATTTCTCTTGGCAATTCCTTTTGTTTTCTTTCTTTGTATTTTAGGAGTCAGAGAAAGGTAAAGCTGTTCAAAGACTGTCTCCTTTTTGAATACATTTATTTTCACATATATAGCTATAAACGGCCAGGGAAGTGCTTTCTTTTGCAATTTTGGTTTTTTTTTTTTTTTTTTTTTTTTTTTTCCTTTTAAATGGATCAAGCTGCAGCAAAAAAGTTATATTCCAGCTGCATGAGCAGCCTTCCAGGAAGAAATAGGATCAGATTAAGAGCTAACTTCCCAGCTGTGGATGCTGGATCTTCAAAGCTGTATTCGTCTCACTTGCCTCTAACCATCCAAAAACTAAGTATTTAGTCAGTGCAAGCACTGAAGGTCTCTGTAGTCACTAGAGACAAACTGGTTATTCCAGGAGGTGATGTGAGCTCTTCTGGTGTATGTGGAATGAATTTCTGTCTGCTTTTCTTCTGCCTGTAGTGGAGTTGTACTTTCTTGCCTCTCCAGCACTGTTGGACTTCACTGCCTTTCACACCAATTCTCTTTGACACATCTCAACTCACAGTATTTGGGGTACAGTGGATTTTCTCTTTGGTCCCTCTGGAGGAGTCTGGTTATCCCCACTGACCATAGAGCAGCCTTAGTCTATAGAGGAACAAAATTGCACATAGGACTTCAGGGCAGCTGAAAATGGAAGAGGTAAATTCCGGTAGTGATAAACACAGCAAGATTATCCATCCAACTAGCAGTCCATATGTCTGGGTAAGAGCCCAGGATGGGGGGGGGGGGGGGGGGGGGAGGTTGGGGCGGGAGGAAAGCATCTTGCCAGCCAGCCAGGGAGAGTGCAAAGAAAAGGATGCTTCAGCACCACTCCAAAAGATGGGTTAGTGCCTGTCACTGGGGCAGATAAAGTGCCTGCCTCTTGCAGATTTTATCGTCATAGAGTTAGGGGAAAATAGGTTTTTTCTTTTTAGCAGACAACATCAAACCCAAAAATTCAAAGAAGATGCCAAATATACAATGGTCAGTGCCAGCGAGGGGAGCCTCAAGTTCAGACCTTCCCTCTTCTGCAGTGCTGCTGGGGATTCTCTTCATTCCTTCTCCTGAGCCTGCTCTGCTTCCTTTAATCCAGAGCTGGTCACTGCAGGCAGTGGGACCAACAAGGGCTCCAAAAGGAATGCTTTTATGTTCATGGCCATAAGGAGTTTTTACTTCCATCCTCCTTTTCTCAGGTCCCATTCAGTGCAAAACGGTGCAGACAAAGAAATGATGATTTGTTTTCTGAAACAAATAAGCACTTCAGAGAGAAATCTACTGTTTTATGAAAAAAAAGGCAGCATTAAAAACATGCAAGCAGTAAGGATAAGAGGAAAATCTGCTTGTTTGTTAGAGAAAGAATGCTTTGCAGCCCTAATCTGTTACTAAAGGTTCCCATTCATCCTTGGCAATGAGATCAATTTGTGCTGAAAATTTAATCTTATATGTATGAATTGAAAGTGATCTTATTAGTGTTTTACTACATCAGGTCTGATAAACTCCCATATCTATTTCAGTTAAGCTTCTATTGATCCACTTAGAAGATCAATTTGACTTTCATTATTTTTTGGGGGGCGATTTCATTTGTCTCAGACTGAAGTTATGAAAAAAGTGTAATTTAGCAACTGGGGGATGCATGCAGTCTCTCACATGTGCATGCAGATGCACAGGCACTGTTGTATTTATGTAGCAGAGGTGTGTGTATGATGTTTTGGATTTGCCCTCTTGGTTCTTCAGTTCCTGATACTGTAGTTGGGTCAGACTTTGGTGGCTGAACTGCAATATAGCTATGGAAAGAACAAGTTAATGGGTAACAGAGACTCTTCTAAGTTCAGCTGCAGTCAGAGCTCCTTCTGCAAGTTGGAAAGGGCAGTACAAGCAAAAAGTTTTGTTTTCAAAAGAAGGTGAAGGATGTTAAAGAAGGAGACAGATAGGTGGGAGGTCTAAACCCCAGATAAATGTCAACTGCAATAAAGTCATTGTTAAGAAGGAGGTTGCTTTCTTCTTTTCTACACAAAAATAGTCAGAGGGATGAAGCAGCCCTCTTGTGAGGACAAGGTGAGAGAATTTGGGTTGTTCAGCCTGGAGAAGAAAAGGCTCTTGGGAAACCTTATTTCAACATTTCAATGCTTAAAGGGAATTTATATAAGAAAGATGGGACAGACTTTGAAGACTTCCTCCAGAATCAGGAGAACTGTTGCAGTTGCTCTCAGAAAGGTCTGATTAGTTCTATTCATATATGAAGGGTCTCACCTGTGACCAGGATTGAGTGGCACAATCACAGCAACTTTTTACTTTTCAAAATGATGCGATTTATATTAACTTGAGAGACACTGTTTCATTTTCCTTCAGAAGTACAATATGCAAAGAGTATTACCTAAGCAGGAAACTGGTTCTGTTGCCTGATACTTTGTGTTGCTCCTTCAATGAAAAAGCAAGGAAAAGGCTTTTGTTATTAAAAAGAGAAAAATAGTAGATACAAAAATATTTAAAAGATCTATTGTTGTGGTCATCAGGAAAGAGAGGGTTAGGTCTGTTGAATCTGCAGAGAATTTTGGCACTTAATGCACTGCAATTAAGGTAAACTCCTGGATGAACTGGTTCTTGTACAATATTTGTTGTAGATAATTTGCTATTAGCAAATAGTGATGCCAATGCTTGTGTACCAGGCACTATCTATTTATATATTGCCCTAGCAAAAAAGAGACATTGCACATCTCCATCCAAACTTCAGCTGTGCCAAAAAGAAGTTAAATATTTAGGTTTTATTTGAGGGAGGGGCAGTGAATGGCAGATCCAGAAAGAGTAAAGGCCATAATTAAGGTCCCACATCTGGTCACAAACAAAGCAGGTACAAGAATTTCTCAGAGCTGTAGATTTTAGAGTCACCATTCCTGGAAATGTTCAGAAAATGTATGGATGTGGCACTTGGGGACATGGTTTAGTGGTTAACATGGCAAAGCTGGGCTAATCTGATGATCTTAGAAATCTTTTCCAACCTTAAAAATTCTATGATTCTATGCCCTTCTTAATAGGGCCTATAGTGACAGAAAAAGGCAAAATTATTTTAGATTCAAACAGGTTCTGTTTAAATTAGATGTAAGGAAGAAAAATTTTCATGATAAGAGTGGTGAAACACTGGACAAATTTTCCAGAGAGTTGGTTGGTAGGCGTCCCATTCCTGGAAGCATTTAAGGCCTTGGACTGGGCTCTCTGCAAGCTGATCCTGAAGATGTCCCTGCTCATTGTGGGGGAGTTGGATTAGAGGACTTTTAAAGGTCCCTTCCAAACCAAACTTTTCTAAGACCTTTATGTTAGGCAATGCCCATAAGTGGAGGAGAATAGAGAAGGAAGGACTGTGAAAGAATCCCCTTTCTCTAAAGTATCTGCCAGTGTTTTTTGGTCTGCCTTACACCAGTGAGAACAGAAATAGCTCCTGGAGGTGTGAAATAGAGACAAGATCTTGGCTCACTTGAGGGTTCATGTCTTTCAGTCATATGAGTTATATAGTCCCTATTTCCCATTGGCAATGCCTGGATCAGGACTCTGCCTCTCATGGCTACCAATACCAGGAGGAAAAATATTGTGCAGCCAAGAAAGAGATTACCTTCATGGTGAATTTTAAGCATTTTTTTTTTAGTACTGACATGGCAACTGGGCATCTCTGCACTTCTTTGAAGTGCATGAAGTCATTGAATAATCAGAAAATGAGGTGTGAAAAAGGCTTTAAGAAGTACCCCTGCTGTGGTATTTTTCCTCTGTAAAGATGTCATAGACTGGTTCATTTTATTTATAGCTATATAAGCATAAATTCAACTTCAATTTTTCAAAAGCTATTTTGCTGTAAGACTGCTCTGTGTTTTTACCATTGTCACTTGCACTCCATAGTTAGAGGAAGTTATTAACAGAAGACCTATAAATTCAAGTCATTAAACTGAATATCTGTCATTCAACTGAAGGTAATTCAGGGTAATAAATTGAAAACATTAAAAATTCTTCCAGCTTGAGAGATAGACCTCTTGTCCAGAGATCTGAAGATTCTGAGTCACCTAGCAAAGGTAACTGGCACCCTCCATGCACTGTCTCATTTTTTGAATTAAAAACTGTGGTCACTTTTGTCATGGTTCCACCTGCAGCAAAAGAAGATTGGTGGGAAGGGAGTGTCTGACCCAATGTGCAAGGCTCTCAGAAGTTTTTAAGTGACTCAGCAGGTGAGCCTCTGTGGTCAATCTCAACATTTCCATGGATGCAAGTATCCCATCTGTGCCATACGGTTGAGTTAATATCGTTGTCCTACTTCTAAAGACAGCAGATGTTACAGTCTTGCAAGTTTTCCTCTCAACAGAGGGAAGTTGGGGATATAAAAGCCAGCGTTTCCTTGTGAAACAAGCTTGTTTATCACTATAATCTCTGTTGAAAGCTTGTAAAACAGGGTATGGAAACCTCACTTTTCGGGTGAGCCTGGCACTGGCACAGATGAATCATAGATGAAAAGTCTAAAGAAGAGCGTGAAATATCTTGCTTTTCCAACACTGTAATTCCACTTGGAGAGATTCCTAGTCACAGACCTGAGTGTGGTAAATACTTCAGCAAGTACAGGTCATGGATTCAAAAGGGAGCACGAGACCCCTGGCACAGGATCTAGCAGTGCCACCTCGCAACACCTAGCATTAAGTCTGCCTTCCTTCCTGAAATTTTGCCCTTTATAGTGCAAACTTTTGTGAAACACCTAATCTCAGGAAAAGAACTTTCAAATCAAAACACTGGGGTACATTATTACTAGTTACTCTTAATTTCCATTGATTAAAATACTAATAATGGTGATTATCATTAACCTGCTCTATCTTTCCGGTGCTATGGCAATCTCTGCACCATATGGGTGCTATTCAGACAGTTCCTCTTAAAATACTTAACCAGATTCACTGACAAATGTGCAATTTGCAAATGCAGTCCCCAACTGAATAGTGCATTCCTAGTTAGCAAACCACTTCTGCCTCCTATAAATAAGGATGTGCCTAAATGCTTCTTCAGGTGTGACTTAGACAAGCGATATTGGACAGAGCAAGGGTTTAACGTAAGTGACAAATCACGTTAAGCACAAGAATAATGTTTCTTTCTTGCACTGATGCTAGAGTTAAACTTGGCAAAATTGGCTTTTTAGTTATCAAAAAAAAGTGTGCAGATGAGTAAAATGAAAGGGAAGAAAAATGTTGTAGGACTATGCAAAGATAAGTCATGTGACTGCTATGAAAGAAAAGTTCTCTTGCTGGAAGTCAATTTTAAAAAAAAACTAAGAAAAAAGAAAAAAAGAGAAAATCAATGGAATGAATTCTGAAATTCATCTCGTCCCTATATGGGAGGAATTAGCGTATAAATGCAACTATCTCCCTCAACCTCTCAGGGAAAGGTGGAATTTTAAGACATGATATCCTCCATTACTCATCTCATTAGTCATCTTACTATTGTAATTGGTATTGCTAGGCTAGATTCCTGCATTCCAGCTTTTAACCTACCCCTGGTGATCAGGGAGTGAAATTAATCAGCTCTCTCAGGGTTGGCTGTCCCCCTGTGAAATGTCATCAAAAATCTGAGCATATTTTGTGAGAGGGGTGTTACAATCTGTTTATTAAAATTATTAGGGAGCTGTCTCTGCCTGAATTAAGGTGCAAACGAGACCATATGCCCTAGTCAATAGTATGGATTTTTATTTAGTGATAAATGTGAGGTAAAGAGATAGAAAGAAATAGGAAAAAGAGGGGGGGAGGAAGAGAAAGAGAGCGACAGAGAGATAGATTAAGCAGAAAAATATCACCACTCTGTGGGTTTGGATGGCATCCTATTGGTCCTCTTCTTGTGGTCTTCTCAGTGGTGAGGGTCCCAGTCTTGTTGAAGTTGTGGTTTTGGTCTTGTCGAGGTTGTGGTCACTGTCTTGATCTGTCGGGCGGTGGTGGAAGCCCACGAAACACAAAAGTTCCATGAGTTTTATGTGATCAGATTCAAGGGGGAATGCCCAGGTACCTGCCTTAGGGTGGGGAGTTTTACATTGAATGATGTAATATTTTGGATCAGGGAACACTTTGGGAGTCTTTGTTGGTTTAGCTGCCTGTCAGTGCAGTTCAGTCATTTATGGAGCATCATGGCCTGTCAGCGGGGATAAATCCCTTCACACTACATGTGAATGTCCAGGTACTTCTCCAGATGGATTTTCATAGCTGAGCCACTTGTGTAAGGACTTTGGAATGATAAAAAGCACTGTCCTCTTATCAGTCTCTTCTCTTATCTTGTTCAACACCCAGCTGTAGCTGCTGGTGATGGGTGAGCATGCCCTCTACACCTGGGGGGTTACTGCAAGTGTTTGATTGATTCATTAACCACGAACAGTCCAGTTACTCACAAGGGGGAAGGATGTCATTCTAGAAGACTTCTTTCAATGTCAGTGCATTTTATAAAAGAGCCTCAGGAACTGGATATTTTTCCTAGTGATTATGAAATAATTGACCATCTCAAATGGGAGAGGAATTAATCTCAGGATTAAAATTGCCCTGGTTTTTTCCCTTTCTTTATACCACTGCTGTTGATTTGTATGTTGCTTCATTTCTTTGTAGGCCTTTTATATTTGCATACCAGAATCACATGCAAAAAAAAAAAAAAGGGTTGGAATGGACCTCTACAGATTGTTAGGTCCAACCTGGAGTCTGGTTTACAGGCTGATACTGTGTGTGAGTAGGACAGGGAACTGGGGATGTTAGACATTATTACCACTAAAGGTCTGTAAACCTTTAGGCAGTGTTTGCAGTGCTCAAAGAGAAAGCAAAGCTCTCCCACTGCATAACATGACAACACACATTGGACCAGCAAATAAGAGGATTAAAATGCCAGAAATAGCAATGAGAACTCCTATCAGACTCAGGGTAATAGCAAAATAAAATTTACTTTTAGGATTTGGCATGTATTAGTGACCTTATCCCATGTAACAAGCAATAGGACAAGAGGAAATGGCCTCAAGTTGCATCAGAGAGGTTTGGGTTGAATACTAGGAAAAAATTCATCATGGGCAAGGTTGTCAAGTATTGGAACAGGCTGCCCAGGAAGGTAGTTGGGTCACCATCTCTGGAGGATGTGTAAATGCTGCACTTAAGGATGAAGTTTTGTGATAGCAGTACTAGGTTACTGGTTGGACTCAGTGGTTTTAGAGGATTTTTCCAACCTAAGTGATTCCATGATTGTCTTTAAAAGGTGCAACTGCTGATGGAACAGTTAAGGCAAGTTTGGATCTTAAAACCAAGAGACCATAGTTTTACATGTAAATATGTCGTTCAGCACCACCTTTTTGCCTCAGCTCTAAGGCAGATTTTCACATCTCATGAGTTTTCGGCTTATTAAAAAGTTTTTATTTATTTATTTATTTATTTTGAACAGAGACATATTTATGCATACAGATTGTTAAAAGTTTTCGTCCAGAACAATTAATTACTTTTACCCCAGGTTTAGAGAAACATAGAACTTAAACTTCTGGTGCTCCTCAGCAAGCAAAAGTATATATTTTATCACCAGTTGTTGAAATTTATGGCACTGAAATCAAGATGTAGCTAAAGGCTGACTCAGCAGAAAGTACCTGCAGCATGGGCAGAAGAATCCCTAAGTTATTTTTGAGGGGGACAGTATGTCATCTAAATTAATATAGAGGAATTGCCTCATAAGTCATCTCTACAGTTGTGCTGCACTACACTAGTTGAGGACCAGAGTTCAACATTATACTCATTTTGCAGATGTAGTACTGATTCATCTGGTTTGGATCTTCATGTCGTTTCACAGAGGCGAGTTTTAATGATGCTCAGATTCTTCAGAGAACCAGACTAGCTAGCCCATTAAACCCACCATTAAACCCAAGCTCACTCTTCAAGGACCCTAATTCATATCTTATGAGGCTCTACAGTCTTGCTGATGACTCTGGTGAAAAAATTAAAATATAGTGCATTCCATCAAAAGAGGAAAAAGAAGTGGTGAAATCCATAAGAGTGGGTAACACTACACAATTTTTACTGTGGTTTTCCTCTACTTGTAGGGAAACCAAAGCAATTTAATTTTAAATTATATGCTCACCCTGAGTCTTGCATTGTGTAGACCTGCATTTCCTACTTACTATGAGCTCTCTGGAGAAGCTCATATTGGAGAGCAGAGCAAGTGAAAAGCAGAGAGTTCTTTTCATAGTCTTGGGGTGTTCAGAGCTTTGGAAATATTTATTTATTTATTTATTGGGCAAAAATAAAGAGGTATGTATGTTAAACTTCTGATGAAAAAAACTATAGAGGGGGGGAAAAAACCTAGGGAAAAAAATCCTCTTGAGAAATTCCTGGAGCTTGTTACATGTGGCATTCTGCAAGTGGGATCTGGTCCTGAGCTATGAATCATAGAATATTTGCTGGGCTCTCAACAACAAAGATGCTTTCAGGACAGACCTTAGATTCCTGAGGATTGCTCCATCTGGCTAGAAACCACTTGTGGAGCCCCTCTTACCAAAACCAGCATGTTTTTAAAAATTACTATTAAATCAATAAACAAAAAATTATAAAAAATAATATTTTATGTTTGAGAAACCAAATACATTTCAATGAAAACTTTTTTTGCTGGAATTTTTCTGGCTTGCTTTGCTTGGGGTATGCTTTAAGACAAGCATTGGCATTTATTAAGACACTTCTCTGATCTGGCTTTGCTCCAGCAAGACATGGCCTCATTCCAACCTGCTGTTAATGACAGTACCGGAGTGACACACACCAGTCTACTCATTATTGTGCAGAGGAAAGAGACTGCACAAAACAGTCTATTTAGCAACAGGGAAAACAGGTAAACCTGACAGGGTTTGGAAGCAGAACTAAATATAGTTAGGCATTGGCAAGTGTAAGAAATGTAATGTAATCACAGCACAAAATTCTTTCGAGAAAGAAAAGTGGAGAATGCTTCGCTCCTAACTGGTGTGACTTGTAAAGAGATAGTTGAGAGTTGATTTCTCCAGAGGATTGTTTGATGAGGGATTAATATTTTGTTCCCTCAGGTTTGGTTGGGTTTTGTTTGTTTGTTTGTTTTGTTTTTATTTTCTTTTTATTTTGTTTGTTTTTGTTGTGGTGGTGGTTTTTTTTCCTTTTTATTTTCCCCAATAGAAACTCTTGCTGTTACAAATGATAACCTTCTCTTCCCAAGCAGGTGCTTCATTCTTTCTGGTAGGTGTTCAATGTTTTAGCACTTTGTGACAACACTTTGAATACTAAGAACATTCTCTTTAGCTCCCAGCATATCTGTTTTGAAATTCATTTCTTGCACTGTTTGTATGCTGTATGCTGAGCATAACACTACCAGAACAGAGCTGCGATGCTGTTGACATGCTTGAGCAAAAGGAAATCATATACAGGATAGTCAGTACAGCCCTGAAAATGACTGAAATCCACCAGAGAAAGCAACAAGCTGTAGCTCTCTTTTAGAAATGGCTTGCTTTTGAGACTCCTTTTCTCAAAGGACTGAGCAGCCAGAAAAGCAAGAAAAACAATATTATGAGACAAAGAAAACTCATCTCTACAGCATTTCCAAAAACTGGACTAATTCCTGTGTGCTGTTTTGTGGGCTAGTCTCACAAGAATAGTTTGAAGGTGGTATTTAAATACTGCGGGAAGTTTAAAGAAGGGCAAGAAGTGAGTGTACTGTGGGGAATTAAATGAGTGTTATGAATGAGAAGATTGGATAATACACTATCTCCAGGCCTAGAAGGAAGGTGACAGAAGAGAGTCTAATTGCATTATATAGTCCCTAAGGAAGCTCATACAATAATGTATGACAGAATGTGTTCGCACTTGAAGGGAATGGATAAATAATCCACAGACTTTGTTTCAAAGGTAGCAATGAAAAGTTCAGACTACCCATAAAATCCCTAGTATTTTCCTAGGTGGCTCTTGGCATAAAACGAGGCTAAAAATGTAATAATTATACCACATTATATATATATATATATATATATATATATATATGTGTGTGTGTGTGTGTGTGTGTGTGTGTGTGTGTGTGTATAGACAAGCATACAGATATATTTTGACATTTGATATATTATATGACCAGAGATGAAAACCGTTTGTTAATCTATTGCAAATAGTGCACAACATGGGTATTCCTGTCTACATTTGTCAACATTTTTTCACTTTTATTGTGCATGACTTTCCTTCTTTTCCTTCCTTAACTTTCTCAGGCAAAGGAAAGGGCAGAGGAGGTTGCCCTTTCCACAAGACACAAGCTTTCATGACCTAATGCCCTTTTTGTGTTCTAGTGCCTCAGAAATCCTGCAGGACTGTGAAAGAGTATTGGCCCTTTCTGCCTCCAGAGAGAGAAGCTCTGTACCATGGACCCAAACAGCTTCCAGAGGAGGCTCCCCATTGCCTGGAGCCAGTAGGGAGACCTCCTGACCAATGGTGACAGTCTTCATGATGGGTATGTGTATCCATGCTGTTCTTCCAGTGCTCCCAGGTGAAAGTTAGTGCCTAAGAAGAAACCAGACCTCTCCCTCTGAACAGTATCAGCTGAGTTCTAATGGCAAGTCTGTCTGAGTAGAGTAAGGTCCTCAGGACTGGCAGAGGTTTTGTTCTGTCCAAGAGGAAGAAAAAACCCCAGCCGTGTCAAACATGCTCTGTGGAGTAGAACAATGGAGCCAAGGCACTCCATGACAGCGAGGTCACACCATTGCAAACTACACCTTTTTTTCAAACTCTAGACAAATTGCTGTGTAATTACGTTCAGCTGCAACAATGGCAGATATGCTTACAGATGAGATAACAATGATTGCTGCAAGCAAAGCAGTAACACAGTGGAGATTTTTGCACTGTGAGGTTACCCTGACTTTGTACATATCAATGTAACCCCCAAAGTCCTGCTGAGCCCAGCTGGTACAGTGTTTTTCAGGCAGATTAAGTGCTGTAGCCAGAGGCACACAAGGCGCTGATTCCACTTGGCATGTCATTTGCCTTCAGTTGCTTTCCAACTTAAGTAAACTTTTTAAGCATCAACCAGCTGAACCTGTGCACTGCAGCTGTGATGCCTGCCCCTCCATGAAGTACAGGAAGAGCTCAACGGCAAACTCCAGCTGCCTGGCTTGTGTTGGGGCTTCACTTGCTCAGCTCCTCTATTGGCCAATCCTCCTTGGCCCAAACCTCTCATTGCTTGTGAGACTTTCACTTCAGCAATGCTTTTCTTCAAGAATCTCAAAACACTCACCTGGTATTAGTAAGTGTCCAGGTTCTGGCTGGGGTAGAGTTTATGTTCATCTTAGCAGCTGGTGCAGTGCTGTGGTTTGAATTTAGTACCAGAATAACATTGATAACACACTGATATTTTGAGTGTTGCGCACTAGTGCTTGCCTTAAGTCAAGGACTTTTCACTGTCACATGCTCTGCCAGCAAGTAGGTGCACAAGAATCTGGGAGGGAACATGACTTGGACAGCTGAATTGGATTGGCCAAAGGGATATTCCACACTGTGGCATGTCATACCCAGTATATAAACTGGGGAGAGTTACCCAGAAAGAGGCCCATCACAGTTTGTGGTCAGGGGGTGGTGAGCAATTGTACTGTGCATCACTTGTCTGTCCTGGGTTTTACTTATCTAGCTTCTTCGC
>JAWWEU010000125.1:10088000-10162926 GCA_035583155.1 Acropternis orthonyx | reverse complement strand
TTAAATTTATCAGAACGTGCTACTATTAAGCAGATGTGCCACAGAATTAGCAACGACAAATCCACTTACTTTTTTCTGATTCTCCTTCCCATCACCCGGGGGGGAGATAAAGTAAGTGGGCATCTGTGGAGCACTTAGTTGCTGGCTGGGGTTAAACCACGATAGTAAGACAGCACTCATCAGCCTTCTCTGAAGGCTTGTCACTGTAGGAAAGGTAGAACAGCAATATCAACAGGGAACATTGCAACAGGGAACATTGATGTTCTTCCCTGAGTGTTCTCCTAGGATATTTTAAGGTGCTGCCTGTGGCACAGTGACTCAGCTCACTAAGACCTCCAGCCTTCCAAAGTAGAAGGAATTTGCCAGTCAACACTCCTCCTCAGATTTTGCTCCCATTTTGTAGATTGCTGTGAACAATGGGGAAATATATGGGGAAGACGAGCAGGGAAAGATTTATTGTCTGGTTATTTGGGTATCTGATACGTAGAGGGTGTATACCTGTAGGACTCCATTATGGGCATTCTGTGTGTCGATCACATTTAGCAAAATGAAAATGGTTGTGCAGAGATGTTTGTGCTAGCAAATCTCTCCCAGTGTTGAGTTTATTTAGACTGAACTATGCATGAAATGTCTTGAACCTACAGCTGAATTTTCTGTTCTAGCAGGCAATCTGTTTTTTTCTCTTTAAGAGATAGAATGGGTTCAAGCAGTAGAAATGACCTTGCCAAAGCAATGATGTGTTTTCAGGTATCCTGAGAAGTACACAGAGGATGCTGCTAACTGTTGCACTTCATTGAATAGTGCATCTAAATCTGGAAAGCTCAGAACTCATTGGCAGTGGATCATAGAGGATGGCTCTTCCTGTGATTTTTGGTTGTATAATACCAGCAGGCATCATGTTGTCAGAAAATGAACTTTCCATCAAAAAGCTTTAAAGTTGTTTTGAAATGTATGTCAAGGGAAACCATATATCATCTGTTGCTGGTGTCCCTTTCCACTCAATAGTTTCTGTTCCTCAGAGATGTCACTGCCAAGTATTCCTGTGCTAAATGAAGAGGACCCCAATGCCTAGCCAGAGGTCCACTGATGGGTCATGAAGGATGGCACAGGTACCATGTGTTAGATGGATCAATGCCAGGTTATGTATCTGTTTGGCAAAACTGGAAACTTTTTAGGTGGACTTTTAATGTTTTTGGGATTAATTCTGAACTGATGCACTGATTGATGGGAGTTGGCAGTGTGGTGATTACTCTGAGTGACAAAAAGGAGGGACAGATTCTCACACTGAAAACCCAATTCACCCATAAAAAAGCTGTGCTTTATCTCTGATTATGTGTTCCTGGAGGTGAAATCCATCCCTGTTTAGATGCTGAAATCTTTGGATACTCCCTTTTTGAAAAAGTGTGAGGTAACTAAGGTGTCTGAGGATGTGCAGAGTCAAAAGAGAACAAAAACAAGCGTGGTTTTCATGGTGTTTGTTGTTGTTTTCCTGAGCTGTACTCCGGGCATAAATTTTATGCCTGTATGTTTGCTATCTGCACAGTAGAGATATGCACAGAAACTTGGCATGGGAAAGGTCATGCACTGGGAAAAAAGGTCATGGCATGGGAAAGCAAGATGCCTAGAAATGAACTAATAATGTCTGATCCTCATGGCAAGACCCAAGGCCCTGAAAGGACCTACTCTGACAGGGCCTTCTCTATCTCCATGCCCCTGGGTGAACTGACAGAGCATGAGTGGTGGATGACTTCCAATAGCTCTACTAGATGGAATAACCACTGGAGGAGATTTGTATGTCAAATGGCTAAGGTCACTCTGTAGAAGACCAGACCTAAGCATGTTTTGTCTCAAATGTTACTGTTATGACAGGAAAGATGTGATTGGAGGGGAGAGTACCTCCGAGGTGGCACATCATGATTCTGAGCCAGCTTCCTGCTCTGCCCTGAGACTCATGCTCAGTACCACCACCCCCACCTCCCCCCCCACACTTCCTGGAGAAGGGCTGGCAGTGCACCTGTGAACAGAGTGGTGAAAAGTATAATTTACATAAAAGGTGTGTGCCAGGTTAACTATAAAAGAGCATGTGTTGGGCCCCCTCAATCTCTCTTTTCCTCTCTTCTCTTTCTCCTCTTCTTTCCTCCCTTTATATTTTGCTTTCTTTGTCTTGCAACACCAGGTCCAAACCATCCACATGTCAGGATCAATATGGTGAGACTGGTGAGATGGTTTGTCTTCTTCCCTTGCTTTGCCTGAGCAAATCACTTCTCTTGTATTCTTCCTTGTACTCCGTACAGAACACTGTTGTGGGAATGGCGAGATTGTGGAGGTGTGTTGTGGCTTGTGTGGCAGCACCTCTGAGGAGTTTGTGGTGGGAGTTGAGAACTTATTGAAGTGTTCTATACAGTAAAACACAAGAGTTCCTGACAGGTGTCTGGTGTCTTTGTTCTGCCTGCAGAGAATTTATGATGAACATCCTGTCCCCTACTGGTGGGTCATGACACACTCCTGGCATGTTAGCTGGCTGTCTGCGTTCAGTACTGGTAAGTTCTTGGAATCTGTGATGGCCATAAAAATGAGCCCAGAGAACCCCTGAAAAGACAGTATCTGTCAAAGCTTCTGTCCAACAGACAGCTGTGTTCTGCACTAACCCCCTCATGTATTTTTATATGATGCCGTAGCTGAAAAACACACTAGAGTGTATGTTTGAAATCCAGGTAAGAGAAAGGCAGATTGTGCTGGGGAAAAGTCCAGTGTTATTTAAAGAAAGTCATGCTGCTTTAAGGTTCCATCACTCAAAGTTACATGATACAAAGAAAAAAAATGTACAGAGTATTTAGTTTTAATTTACTAGAAGTACTTTTGATTTGAGGTAGGCTGCATTCTGTCTACTGAAAAAATATTTTATAGACTTTAATTGTAAAAAAGAGAGGAGCCTTTTGCTTCAAAGAACCCATCAGCAAGCTGTCTTTCCTGTTTTATCAGTAAGCAAAGCTGAGAGCAAATAACAGATGGGTATGTCCCTTAGCGCCAGCAATGAATGTGCATGAAATATAGCACAATCTACCTCCAATGTGTTATGTTTTTTAACAGTAGTAGTAGGTGTGGAGCAGGATGAATAAATAGCTTAGATCAAAGATCCTTTTTTTCCTACTGAGAAGATGGCAGCGGCTGGCATTTTGGGAAATGACCATATTATTTTGGTGTGATTGTTGAAGCAGAGACAAACAAGTTCAGCAGACACATGGAACAAATTGTAGGGGGGAATAGGAGTATGAGAAAGATTTTTATGTCTGGATTTGTATCCCCAAAATAGAACAATACTTCCAGTTATCTTATTGCCTCATCAGGAGGCAAATAAGCCTGTTCTAGCTATGGAAAAATTAAAATTAGATTCTCAAGTGGGCTTAGAGCTGTGATGCAGGGGTGATGCAGAGGGAGATCCAGGTTGCACTGCGTGGATGGCTGGATGGAGAACCGGAGGAAGCTTGGCTGTATTAGATCAACAACTTTGTTGGGCACACACAGCCCAGCCAGGTTATCAATGGGTGCTGTGCTAACACCGTCAGAGCCTTTCTGATACTTGTGTTGACTCGAATAGCACCACCAGACCTTGTAAGTATGTCTTAAAGGGCTAAGACTGAGGTTTATAAAACCCACCATGTTCAGTAGAAAGCTGTTTAGCCTGCCCAGCAGAATGGAAGAGAAGGGTTTAAGTGCCTTACTCAGAAATAAGAGGGGAAAGGTCTCTCTGTGTGTTCAGAGTGCACAGCTGGGAAAGCTGGCTAACCCCTCCCAGCTCCGAACAAGCAAATGAGCAGAAAGGGCCACTGAATCAAAGAATCACAGAATGGCAGGGACACCTTCCACTAGACCAGGTTGCTCAAAGCCCCATTCAATCTGGCCTTGAACACTTCCAGGGATGGGTCATCCACAGTTTCTCTGGGCAACCTGTGCCAGCGTTTTACTACCCTTACAGGAAATTTTTTTTTTCCTGACACCGAATGTAAACCTGTCTTCTTTCAGTTTGAAGTCATTCCCCCCTTGTCCTATTGTAAATATCCCTCTCCAGCTCTCTTCTAGGCTACCTTTAGGTACTGGAAGGTGCTGTAAGGTCTCCCTAGAGTCTTTTCTCCAGGCTGAACAACCCCAGCTCTCTCTGCTTGTCTTCATAGGAGAGGTACTCCAGACCTCTGATCATAATCATAATCCTGGCCCTCCTCTGAACTCACTTGGAGAGGTCACTGCTGTTGCTCCAAGCTCTCTGAGAGCTTGAGGGGATTTTGGTTTCTACCATGACTGTGAGAGATGCTATCCCCCTGAGCTGGGTTTCCTCACTGATTTAAAATTGAATCAGTCGTCTCAAGCAGAGCCAGTTCAGCAGGAGAAATTCAGCATGTCCCTGGGTGATGAGGAAAACACCTGCTGATGAACACTCCAGGGGATTTGCCATGGCATAGGTACTGGGGAGGTCTGTGTGGGCCCAGCCTGCAACAGTTCTGTGCATTAAGGAAAATTATAGTTCAGTGTTTTCAACATGTAAATTTCCTGTGAAGGCAGTTTTGGTGCTAGATGAACTAAATCCAGTCTGCAAAATCTGCAACAAAATGTACAATTGTTTTGCATATGTCCACTACCTGTTAATTTATGTGTAGCTACTCAGCTGTTACTCTAGCTGTATTTGATAGAAAATGCCAGAAGTCCAGATTGTTCAACAGTGTAAGTTAACCAATTCACTGACATCAGCTGATTTTCATAAGCAGGAATTCGGGGCCCTTTCATGTCCTTATGCACACTCATGGGTTTATTAGAAAAGCAATGTGAACTGTTTGCAAACAAATGGAAGCATGCAAATTGAAGTGGTGCTTCAGCTGTGGTGGTTCAGCTTGGACTGTGAAATCAGTTTGAGAGCCATGGGGCTGTTTTTTACCTGGTATTCAAGTTAGCTTACAGGTATAAGTGAAGTCGTGCTTGTTTCACCATTCTAAGAGCTTCCCAAACATTTCAGATCACTGCACTGATGTTTGTGTGCAAGCTGAATTTCACCGCTTATGCTACTATATCTGGAAAGAAAAAGAAAAGGAGTTTGGATAGAGGACATGTGAATTCAGATTAAGCTCAAGTTCAGATAGAATTTCACAAGAGTCGGATCTTTTATGTGCTTGCGAACAGTAAAATTCAAGGATATAACACTCTTTCAGATTAGACTGGGAAGAATGTTTTACATAAATCTCTGTGAAAGTAAACCAAAACTCTGTGAAACCAAAAGCACTGGCTTTTTACTTCTTCTGAAATGGAAGAATGAAGAATGTTGTATTGAGCTTGTGCACCCATATAAATGCAAACAAGATTATATGTTTCTAAAAGTGAGACTGGGGCATGTTTTGAAGCATAATGTAAAGAAATCATTGTGGAAGTAAGAAAATAAAAATCAAAAACCAAAGCAAGAATCAGTATCAGAAGACCTAAATATAAATTGCATATTTTATTCTGGACAGAAAATTCTGCTCTGGAAGATAAATGTGAGATGCTTGAGTGACAGTAACAAATGGCAGAAACAAAACTAAAAATAACATCCAAAAAAAAGATAAGACAACAGCATAAAAGAGGCAAAAATATTTGGGGAATTTGATAAGTGGATATACACAAAAAGATTCTCTGACATTTGCTTTTGCAGTGGTTTTTGCACTTATATTGTTGAATGTATATCAGAATGGCTGTAAAATTCTTGCACATATGTAGAACTGGGTCTGTGGGGATATTTGTCATCCTGTCACGGGGAAATTCTTCCAAATTTATTTTAGCAACTATTTGGTTTACTGATATATTTTTGTTCATTGAAAGGAATATTAACTTCTCATTCATGTGTGCCAAAGAGTAATTTGAATTAAAAAACCCCAGTTCCTGAACTGTTTCTTAATAAGAAATAAAATCAGAGCTTTTTGGTTACTAGTACTGCATACCTGAATATTACAACACTGTCTATAAGAGTTATTTGTATCCATTACATGCAAAGAACCAACTGAGGAAAAACTGATGATAAACCACTATGTAGGCATTATGGGGTTCTGATAGTAAAAAGAGAAAAGCATGAGTGGTTTATGATATCTTCAGACTCCCAGGACACTTATATACCTGTATCATGTTTTTCTAGTTTCAACACTTTCATTATCCTATACCACTCTGAGGAGCAACATAATTTTTCAGCATTTATTGCTTGTAGTGGCCAGTCATACACAGGTTTCTGAAGAAGAAAGTCCCCATCAGTGTAGTATTTTGCCTATAAAAATGTCTTGTCCTTGTGTGCTAAATCCTGATGTTGGGAGGAAGTGGGGACCCTGAAGATATTTCTTCCAGAACAGCAATCTTCCTGAAGTTTAGTGGAGCTTCAGGAAAAAGAAAAAAGAAATACTTGTTTTATATATGCGTATATATATATATATATAAATAATAAATCAGATTTCACACCAGTAAAGTGCTTTTATATTGTTTTCATTTGCCGTTGTAACAATAATGTTTAAAAATTTTATTGGGAGCCTCAATAGTAAGAAATACTGAGTTTTGTTTGCAGAATGGGGCTGTTTCTCATTGTCCAAAGACGCAGAGAATGGATCATCCTTTGCTCTCTGTGGATGACAGACTCCTGACTGCTTTTAAAGAGTCGTGACTTGATTTTTGCTCAAAGAAAACATTTTCCAGCAGTCTTAGTGCCGAGTTGGGAACCTCCCTGGAAAGGAGCAAGGCACCATGAGACTGCTAGTCTTGTCACCTTTTTCACTGTGCTTTCAGTCAAATTGCAGGCATGTTAGAGAATTAGGATGCTGCTGCTTTTCCCTGCCTCCCTGGTTTCGTTATCCCAGCGATCCCCACTAGATGGTAGTATCAGCCCAGCTGCGAGTTCCAGATCCTCCAGGCATTCCTGGGTACGCCTGCAAAATGTCTCTGCGATGGGGATTTGCCTCTTCTTTTGTGGAAGGGGTCGGTGTTCTTGCTGTTCTGGCGTGCTTTGTGCTGATTTTGGGGAGGGGTCCCAGCATGAAAACTGATACCAGCGTTTGTTGTATGCGTCGGGGCGACCCCCGTATCAGTCCAGGTTGAGGGATGAACATACTGAGAGTAGCCCTGCCGAGGACTTGGGGGGTGATGGTGTGGATGAGAGGCTAGACATGACCTGGCAATGTGAGCTTGCAGCTCAGAAAACCAAGTGTATCCTGGGCTGCATCCAAAGCAGTGTGGGCAACAGGTAGAGGGAGGTGATTCTGCGCCTCTGCTCTGGTGAGACCCCACCTGTGGTGCTACATCCAGCTCTGGGGTCCCCAGCAGAGGAAGGACATGGACCTGTTGGAGCAAGCCCAGAGGAGGCCACAAAGATGGTCAGAGGGATGGAGCACCTCTCCTAATGAGGAAAGGCTGAGACAGCTGGTTTTGATCTGCCTGGCGAAGACTCTTGGGACACTTTATTGACTCCTTTTGATAATTAAACAGGGCTTTAAGAAAGATGAGGGCAGCCTTTTTAGTAGGGCCTGTTGTGATGGGACAAGGGAAAGTGATTTTAAACTAAAAGAGGGTTGATTTAGATCAGATATAAATAAGAAGTTTTTTACAATGAGGGTGGTGAATCATCGAAGCAGATTGCTCAAGGTTAGGTAGATGCCCCATCCCTGGAAATGTTCAAGGTCAGGTTAGATGAGGCTCTGATCAACTTGATCTAATTGAAGATGTCCTTGGTCATTGCAGGGAGGGTTGGACTAGGTGACCTTTAAAGGTTCCTTCCAAACCATTCTATAATTCTCTGATTAGAGTGTGAGATGATGCTCAGGACTTGGGATACACACATGGTGGCTTCATGCAGATTAGGCTGAAAACTGTTGAGAGAAATAAATGAGATAAATAAAACTCTAAGAGTTTTGGTTTTTTACTGTTGGCTTATTACTTTGTGTCTTTTGCATACCCTAGTTGTTCATTGCAATATTTAAGACAGATAGCAGCTAAGAGGAAGGCCATTAATAATGTCTCAGGATGAGCTATATTTCAGTGGTTGTAGTTTGAAACATACAGCCCTTACTGGTCTTTAAATTTACTGTTTGCTCAAATGCATCATTTGGGTCAGAAAACCTGACCCTTGTTCTCTATGTGTTTTATACTTTTATCACCGTGACTATTCAAAATCAGTATTCTTTCAGAAAGTAAAATTTTAAAATGGAGCCAGGAATGCAAGGTTCTGCTTTTCTTCTTGGCATTCAAAGAATACCTAGAACAGTAGAAAAATGGGCTTCGGTTTCCCAGGCTAAATGTTGCCCGTTAGGTTTTGTAGAGAACTCATTTTTTTCAGAAACTCCTTTCCATTTTTGCTGTCTTCCTGACCTTCTTAGGTCATTTAGAGTGGCAGGTATAGCAAAATATTTTGATGGTGAGGGTTTTGAAGATGAACAGAAGTTGAGCAGAAACTGTTAACTGTTCAGAGAAGAAGGCAGGTTTTTTTTGTCCATGAATAAACAGGTAAATAATTTACTGAAGATTAGTGAGGAATAAGAAAGGATTCTTGTGTGTGCAGTCTGTATACTGCACAGAGCATAGTGAATGAGACAGGGATCAATGTGCATTCTTCCAGTCATGTCTTTCTGAAAGTGTTCTAAATTACAGGACTTTCTTGTTTTCAGTCATGTTCTTAAGATAGCAAGAAAATTACATAAAGACTAACGGTGACAGTATGTTAAAAATGCAGATATTTTGCTCAGAAGGCAGGTAGTGACTAAATTAGAGCTTTATCTCAGTCCTACTAATGAGATGCAATTGCATTGCAGTCTTTAATTACATGATCGTTTGGACCAGATCTTCAATGCATATAAATTGCTGTAGCTCCATTAAAGCCAAAGCCAGTATATGCTAACAGAGAATGTGACTTCCTTCTTGAGCAGAGTAATTTTCCAGAGGAGTACATTCATTGGCTTGAATTAAAATGAAGTATTTTAATTTGATCTACTTACCCACAGGTGTAGAGGGTTACACAAGCTCACTGAGGGCAGTGCACCAGGAAGTGTGTTGTTATTATATTACATCATTATAGACTGATCATATACTTAAAAACCTGTATCATCATCCATATGTACAAGGGGCAGAGCTCTGGAACCCATTTTTGACTGGTGGCTGCCTAAACGTGCAGTTTCCCCACTCCCTTAATGTGTAATTTTACAGGGCTGCCCTGGAGCCCTCTTCAAGAATTATTGCACCATTTCTTTCGTATACCTCAAACATGCCAGGATGCAAATGTATTGCTACTAATGCCTCAACCTATTTTTGTTTTGCATCAGCAGTTAAGGGTAAAAAAGCTAAATCTAATATTTCCATCCCTCCCCATACAATTACCATGATTATAAACACATAATGGTTTTGGATTCCCTGTGCTCATTTGCTGCATGTTGCCTGTGAGCAGTAAAGGTTGCTATTAAATGCTGACCAGCTTTAAACGCCCCAGCAGGCAGTAGCCTGGCATGAAGGTACAGACTTGGCCACATCTCTCTGACAGTGGACCTGTAGTGCTGGGTTTAAGTAAAAGACCCTGCAGAGAGAACCCAGGTACACCCTGCACTTGCTGCCATATGCAGGCTCCTCCTGCCTTGACTTTTCATGAAAACTTTTGTGTTTTTAAAATTCCTGGAGCTTAATTAATAAACATGACAACAAAGTGAGAGCTGGTACAAAGCCCTTTCCCATCCAGCACATGGGCATAGTAGGGTAATTGTAGTTATTTACATTTGGCATCCAGCTGACTGAGCTAACAGCATAGTATCTTTTTTTTTTTTTTTCCTTTTGGAGTAGAGAGGCTATTAAATTAAACAGGTTAATGTAGCTGCAGCATTTCACCCCCTGCTATCCCTGCAGCCATAGTAAATCTGCCACCTGTTTATTTCCATAAAAATTCAATTACAGCACCACCAGTTTATTCTTTTTATGTGAGTTGTTAACTTCAGGCAGTTTCAGACTCAGAGTGCATGCCCTATTCCTTTCCAAAGCTGCTCTTTCTGATGATTCTCTTTAGCTGGTAGCTTTTTATTCTGTTAAGTATCCCAGCCCCACACCACATGAAAATGAGAGGACAGATTTCTGCCATGGTGCCTTGCCACGATGGTGCAAAACACACACACGTGCACACACATCTCATCCGAAGCAGTGAGGGTGCATTACAGGGCACAAACAAAGAAGAACTGGCTGTAGGATCCCAGCAGCAGCAGTCAAAGGAGGTTAGCAAAACAAAACAGGCTAATGACTGCTATGGTAAACCAGACATCTTTTGAAATCATGCATAAATTCTCTCCCTTCCTCTTTTATGACTGTCTCCTCTGAGAGATACAAACACATTTATCTGGAACAAGGAGGCGCTGACTAATGTCCCCCTTTGAATTTGGGCCATGATAAGTTTTTTATCTCTTTTTACCACAAATCATACCATTCCTGCAGCTCACTGTTTCAAAAACTATCACAGCCTTTCTCTCTCTTATTTCTACTGGGACAAGTAACTTGGAAATATTATTCTTCCAACAGTCTAATCTGGTCAGATGCTCGACTTTTTCCATTTCCTCACTGCTCCCTCCTTTCCCTCCTCCTCCTTCTGATTTTGTGGTTAAGAGCTTTTGCTTCTGCCAAAAGCAACAGTTTTAATGGGGAGCCTGAAGGTCAAAACTCAGAGAAAGAAACAGTGTTTGACTCAGAAAGTACGTGTGCTGTCATCCTTGGTTCTGCTATTGCTGCTAGCACAGGCACTGTGGAAGTTAAAGGACCCTTTGCTATGCTGTTGCTGAGAGAGCATTTAAGGCATTAAGGAGATAAGGGTGCTCTGACTGCAGAGAAGGGAAAACCATTGGGTTTTCTCAATGCCAGGGGATGGGATAGCTTTATTTAAAGATTGCATTACCAGAAAGTGCCTCTTTTAGGACTTATACAGAGATTCAGAGGCTGATTCCAGCCTGCTTCATGTCTTGCTGTGACCTGGGACACTGAAAGTGGCTACCAAGTCTCTGATTTCTCTGTTACTTTCCCTGTGGCAGGATTTGGCAGAGGCACAGGCACAGAGCAAGGCATGGAAGGCTTGGGCTTGTGGAGCTCTTGGGAATGATTAGATTTATGAACCATGTTGCTGTCGCAAAAAGGCAAGTGTTTTCCTCATAAAAATACCATGCTAGCAAAAGAACATTGGCTTATAAAAATATTGACTCCTATAGTTGTCTGTTGCATTATTGGTTTTTATTTTTACAAATATAAACCCAATCTCCTTGAAAATGTTTTCAGACTGTCTTCTTCAGCTGAAGTAATTTAGGAGAACATGCTCCAATGCTACCTTTTCATTCTGTGGTGGCCTGAAGGCTGCTGTGATGGGGGAGCCTCTCCAGTGCACCTCTCTGAAAGGGAGGATGCACTTGCCTCATCTTATTTTCCATGAAAGTACTAGTTATAAATCAACCATGTTATATTTGTAAGGGAAAACTGGAGCCATAGGAAATTCTGCTAATACCAAATAATATGGATTCTAGCTCATGTATTCAATAGACTTTGACTCAAAGACTGTGTCTACTTTAATATGATTTTCCTGAGTTTTGCATGATTATTTATTATGTATGACCAATGCATTGCTCAGATTGTGTTACACCAACAGTCTTTGGAAATGTCCCTCATTTTTTATTTTACTGTTTTCCTCTCCAGAGTTATATCCTTGGGAGAAGAATTATGCTGTAGAACTTTGTGAAACTATTTAAATTTGGAATGACAATGATAATTTCAAAGGACAATTAAGAGATGATGAATGGGTTTCATATCAACATTACAGTATTTTGTCAGAATCAGACACAGGTGCATTGTCTTTGGTTACTAAATTATTCAACTTCAACACAGTTAAACAGTAGAATTTTTATTTCTTTTGGCTGATTAGAGGCTTTCAAATAAAATTCTAATTAATTTTTCAGTCTTGACTATCACCTTAAACAAAATTCAACACGTAATTTATGCCTCTGCTTACATTTAAGCATGGCAAAATTGACTTGAGTGCTGTTTCTTTGCATCAGAGTTCAAGTTTGCCTGCTGGTTCAAGGGTTTGCATAGCCACATTGAAATCAGAGTAAATGTTTGTGCAGGAAGGAGTTCTTGGCAGAAGCCAGAGCATCAGAATCTAGTCTTTCTGCAAAACACAAGATAGCAAAATGCTGCTGGTTTTGTTGTTGAACAGTAAGGGCTTATTTTAAAAAAGAAAATTGTGTGATAATGTGTTTGTTCTTGCTGCAGGTGATCTGATATGGCATGGACTGTTATGAAACTCCTAGAGTCATAAGGCCATGTTATTTTTAATAATTGACCACAAGCTATGTTATAAAGATTGTTGAGGAAATGATTAAAAAAATCCAAAGAGCATTGTACAGTTTCCAAATCTTTTCCATTTTAGGGTTTAAGAGGCAGCTTTAAGATCACCCCTTCATAAGAATGAATAAGTAATTAGTTATTTTACCTTTATATAACAATGGTTATTATGGTGGAGAAGACATTTTCTATGTGATCCCTGAGCAAAAAAAAAGTATTTATTTATGTTCCTTGTATCTTTTGTGAGGAACAAATGACCAAGAAACCCTGTGAAGCTTTAAAACCTCAAAATTGTTTTCAAGCAATACACAAGTACTATTTCATCCCTGTTGAAATGTGGCCTCTTGCAGGATAAGATGTGACAACTCTTCAATACAAAAGTAAATGACTGTCTAGTGAACATAGATTCCAGGGGCTGTAGTAAGGCAGTATGTAATTATCCAAACTAATACATGGTCAAAGAAGCCAGAGTCCCATTTTTCTAGAGAAACCTTTGTTCAAGTGATAGAACTTGAGGTTGGGTTTTCTTTTTGTTTATTACATTGTAAATATTGTGTTTTAGTTTGCTTGATTTTTTTTTTTTTTGGCCATAGAACACCATGATTTTAAGCTCTTTTTATGTCCTTTTACATATATTTCTCTGCCGTATGTATGTAACCTAATCCCCTAAAGAATGTATCAATATATTTAGTAAAAGTCCAGACTTAAGTATGATTTTATTCTTAATTCAAACAGGAACAATGTCCTGAATCCAAGCAAGCAGTAGGTCTCAAGAACTGAAACGATGAGACAATTTCTGAGGAAGCATAAATATTTGATTTCATATGGTCAGCTTGCCAGAAAGGGTAGCAAAATGTGTGGGAAGCTCATCTCTAAAATGATCACAAGGTATCTGAAAGACTAGGAGGAGCTAATGTGACAGCAACAGTTGCAGCAAACTTTATACCAATAGGAATTTTAATTTGTCTTCCTGTGGAAGGACAGAGGAAGGCAATGGGACTAGGACAGTGATTATCAAGAAATCTCTTCACCCTAGCTTGTATATTATTTTAGTTACCTAGATTATCTTTTGGGCAATACTTTGGACAATGCAAGTGTGAAGCATACAATTTAATCAGAATATTTTTCTTCTAGTCTTATAAAACTACAAGTAAAACTTGTTTTATAATGGAAAGTTTTAACATGTATAACTCTTAAATGGGAGAGATTCTTGTAAATGTGGTTATGATGTCCAAGCTGCAGGCATATTTATCCCATGGGAGAAGTGCACAAGTATAATATAGGAGGCACTGATGAAAAACACCAGGAAATACCTTTTCAGCTAACTTTCCCCCCAGGGAAAGTCGTCTGAAAAACAGAGTTAAACTAGATTCTGGAATGTCTGGATAGGGTGCACATTAACAGTGGGACGTAATACGAGGCCCTTCCCATCTAAGCTGCACCCTTTGTTGCAACTATGGCCTTGGAGCAAAATTTAGTTTGCAAGGGCTGTAAAGCAGAAAATATTTTGTGGGAGCTGTGTTGCAAGCAAAGATCCTGGCTCACTTCAAAGATCAAGGCTTCCACACCACTGGTTCTTGAGGCACTGCTCTCCCACAAAAATGTAGGATGTACTGGAATAAAGGTTTCTGGGGTAATTCACACCTAAAGAACATATTTTGAGAGAGAAAGCTAAGATGCCTGTTTGGACTGCAATAAGAAAAACATTTTTCTCTAATTTCAGGATTTTTAGATTATTATGTTTCATGTGAAAAAACAAAGCAAACAACCCGCTGCCAAAGCCCCGTAAAGTATTTTAATTTTTTCCTTCAGTACCATTAGACTGTTGCATTTCCTGTGGCAAAAGTATTCCTTTAAACTCATTGAAATACATGACTTGATCTTTCTCCTCTTAATATTTCAGTAGGATAGCCAGCTGGCTGTATAATAATTTACTGCAGTTTGGCTTTTTTTTTTAACCCTTAACAATCATCAAACAAAGAGCACAGAAGATACTTATAAATGTGGTTTTGATACTGACAGCTTATTGAGAATCCTTGTTAATGGATTTTTTTGAATCTTTGCAGGAAATTTACTTTATTTGGAGTTATACATATATTTTTGGAAACACATTTCTAACACACTTGAATGTGAAGTATTTGTGTAAGTATTTTGATCCATAATTGTCTAAAAAGACAGTTACCCAGAGGAGAGAAGCAGGAGCTTGAATTGTGCTGATGTGAAGCTTTTTCTGTTCAAGCTGTACCTACTTTTTGGTAGCAAAGAGCTCTAATCTGAATGTTTCTCCAGTTAATTTTTACACAGGGATACATTCAATTAGAAATTATGAAGTTTTGCTAAAACCATTTGTTTTTTTCCTTAATCATAGAAGGTATTATTCTTGTTCCTTTGTAATTGCTTTAGAAGCCTCTGCCCAGTTTTACTGTAATTATTGGTCTTTTACACCCTATACATGAAAATCACTTTTAAATGTGTACATTTTTTCTACATAATAATTAGAAAATAGCCCTAAAAATGAAAGGGTTAACTGTCTTTGAAAAATACCTACTTTGAACTACTTTTAAAGTAAGTTCTTTGCACTTTGTGCTAGGTATTATCTGTATTTTGTTATACATCAGCCTGTCATTTTTCCTATAAATGCCATAGTACATGATAAGCTTGTAATGATAACTTAAAAACAATTTTTCTATTCTTTCAAATGACTTATATGTAAATATTTTTATAAAGCTGCCTGAAAGTTAGGGGAAGTTATCTTTATTTTACAGATCAGATTGTTAAAAGAGAATGCTTTCTTTGGTCTTGGAAGGTGTGAGAAACTATGAGTCTCAATATAAACAATTTAAATTTGAATTCTACTTTCTTCTCTTATTGTAAATGTTCTGCTCTCCCAACAAATGGTTTTTGATCAGAAATTTTCCTTTCTTGTCTTGGATGTGTTTGGGCTGCAGTGAAGCACAGAGAAGTGGGTAACTCCATAAAAATAAGTTTAAACAAATTAGGTTAGGTTAGTCTAGAAAAAGTTATCTTTGTTCATCCCACTGAGATTTATACCTTTGTGACTTCTCATCTAAACATTTGTGCAGAACTTCCTCGGTGGTTACTAATGGAAGAATGTTTTTTAAATAAGTAGAACTTTTTAATAATATAAGCTGCAGGAAAACCTTACAAAGTCCTATTAGAAGTGTTTTAACACATAAGAATTTCACATGTACACTTGCAGTGTGACAAACTGTAGTCTATTTTCAACTGCCAAAAATCAGATAAGCTGTGTTTTCAGAGTTCTCTGTCTTCATTGAGACTTTGAGAATATCAGTCACAGTTTACTTGTTGAAGTCCCAGTCTTGAGCATCAGATTAAGGTCCATAATTTGTTGCCTAAATTAGTTTTACTGTTTATCATTGCTTTTAATAAAAACAATCTAAACAGCACTCTGTGTTACCGGTTAGTTATCCCGTGTAACATGAATCACACCATCAGTTCCAATCATCTGCCTCCTGCTACATTTTATGGACTACATAGAGAAGAAACAGCAGTAATGTGTGTGTGTGTGCTCATTATTTTTAAGGGTAGTTTGCAACTCTTTTACTGATGTAATTAAACCAAGTGAAGAGTTGTGGAAAGGCTATTCCAGATAAGGGCTGCAGAAGCCCATGAATGCAGATGCTCTGTGAGGGATGGAGGTGGGGTAGGCAAGGGATTAAGTACAAAAGCAGATACCCTTTCAAACAAGTCTGTTCAGGCTTTACAACCTGCTAGCAAGCAAATCTCAACAAACGAGGGGGCAGTGGAGCTGTGTGAGAGAGATGTAGTCCTTTAGCCCATGTGTTTGAGGCCTGAGCAGCATCCTGGAAAAGAGAAAGCCACAGGGGTGGGTATTTGACCACTCTGGGGAAGAGGAAGTTAAAATATCATCTGAGTTTTTCTGCAGAACTGAAGTAATATCAGAGATCTGTACTATATAGGGAGTGCATGAAGCCTCTAAATGAAAAATGGGTCCTTTCACTGTAGACAGAGCAGATGTTTTACTGCTTTTCTTATGGTGTGCATAAAGTCCAGTGTTGTGTAGTGACTTGTGCTGTTCTGTTCTGTGAGCTGCAGGAATAATATGCCAACAAACAACTTCTTGGATTGGAAAGTTTGGATGCAAAATATTTACTTTCTAGGTGATGATATCTTTTTAATATTTTGAGGTTAGTATTACTGGTATCATCCTAGTTTCATTGCAAATTATATATAAAAAGAATCTTAAATATTCTAAAAATATCTGGGTTTTAAAACTGGATAACTTTCTACATTTGAAACTGATTGAAATGCTTTTACAGATAAAGAACAAAAGCCATTAGAGACATGGTTTTGATCAAAATGATCACTTTATAATTTTTTCTACTTCCTGATATTTATTCCAATACATTTTTTGTAGTGTAAAGATGCATTTTCTACCTCTGTGTGTACATTATCCTATCATCCCTTATTCTTTGAATTTGTTTGGACAGGAGCAAGGAAAAAGTGTGAGGTTACCAGGAAGAGACAGAATTACAAAATAAAGAAATGGGTTTGTTACAAGCCTACAGGCAGTTAACGTATTATTTGTTCTGCTGTGAAGCAATTAAAGGCTAAGACTGCAGGAAATATTTAATTGAGTATTGATTTAAAACAAAACCAGTGTTCACTTAGGTAGTTATGTTCTGTTGAACTGCCCTCATCTTGGCTTAATACAGACTTTCAGACAACAGAGTTAATTATTCTGAATATGACATTTGCCTTTTTTTTTAACCTTTCAGAGGATCAAGATAGGGATCTTTTGGAGGATCAAAAATGGCAGTGTTTGGAAGATGCTAGTATAAGGTTATAGGTGTCAACTATGAGAGTTCTGATCAGTTATATAACGATAATGCAGTTTCACCTTTAAAGCACTAGTCTGGCATCTATATTACCCTCAAACTTCAGCTGAAGGTCCTTTGTAGTGTTTAAGTATTTAAATGTTAAAGTACGTGAGGACACTCTTGAGCATTTACTCAGTGTCCAGAATCATACTTGCATTTCTGTAAGTTCTGTTTCTCTCAGCTCTTGTTTAAGGGCTTTTTCATATGAATACGGTGGCCATTGTTGTAGGGGAAATAACTGAATGAGAGACTACAGATGTATTCCAAAGCAACATCCTTGTTTTCTGAATTGAGAGAAATGTGTGATTATCTCTGACTATTTCTGTGTGTAATACCTGTTCTCAGACCTGTAGTTGATGAAACTGGGGGAGCTTCATACATGTGGGACCCTTTCAGGCAGCATAGCCAAATAACAGAGTATTGAAAACTCCACCCGTCCTATTCTGTGAGCATGAAATGAATCATCCTGATGTGATTATGGGACACACACTTCTAGATCAGGGAACAGGGTCCTCTATTTCCTTCTCTCTTACTAGGTTTGGATTTTTCCCTGCCACGGATACTGAGGTGTAAAGGAAAGGGAGCCTGAAATAGGAGTCCCAGTGGAGAAGTTTTGTTGAAGTTTCCTGTGTATCCAGTCCTAGAGAAGGATCTGTTTGAGACCAAAGGACGTCCATTCCCTTCTTGGACACAAAGGCTGGCTTCCTGACCAATCACCCTTTTTTTACCAGGTAGAGAAACAGCAGGTTCTTTTTCTCCAGGCATTTTCTCTTTTGTGTGATATGTTAGTCTCTTTTAGTTTTTCATTGGTTTTTGTCAAACAATTCTCTTTGCAAACCCTTATCCTCTTCATCGTAGCTTCTAGTTTCAGCTAAGAAATCAAATACGTAGTTTTAGTAATAAACTTTAAAATATTGATGACAAACACTAATTAACGTTGATTATAGTATGAGCATGGATCTTAAACTATTTCTGGAGTAAAATAACTTATTTGAGAAAATATTGCCCAGTGGCATTTGTAAATGTCAAACAGATTGATAGGCTTTCTGTCTGTCTCTCTTTTCAGTGTCCAGCTAGATTTTAACAAGCTCACTGTATCTTTCCTTTTGCTGCTATTTCTCTGAGTTTCATCCTCAGTGATAAGTGTCAGCACAGGTAAAAATGTAAAGTATGCCCCTATGGAGCTCCTTCCAAATTCTAACTTCTTCCCATGCACAGTAGACATTGCCTATCCTAAACTACAGACAGCTAAAGCAGTAATTTAAAGCTAAAGACAGCTAAAGCTGAAATGTATGAATTGCAATCTCATGATGTTGCCTACTTAGAAATTCACTTATTGTATGCACATGACTGGTTGCTACCCTAACCAAATGTCTAATGATATTTAATGACATTTACTATGTTTATAATTTGATAGATGTGATACTCAAGCAGAGTGGCCCAAAATTATGCAGAAATATCTGAGCTCAGTCTTGCATCCTCTTCCCCTGAACAGTTTAAAAAAGGTGTGTGTGTGTAAAATTGACCCATATGAGTTTCTGTAATGAGCTGTCACAGGACTGAGAGTAGAGCAGTGAAGTTCTGGTGCTCAGACTTCTGCTGTAGCCATTTAAATTTTTCATGTTAACAGCAAGATGAATAATACACTGACTCCTGTAACTTATAATTCAACAGACACTGCAATAGGATGAGTGTCGCTAATTATGATGAATTAATATTAGGCTAGTTGTATCTAAACTGGCAAGTCAAAATATTGAAAAAGTACAAACTAACTTTCAGACAGACAGAGGAAGAAGCATTTAGGAAAAGTAAAAATCCCAGACTTTTCCTCATATTCCATTCATTTTCTGAAGTACATTTGTCAAGTTCTTTTGCCTTCAACAGCTTCAACAAACTAAGTTTGACCTGACTGAATTAACTTACAAAGTTGAATATATGTTTCTGTCTTTAAGAGCTAGATGTCTCCCGGCCTGGAGCACCTGTCAGCCTTGTTATGCCTAAGTTGAGGGAGGCTGAATAAAGACTTAACTCAATGATGAACAGCTGTTTTGTGATCCTGAATATTCTGTAATTCCCTAAGCCTTTTGCATATGCAACTTAAGAATAGAAAAGCTTTCTTTGCTATAGAGTATGTCTTAAGTTTCATGGAAAAGGACTAGTGTTTCATTCTTACTCAGACATTTCCATAATACTTTGAACCTTTTGATTTTCAGTGCCGACTCTGTTTCTGTTACAAAACCACGAAACTCAGCATAAATGATACTTGTCCAGGAAGACAGTACCTGTGCTTCTGCCCACACATCCCTGTGTTCTTTCAGCCTAACTTTTGAAAACAGCTCTGCTGTCACATGCTGAGTGACAGAGAATGACAAGGCCATGGGGGAGAGCATGTCTGACGTCTTCAGATCATCCAGGACTATCTTGCAAGTTAATGCGAGAGCACATAAGAACAGAGACCTGAGGCTTTAGTAATGGCAACTCATATTTTATACTGGAAAATATGTGAATGACCACAAGTTTGATAATCCGAATATAAATTTGTTTTTAATAGTCTGATATGATAGTCCGATTAGTGGACTGTTAGATGAATAAGAAAGTAGTTGGATGGTCATATCCAGATGGTAGTGGTCAATGGATCAGAGTCCCAATGGACATTAGTGACAAGTGGTGTCTCTCAGGGGTCTGTATTAGCACCAGTGCTATTTAATATCTCCATTAATGACATAGACAAAGGGATTGAGTACCCCCTCAACAAATTTGCAGATAACATGATGCTGAGAAGAGCAGTTGACACACCTGAAGTATGGGATGCCATCCAGTGGGATCTGGACAAGCTTGAGAAGTGGGCCCATGGGAGTCTCATGAGGTTTAATAAGACCAGGTACAAGATGCTGCAGCTGGGTCAGGGCAATCCCCAGTATCAGTCCAGGCTGGGGGATAAACAGATTGAGAGGAGCCCTGCCAAGAAGGACTTGGAGGTTCTGGTGGTTGAGAGGCTGGACATGATCTGCAATGTGTGCTTTCAACCCAGAAAGCCAAGTGTATCCTGGGCTGCATCCAAAGCATGATGACCAGCAGGTCAAGGGAGGTAAATCTGCACCTCTGCTCTGCTCTAGTGAGACCCCATCTGCAGTGCTTTATCCAGCTCTGGGGTCCCCAGCACAGGAAGGACATGGACCTGTAGGAGCGAGTCCAGAGGAGGCCACCAGATGATGAGAGGGATGGAGCACTTCTCCTATGAGGAAAGTCTGGGAGAATTGAGATTGTTCAGCTTGAAAAAGAGAAGGCTTTGGGTGACCTAATTGCAGTCTTCCAGTACCTGAAGGGAGCCAACAAGAAAGATGCAGAGAGACTGTTTACAAGAGGATGTAGTAACAGGACAAGGAAGAATGGCTTCAAACTGAGAGTGGGTTAAGCTTAGATATTAAGAAGAAAATCTTTACTGTAAGGGTGGTGAGGCACTGGAAGAGATTGCCCAAAGAAGCTGTGGATTGTCCATCCCTGGAAGTGTTCAAGTCCAGGCTGAATGGAGCTCAGAGCAGGCTGGTCTAGGGAAAGGGGTCCCTGTCCACAGCAGGGACTTTGGAACCTAAACTATCTTTAAGTTCCCTTCCAACGCAAGCCATTCTGTAATTCTGTAATCTATTTCATGGCTTTTCTCCAACTACCCGCTTGACATGTGACAGATACATGTTTGCAGAAAGTCGTAACAGATTTTTTATTGCTTGTTTGAGACAAACAGATTTTTTAATTGCTTATTCTCTACACTACTATCAGCAGCCCTTTATGAAAGAAAGAGCCAGCAATGTTTAGTGTTAATATCTGAGCACAAAGTGATGCAAGTGGGCACCTCAGTGCTGCCCATGGGGAGATGAAAATCACAGGCACAGGGTGTCTCAGTGTTGTATGCATTGACAAGGGATTGACTGTGTGTGCTATTGGTTGTGGCAAGCATTGGGGTCTTTTCTCTCTGGGTAAGCAGGTTCCATTTTCAGCCATTGGACATATTGGACTTAAAAGTAATTTTACACTGTAAACATAGATGAAGTTTTTGCTGGAGTGTTCATGAAGTGCAGTGAAAGAAAACTATGTACATATGCACTAATTGTATTGTAATACTTCTCATGTGTAATAGAAATATGCAACTCATGTTTGCTTGATTTCAAAGCAGTTCTGTTATAACTTTATAGATGCAATTTGGCTGGAAGAGTTATAAAAGGAACAGATTGTTAAATGTCTTTAAAAATGTTACTTATTGCTTAACAAGCTGCTCTGTGTGCAGTGTCTCTAGTCTGCTGACAAAGAAGCATAAATTGGACTTGGTGTTTGTTTATATAATTTAATTATATTCTGGTATACTAACTCAGTGTAGTGATGAGGAAACATTGCAGCTTTATCTTAACCTGATGTTTCAGTTCTTTGGCTGGCATATGAGCACAACTAATTTTTACAATAAGTAGAGCTGGATTTGCTTTTGGGGTGTGGGTCAGTTCTTTTTCGATCATGTTTGTATTTTCTATTAGATTTATCCAGCTGCCAGAAGGTACAGAGCCATATTCCCCATGTGGGTTCTCTCTGTCTTTACAAGATTTCTTGTGAACCCCAGAACTCTCCTTTAATGCCTGCAGGTTTTTCATGTCAGGAAAATCTGCAGCCTTCCTTCCCACCTTGTTCTGTTATCTGACAGATTTCACAAGCTATTGTAATCATTGCTTGCCCAGGTCTGTGCTTGGGTGGGGGACTTTAAAGACAGGGTACAGGATGGCAGAACAAATATGGCTGGATGGTTTGGAAGTTGTGATTCACAATGCTCAAGAAGTCTCCCTCAGCCACAGGGAACTTTTCAGGGTTTTTTGATCTGGGGGATATGCTGTTTAAGTCAAAAGGGAAATTAAATTTTATTTGTTGAAGTCATTACTGACCATCTTTCAGCTTTAGAGGATTACGTAGCACTAGGCACTGAAGACTGGACTGCTTATGTTTGGGGAAAGATAGTCTACAACCAAATTTCTCCTCTTAATTTTGTATTGCTCTGCTGTGAAAAGCCAACTATATTCATAAAGAAACATATGCTAAGTAGTTTTTTGAAATACTTTGCAATAACAGATACTATTAAAAGTGCCATATTTGAGAATATTGGTGTAACTTTTTCCCTGCTGGTACCAGGAGCAAAATAGATGAAGAAAATACCATAGTTCTTGTGAAATTTTAAAATTTATTTTTTATGTGGTTTAGGTTTTTTGTAATTAGTACCTCTTTTTTTTGGTAGAAGTCTACATGTATCAGCATAGATGAAAATTCACTTAGGGGCATAGCCTCTGACTGCAGATGAAAACCTTATAGGTCCATTTCACCAAAATTGAGTGTCCCACCTGGCAGATCACTCATTAGGATTTATATGCTTACATACCTTTGAAGACCTGAACTTGGGCTCTTGCATGTCTTTCACATTCATATTCTAAAGAACAAACATCACTGTGCTGGTCTAATCAATACTAGGATAACAACAAATGCCCACAGTCCCTGTGAGTGTTGGGGTTCAGCAAAGGAGTCCTTCTCCTGGGTCTTGTCATACTGAGGTGAACGTGTGAGCTTTGGGTGGTGGTGGTCCATGTGGGGATGTAGGTATCCTGACCCAGCACACTACGTGTGGGATCCCTGCAGAGCTCTCATGTTGTGCAGCCCTTCATTTACAGCAACCAACTGACCCCACACTGGCAGATCTAAAGTTTATTCAGCTTCTGATGGAGCTCTTAAGTCTGCATTTCATTTTAGTCAGTGAGCAGAAGATTAAAGGGAAATGAAAATGAAGTAGAGAATCAGAGTGGCTTGGTGAAGAGGATGGATATCCATCTGCAAATATCTAAGCAGGGTCAGAATTTAGGTGATGAACTATAATTATCATACTCTTTTCAGGGTTTTCATTCTTTGTTTGTTAGATGCTCTGTGCCATAGCTTGATATCTTTTGTCAACATCACTTTCTGTCATTTTGGGGAGTAGTAAGTGAACTCAAAGTTGCTTTTATTTTTCTTCTGCTTCCTTCCCCTTTTCTCACAATCAGTGCTCTGAAAATGAAGATAAATGTATATGTTGTAGTAATAAAGGAAATAAAATAATTTGGCGAAAAGCCTTAAAAATATTAACTCACATCATTCTAACAATGTATTGCACACCACTTGAAATTTCAGAAAAATTTCACATTATCATTTTACAGCAAAATATTAAAATTAAGGTGGCAAACACTTAAACAGTTGTCTTCTTTCCTATAACCTCCAACACACTAGAAGGAAACAAAGTTTCAGAAAATAGCGTTCATGTATGTTCTACAATGCTCAGAACTACATTATCCATCTGATGTCTATATGCTCATATCACACTGTCTTCTGAAATCCACAGTAATTTTTCTGTGCTATGGGACGCGTTGCTCACACTGACAGGATGGTTTTGGTATGAGATTCTAATCATAACCAGATGATAACGATAAGCTTAGACATAGACTGACAAACTTATCCATTGAAAAGTTTCCTTAGCTCTTGTGAGGACTTGGATGAATAAAGCAGTCAGTCAATCACTGAATCTTCATATTTCTCCATTTTTTAAATTTTTTTTTGTAGAATATATAGTATGATTCAGAAATTATTTCACACAAAGGGATATACCCACTAGGTATGCACATTGGCCTATTTTGGGGAAAAACTGGTTCAAGTAGCCCTCAGTCTTAGCTTAATATACTTCACTGGTAAAACAGATTCTTGCAGTCCACAGGTGAAATAGCAATGTTTTGAAAGAGGCTTTCAATATTTATGAATCACAACCAGAATAATGGTAGTTTCATGTTATACTTTACGGACTGTGTAAATGTTTTGTTATTAGGATGTAAAAGAGATTGATCCAAGACTTAAAAAAAACAACAACTGAGAGGTAAGGTGTGGTTGCACTCTCATAAACTGTGCCATATTTTGCATCATCTGAACAACGAAGTCTCCAACGTGATTTGTGTTTAATTCTGTCTAGTGCCGTTTGAACACAGGAAAAACTTGTGGGTATAGCCTAAAGATGTGGTGGGTGGGCTCTGTGCAATGGCTGCCTGGGTTAGAGGTAAGGGGGGTCGAGATTGGAGGTTTTTTACTTTCTTTGTTTTTTTTTTTTTTTTTTTAATGTTCTTGTTCTGTGATCTGAGGCCAGGATGCTTAACAGGGGGAGAGAGTTATGTTCTCTGCCTTCCTTCTGTAAGTGTTTTGCTTATTTGATTTGGGATCAGTAGACTTCATGCCACGTGAGTGGAAAAGGAGTTGGGTGTTCAAGTGCACTTTGTGATCTTGGAAAGGAGAATGCACAGCTGTAGGAGCAGATAGACCCTGAGGGAGAGGAGATGTGAGAAACCTGAAACATTCCTGTGGTCTCCCCTGGTGAGGAATTGCATGTACCTTGTCAGCTGTTCTATGCATACACTGGAGGTTCTTTTATCAGAATCTACTATTTTATTTTCTTTTTGTATGTCCCTGGCATCGTGGATTATGATTTAAGCTTTTTTTCTGAGTGCTTTGTAATATCTGGAAGCAAGGTCGTGAATAGCCAGCCTAGTCACTGCCTCCTTTTTACTGGGCTTTGTATTAGGATATATGTACACTCCAAACTCTAGAAAGAAATATTTCTATTCCATGAGTGTGACTGGGGTTGATTCACACATAAATTCCTCCTTTCTCTAAACAGCCCTGAGGAATTCCACTGTGTATATAAAACTCATCAGCAATAGCTTAAAGGCTGTACCAAACCAAAATTGTACATGTCAGCTAACAGGCAAGTTTACAAGTCACAGGGGCATTAAGTCCATTAACAAGTTTCTACCTTCCCAGTAGACTTTGTTGTCAGGAGTTTGGGTCCTGAGCACTGGGCAAACAGCCCTGTGGACTGTATGACAGGTCTGTAGGCTGCCACTTGGAACCGTGCTATGGTAGCTGCTGAAAAAACTGCAGCTTACTTCAGCATAACTTGTCTGTGTGTGCCTTACCTTCCATTTCAGAGATTCTTTTACCTCTGAGAACTTGGCGATATTTTAGTGAAAGTTTGCAATATTTCTTGCTTTACTTGCTGTCTTGAGCTAGGGCAGGTTAAAGTCTGATCTCTAATTCAGATTCCCAAAATATTTAAGTGACCAAATCCAAGGGAGATAAACTGTATTAGGTGTTTACCTGTGCATGGCAGACTGTCAATCATCAGGCATGAATTCCCAGAGCTGCAAGATGAGATGTGAATCTCAGTCACTTCAGTCTTGAGTTTTTAGGCCCTATAAATATAAACCATTTCTCTTGCCTCTAAAAAAATATAAAAATGTACAGGAAATATAGCAACTGATTGTGAAGAGCATTTAATGCAATGCTCTCCCACCCATTTCTACCCATGTGTATCTCAGTCACATGGACAAAAGACGGGTATAAGCTAAACCTGAAAGGACATGCCACTTGGAATATGTCAAAGGCTTTGGCTTGTCTAAGCTTGGGTGTGTTCCTGTGTATTATTAGCTGGGAAATCTTAAGACATCAAATTCTCAGATTGAAATCTTATTGCCAGAGTAGGAGAAATTGCATTGCAAATGGTTCATGACAGAGATTTCAGCTCTTAATACTTAGTGAGGCATTGATGATGGGCCATTTCTCTGTTCCAAACCGACAAATTACATTGGCAGATGTAACTGTGGGAAGGTAAGTGATGCATCTTGTGTTTGAAGTGAAAGTTGTGCAAGTGGTGAAGGGCAAAATGCCCATGGCCTTCTCTCTCTGAAGTGTCCTCTGTAGCTTGAACAGGCATTAACTATTACTCACAAACTACCTGTGGGTGTTTTTAAATATTTATTACTTTCTCCCTCTTTAAAGTCTGGCCACCTCAAAACACGTCCTTTAAGAATAGATGTGGCTTGCTGCCTCATTGCAGTTGGTATTTAGCAGTGATGATAGAAGATTGTGTCTGCAATTAGAAGTTAAATTCCTCATCCTCCCTGATGTGTGGGCAGTTCTTATTCCTTCACTCTTGCCCCCTCTCCTTGTTCATTGCAAGGCTGAGGCGTGTGGCTATTCTGAAAAAGACAGATACTTCAATGGTAAAGATAATAATTAAAAAAGGTGTTCAACTGCTAATTCACTTCAACTTGCATTTTTAAGTACTGAATAAACCTTGCCAAGCAGCTAAGGACTGAAGATAAATACTTGTTATAACCACCGTTTTATTTTTGGGAAAGCAGACATGGACAGTTAACTAGTGAAGTGTCAAGTCTTATTGGGAAGAGCAGGTGTAATGACCCCCTTTTTGGTATCTATGGATATAGAAATCTAATTATAGTGTACTTTTACATAGCAGTTATGTAAAAAGACAGAGTTGCTTTTGACCCATTCTTTTCAATGGATCCACTTAAGTCCTCCTGATTTATTCTGGTAGGTAGCACCTCAGTTGAAAGTTGGATAAAAGAACAACACTTCTGCTATGAATTTTGATAGGTGGTTTTTTTTTTTTTTAAGTTATCTCAAAGTGGGGATGGAGGTGAAAAAGCTAAATTACTGGTAAAACTGAGTGTTTGCACTCAGATTAAATATAGGTTTTCTAGTTGCAGCAAACTAATTGCTGCTATGTAACATTTGCACCTACTGCTGCAGTATTTAAGTACAGTCTCAGATGCTGCGCTGCTTAAGCATAAGGCTTAAAGCCCTCAGTGGCACAAGCTTATCCAAAGATCAGAAAACAGCAGTTTCGTGGCCATTAGCCCCAGGACCAATACGAGTAGCATTAGTGGGACATGTTTTGCATCATTTGAAGCACAGAGAGAGAAGCTGCTCTGCCCTTTGTTCACCTGGAGTGTGCCGGGCTGCCTGAGGCGCAGATACTCCCTCTGCACGGCCTCTGATCACAGCTGTGTTCAGTCTCTTAATCCAGTACAAAAAGCTTGCCCGTAGCCACAGAGTGAACCTGGGAGGTTTAGTCAGCCTCAGTTCTGCACAGCTTTGCCTTTGGAGGAATAACAGTGGCAAGGGTGAACTTCATCCCTTTTCCACAGGGAAAGCAAAACAGTTTTACAGCACTTGTTGTCCCAGAGCTTTAGCGTGTAAGGTGTTTTCCCCCTTTCAGATGCCACCCTGCATGCAATGTCACTTTTTCTAGTGTCACTTGCTGGCTGGGGAAGTGAAAGGTGCCCCAAGCTGCTACTTCTCTGCTAGACTGGCAGAGCATTGAGCACCCTCTCCCTCCTGGCCCTGTGAGTCGGTGTGCAGTGTTTAGGACTGTGCTGAGAAGTCCCCTACAGTCAGGAGACTGGGAAAGGTCCGATTGAGGACACAGAGTTCAAGTATTACAGTGTATGTGAGGAACAAATGAGCAGACTTGCTGGAAGGGCATCCCCCGTGCTTGGCAAAGGTGGTGAGTGGTCATCAGTCTCTGGTAAGCAGAGCACTGGGACTGGGACTTCCAGTTAGCAGCCTCTGTCAGACAGGGATCTGCACCAGAGCAACTGTACTGAGCAATTTAATGTGCCTTTTTTTTCCCTGCCAGTTTGCTTTTTGGCTGTCACTTAGCTGTGTTATCTAAATTTGAGTGTATGGGTAGAGTGTCTTGTGAAAAATGCAATAATTCTGTTTCTTTTAAAATAAGCCCACTGATTTCCATGTTGTCCTCCAAATCAAATCCAGTGGCAAAGCAATTTTGGACTAGTAGTTATTTCATTTTAATATTGGCTTATTCCTACAGTAGTAGGTGATTGAAAAAATACTTCGGGGGAAAATATTAAGACATTTTTTCTGGCAATATTGATAAGAATTTTATGACATTACTGTAACACGAGTAATTTTTTCTTCTTGATTCTCTCAAAATTTTGGCAAGGTTCATTGATTCAGTTTCACAGGACATCACTAGGCTGTAATTATTGCTGTCATTATTTTTCTTTTGTTCAGCTTTCCATATTATGTCTCTGTTGTTCTTTCTCCTTGTCTCAGTATCTGAAAAGAATATGTTATATCTCTTTTGTGTATTTTCATGCAAATAAAAAGAGTTTATTAAAAAAGTGTCTAAATTTGCCCTCCAGAGGCATCTAGGTACTTTTCTGCTGTAAAATCGACAGGCAGTGTAATAGATTTGCTCTCCAGAGTTTGAATAACATCTTCCTGAGCATTGACAAGACTGCTCTACAGAGACTATGCAGTGTCCCCTTAAGAGCTGTGGTCGTGACAGTGCAGTTTTCTCTATGTTAATCTGTGAATATGTAAACACCACAGAGTTAAGAGCTAATTTTCTTTCTGTGTATAGACTGTGACATCTCTTATATGACTAGTTCACTATGTGGTAATGTGTCTACAGCAGCTGGGCTGAAATGTAGTGCTTGTTGTTTTGTGCAGAGGCTTTTGCAGTGGTTAAGTGCATCTCATCTGCTAGATTTGCTTGCCATTGCACAACAGGCTTCATACTACCTGCAGCTAGGTGGGGGGTCATGACCAGGCAGACTTTTTCTGAGTATCCAGGCAAAATTTCTTGCCCACTGAATAATTATCAAGTGATTCTAAGTACTATGTTATTAACTGAAAAGATAAAATAACAGTAGGACTGTGTCTGACAGCTCTGAAGTGACATTTTTTAAGTTCAGGCTCATGCTAGTGCTAAATTAACTGTGTGAATTCTGACAACCCTAATCATACTTCTTTACCTACAAGCCCCTCCATGTACAGAAGGATCATTGCAGTTTACACAGGTCTCAAGCATAGATTTGGGCTGTGCATTATTCTTGTCTGTTTGAAAAATGTAGGTAATAATGAAGCTTATGTTGTTGACTTAGAATTGCTTCTCAGGAAGGATATATGTTAGTGATCAAGGTCAAAGCAAAGTGGAGGAAAAACATGATGATTTTGGTTGGGGAAAAAAATCTGTTTGTGAATGACGAAGGTTCAATAAAAAAATGTATTATATAATCATCCCAAAGTGGCCTTTTCTCCCCTGTGGATGACCCATCTATTTTGTTTTAACCCAGCCCTCTGCACCACTACCCACGTGAGAGTACATTTCTTGTATAAACTGCTGGGATGTTGACATTTGGTGTCATTCCTAGTTACATGCTTGCTTTGTCTTTATTTTTTTGAGACATCTGGGGATAAAACTTAAAACTTCCACAGTATCTGAATCATAAATCAAATGTTTTGCTGGAGGATAATGGTGCACTTAAAACGAAAAAGATACATAGAATTCAATCAATATAATATCCAAAAAACAACAGCTTGTCTGCAGCTTGAATTGTAATTCATTAATTAGAGTAAGCATTTACATATTTATTATGGTGTACTGGTTTTGAAAACAACAAAGAATGAATTCATCCTTTCAATGCATTTGATCAGTGTATGAAAATCAGAACAAAATTTTTTTATCCTGTTTTTATTTTATGTACATAATTTGAGTAATATACACCCCTGTGTAAAGCTTATGGGCAATTTCTAGAGAAGTTAATTCAACTGTTCTACCATTTTTGTTCACTTTCTGCAAATGCTTGGGAATAATTTGTTCTTGCAGTCACTTACTGAAATCTCATATTTCAGGAGTCAAACGGTCCCCACTTCAATCCACGTACTTCCATAAAATAGTTTGTGTGGGATTGAACCTTTCAACTATTATTCACTGCAAGACTGTGCTTTCCTATGCCCTCTAGCACCAGCAAAAGGAATTGCATGAGAGTGAATGAGAAATATTTGAATGTGCTCTGTGGAATTAGAACTCTAAACATTGAAGCGTCAGGTGTTTGGCACTATTGCTCCCCCTAGGCTGCTGCCATCCTGAAGACTAGCAAGATGGTGGCATAAGACTTGGGTACATCTGTATTACAGGGTGAGCAGGGTTGGGTATAAGCAACCTCACTTGTGAATACTGATCTGTTGAGGAATACAGGAATACATCCAGTGTGGGATAGCTTGTTTGCACGCTGAGATGCATATTGAAGCCCACTGAGATGCAGGTTGGAGCCTGAGACAAGAGGCTGTGAACTGACGATCCTTTGGATAACAAAGGGCATGAAGACCCAAAGAGGTGGATGGACACTTGAACACTGGGAGAGAGAGCAGGAGTGGAGGACTTAGGAAGAAGAGCAAGACTTGCATGTGGGTTGACTGTGAAGGTATATCCTCGGAGACACCCAGCTCTGGCTGTTTCTGTGTTTCTGTGCCCTGAATAAATTCCTTTTTATGGAACTAGACGTCTCCGACTCTGTTATGGGAAACCTGGGATTGAACCAGCAAGGAAACAGTCTGACTGCATGTGAGTGGGGAATGCAGGGAGTCAAGTGGGGGACCTGTCAACTCACTTTGAAGGAGGCTTGGTCCCCAATAGTTAAAGTCTCTGGCATTGGGAGTGTGGCTGACAGTGTTGTGAATGGTCAGACTGGGAAGTATGCAAAACCGTTTCCTAAACAGATGGGGCCCTAGGCCACTGCCTTCGGAGCATCCCTTCTCCAAACATCCAACTGCTGGCACTGTGTGAGTTCACCTGGGACCTTTGGAGCAGGGAGGAGCCAAAAGGTGAATGTTGAAATTCTGTGAGCAGATGCTGTACAACAGGGTGGATTTGAGTCTCTTTGTTGGTGTGGCATTTTGTGCAGACTTGGTGAAATTATTGGTGATGGGTTGAGAATGGGTGTGCGGCCTGATCAGCTTGAGGTGCACAGAGCAGAGATGTGAAGCCACTGTATGGCACAAGGTGGAACAGAGGGGTTCAGGTCTCTCCTGTGACACAGATGGGTTTTGGAGACCTGTACAAGAGCTGGTGTCCCTTGTACCACACAGTGAGTGGTATAGTCCCTCAGCACACACAGAAGGGAGGCTGAAGTCCTTTTTTTTTTTTAAAGCATTTAAAAAGGGGTTTCAAGTCCCTCACAGTGTTTGAAACGATGGGAAATAAACAGAGAATTTCGCAAAGACCATTGTGCCAGCTATAAGCTGGTCTCCTAGAGCAGCTGGACAATGGCTGTCACAAAACTTTAATGACACACTTGCAGTCAGTGTTTTTGTAGACTAGGCAGCCCCTGGCATCACGAAATATTTTAGGAAGCATATGCCAGAGTGGCAGGGATCAGTACAGATGCGGGACTGTTGGTCTCAGCACAGCCTGCATGTATTAAAACAAAGGGCGAAGCACCATCTGCTGTGAGACAGGACCCTGTTCCCCTGGAAGCCAAGAAAGGTACCCAGAAGCAGACAGACAGATACATAGCCCAAGGGATTTTGAAGCATTCCATTAGATGAAGAAACTCATCTTCTCCTTTTCCCTTCTCTGGCTCCCTGTTTGCTCCCTGAGTACTTCTGTTGTCACTGCCAGCCTTACTGCTCCAGTCCAGAGCTGTTCATGTGCACAGTTGCCCTCAGTGCTCCCAGTTTGTCCCTTGAGCAGGCAGTGTACCAAACAACTGTAGAAGCCTAATCTTTGGTATCAGTGTATTAAAAATATATATGTATATATTTTTCCTTTTGTATCAGAAGAGGCATTAAAAAGGCTAAATGCTGAAGGAAATGCAGCGTTTTGCTCTCTGGTGCAATACATATGAGTTACTAATTATTTATAAATATACTTAGTGCCTATGTCTAAATTCATTTAAATGTAATTGTTTCAGTGATGTGGCAAGAGCAAATTTAATTTTTAATTGACTATGAATAGGCAATAAAGACTGTTCCTGTGGTTGAAATGGGAAGGTAAAGTATTTAGGACCATTAGCAGAGGTCCACAGATATCTCCCAGACTCTAAATTGTGTATCTGCAGGCTTCCAAAATGATACTGAGCTAAGTGAGAGTGGTTCCCTGTGGATGGTATCTTAGGGCCACATTAAAAGGCTGACTTTGCACCTTACTGTGAACCTGGATAGCATTTTTGTCACACAGATGTGAAATGAAAGGTCTAGAACTTTGACTTAAACACTCTGAGCAAAAAACTATGGACCTGCTTTTAGACTGGAAGAAAAATAGTTCTGAATTTAAGTCTCTTTAGGTCCTCTATCGCCTCTGCATTGATTTTTTTTTTTTTTAATGACAGAAGTTTAAGCTTTCTATTCTACCTCCTTTGACTTTTAGCTCTGTAAACCCCCCACCCACCCATTAGCCACTGCCAAAGAAGGCTCCTTTCCTCACTGAAAGTTTCATTGAGGTTTTTCCTCACTCCTTTTCCTACCTGAAGGTTTCATTTTCTTCAGTTAGGCATGTTGCTTGTTGTCCTGAGCAAGCCTTAATTTTAATAAACCTGCAGCAGTAAATACTTTGTGGCATCACTTCTAATTATTTTCCAATGGCAAGTGTAGGTAAGAGATATTAGGGAACCCTGTTAGTCAACCAAGATAATAAACTGAAAATTACTCATAAAAATGACTGACAGTTCCTCTTTGAACTAGAGAAGAGAGCAGAATAGCTTGTGAGGAGTTACGGAGAAATATCAGTTTGATTTATGGATAGTAGGCTTACCGTGGACTGTATATGAGCATGGATCTTAAATAAGGGCTACTCTTTCCTCTTTGAAGTGAATCTTTATTGCCACAATAAAGTTTGCAGAGAAAAAATAAACAAACACTATTCATCCCAGTAAAAAAGAGCTGGGTGTAGAAATGTAAAATCACCCAAAGAAATTGGGATTGAAGGCTGCACTCTTGTCCTATATTGTTCTTGCGTAAAGATTTATTTTTGTCTTTGATGAATTTAAACAGATACAGAGAGAATGTACTATTAATCTACATAGCAAGCTCATTTTGTGAAGGTAAAATTAGCACAGCAAAACCCCCAAAGTCTGTATGAAAAATGAAATTACAGTTTGATGTAAATTGAAGGAGTCCAACACATCTATGGAGTGAGAGGATTCACCATCAAGACATGAACTCCAGTACTGGGCTAACTAGGTATTACATGTCTATCACTTGTTACAACAGCTTGAGGATCTTTTGCTAGTTTTTCCTGTAGGAATTTGCCAGTGGCCAACTCATAAAATCCACAGTATTCATCATTTTCAGTCAAAATTTTCTTTGGGTTTCTCATATCTGGGGAGAGTCACTGAGGAAATGAATGAGGAAGAAGTTTTCACTCCTATATCTGTCTTTATTTGCAGCATCCAGAGAATATTGTCCCTTCATATAAAATTGCCTTTTTTTTTTCTTTTTGTGTTTTAGAAAATCCTAAGCACCTCTCTTTCAGTGGGGTAAGATCATATTTGGAAATACTTAAATTTTTCATGAAACAAAAGTATTGTTTGGGTAGTTCCAGAACAGAAAAACGCCAACAAACTTATTATTATAAAGTAAAACATCAACTCCAGCTGTATGAAAAGGGGTTTCTGTCAAAATTCTGGGAAGCAAAGTTAATTTAATGATGCCAAAATATTAGGCCTACAAAAATTGGGAGATTTCATGAGGTGAATATATGTTTAGTATTCAATATTGAGCTGAGGTTCACATTTTCAGTCCCATTCTTGTGGTTTACGTCCAAGAGATGAAGCAAATAAAAACCAAATCCAAATTCTAGAACAACAGAGGACAAAATTGCCACATCTATCTTTCAATTGCCAGTTTTATCACAGTAATTTTGGATTCTGCAGCTATAAAGTTCTCACATTTATTGTGATGTAAAATGTCTTAACTCTCTTAACTTTACTGGAGAGAGAAAAATTTTCTCTGAGAGTGAGAGCCTGTGGATAGCTACACTGCTCTTGGAAACATCTGGAAAAGAAAGCTTACAGAGGAGGGAGGCACAAAGGCTTGTTTCAGTTAGGTTATCTCTCAATCATTTAAGATTGTTTTCATAATTAATGTGATTGTATAGTTCGAGACAGAATTCTGGGTTTGCATTTGAAGGACTCTTTTTTCCCCCTTGGTCTTATATGTTCTTTCACCTGGATAAAAGAAATTATTTTCTGTAGATTTATTGTCCTCTTCTCTCTGTTACTTCATCTTTCATATAGATGTTCATAAAAGAAAACTGAGGAGCAATTGACAGTAGTATTCGCTTTAGATGAAAAAAAAAAAGCAGAATACTTCAACCAGTTAAAATAAAAGAATGAGGATAATGAATTTTCAGAAGCTATGCCATTTCACTTACATGACAACATAGAAATAAGCAACCGAGCATCTATCCAAGAAGTTTGATAAACCAGGAGTTTAAGAAAAATGGAGCTTAATGCTGAGCACTGCTGATTTGTAGGGGTAGTAATTCTATTTAACTGGAATTTTTTCCAGCTTATTTAGTGGTGCTCAGGTCTTTATCAGTCTCATTACTTACTCCTTGCCATGCTAAAGCAGTGTTCTCTTTCATGCTACCTGTAACTCATAAATGCAGTAATTTAATTCTCAGTTCTCTGTCTGTGGTTGATAACTGACTTATTCTTCATCATTATTCAGGGTATAAATAAATATGCAGATTAATCAAGACTTTTTATAGTCTTCTGGAGCTTGTTTCCTTTCTATACCTCAGACTTATTTTTCATAAGCCCCTTTGCACAGCGTGTGAAAACCAGCTGTGGTAGGAGTTGAGCAAAGTATTTGGGAAGAGATGACCTAGGATAAATCTTTGTACATTATTTAGTTAAAATACACTTCTCCAATTGTTTTCTACTACTAGAGTATATAGTCATCCATTTGTACCTCTTCTTTTTTTTGCTGTAAAGATGCTTTCCTATTATGAGAACACTGAGATCAAACACAACTCAAATTTGCACCTTTTTTTTGGTACAATATCTATTCCTACCACATAGTTTGTAAGGACTTCATTTGGATAGTGCCTGTCATTGAAAGTCTTCACTAAAATCCTTCATTGATTTATTGGAATAAAATAGGAAGAACCTGTTTTAAATTGTGAGTTGGAGTGTTTCTCGTGCAGGAACCTACTGAGTTGTCAGTCAGAGTCAGTTTGTTCTGTAGGTCTGATTTCTGTAGAGATGTGGAGGAGGTCAGACAGATTTTTCTAGACATCTGTCTGTTATGGTTCTACATTTCTGACTTAGCTGAGTTCCCCACCACTGGCAGTGGCAAGTGCTGGATCTTGAGACTCATGGTAACTCCTTGACTGCTTGGACTTTCAGCACCCTGTCTGTCCAACTTTCCTCTGAACCTTTACAAAGAAGCTTTTTGAGTGACTGTTTTGGTTCTAAACTGAGAAGAAATCAAGTGTTGGTGTATGGAAATCTCATGGGTTGCCGCCTCCCAGTTCTGCTCAAAATCATAGAATCATAGAATCATAGAACGGTTTGAGTTGGAAGGGACCTTAAAGCTCATCCTGTTCTAACACCCCTGCCATGGGCAAGGACATCTTCCACTAGACCAGACTGCTCAAAGCCCCATCCAGCCTGACCTTGAACACTTCCAGAGGTGGGGAATCTGCAGCTTCTCTGGGCAAAATGGAGACATAGAGTTAATAAATGCAGGTGAATGTGATGGTTGTAGAGATACTGGCAGAAAAGAGCAATTTCTTTGTTGTTGAACTTAAATGGAAGGGCATATACATGCAGGAATACTCAAAAATGGTTTCAGACAACAACAGCTACAGAGGAGCAGATCCCAGACCTGTTAGTCAGAGGCAAGGTGTTGAGGATGGAAAAAAATGTGGAAGGATGGTTTGGATCCTTTAAAAATATCCACATTCATAAGCTCTGACTTACATTACCAGCAAAGAGCCTGCAAAACTTGGTTTAAAGAAATTAAGCTGTGTCTGAGTTTCAAAAACAAGGAGTCAAAACTCACATCTGAGTCTATGGCTTAAAAACATCGAGATTTTTTTTTCTCTAGTTCAATTTAAGAAAGGAAAGAAAGAACCCTTCTGGCTGTGGCCATGTATGCCAACCATCAGGCAGGAGTAAAGCTTTACAGCTGACTTATAAACCCCTGAGAGACGGGTTTTCTAATGGAAATACTGACAGCCTCTTAACTTGAGCAACACTAGCAGGCGCCCTTGTAATAAATGAGACTGAGAGACGCACAATACAGGCCCCAGAAGGTAATTAATGGCTAGAGTAAAATAAAATATAGACACAGCATCCCACAGAGAGCATGACTCAATGGAGCAAACTTGTAATGAAGAACAAAGAATGTCTGTTTAGTAAAGAGCTGTGTGAAACTGCTTGTAAAATAAATCATGAGCTAGTGTTAGAGACAGCTGAGCTCTCTGTATGTTTCTTTTAAATTAGAGGATTAAAAAACTACCCTTCACTCTAAAAAGCCATCTTTGGCAATGCGGAATTGCAGTTATAATAAAATGAGAAGTAATGAGATGCAAAGTGCACCTATGTAAACAGGATCTTAACTCCCTTCTCAGTAGAAATATAGCAGAGGGAAGTTACGACTGCACCTACTACCTCATCTTACTTTTTAATCAAGTAACTTTTTGACTAGATGTCATTCTGATTCTAACCCAATTGTCTCCTCATTTGGAATGCTTGATTTCATCCTTGTCACATGTTATGTGTCAAAGCAGGCATCAAAATAGTTTTTATTGCTCAATTTCCTTGCTTAAGGAGCTAAGCTTAAAAAAGAAAAAGAAAATCACCACCACAAAAGCCCCTCAAAGCCAAACTTCATTGTCTTGTTTCTTGCTGTGCTGTGATTTAGGAGACTGTAGCTATGACACTTGAAGATAAGCTCTTCTTTTGGGATTATGAACGTTAATTTATTAACAATTTATTAATAACATCATAGCTTATTATTGTTAATTTATCCTATGTTCATCTTTCAAAGGCAGTTCCAGATCCCTAAGCCAACTAAGTCAGTCTTTGCAAATGAATATCTTCTGAACAACTCCCAGCTCTGCAAATCTTGGAAGGATGCAGACTTAGGGCTGATGCAAGCATATGCTGTGTCACTGCTGCTTTATCTTGACCAAACAGTGTTAGCAAGCCTTGATCCTACATTCCTTGAGTTAGGACTAAAAATACTTGACAAATGACAAACTTAAGCTTCTGTGACTTCTATTGCTTGTTAATTAGCACACAGGAGTATCAAAGCTTGCTATTTAAAACTGATGACTGAAGCTGAAATATTGCAGCACTACAACAACAAAGTTGACTTTGTGATACATGAATTGTGTAAAATGCACAATCAAAAATATCTTATCCAAATACATTCTTGTAATTCTCTGTTTCTGCTTTGTTTTATTTTATGCATCCTGAGGGGGAAAAATCAGAAATTGCTTTCTAGGTTCTCATGCTGCAGATCTTCTCTACTGGTGCTTTCTCAGTTTTTATTTCTTGATTGCAGAGCAGTGATCCATTTAGTGTCAAGCTCTGTATATAATATGGAAATGCTACACACATCATCATCATGACATACTGTTGGAGACCAAAACACTTCCATTTGCACCATCTACTATAAAAGTTGCTGAAGAAGTTTATTTTCTGATTTTAAGCAGTCTACTAGTTAATGTTCCCATAGTTTCAACTTCCTGTCATTCTCAGGAGGCAAAATGAACTAAGTACTGTATTATTTTCATTATTATGGCAGTGATACTTCATTAAGTATTCTGAATGTGAAACATGGCCAATCACAATAAGTGGCTTTATATAATTGGGACCAACGTCAGAAAAATAAAGAAATAAACCCTTAAAAATGTATAATGCTCTTGTGCTATTTGAAGCCTAAACTGCAAGAAGCAAACTAGAGAGGCCCCACCTACCCTTGGCAGAAAGTTTGGATGCTCCAATAAATGAACTCTTGCAAATTGCAGAGAGGGATTTTAATTATATTTTCTCTACCTTTCACTTTGCTTTAGCTCTGATGGGGGTGGTTGGTATAAATGTTTTCTCAGCTGCTAAAGTCATGTGAGGTTTCTGCTGGAGGTATATTAAGTGTGTAAATGTCAACTGAAGTGCACTATGGGCCCTGATTTTTCTTTAATCTGTGTATAGGATATTGGACACTTGCTGCATTTCAGAGCTGGATTATGGACTTTGAAGGATTTTTCAGAACTGAGTGGAACCATACTGAAGTCTTCAAATGTGGATCACTGTCCTTCCAAAATCCTAATCTCTCTTGTGCTGAGCAAAAATAATTGGAAAATAATTTTAGGGTTTTTTTTTTTTTGTAAAAATCACCTGTTTGCATGGACAGAAATATTTTCTGACTCCTGCTTGTGTTGTGTAAGTAAGAATTTCTTATCTGCTATTTGGACTTTCTGTCTTAGACTTAAAACACTAACTGGTTGAGTATCATTGCTTGATTTATAGAGACTGCAGATGAGTGCCCATATATTGCTGATTTAAACTAGATCTGTTATCTAAATCTTTACTGTACATACAAAGAGCCAGGAATTAAATTTGATACCCCTGACATTTTTCCAAACATCAGTAAGAGAACCTAGACGTACAGGAACAGTGGCTTTTAATCATCATTACTTATGGACTTACATCCAATGCCATTTGTATCTAAGATCTATGTGAAAATTGGGAAGCTTTATTACTAGGAGATCAGGTTTCCCAGCCATTACTTTGGAAATCAGAAGGAATTTACAATGTTTGTATTTGATAATGGCACAGAAGAGTCAGAAGCTTAATTGTTCATGCTGGGATCTTTTAATATTGCAAAAACAGTGCTAAAATCACAGCATCAGAACTTTGCATGTTTTGTTCAGCCCTGTGAAGACTGCAACATGATTTCTCATACATTTTGTTCACAGGAAGTATTTAGAAATGAAGAATATATCAATAGGAAAGGCTAATAGCCATGGCTAGTGATTGAAAAATCAGACAATAGCATTATGGAAAAATATTCATACCCATGTTTGTCACCCCCACTGCAGTAGCTGTATCTTTTAATTCCTCTGAAGGTTATCAAGGTTTGACTGTAGAGTCTGAAGTAGGAGAAGTCTACTAAAATAACAATGTTCTCCCTCCTGAAAGAGCATTTAAATTCAGGTCCAAAGAGGCTCATTGGTCAAAAAGGCCTTTTGAAAGCCTCAGTCAAGCATCACCTATTCTGCTTCTGTGGGAGCGGAAAACATAGCAGTTTTATCCTTAGAGAATAAAGAGGTCCAACTCTCTTATATCTGCCTTGCACCAGGGAACTAATGATTGTCTTCCTTTGTGAGGATAAAGGCAGAATTGACAGAATCCCATAGGTCATGTCCATCATCTGCTCTGATGCAGATTTGTGCTCTGAGCAAATTCCTGTGGAAAAAGAGCAATTCTGTGATGCTGTGAACACTGTTCAGTGTGTCTTTTTCATGCTTTCTCTGTGGAAAGATGTATGTATGCAATTTGGTTTTTTACCTTGTGGAGACCATTGGTCTCAAATTGCTGTGGTGTGGCAAGTCTGTAGCCAGTCAGCTAGTTCTAGTTGTGCTCATGTGGTGCTCTCTTTCAAGGCCCACTCCCATCACTGATGCATGAATTTCAGCCCAAATTGGAATGTGAATATTTTAAAAATGCCCTGAAGAATGAATATCACTATTTGAAAGGGCAAATTTGATTTGCAACTATATGTGAGATCTTTGAAGATACACTGTATCTATGCACAGCATTAATTCAGATACGTTTATGTTGGTAAGTGTTCTATTATGATAGCTTTCTTTCTTAATTATTTTCCTAAAGACCTATTCCTTAATCTCCTTTCCTGTTTCTAGTCAGGAATCACTTCCAGAGGTAGGATGCACTTTGTGTAGAGGGTATTTGGGTGAAGGCAGAGTACAGACCTATCTTTACTTCTAGGTAGAGCTGTAAGTGGCTGCTTCAACCCACAGTTAAAAATTTATTTGATCAGGCTGGTGCACAGAGCACTGAGCCTGGGGCTGAGTTTGGTCTTGTGCCCTGTGTTTCATCTGGCAGCACGTCCTGAGCTTGAGCTGTGGTATCCTTAGCCAACTCTTTTTATAGCTCTAGGTTCAAGGGTCAGGGTGCATATTAGAGTGAGGTAGAACTTGGCCTCAAAAGTGGTGCATGCAGTAGTAAATATATGGGTTAAGTCCCCCTACATGACAGAGGCTAGTAGCTAACAATTTGATGTGGCTAATACAATGACAACCAAATTTCTGAGACAGAGGTTAAGAGTGGTCCCTTTGAAGTTGTGTGTAGACCTTTGGGGGAGAATTTGCAGGTCAAATATTTCTCTTCTATCAGTCAGTAGGCAATTGTATCATGTGGGTATGCTGATGTGTGACCTGAAATTGGATTTGTGCCTTTTTCCTTACTTTATAAAGTTCTTTAAAACAACAATTGAATCATTGAAATCCACTTGACTTTTTCCCTGATGCTTAGATCTCTAGATTTGCAGTTTGTGTGATATATGGTTCAAAGTGACTTATACAAGTAGTAAACTGAGAAGAGGAAATGATAGGCTTGTAATCGTGGGTACCAATATCTTAAAAGAAAGGCAAATCCACTCTGGAGACTAGTTAATCCATTTTTTCCCAGTAAATGTAGTCCATTTGGTTATAAACATCATGATAGACTGCAGATAGGTTTTAACAAAGAAACTGTGAATAATTACAATGTTGCTTTTTAAAAATGAAAACCTATCTCTGGCATTCTAGACCTGAAATGGGGTATTACATAGCATGTGGAATAAAACATGAAAATTGCCTTTCTGTTTGGATATCATTCATGCAGGCAGAGTTCAGTATTCAATAATTAAAGCACTTTTTAAATATCAATATACAGAATTAAAAACTTTTACTCATATATGCCTGTTTCTTTCACACAAAAATATGTACTAGAAACAATTCCTGAGGAACAACTTCCATTATGGTTAGTCAATGGATGGAAAAAAGTATTCAAAGAAAAATAAATGTACAAAACACAGAGGGAAAATATGAGCATCGTCAAAACAGTTGTAATTCACAATACAGTTGTGAAGATTATTAACAATACCAGTGTAGGCAATACTAAAAATGAGAAATGCTGAAGTACTGAAATAATGGGAAAGATTTCCATTTTTTCTTACAGCAGGTTATTCTTTATGAAATTGTATAGCTGCAGACCCTCTGTTTAGGAGAATATTATTTTAAAACTATTTCTGAACACATTTTCCATTTCCTTTGAATACACTCCAGACTCTCATATATGAGACCTTTTCTTTTTTCCTCTTCTTTGTAGACTGTCTTGAGGTTTTAAGTGTTGTGCTAGTAATTTCAGTTTAACGATCTTCCCTTTTTGTGTGTGATAAGCACATGATTTGTTTGTGGTGAACACTGCCCTGCTTTCACTGTAGAGTTCCTGTATTAACTCCATTGTATCGTATATTTGATGTAGGTTGTTCTTATTTCATTCTTGAGCAATCCACATACTTTTATACAACATGGTCATTTTATTCCTGCTGTCTCTTGAGTTCATGGCTGTTTCTTATGGCTGTTTCTTATAGCTCTTTCAGTACCTGTTCATTTTCACATTTTTCACAGGCAGAGTGGTTATCTAGTGCTTAAATTCATAACTATTGTTGTCATCGAGGGTAACCTTAATTATAGTTACTAAATACTGTATATAGTGGTACAAACATATTTGTCTTCAGCAGCAGACTGATTGCAGAAAAGACATTTATTGTTGAAAATCTTGGTAGGAAGATTACTTTCAAGTCTCTGCCTGTGGATAACTAGAGCTGATAGGTCTCTATTTCTTCAGAATTTCCTTCCCATCTCTGTTCAGATAAAACAACCAGCAAACTTGCATACAAATAAGAACCAGTACAGGTTTTTCTTCACTTGAGTATATGTTGTGAGGAGTATAAAGCAGAATGTATGCAAGAATGCTACTTTTTAATTCACTTTGCCTAGGTCTTTGGCTTCTGTTTCACTTTCTTTCACTGGCTGAATACACCACAATTCATACAGTGTATTCAAATTTTTAAAGTTTTTTCCTCATTCTTTTGTTTTCTTCTGCTATATTAGCCTGTCAAATTTGATCCATCGCACAAATGAGACTATACCTCTCTTTTCTTATGGTCTTATACTGTGATTGGAGATAATGAGAACTGATACCCACCTGTACGGCATGAGGGGTTACTTGTATCTGAGTCTAAAGTGGTTAGCAAAGGATTTTTGACAAGTAGTCCAGATTTTGCTTTTATACAGTTCCTTGGCAGAAGGGTGGTTTTAATCTATTTTGCCATCTTCTCACATAGAACAAGCCAATTTTTCAGTCCAATTTTGATGTCTCTCACCTCTGTCAGTTTCTCTGCCCCTCTTAGGAATATCTCAATTTCACTTCTTTAGTCCCCTAAAAGTTTATTCTAGTAAGTTTACTTCAGTTAATTTATTTCTAGCCTCAGTGGTATACACAAAGTCCATTGATGTCACATCTGTGCCAAGAGCTATAGGTAATGTTAGTGTTGATGGGACCTCAGGATATTTGCTGACACTATCTGATTTCTTGGGTCTACCAGGGTAAAACACTTAGTATGTTGGATTAAAAGAAATCTGAAGTTGTTTTTAAAGGTGTTGTTCATAGTTGTTATTCACAGATATCAGGCATCATTTAATAGCACCCTCATCTTGGACTGTTTTTGAGAGCAACAAGGCTGGGAGGAAGGAAACTATCCACACTGGATATGAGAGTGCAGCAATTGCTATGCTCTCATCTGTAATCCATTCTGCAAGTTAACACTAGCACTGGGATACTTTAATGGATTTCCATGGTGTTGGGACCTTCTTTTTGAACAAGATGACCTGCCCAAAGACCCAGATCTACAATTTTCTGCACCTAATAAGGTCCAAAAACCCAAGGATATTTCCTACTGGATAATGCCTGCTTAGATATATTGCATTATTCATAGCAAGGTCAAGCAAAAACTCTGTCTACATAAATTCAGATATTTTAAGTGTCTTGTCTTAAACATTTCAATGTAGGAATATATAGGAGTAGTATGACAGCAGGGACAAGGAACTTCTAGATGACTTTTCAGCATAGGAAATTAGATGAACACAGCTCGCTATTATAAATGGACAGTTTAGTGACCATTCTTATTCCCCTTACAAGCCTCTATATTTCTTTATTATGGTATGTATGGCACGATATAAAAATATGAGCCCTTATACAGTCAACGATTGTGTCGGGCTTCACCATGAGAAAATATTCTGACAAACGAGAGATGAAGAGCAGTGTTTTGTGAGTTCTTCTGGAGTATGGTTAGTTTGAGTGCTTAGAATCATAACTGGGTAGAGGGATGGAGGAGTTGGAAGTCCCTTGGCTGAGAAACACTTTTGCTGAGAAAATTGTAGATTCTGCAAATGGCCACCTATTTTAGGGATGTCACTCTCCAGCACCTTACAATATCCTAGGGAAGCTATTTTTTTCAAGAGACCCAGAAGGAAAGTTGGGAGACGACATGAAAAGGGCCAAGATAAGATTAGTATTCAGGAAGTGTTTTACCCCCATAAAATTTTCTTCTGCTTTAAGAGTGCCAAAACCAAGTATATCTAGCAAGCTGCTTCCTAGATTTAAAATCACTTTGGAAATAGAATTCCCTGAAGAAGTTAATGATGGTTATGTAGATGATTTGTCCATAGTTTCGATACTGGCTTGCTGTGTGTCCTTTTTCAAGACAGGTATAAAGTCTGGAAGTATTCAGACCCTGATTACAAAAAAAAAATAAAAAATATGAAAACATCTGTCTACATCAAACCAAAGGGAACATGGATGATCATTCAGACCTAGGCAGGACCAGGTTAACTTAAGCCCTCTGAAAGCTGCACTGACATTCTTGGACTTCATTCACTTTCAAGTGCAATGTTTAGACCCAAATGTAAAAAAAAAAATCAAAAAAAAATCAAAGAAATTGCATGTTCCCTTCCCCTCTCCTGCCTTTCTTTCAACTGACATTACTAGAGAATGAATAGTCATGCATTATGCAGCACAATTATTCTATGGGAAATGCTCACAGACATCTAAATTAATGGAATAAGTATGTCAGCTTCCAACAGCTAAACTCTGAGGATTTTGAAGCAGAGATACAGTAGCAACATCTGGTTTCTTTAAGAATTCTAAATAAATTCATTTTAAAAAATTTAAGATGCCTACATGCAGCATGTTTTGACTGAGTTGCAGAGAAAGAATCCCCATTGCTTATGCTCTTAACCTAACATATTGCTTTTCATGCTTTCCCTGGAGTATTGATAGAAAGCTGCAGATGTTGTCATTTAAGCATTCTGTGTCCTGTCAACTAGATGATAAAGAAGTTGTTGTGCAAAATGGTAACAACTTTTCAGAATGAAGGTTATGAAATAGTTTACTTCTCCATCATGGCAAGATTTTTTCATATGAGTGTTGAACTTCTATAAATATTACCATATTTCAGTCTTTGGAGAGTTTGAGGAAGTAATGTGGGCAACCATATTAATCACATTTAGATTAAGTTCAAGATTTCATTTGAGTTTCAGTACTTGTACTTGATCTCGTATCAGTGGTCATGAGTTAAATAGTGTAAAATGGTGAACTGATGCGTAAGAATTTATTTACACCAATGAAAGATTGAAGTTAATATTGATAAATGAATGAAAACTAGGCACATCAACTGTGATTTCAACCTGAACAGAACTGCAGAGATAGTTTCAGATTTAATAAAGGATCATCTGGAATTTAATGGTATTTGACTTCCTGCTTCTGAATTTCTGGTTTCTAATATGAATTTACTGATGGTTTGCTATTTTCTTGTTTCAGTTTTAACCGGTATGTTCCATTTTACTGTTTGAAAAAAATTTGCTTGACTAGCAAATGGCATCCTTATTGTTAGACTTCCAACTACCAGTGAAAGGTAGATCTAGGAGATAAAGTTATTGTCTTAAAATAAACAATTAGTTAATCATGTTAAAGATTTGGGAGCCAATTTGAACTATAAAGCAATTTGGTAAATATACTGACTTAGAAGCCTACTCTGAGCTCCCTACTATTTTATCAGGAATTATAACTGCATGAGCTGAAAGGCATTGGACAGTTGAGAAAACCAGGCAGGGAAAAGGACATTATTTGAACCAGACCACATTCTGAGGAACTTTTCAGACCTCAGCTGGAGAGAAGTTCTATGGGTTTCCTTCTATATATGAAATTTCAGATTTGTACTGCAAAATTATACTTCCAGGAAAACAGCCCAGTAGCTGGTAGTGACTGGAATGGAGCGAAAAGGAAGGAGAATTTTTACAAGTATCTCTGGTACCTCACTGGCAGCTACAGCTGATAAAGCAGATAGATGGGGTGAAGAATGAGAAATGTTTTTGTGAATACATACAGTCATGTATTTGGATACATACAGAAAGTTGATATCTACACTTGTATATTAATGACATTGGCTCTGTGTGTAAGTGACAGGTGCCTTAAATTGCATTTCATGGATCTTAGGCAGTAGATGGGATGTAAATGCAATAGTAATTTCTAGACACATATGGGGATCTGACCATGGAACTAAAGCTTTAATTTATAAAATGTCTTGCTTGCAGTTAATATCTACTTACATATTTACCTATTTGACCCCATTTTATGCTTCTGTCTTGGATGACTCATGATATGATTACTTGAAATATGCACATGGGTTAAATTTTTTGTTTGTATCAGACTCTAGTTGTGGACGGGGAAAACTACAGTCACGATAGCAAAGGATATGGAAAACTTCCTACTTAGATCCACTCCCATGCCCTTCAACTCAAATAAAAGAACCCAAATATCCTCTTCCCTTCCTCCTGTGCCCAAATTTGCAGGACAGTGTCACAAGTTTTGCAATATGAACCATAATTTCTTTTTTTAATACCTTGGAGCATCAGAGGTACGAGAAGTTCATACTCTTTTTCCTTAGAAAGGCAGAATTTCCAGGTGAATTCCACACAAACTTAGCTTAAAGAATTTTGAAAAGGCTTGTTAGGGAAAAGGGCATGATCAAAGATCTATCTCTGATTCCAGTCATGTCAAATAATTATGCCGTGGTGTAAAAAACACTTTGCAAGGCAGTATGAGCAATTGGTCCTTCAGCTGCATGGAAAAGAAAGTGTGGAGCAGAGGTAGGATGTCTCCCAAGTGTTTGATCAATCTGCCACCTCACTGCTTACTCACAAATTCACTCATTCAATGCAAAAACAATGACGATCGAAAAAAAGCATCATTACTGATACACTGGAGCCTGGTTGAATTCACTGCTGCAGATAAAAATACACAGTGAGGGCAAGAATTAGTTTATTTTGATTTTATGTAAGGGATTTCAGTTTACTGTTTTTCCAAAATTCTCTCTTTAAACATCAAGATTGTCTATTATATGCCAGCTTCAAAACAGAACATTGTACAAGTGGATTAAAAATGTGTACTGATAATATTGCTGTGCTGCTGGTGAGAGCTTGAAACTTTCTGATAGAAAAATAATAGAACTATCTCATAAATAACTTTGGCATTTCAACATAGGGCAGAGAGCCATATAAATAAAATAGATCAAGTGTGTGCTGCATTGAAATACTTAGTGTTTATTGCAGTTACTTCTTTTCTTATTATTGAGTACGTAGACTGATGATATAAAACAACATAAAATTCAGAACGTGGCCTTGAACACTGCTCCAAAGATTTCTCTAGTAGAGAAATGACACCTTTACTCAACATAGATTTTAAAATTACCTAAAACTCTAGAGATCTTTGTACAGAGGACCTCCAGGGTGAGTACACAAGTCTGAAACAATAATGAGCTCTCTACAAGGTTGGTTGCGGGAACTTATCTGTCATTCTGACATGCTAGAAGAAACCTACTGGAAATCTTGGTGGCAAGAACATGAAATGGACTTGTTGAGATTTAAGATATCCAGAAGCAGATAAATGTGAAGACATTCCATTAATCATCCTGACAACAGGAAAATCCAAACAGAGGGAAAGTATACAGCTGTCTAGCTAGAGCATGGCCCATTACTATTTTTTCCATATACATTCTAGTGCTAGAGTGTTTCTTGAGCTAGTCACACACATTTTATCTATTAGACTGGCTAATAGATATTACATATTACATAGTGCCTTATTTTTACAATCTGATTATATTCTTTTAGTGTATCTGAACTCTAAACCTTGGTGTTTGGTTTTTGTTTTGTTTTGTTTTTTCCTTTCAAGCAGCACTGGAACCATCAGGACACAGTACCTGGGGAACAGTAGAAAGCAAGAGGGCTCGTGCATGTGGCAGGTGATCCCTAACTATCTGAACAAGTTGTTATCAGATTTTGTTATTCTTGCCATTGTATTCAGTAAGGCAGAGCATTTCTCTGATTGCTTATTCCTCTGATATCCTGGGCTTAGCTGGAGGTCACACAACCATTTGATGATATGAAGGTTATATATTTGGACAGGTAGGAATAAATAGCATCAGCTGAACCATCAATGAAATTTGCACAGAGGCTTTGTCACCAGCCTGTGTAATGTGTGCTGTTTTAGATACAGTATGGCTTTTATCTTCCTGGTATTTGGCAAAAGTATCTAAGCAAACTGTGGATGTCTTTGAGAACTTGTGAGTTTTCAGTCTTTTCTCTATACTGAAAAAAGCAACAAACTCTTGAAACCATGAGAATGTATATCTGTCAGTTTCTGTTTAAAACCAAATTCCACATTTAAACAATATTTGGTATAATAAACATTCCTCATGCAGTAGGATAGCAACAGCCTTTAAGCCAGCGGCATATTCCTCAAATCTGCATTTCCTGCATTAGGAATTTGCGAGGCACTGTTGGAACTGCTTCTTTGGTCATAAGGACTTGGTTGTATGCAGGAAGTGAAGGTACTTATGTCAGTTTGTATGATGCCTCTGTCTGGTGTCCTGAACTATGAATTGGTGTCATAAATACTAATGAATGATTACTAATGTGTTATGTCAGTTGATAGAGAAATGCTGTCTCACCTTCATTCCAGCTGGAAGCCAGAATCTTTTGGAGTGATACTATCAACATCAATTTATGCAACAGTACCTTTGTGTCCTGTAACCTTCCTTGTAGGAAAATAGTAAATAGTCACATTTTATTATCAGAACCTACTTCTGGAATACCATCCATGAATGTGTTCAAAACAGCAGGAACTTGAAATGCAGTGGCTTAATAGAAGGAGTCCAGTCATCTGCTGTTACAGTAGTCTTTCTGCATCTCTTGGGAGTCTTTCTCCAAGCCTCTATCAGAACAATTCTTTTATGAATTTATATTACAAATGGACTTCCTAGCGTATGTTATGAGGATGCATGACACCAAGAAGAGAATGATTTCTGAACAACCCCAGGTCTTACCCATTTTGATTACGAAAAACCATTCAAATCATTCTGCCTTTTTACTGGACTGACTTTCTGAAACCAGGAGCAAAGTCAAAATACAAGACCCAAAAACATGTCAGGGGCAACACAGGGATGCAGTGCACTGCTCTGTTCTTTCCCTGCTCCATGCCCCAGGACCTGAACAAGTTTGTTGGTGCTCTCTGGGACCCAGCAGGAAAATCACACATAGAATGGGTTCTTGCTTCCTGAGTGATAGAGAAGGCCATAAGCTTGACCTCTCAACTTTTAAACTGTGTATGCAGGTCTCTACTTTGTGGTTCTGTTTCTGAATACCTGTGGCAACTATGGCTAGGACTAGAATCTAGAACAGGCCTAAAAGGGCAGAGCATGCAGTTCATATGACATTGGAGCATTTTTTAATAATCCTCAAATCAGGTAACTTGAAAAGTGAACTGCTGGGTTCCCACCTCCTTAAAAGGTCTTACATTAGCTGTAAAGATAGAAACGGTTTCAAGAAAGTACCTATGAAAAGGAAGGGGGTATAATGTCTTTCCATCTGTATGTCTATCAGCATGTCCCTTCTTGTCCTCTGTGTTCTTCCCTTTAGCACTAAGGGCCTGGAATTGAATATTTATTCCTACTACAGACAGCCTGCTGTCAAGTTTTCATAGTCATAGGAATCCAAATCTCTAACCTAAATTCCAATAAACTCTCTTGCATGACATGCTTTCTTCTACAGTTGGCATGAGTTGCTGTGATCAGATTAGGAAGAAAGGCTAAAGTCAAGGAGACAGAAAAAAACGTCTAGAGAACACGAAATCTGGCAGCATGGAACTGTACAACTAAGAAAGAGCAAAGTAGAGTGAACATGACTTTTCTTTATTCTGCTTAAGAAAACTGAAGTTTCTAAAATGACTGATATTTTGAAATATGTAATGAAAAGCTGCCCATTCCCTTTAATGTTTTCTAAAATCTTATGTTGAAAAGGTCTTCTGTTCCCCAAGGGTCAAAATGGCATGGATTTTCATTTCAACCCATGGGCAGGTTAGCCTGGAAGAAGTAATAAAATCCTCCTGCACAGAAGGCAAGGAGCTGGGGAAAAGGCACCAGTGAGGTGATAACAATATAGAGCAGTACTCCTTGAGGACGCTGCAGGTGAGGACCTGTGTGCCTCTGCCTAATCCAAGCAGCTGTTTTCCATTGGAAGCATGATACGACATCTGCAAGGACAGCTTTTGGTTTGGAGGTTTTCATAACTGATCCAGAATCCTGACTAACCCTCTCAAGTTTTAGAATCAGCTAAAAATTTGTGAGCATGTTGCATGAAAAAACTTGGGACACTGTGTGTACCAGAGAGTAGAAGGAACTTTCATCACTTATGATAAAACATTAGCTTGTCTTTTGCAGAGTAAAGTGTATTTTAAAGACTAGTGTACCTCTCTTCTAAATTAATCCACAAATTTAAAATAAAAAACTGCTCTACTATCCGTCAACAGAAAAAATTCAGAGCAGAAGGTTTTTCAGATATTGATCCCTTCTGTATGAATCAAAAAGTCCTCTGCACACCTGGAAACAGTAGTTTTTTTAATGGTAATTCTAATCTCATGCTTTAAATCTGGGAAGGTGACTTCCTCTAGATTCTTTGATTTTTGAGAATGAAAAGAGGCTTTCTCATGCAAGACAAGTTCAGTCTTCTTGAATATTTGATTAGAAGCACTGTATGAGGCTTCTCATAAGACTTCACTGTTTTGAGATAAATTACCACAGTTCATTTAGTGTGAAATATGCTCATCAGCAACTACAAGTAAAATGCATTGTTATGAAGAAGCAGGTTTGGAAATGAAAGTCCTTCACAATTCAGTTGTGTGGCCACTTTTAAGTACTTCCTAGCTCAATCTTTAGCAACAGAAAGCATTGAAATGCCATTTCTCTTTGCCTCTACTACATGGCTTGTTTTTACTCTGAAGTCCTTGGGATTATTCTTGCTGAAAAATTAGAAATTTTTTTCCTTTTCTTTTGCCAGAGGTTTTTCCACTGTTATGTGAACCTGTAGTTGTGAACTGGCTTCCATAATACTGTTGACTTCAAATGTTTGTTTTTAGGCCATGACAATGATAATAATGCAATTTCACAGCTGAAGTTTGTTAATCTGTTTCTAAACAATGTGAACCTGGACTAACAACGGAAAGTTTGGTACTTTCTATTTTGCACCTGAGAGGAACAATTTTTTTTAGGAGAGTATTGCCTATTTAATGCTTTATAGCTAGAAATCTGGTGAAGAAATATGAACTAAGAGCCAAGGGAATTCTTGATGAAATGGTTATACAGCAAGAACAAACAAAAAAGAAATCTTCTTTTTGAATTCTGTATTAACCTTTTGCTATAAATGTAAAATACTTAATGAAGGCTATCTACTACAAAACCACTTGATAACCAGTGGAGTTGTGCCAGAGTTGTCTTTCCATTTAAATTTCAGTGCACAGCATACTTGCTGAGTCATGAGTTTTATTTCAGCACCACAGTCCTTATTCGACTTTGAGAAGACCCAAAAAAAAAAAAAAAAACCCAACTTAAGCCTCAAAAAAGAATATACTACATGATCTTTTCTTTGATTATTTTGGACAAGGAAAGACTAGAAGTAGTATTTTGTGTGACAAAAGAAATTGGATTTGACAGATTCTCTGTGAAAGACTGCAGAAAAAGCAACAATTTCAATGCCAAAAATGACATTAATGAAGTGGTAAGGTTGGCTGACAGTGTATCATGCTTTCCCAGAATGCCAATGTGGGTTTTTTAATAATAAGGAAAAACAAAAAAAAAGCCCCCCCAAGTTGTCTGGGTGAACAAAAACCGGGGATGAAGAAACCAAACACCTTTGCAATGTTGCCCCTGTGTTAACACCCAGTGAATGTGTGCTGTGTTCCATAACTGGGAGTCAGTGGTTTAGATTGCAGCAGCAACACAGTCCATTTAGCAAGACCCCACCTTCAGGTTAATTATCACATTTCCATTTTAAGTCTTTCATCAGCTAACTCCATATTTTCAATTTTCTTCAACAGAAAGAAGTGTGTTTAAGCCTTAATGAGCCTGATGGAATTGATGTGTATGCATATGGTTATAATGCTCTGCAGCTCATTAAAGGTACAAAACAGTATGTGATTCATAAGTGCTTCTCCATACTCCTGTACAGTTTAAAGTGGAACAGAGATAAATAGAGTATATTTTGAAATATTTATAGGTTATACTGCTTGACAGGAAAGGCAGAGAATTCTCTATAGTCAAAAAAACTTGACAGTTTTATTGCACAGTAAAGAAAGTAACTAGAAACATATGAGAGAAGATTGATGTGCTTCTAGTCTTCTTTGATAAAATACAGCTCCTTCTACCCAAGACAGTGTTATATTATAATTTTTTTCTTATTTTAGTCTGTTAAACTAGATGCTGTGGAAGCTATGACTGGATGTGCAAAGCTGTTCCAGGCTTTCTGGAGCTTTCTGTGGCTTGAAGGCACATTTTGCAAGCAAATTCAATTACACATGTTCATCCATTCTCTGCCTGTGCTAAGGCTTTCTGAAGGGTCTCCTTTTTATATTCAAGACCCAAGAGCATGGAAGGTGAATTATCTTAAATTATCATGTTGAAAATTAATTTATTGGACTATTTGGATGTGTGGTATAAGAAAGTAGTATAACTACCAATATTTTAATTTGGCAGATTTCATCAACGTATAGGCTAATTTGTGGCTGCAAGTTTGCACCTGAAAATGGTTTAGGAAGGACAACTGTGGCAGCCTCAGATTTGGACATAATTTTTCTTATGTTGTTACTACACAAACAGAGAATTCTTATGCTGTGTGGAGGAGTTCAAGTGCTTTCAAAGAGCTCTGCTAGGATTTACTGCATAGCTGTGGCATTCCAGTCCTGCAGATGATGTGTAACCCATGTTTTCAGTAGTGAGAAGCTGGCTATGAATGAAAAGGACTGCTTGATGTGTTTACTAAATTTGATTTTCCAAGGAGGTAGGTCTTCAACAAATTTCTAGCAGTCCCATTGTAATAAAAAATCCCAAAAGGTGCAAATGTGGGCCTTTCCTTCAAATAAAATGAAGATAAATGCTTCACCAGTATTAAAAAAAGTTTGTGTAAATATATTTATTTCAATATGCATAATATTCCTGATATCTGCTTCATGAAAATGTTCTTGCTGTAAGATCTTGACAATAACTGTGCTATTTTAAAGGCCCTAAACAATTTCTATTCCATGTTGTTACCTTTATTTCTCTGATCTATGCAAAATCTCATTACAGTGACATATTTTAACCTAATGAAATGAAAATTTAAACACTGCTTGTCACTTGTTGAAGGAAGAAAAAACCTTGAAGTACCTCAGCATACCAATAAACAAAAGGGCACATTCTGCAAAGCCTGTTTGAAATGTTCATTAAAAAATGTTAGAAAAGTTTGTCTGAAACTTCAGCACAAATTTATTCCTAACTAGGGAAACTTACAATGCTGGAATGATTTTGAAATTGTGCTTTCTGCCTTTCAAAGCCTTTATCTTCATCTGGAGGCAGAATTCTTAATTATCTTTTTTTTTTTTTTTTTTAATTAAGACTTCCTTAGTTCATCATAAACTCTTACACTTATTTTGTAAGTGATAATGTTATTGACTGTGCTGCTTCGAAGAGAAGATTTATGGGAATATTCTACATGTGTGCTGGCAACATTATATGCAGTTATATTTAATGTTGCTGTAGAAAGGACTCTGAGAATCACAGAGTAGGAAGGCATCCAAGAAGAGACCATGATTGTAGGAAAAGTATCCGTGCCATCACATGTTAGTGTTAGCAGAGTTGATTCCCTTGTCTTTTCAGCTTCTTCCACTTAACTTCCTCATCTCTGTTTCCCTCAGTGAGGTTGTAAATGCTGCTAGTAAGTTTTCACCAACAGCAACCATGATTATGGTACATGTGCATATAAGTGTCTGTTTAAGTGCCTGTTTTCAAATCTGGAGTGTATTTTAAGAGGCTCTGGTTTTCTTCTGTGCTATTGTCTGTTGCCAATGGACACATCAAGTGCATCACTATTGTTGTCTTTTATGTTTTCCTTGCTGCTTCTGTCGCACGCAATTTAGAATGTGTGTAGAGTTTCTGAAAGCTGAGCTAGTCCACTTAAAGACTGCTCAAGTCTGGGAATCAAGACATCCTGGGTTTATCCGGATCTTCTCCCTGCTCTGTCTCTGAGCACTGCTCTCTGTCTGTAGGTGGCAGTGGGCATACACTGTGCAACAGCTTTTCCAAAGCAGGGTCAAACACACTGAGAAACTACTTGCAGATTCCTATTTTCAGAGTTTTAATTTTTCTGTATTTTTAAAATGAAATTCTGCAGGGCTTTAAAGATTGAAACTCTTTGTAAGTGGTGTTGACCTTTTAGCAATAAAACCTCTACTGATTTCTCCTTGTTCCCAATGCTGATGTTTTATATCCATTCTCTAAGCTGGTATTCATTTAACTTTAGCAGGGGTGTATTTTAAAGCCCATTTTTTAAGTGGGGAGAGGTTATAAATGTAGCTTCCATGTTATTAAAACAGATAAAGTATGATAATTTTTCATTCCCTTCCCTTCTTGAAGTATTTCTTTCTGCCATTCAACCAGCCTTTGAAATCAAAGGCTTTGGAAATGTCTGTTTTAAAGGTATCCTTTAAAACCAAAAGAATTGCTGCTATTTCACTGGGGATCTGAAGCCATAGAGTGTAGAGAAACAGCAGGATGGCTGCTCCCTGGATAGGTGAATATGGAAAAGCTCTGGGGATGTGTGTGCTTGGGAGAGGAGATGGATGTCTGCAAGGGAAGGACTAATGAAGAATCCAGTCAGATGTGAGGACAGATTTTAAGGCAAGGAAAATGACTCTGAGGGGTTTGTCTCAGACTGAACTCTGTTAGTACCAGAAAAAAAGTGTGATTCAGGCTGAATATCACCAGTGTATTTTTCCCGTAAGGCTGCTTAACTTTTTTTTTTTGCATAATGTCTTCACAACTTTTCTTCAGATGTGATATGTTGAAATATTACCAGTCTATGTATTTGCAGTAATGGTTCTTCATTTTGATACTGAGGAAGTAATGTTTAACAATTTCCAGTGGGAAAGCTGAAAGGGTGGGGATTGGATATAGAAATCCTGTATGTTGGTGTATATTTAGTCTCTTTAATCTTTGTTGGGAACTGCACTGGTTCTATCACATGAGGTTAATCCAGCACTTCTATTTGTACATTTTCTCCCACTTTGCTCTTCACATTACTGAACTTTAGGCTTCAAGTGGGACATTTCTAATTTTCAGCTCTGGTTGTCTGAGTGATTTCAATCTCTCAAATGAGTGTAAATGAAATTAGAATAAAATGAAATGGCCAGCTCATCTAAGGAGGTAATTCTCCCCATCCACTATGCTCTTACGAGACTCCACCTGTAGTACTGTGTACAATTCTGGTGTCCTCAACATAAGAAGTACATGGAACTGTTAGAGCGAGTCCAGAGGAGGGCCACGAAGTTGATAAGGGGCCTGGAGCACCTGTCCTATGAAGACAGGCCAAGAAATTTGGAGCAGTCAGCCTGGAGAAGAGAAGGCTCCATGGAGAGCTCATAGCAACCTTAAAAGTATCTGGAAGGGGCCTACAGGGAAGATGGAGAGGGACTCTTCATCACAAACTGTAGTGATGAGACAAGGAGTAATGGGTACAAATTGAAAGAGAGGAGATTTAGAATAGATATTAGGAAGAAATTTTTTAGGGTGAGGATGTTTAGACACTGGAACAGGTTGCCCAGGGAGGCTGTGTGTGTCTCAACCCAGGCAGCATTCAAAGCCAAGTCAGACAAGGCCTTGAGCAACTTGGTCTAGTGGGAGATGCCCCTGGGGGTTTGGGACTGGACGACCTTTAAGGTCCATTTTAATCCCTTAGTATTTTGTGATTCTATGAAAAAGGCAGTGGGAAAAACATTTTGTCTCCCTGTGTATCATGTATGGCAGCAAGACAGAAAGTAGGATTACCACTTTCTCCCCTGTCTCCTGAGAGGAAATTTTCTGCATGTCATCCATACTTGCATACTCTGCAGGATTGCAAATGCACTGGAATAAATCACTCTAGATTATATATTGTTTTAGCAACTAGAGAGAGTCTGTCAACATAAGTTCAGAAGATTTAATAAGATCTACTATATTTTCAGGTGTCCTAGATTTTTTCTATTTCAAGGTACATGTAACGCCAGTGAAAATAGCCAGAGGGCCAAAGAGAAAAAATGCCAGTGTTTATTTTTCCTATTCTTGGGCTTTAACTAAGAACAGGCAGTATGTAAAACAGAAAATTAAAAGGAGGAGAGACAGGAATGTGGTTAAAGGGTTAACTTGGGATAAGAATGCCAGAACTTGGTTCTGGTTCTTCACTTAGGTGAGACAAGTCCTACCTTCCAGCTAGTATTTTGTGCCTGCATTTCAGTTTCCCTCTTGTAAAAGCATTCTTCTGCCTCTGGGGCATGATGAAATAGGCATGTTTAATTGTGAAGAACAAAATGTCGAAGGAAGGGAAGCTACCAGAAGGTGAGGAAGCTGCACGTAGGCTCTCCAAGGTCACTTTGGGAACTTTATCGCATAAACAAGGAATTCAAAGTTATGGAAGCACAGGATGTGGAGCAAAACCACTGAAAAATAGAAAACATACATGAGAGAAAAGTGCATGTAAAAAGCATTTCCAAGATGCTGTTAGTGAATGAGCATAAAAGGAAATGTCTCTCAGATGAGCAAAGAAAAGTAGAAGTAGCAGAGTCAATTGCTCCAATTCTGGGAAAGCAATTTGATATCCAAGAATCCAGATGAATTTTTGTGCCCTTTGAAATCAGCCTTGGCCATAGGAAGTCTGTGTAAGTAGGATTTCTCCCCTCACTCTAAATGTCTGTTCTATGTTACTGGAGACCTACATTCTTTTTTAGAAAAACGTTATTTTATAACAGACATATGCTTAATTCTAAATAAATTAGATCCTAACTGTATAAAGTAAGTCAGTAAATGTGCCCCAGGCCAGGAGGACAAGGTAATTATTCCGTACTTGAGGACCTTACTTATGTGGCTGTTTTGGCTTTGATCCTGCAAGCTATTTATTTCATACCTAATCTGAAGCAGATGGGCTCTTCTGTTGAAGTCATTGCTTGCTGACCTGAAGTTTTCCACTGAACAAAGCTAGCATTAGATGAAATGTTTGACAAGAAGTTACAAAAGTAATAAACTGAATTATGAAAACTGAAAAGTTGTTTCTGGTCATGTTAGAATCGTAGACTGGCTTGGGTTAGAAGGGACCTTTTAAAGGTCAATTCACCCAAAGCCCTCTGCAATAAGCAGAGACATCTTCTGCTAGAACAGGTAGCTCAGGGCCCCATCCAACCTGACCTTGAATGTTTGCAAGAGATGGGGCATCTACCACCCCTCTGGACAACCCGTTTCAGTGTTTCACCGCCCTTATAATAAAAGATTTCTTCTTTGTACCTGATCTAAATCTATCCACTTTAACTTTAAAACTATTATCCATTGCTCTGCTGCAACAGGCCCTATTGAAATGTCTGTCCCCATCTTTGTTAGAAGTGCCCTTTAAGTACTGAATGGCTGCAATGAAGTCCAGGATAAAAAACCTTAGCTCTTTTGACCTTTCCTCATAGGAGAGGTGTTCCATCCCTCTAATCATTTCTATGGCCCTCCTCTGAAGCTGCTCCAGTCTGCTTTATACTACAGACCCCAGAGTTTGATGTGGTACTCTAGCTGGGGTCCCAGCACAGCTGAGTGGTAGAATCACCTACCTCCAACAGTGAAATTCTTTTTGTTTAAAATTTACTGGAGACATGCAAAAAAATTATCAAATTATTTCCTTACTTTTTGCCTTGTTAATTATCACTATAATTTTTTTCCACCAAATATTCATCTGATGACACTTGAAAAGTAGTTATAGAAGGAAGATTATGAGGAACTGTGAGGTGGGATATGTGGTGGTTATTACATCATACACACCTGTTTGTGGGTGGTAACACAGCAAAGGTAAACAGCAGACCAGGTTAACTTCTGGACTGATACATGAATCACATGGATAATACTGAATTACAGCTCTAGAACCTTCTCTGATCCTCTTGAAAGGTAGTAGTGACATTTTCCTGATACAGCAGGTTGCTTTTCTGATTGCTACACTTGACTGCAGAAATGAAGGCATGACTCTGAATCATCTAAAGGTTAATTAAAAGAAGACAAAAGTATATCAAATAAAGGCCAGATCTTCCCTCTTTGTTCATGTAAAAGCCTACTGAAGGTCATTTGAATTTGATGTCTGTAGGACTGAGCAGATTTTGGCTGTCATCTTAAATCTCTTAGCTTAATTTGATATCTGCTGTTTGTATGTGATTGCTAGCAAAGTTCTAACAGCTGAATATAATGTAAGATCAAGAAAACCCCAAAATTAATGAGTTTTAAGTCTTATAGGTGTTGATTGCATAAAATAACACCACTGTCTAAGAAAGCATGTGATATACCAAAATCATTGGACTCCTTTTATGTGATAAATTTGGCAGATTTTATGGCAGGAATGACTCTTCTCTCACTTGTCTTTAGTTTTCTGACCAGAACCCTTTTTTTCTTTAAGGAAACGTATTATAGGTTGATAATATTTTCCAATATTGGCTACTATGTCTTTCTGGTCCACGCCTAAATGTTATTTACAGCTATGCAATGGGACTATGATGTTTTTTGTCTCCTGGCTGCAGTGGTGGGAAGGGATCAGTGGTGAGCTCTGACACTTACTTGGTCTGGAAAATCTTGGCCATAGGTCTGGGGTACATGACACAAGTTGCACTTTCCCCACAGTCTCTGTGTAAAGTCAGGTGTAACTTATGAGGATTAACCAACCAAGAGGTACGTGCAGGTCGTGACCATGGTGTTCTCAGGATTCTACAATTCACAAGAATAGAGAGCTGTGTTTCTGATAATTTCTTCATTATAAATTAATACAAAACTGTTATGGGTAAAAACAATTTATATAGCTATATATAAATATGTATAATATACAAACCCCAATTATATATATTATACTTTATATATTTTTATATAATAAATACTATAAAAGTATTATATTTAAATATATATAGTAAAAATAATATATGCACTAACAGCTCAAGTCACTGCAAAATTACTGATAGGAAAGCAAGTATACATATATTACAAGTAAAATAAATACATGCATTTTACAAGTTATTACAAAATTCCAATTCTGAAGCAATTATTTACTTATGAACATTTACTTGTAAGCATCTATAAATTTGTGAGTTGTGACCAAACTGCTCTCAGGAGTGGGGCTAATCAATAATGGAAAAGTCTTACTTAAAGATCATCTGTATCCCTGAGGTTGGAGTCCGTCAGCTGTTCCCAGCCAGGGTTCCATCAGTCCAGGAGATCTGCTGCATCGAGGCTCCTTTTAGGCAGGCAGCGAGTTACTTTTTATACCTTTTTGGTGTGGATACAGAAGTGTGTATAGGACATCAGTTCACCAGGTAGTTCTTGCTGGATTCTGTTTTCCTGAAAGGCAAGTTTCTTGTCACAGTTTGTGCCCTGTTCCCATTAAAGCTTTTTTTGACCTGCCACCTACTCCCCATCAAGGAGGCTTAGAGTGAGCCCATCAGGGATATCCTCCACCAGTGTGTTTACCAGCTTGTATTTGTAGCAGCTCCATCACTAGGCATAGATCATAACAATATAAATAATGAGACATGCCTGAAGAAGTTTCAAAACCCCCAGTGTCTAAGGAGAGGATGTAAAATGCTCAAAAAAAAAAAGGTATTTCTGAACAATATTATTTTGATTGTTTTGTGAGGAACTCTTCATGATGTAAACAAGCACTTCTGCTACTCTCTTTCTCAACCTTGGCTCCCTCCTTTCCTGTCCAATGGGATTAAAACCAAGCCAAGTAGTTTGACTGCAATGTTATAAACAGTGCATGGTATTAATTTTCACAGGCATGGTATTTATCGTTTATTATTTTAAATGTTTATGGCTCAGTTCACAAACCTCTAGGACATAACATTTGTAGTTATTTAATGTAATAAGGAGATTGTGATTTTGGAACCTCTAGGGGTAGCATCTTGTATCTAAAATTTAATGTATTTAATGTTTTCATAGTTAATGCATTTCAACCAGTCCCTATAATCCATTTCATAGAGTTAGCAATACATCTTACTTGCTTAGCCTAAAAATCCTATTGGTATTAAGGAGCTATGAAGTGGTGTGTGAGCCTGTTACACTTTTGTAGTAAATCTCCCAGACTGCAGATATAACCTAACCACTATTGGTGCTTGTGTGCAAACATTGAGAAGGCTTGTTTTCAATAGCTGCATAATGCAAAAGACAAACAGCCAACAAGTCAAGATCACAAATAAGCTACAATGTTATTTAATTAGTCCGTTCCATGTTCAGTGGTTGGTGAGTTTTGCATGTGATGGTAGGAGGCAAAATAAGAATATACTTCAGAATCCTTTGCCTAGAATCTCTTACCAGTCCTCATTCCTCTGCAGTCAGAGCTTGGTTAAAGATACAATAAAGCAAATATGACTTGTAGTTCTGTAGTAACTATAAATTTTTTTAAGCATAAAAATTGTTTTGTTGTTGTTATAGTTGTTGAAGCTGATGGAATCACATGAGCATAAATAAAGTATCCTTCCATGAAAGTTATGCTCTGAAATATTATTGGTTCAGGGTTTCAGAAGCTTCTGGAAATAGTTCTTGTCAACATGGGGAAGCTGCAATATTAATTTCTGAAGGAGAGTCACTGACCTAGTAGGTATATGGGAAACTTAATGGAAAGGAAAATAATGAATGCCATACTGTTACAACAGAATAGAAAATACACAGCAAGATAAAATAGGCCAACATAGATGGTAGAGTAGGTTAGCAAAATTAGCAGTCAGATAGCACAGGATCAGTGGGGGCTTAAATACTAAACCTAGACAGATTTTTAAAATAATGAGCAGTCTGTTACTGCTAAGGTAACCAGAATTGTTTATGCAAATCTTGGTGCGTTGAGAGGTCTCAATCAAACCCATTTCCTTCTGGGTAGTTTATTTTTGCTAGTAGATTATTTTCCTAAATAATTTAGGTTTGTATTTGTCAGAAACTATTATAAAATTGGGGCCTTTTACTTTAGAATACAAAGGGAAAATCCATCCTTTTCTTCAAGTGCAGTCACTATTACTTTTTACAAGATATATTGATGTTCAATATATTGAAGATCTTCAAATGTCAGTATTGTCTTTTTTTTTATTTTTTTAAGCATGCTTCAGACTCTGTCTCTGCTCAAAGCCTAGGAATAGCAGTCAGGAGTGGCAGGTATGGGAATTCAGGTTGAGAACCAGAATATATCCTATGTTCTCTCCTTGTTTCTGGTGGTTGGAATTTGCTGATGGTTAATGCTGCTGAGAAAGCAGCTGCACTTACTTGCTGTCACCGTCTCCTAACAGGCAACACCAATGGAAAGCCTTTGTTTTGTACAAATAAAGCACCTGTTCAGTTTAGAGTTGGAAAAGTCTTTGCTTCACCTGTAGCAACTATGAGCAGGATGATGCTCTTCAAGTGTTTCATTTTGAAATAAGACAGAATAAACGGTCACAAGACTTCTGTTGAATTTCCAATTAAATTTTAAGGGCATGTGATGATGGGTGTTTTGTGTTATGTCAGTGCTTTGTCCAATATTACTGTGAACCCCTCAAGTAAACCGTGGAGTTGGTAGATGATATTTCTTTTTGCCAGCAGTGAATCAGTAGAGCAGGCAGCAAAGCCCATGGGGTAACAACCTCTGAGCTCTGTGAGGGGGGTGGAAGGAGAATCCGCATCACAGGAGCACTCTTGGAAACTCAGAGCTAAGCCAATGATTTCAAAGAGAAAAATATGTGAATTAAAACAGTGTATGAGGCCAAAACAACAGTCCAAGCACCCAACAGAACCCTTCCATGATGACCATTCAGGGCAAGCATGTTTGACATTGGAAGTTTTCCTTGGCTGATTCTCTTTATTACTGTAATCCAAGCAAATGTTAATGCATATACTGAAAAGACAAGAAGATTCCCCAGGAGTGTTCTTGTGTTAACATTATTAAACAATCCTTTAATGTATTCTGATCTTTTTCTGCTAAAGAGTAGAGTGATAAATAAATACCTGGAGAATCAATAAATCTGTTCAGTGTGGTACTTATTTGGAGTCCATGATTAAGTAAACCTTGGCAATTTGGTACTCGATGTATTGTGGGGTTTTTTTTTCAGAAACAATCAAACTCTTCTACTTTTCCCAGGGAATTATACTGGTAGCAAAGTCATTAGGGTTTCTGCTTGAGCCAAGTTCTGAAGATCCCTGAATGCAAAGGGATAAATTTCTAAACTCCATCATTACAGAACAACTGCTTTGAGAATACAATTTTTTTTTTAATACAAAGTGCTTGGGAAGCTTACCCCTGAGTATTCAAATTAGTCATTAATCATAAGAGCAATTTGTTGGGCATTTGAAAATTGTTACCAGTTTAAAGGACTCAGATTCTATTTTAAGGCTTTCAGTGGGGAAAAAAGCTTCAGTTATCACTAGAGAATTCCCAATCTGCACAGTAATTTAAACACTGTATCTCCAATGACCATATGTGGATTAATTTTCACAGCTTTTTGTAACCTATTTTGTTATATTTTATTTATTCATAGCAGAGAAAAACAACCTTCAGTAAAACAAGTATGTTTCATGTGTTGGACCTGGCACTTTTAAAGCTAGTCTGCAGAGTTCCTCATGGGGCAGGCTGGTGGGAAGCATCTTGCCATGGAGAAGTCCAACAGCAGCTTCAAGCTGAGTTCCTGTACACTTGTATAGAGGCTTTGTGGTGAAAAATAAGTGGCATCGGTGGTAGGACAAAGGCTACAGTAATTTTCAGAACGTTGTTGCTCTCTTATGCAGCAATAATGGTATGAGCTTTGTCCAGTGTAAATTTACAGGAGTATTTCAATTTGGTATTTAATAATTCTGCCAGAAGTTGCCAGAAAATTGACAATTAATGACCAGCTGTGAAGTCTTCCATTCCTTGGTACAGTGTAAGTTCTGGGCACCTTGCCTTTGGGAAAATCCTTCACTGAGGTGCTTTAGGAATTAACACTGCTGCAGAGACCCACATAGTGAGGAGGAGGTGGCCATGATAGTAACTGAGTATTTGAGTTTCTGTTCCTTTTAGTATTCAAAAAATGCCTGTATATAGAGATATCATTTTACTAACCCATATAGGTTTTGTTATTTGTGTGTGAGGATTACTTGCACTTGCTATATAAAAATGTGTGTTTCAAAATGAAATGAAAGCCATTAGTCATATAAAACACCTGACTGTGTTCTCTTGTCTGTAGCAAAAACCATCTCTTCCTAGGAGAGCTTTTCTTTTCCTTGATGTAAGACAATAGCAGGCATTTCATATTTAAGAAAATAGACGTATTCTGTACTCAGTTCGTCACGGAATTTTTGTGAAGGTAATTTACTATTTCGCAAGTGATATTTCTACATTGGATCATATATACATATATATAATATTTATATGTCTTGTGATTTCTGTTTTGTTTCTGTGAGGGCAGGCAACCATTCTTGTGAGTTATGGGGTGGAGCAAAAAGAATACTTTAGCCTTATCAGAAAATGTCTTGTTTTATTCTTAATTTAAGGTCCACTAATCTGGACTTTGGGACAGTCAGTAAAAAGAATGTGTAGATGCATCTTCATTTCTGAACTCCTTGCACAGATCAGGTGCAAATTAGGAAATCTGGTAAGCAAAAGATCAGATAGAATGTGTGATCTACTTCTAAAAGCATAATAAATGTGATTCAAATACTCCATACATTTGCCTTACCAAATTTAGACTGCGCTTAAGTTCAAGTAGCTGTGAAATTTAGTAGACAAATGTATATCATAAAATTATTTACTGTGCAGGAGTAGCAAGTGGTTAATGCAAGGCTATGCTCAGATTGTTACAGTATTTAGGAGCATAATACTTTTCCTCTGTAATTTAAAACAAACAAAAAACAACTCAAAATTTGTTTCATACTTTTATATTTTGTGTTGGGGTTGGTGAAAACTTGAGGAAATCTTTGGTTCAGTGATTACTATGTTTAAGGAAAATAGTAAAGAAAGTCAGTAGTTGGCTAAGGGGCTCAGCACAAGCCAAATCATGAATTGGGATTAACCAGAAAAGAAGGAATCTGCAAGGTTCAAGGCTCAAACATCTAAGGGGAATTTTACTGTGGCATATATTTTTGGCAATTACATTGTGGTTGTGCCCAGATCTTGTAATACTCCAGTGCACACTTCTCTGCATTGACACGTCTACTGACATCTCATTGTAGTTAACAAATGCTGTATCAGTGATATCTTTCTTGTAAAATACTTCTGTAAAAATCATGAAGTGTATGATGCTATTTGAATATACATTTGACTCAAGTGTATGGCAGGTTTGTGAGTCACTGCATCTTTGCTCTGTCATCCAGTTATTCTGCTGGAGTGACCAGCAGTTTTTATTCAGATGTCTTCCCACAAAAACTAGCATGTGACTGAAGAGCAGGATGTATGCCTGGGTCTTGTGCAAACCTTGTTTTGTGCTGCTGTTATGAGAAAGAGTAATGCTACTGCATCACTACAACAATATATTAATTAACCACATTTAAAAAAAATAAATTGGAGGCAGTAGTCCTTAGAGGAGTATATGGCAAATGATGTAACACTTGAGAGATAAGAGAAAGTTGCAGAGAAGTAATAATTTTAGCCAGAAACGTTTATTTTTTGTTCTGATTGCATTGAGATCTTCGATTCTTTGAATTCTTATATCATTGTAGCAATGTCTTGTTGGTTGTCTAGTAGCTGACCTAAATATTCTTAATTTCATCCAATGACACCAGTTTTGCTAAGATTTTGGACTTGATTATTAATTTGAACTCTTGACTTTATTGCCAGATGTGCCTTTGAGGTTCATGGTCTCCCTGATCTGTAACATTGTCCAAATAAATGCAACTTTTTGTGACTCCATGAAGAAGTGTTGAAGAGCTGCAGGATATCTTCAGTGAATCATCAGTAGGACTGATGTACAGTGAAGTCAGAAGGAACCACCTCTCCTCAGACATAGAAAAAAACCCCCAGTAATGTCACAGTTTTTTTTCTTCCCACCCCCCTGCTCCACATCCCCTCAAATTAAAAAATAAACTTTCTGATCATCGGGCATGCATACTTGGTCTCTTTATAGGGGTTCTGATGCTTGGAGGAAACCTCTATGTCTGCTCATATCTGTTCTACTTGACAAATTCCTTTTTAGAATACATTATTAAGGATTCCTCAGAGAACAAGTTTCAAAAGCAGTATAGACATGAGAGTGTGTGAATAAGAGAATTCTGTATCTCCACGTGCAGTAGATGTGTCAGAGCAAATTCCTTACACAGCACTTAGTATTGACGAAGTATGATTTGGAAATACAGTCTTTTTTTGATATTGAAAATGAGAGATGCACATTATATGTAACATTTCCTTTTCAATGATTAAAATAATATATTGCAGAACATTTATCTTGAAGAGGAAAGGAAATTTCAATATGTGAAAGAGTGAATTCTAGAGCTTTTGGAAGAGAGCTGAAGTTTAGAAAGAATGGCATCCAAAATTATAATAATAAATAGGATATTGAAGAAAGCGTACAGAGTTTAATAACATCCCCATCTCATAACTTCTACATGATTACATTACTTTAGGCTTAGTTCAACAATATCAAATCAGTTCTTTTGACTTTAGGTTGAAATCTTTTTAAAGCTTCATAAATCATAATAAAACTTGCTACGTTTTTCCAGATTAGACTTAGAGAAAAGTAAAAACATCTTAATCAGCTAAAATGAGAAAAAATGTCGTGTACATTTAAATAAGGCCAGGGGAGGAGGCAGCAGTGGCACCATTTTACTGTGACAGAAAGGTTTTAAGACTTAACATTTTTCCTTTTCTAATAAATTTCTAAGAACAGTATCTTTGAAGAATGTTGGGCTTGGGAAATGTGCTGGTTTTGACTGGAGTAGAGTTAATTTTCTTCACAGTGGCTGGTATGGGGCTGTGTTTTGGATTTGTGCTGAGCACAGAGTTTATAATACAGAGATGTTTTTGTTGTTGCTGAGCGGGGTTTACACAGAGCCAAGGCCTTTTCTGCTTTCCACACTGCCCCACTGGTGAGAAAGTCAGGGGCACGTTGGGAGGGGACACAGCCAGGACAGGTGACCCAAACTGGCCAAAGGGATATTCCAGACCATGTGACATCATGCTCAGTATGTAAAGTGGGGGAAGAAGGAGGAAGGGGAGGCACATTTGGAGTTATGGCATTTGTCTTCCCGAGTAACTCTTAGGTGTGATGGGACCCAACTCTCCTGGAGAGGCTGAACACCTGCCTGCCCATGGGAAGCACTGAATTTATTGCTTGTTTTGTTTTGCTTGTGTGTGTGGCTTTTGCTTTCCCTACTAAACTGTCTTTAACTCAACCCATGAATTTTCTGGCTCTTACTTTTCTGATTTCCCCCCCTGATCCTGCTGGTGGGGGACTGAGCAAGTGGCTGTGGGGCTTGGTGGCTGGCTGGGCTTAAACCATGACAGACACTCCAGTAATGAAAATTGTTTTGAGGGAATGCCTAAATTCCAAGCTTCAAAGCTGAGGTAAATTTCATGTGAATTCGTGTCCAAAGTTTTTGTAGGACTTGTTCAGATATGAGAGCTCCTAAATATGATGCATCTTTGCTGGAATTACAAGTAAATGGATGTATAGTGGGGAATGATTTGGTAAAGAATTTATTCCTATGACCTACTAAATTAGCATACTACTTAATAATATCTGACTGCAAGAGCAACTGCTTGAAATCAGAGTGCTCCATGTTCCTTGTGGGTTTTCTTACCATTTCCTACCTTGAAGACTGCAGAAAATATACAGATAATGAGGAAGCCTGAAAGCTGAATCTTAAGCCATCAGTATATAGCAGAAAATAATGATATTCCCACTGTATTCCATCTGTCTCTGGATTTACAGCCAAAACTTTCTCCATATGCTCCTCTACTGATGCAGATGTAAGTGAATATGTGGAACCAGTTGTGGAATCTGGGAGGGATATGAGCTAGTTTATAAATTAGACCAATTGCAGAGCTGTTGGATTTTGTGCTTTTTGAGCTACATGGTTGTGGCAGGGCACTGAAGATATTAGCTGGGAAAGGGCTTGTTAAAAATTGTACACTGGTGTGTGATGAGATATTAGGAAGCCAGAGTTTTATAACCTAATAAGGAAAGAAATTAGAGTGTATACAACTGTGATATTTGAAACGCTATCCTGTCTTTTATGAAACAATAACACTTTTTAAGATGTGATCAAAATCCAGTGTATACAGAGACAGTGAGTAACTTGATTTGTTTGTGAAGTAGAAAGCAAGGTTTTTGCCTTTACATGCTGTACATGTTCTGAAAAATCCAATTTATTCATGGCATAACTCCAAAACAGTAAGTGTCATGATACAGGGGCAAACTTACCTGCATGACCCAAATTTACAGTCGAAATGTACCGCTTCATTTCTGGTGGCTCTTTCTATCCCTGCTGGAACTGTTTTCCTGGTTGCTGTTTGTTTCAGAAGCCAAGAGATACTGCAGAGGAGTACTCTATTAAATGCTACCTCCAGGAAAAACTGAGAAGTTCTAATTAGCCTCAGAATGCAACTGTGCCAAACCTCTGACATTTACAGGGGTAAAAGCAGGTCAAAAGAGTTGGGGTTTGTCTTACTTTTATGTTTCTAATAGTAAAATTGGGTTTTACTTTTAGTGAAAGCATTCATGGAAGTTTAGCTCATGAATAAAAATTCTGGCTTCAGAATTGTTCAGAATAGTTTTCAGAAACCATCTAACTGGCTTTTCTTAGGCTTTGTGCACACACCAGATAAAACGTTGCCAGACTTTCTAGACATTTTATTTCCTTTTCTTATAGCAAATGTGATCTGAACATGATGGAAGATTATTTTAAAAGTCTAATAGTATTCATTTAAAGGTTAGTAGATTTTAGACTGACTTTCAAACACTCGGGAGCTAATATTTCAACTGCAGATATAGAAAATTTTAAGATTTTCAGGCATTACCATTATATGTAAAAAAATTCCTCAATTTAAAGGTAAGAGGAAAGGTATTTTTTATTTCTTTGTATTTTGTTGATTGAACAAATTGGAGAAACTGGGGAGATTTAGATCAAGTGTCAGAAGAGAAATATAATTTTTTCCTTGCTTTATATGGTTTCATTTCATAATTTGCTCTCACAGAGCGGTGAGAAAGACATGTAGGGAATGTCTGGAAAATCCATGTATGGTTTGAACTTCATGGTGATCTTATACTCATGGCAAAGAATAACAATGGTGGTTTGTTTTATTTTTTTGTTGAAAAGCGCAGAAAATAATTTTACAGTGTCTATCATGGTTAATTTTATAACATATATTAGAAGTTACTTGGCAGTTGCTGTAATATATGACTGATGCAGGAGGTGCTCAGCAGAGCTTCTAGGCAAAACTACAGTCAGAGCTCATTATTCCTCCAAGATGTACCAGTTAAAATCCAATTGCAATTTCAGGAGGAGGGGGTTACTCAGTACAAAGATTGAATTTTGGATCAACAAGCACATAGAGAAGAAGAATGTGTAAGCATTTAGAATATCAGAAGTCTCATCTTGGACTCAAAACTGGGGTGCTTGTGTAGGTTTCAGTATTCGTGTTTAGAGGTGACTGTTAGAGGCACATTCCTTTCTATGCTGGATCTGTATGGATGGAAGAAGAGAAAAGTTTAAAGGCAAACAATTCTTTTTGTAGAAAAAGTAGAACAGCTGAAATATTATAGTATTTTGCAAGATTAAAAAAAAAATTAAAAATCCCATTCAGCAGGATACAGTAATTTGAAAGCCTCAACAGCAGACACTGAACTAGTTGTTCAAAAACCAGAAACTTGTAAGTACAAATGTATTCCATATACAAGAAAGAAGATTTAATTGTTTGTAACCCAGTTGTCTAATACTTAACCGAGTTGTCTCATTGTTTGACTCAAACAAGCAGGTGAGGTTTAGACTGAAATCTTCCACTGTCGCCAGACACTTACTGCTTAGCACTAAGGTGCCCTAAACGGATCATAGAATCACAGAATTGTTTGGGTTGGAAGGAACCTTACAGGCCATGTCTTCTCTGCCATGGTCAAGGACACCTTCCACCAGATCAGGTTGCTCCAAGCCCCTTCCAGCCTGTCCTTGAACACTTCCAGACACGGGACAGGGATGTCCCCAGTGTTCCCACTACATGTGCAGCAAAGGAGGGATGAGGTGGCCAAGGCTTTCAGAACCTAGTTTGGTTCCTAACTTCCTGCTGGAGGAAAAGAAGCTGTAAAGCTACAGTGGCACATGCCATGATATACTGACACATGCCACTGGTCCCTTCCTTTGTTGGAAATTTCCTTTGTCCAACTGATTTGTACTGGTTTGTTTGTACAATGGAAGTGTCCACCTGACTATATGCTGTCCTGTCCTGCTCAGTGTGGTTCCAGTGCTATAGACACCAGTTCCATTACAAACTACAGAGCATCCTTTTTTACATTAGGAGAGAGCTCTCACCTCAGACCTTGTTTCTTGCCATGATGGACTTAGAAACAGGTGTCTGAGAGCTGTCACAGACAGTGGAGACCTGAACTTCTTGCCACCCAGAGGGAGGGTGTAAAGCTACCAAGGTGGCTGACAAAATGAGATTTTTTGATGGCTTCCAATAGGACAGTTAAATTGTGATATTGAAGTTTATTGAGAGTCAGAAAATTTTTAAAAGTAAATTCTGTATGTGGTGTTGCAGAAAAAGAGAATGGTGAAGAGATATTTGTCTTTCTTCTCCACATTTTAAAATGAAAGCTGCAGTGTAAAACGGTGTGTGGGATTTATGCCTATTTGCACAAATACATGCATATCTATGCCACGCATTTCCCTGAAGTCTACCTGAGGCAAAGTGAGTGCTGAAATCTAATTCTTCCTTTTGCATAAATGTCTAAATTCTGTCTTCCTCTTCTTGAGTTTCTCTTTCTCGTCATCTTAAATTCATAAAGGATCCAAAGAAAGCATCAGGGTATTTTTACTCTAATAACAGCTTTAAACATGAATACTGCACTGGTCTCTATGAAGCTGCATTATCTGAACATTATTATTGTTGATCAGATTTTGAAGCAGATTTTTATGTAGTCCTTCTTCAGGTTAAACATTCTTTCTATTAAACATGACTACTTATATGTCTGTAACTGTATGAAAAAATAAATTGTTCATGATCTGACCTATAAATAAATATTTATTCTTGGTAAGACACTAAGCTGTTGTGTGACTTGGGAGAAACAACTTTGCCTCTCTGTATTTCCTGACAGCTGTGAAACAATTCTACTTCAAAAGTCACAGGATTTGAATTTCAAAATAACTTACAAGCTGGGAGCAGAGCTTTAATGTTTTTAAAACTTTAGCAGGCAACTAAGTGAAAAAGAAGCTGGAAATGATTCTAGGAAGTGTCAAGAGAATAGTAATTTTCATTTGTACAGGCTTTAAAATTCCAATGTACTCCTTTTAGAAAAGTTGGAATGAACACCTTACTTCTCTTGGAACAAAATGGAGAAAAAGAATAACCCCAACCCTCCTCAGAGACCAACACATCAAGTCTGGTTCTGCTTTTGGCAGCAGAGTCAAAGTGCGTATGTTGGAAGTGTGAAAGGCTCCTTTCAGAGATTACATGGAAGTTTTCCATACTTGACCTCTTACTGCAGCCCAGATGAGAAGTCACAGGGATAAATCAGCCCATTGCTTTGAAACTTGTTCCTGAGTAAAAGAAACAGCTCTACCTATGACCTAGGAATTGGCTTTAGAAGTTATAGCAAATGATTTCTTTTGTGAAAAACCTCCTCTTCCTTATTAAACATGGTCTTTTACATAGCAGTGACCATGTGCCATAAAGTCCAGGAGGAGGACAGCACACTTGGCACAGTACATTATGGATTTTGGGAATATATGGTGGTGAGGCACTGGCATGGGTTGCCCAGAGCAGCTGTGGATGTCTCATGCTTGGCAGTGTACAGGGCCAGGCGGGATGGGGCTTTGGGCAACCTGGTCTAGTGGAAGTGTCTCTGCCCATGGCAGGGAGTTGGAAAGAGAAGGTTTTTAAGGACCCTTTCTACCCAAACCATAGTATGGATTCTCTGAATATCTCGAGTGGGACAGTGAGGAATTTAGGAACCCGTCTTGCTCTGGTATTTATCTGTACTCCTTGGTAAGCTGAGAAAAAATGTTAGGGACAGGCAAGATGGTTTTGCTGGTTAAAAAGAATGAGTCAGCAGAACTGTAAACATTAGCTAAATGCTAACCCAAGACAGAATAGTGAAATGGCTACTCTGCTAATCTGTTAATTAAGAGTTAGAGAATAAAAGTATAATTAGGCTTGCCAGTATGGAACTTCTCAGACAAGTCAGCTTTTGTTTTGTTTTCAGCAGAGTTCAAGTTCTGGTTGATAAAGACATCTGTGTCAATATTAGGTGCTTTGATTTCTCTGAGGCATTTAGTTTAGTACCACACAACATTTCAATTTAAAAACACTGCATTATGTAGCATTAACAAACTACACAGCAGATGAATTAGAAACTGGCTCACTGACAGGTATCAAAATGAAGTTGCTAATGGGGAGAGATCAATGAGAAATGCCATTTTTGTCTTGGTCTCTTGGGGACAGGGATATTTTATATTTTTATGATTGATCCAGACATTGATGTAAAATGCTTACTGGTGGAATTTTCAAATGACTTAAAGGTCTGTGAAGTAGCAAATAATGGAGACAAGTAATTAGAGAACTCTGAATCATGCCATGTCACAGTCAGATGTTGTGGTGGGTTAATGCTGTGGTGGTATTTGAATGCCACATTACTGCTGTGGTTGCAAATGCCCATGACACAAACACTGACTACAGCATCATGCTCCACTGCTGTAGAGTGTTCTAACTCTGCTACATGTCCCCCTCTTCTCCAGCAAATCTCTCTTCCCTCCCCAGCAAAATCTAGTCTGAAGCTGTTCTGTGTAAGTAAAAAAGTGAGAGGTGCTGCTCTGCTGCAGGAGATCCAATTAAATAAAGTAAAAAAAAAAGATGGGCATCTCATACCAGACAGTGAAATTCTCCAGGGCAAATTAAGTCAGACCAGGTGGAGAAAGAAAGATCTGGGTTTTTTTCTCCTATTTCTGAAACATTGGTGCCGCCTCTTCTCAGAGCTGCTTGGTAACAACCTGCTGGAATATGTAGTGTGCTACTATTTGCATCTTTTTACATCAATACCAATCTTGGAATTAGAGAAAGGTAATTGTTGGAAGGAACTTGTAGTCCAACTTCTTGCTCAAGATAGGCCAATTTGGAAGCTGAGATTTCCTCAAAGCCTCTGAGCACACTGTTCTAATGTTTGGACCATGTAGACGCCCAGAGAAGCCTCTTAGTCACATTCCCCCCATCCTCAGGCTGCACTATGATCTGAGAAATTCTCATTAGGGCTCAACCTTGATAAACTGCACCTGGACTAAGCCATTCTCCAGCTTATAGAAACAGTTTCTGTTCCCAGGAATTAGTGTTGTCTAATGAGCACCTGATTTTAATGAGCAGCCTTGGAAACTTATTTTTCTTGCCTGAATGACAGCCCAAGTGGAATAATATTTCCGTTGCTGAACCTTCCAAGAAAGTTACCAACTTGAATGTTGCCAGTATGAAAAATTACTATGACTAAAGCCGACACTCTTGTAACCCTATAAACAGTGCTCTAAAGTGAGATCCTTTTGAGCTCTCCATTCCCAAAAGGTAAGGGGCTAATGCGTATGTCTCAAACAACAATAATCAGATGACTGTGAAGCCAGCAAGGAGTGTTACTAAAAACAGACAAGAATTGTTGGTAATAACAAAGGGTTATTGGTGTTAACATGCCATGAGAAAGAAAAAGTTTTGGCTGGAAATGGGGAGCTGGGTAGAGATAGAGAAGCACTTTTCTGTGAGAAAGAACCACACCACAGTACAGTGCAAATGCAGCAATGATTGACAGGAAGTGGACGTGTACTATAATGTGATATTGAGGCCACCAAAGGAACCCCTCAGACCCATTTCCAGAAATGCCTAAAAGGACAGACTGTGCATGAAAACTAATTAGCATAGAAAGTGAGAGACCTATCTTAGGGATGGAGAAACCTGCCCATGAAAAAGTATTCCCCCAAGCCTGGGTGGTGCTGCTCCAGACACTGGATTTATCATCTGGATCATTGCAGCCGGACTGCTGCTTATCGGCTGGATTGTGCTGAAATCAGGGTCAGCATCCCCTCAGTTGGGTTGCTGGTGGAATGTGGACTGGTGATCCCTTTTCACCCTCTTTTTGTCTCTTTTACTCTCTTTAATTCAGCTCTTCCTTTTTAATAAACCACTTTATTTTTTCTTTCCCCTTCACCCTACCCCTTTATGCAAAACCCACTGCCATGTGCCTATGTAGTGGCTCAGGCTCTAGCATACCAATTTCCATGCCAGCTGTGTAACTTACTAATAAAACTCTCTGATTGTTTGTGGACCCTCTGACTTTTGTCATGCTTTTCAACCAATGAGCATGTTTAATTTTTAAGTGCTTCCTTTCCCTTGAGGGAGGGTCTTCACAGACCACTTTAATGAGGATTTTCTTTTTCCTTTTACCTGGTGGGGATTTTCTGTTTTGCATCTTGCCCTTTGTCCTTTCATTACCCATATGCAAGAAGTGTGTGAAATGTTCGAACTATCTATCAGTTGCAGTTGATACAAATATCTAGGGTTAGTTCCTTGCTAGGGTTTTGGACACCTGTTGAAGTGTACAGTAAGGGCTCTAGGTGTTTAGCGCTGAATGCGTTGACAGTTTAGAAAGGGAAAAATGCCATAGTCATAGGGTGTGCTGATGTTTTCCACAGTGTGTGATGTTTATTTTGCAGATATTTACTCAAGATACAGTTCTACATGATGGGTTAAGTGTCTGCTGTAATTTTTTTTGCTTGTTTTCTCATGTCAGCAACAGAATATTTCCTTAGCTGGATAGGTGCTCTGGGTGTTAGAGCCATTAAGTTGAACGGAACTCTGTGTGTCTTTGAATTTATTCAACATCTGCATTTATAATTCTGATGGCTTCTGATAGCACTATTGGCACTTCTCACTGCTTAGATTTATATTTACAATAAATAGTAACCACTAAATGGCTTTTCTTTCAGCAGTGGAATTGCCCTTATCTGTATTCATGCTCAATATAGTCTCCATAATGTGTATAGAGGCAGTTCCTATCATTCCCTGCCCTCAACAAGCAGTCATTACTATTACCCTCCAAGCCCTAGTTAAAATTCTTTCTATGCCTGAGCAGTTTTGAACCAGTTATAAAATGTATTGGATAGAGAACAAACTTGTGCTTCTCAGCCTTTCATTGGTTTTAATAGAGAATTGTGGTATTGCATATGTAAGAAAGCATCTAAGAGTAACTGGAAATTTAAAAAGCTGTGGAAATAGACAATTTTTATCCTGAAAACAAGTGTCACAGTTGCCATCCTGGTGTATAGTTCAATTTTGAAATTGTCATTTATAATGTGAAAAATCGCAGTCGTAAAGGAGAAACTGGGAAATTGTAATATGAAATGTTGAATCGAGTCAGACACAAAACTGCTTTGCCAGAGTTTGTTCTGTGTCTAACATGAAATTCCATTTAAAGTGAACCATTATATTAAACTTAGATTTTTTCACTTCAAATTTGTCCCTAAAACTATTTCCATTCTTTATTTTAAACCATGTTTTGCTGCAGTTAAATCTCTTGATCATGATTTTGGCAATGCAGTTAGAAATTAAATGATACGAACAGAAGCTACTGCATAGTTATCTTCTGCTTTTAATTATGTAAACTCATGCATGTATTGATATATAAGTACGTGCACCCCAGAGAAAGCCATGCCAATCCCTAGAAACCTCCAGACTTGGAATTCAGAGCTCTTAAATACCATGAGGTGGAGTGTGTTTGAATGACACAGTATTTTGGCCAAGTTGTATATGCAACTTATATTTCGCTCAGTCTTGGAGAGATACAGCAATAAAAGTGCCTAAATTTTAATTAGGAATATGGCACTATGTTATTTTATTCCTCTTGGGTCCCTTCCAGCTCAGGATATTCCATGACTTTCCATTTTTTCTTTGCTAATTCAGGGCTTATGACAAAGAATCCATCATAATAAGTGAAATCTTGGCTTGAGTCATACTTTCTAATTTTATATTCTGCTTCATTTTTGGCTCAAGAGTTTGGAATTAGGCCCTAAAAGTTTTAGGTAGGAAGTATGTAGGTGGTTAATGCATGTGGGTACTGATTGACAGGAAGCTCAACATGAGCCAACAGTGTGCCCAGGTGGCCAAGAAGGCCAATGGTATCCTG